>CAMRHE010000031.1:460000-1660000 GCA_947044405.1 Leptodactylus fallax | reverse complement strand
CTATGTAATACATGGATTATATGGGTCTTTAGAGAAAGAAGAGCTGCTTTTTTTTATTGGCTTTCCATTTTGACAAACATAGAGGTATACCAAGTTGGACCCCCCTCAATACATTCTATGTTCTACAAGTGCACTGGATAAGTTTTCCTACTGATATATATTCAGGTCCCCCCAGAGATTTAGTCACATGACTGACTGTGCTCAACTCTATGGATATGCAATAGAGTAGAACACAGTAGGCGACATCATAGAGAGCTGTGGTGGAGGCAGCAGCACACCCAGACTTCTGGCACTCTGCGGAGCTCTACAAAGAGCCCCAGGGGAACAACATATACAGTACTAAGAAGTGATATCGAGTGCAGTGAATGAACTGGCAAGCTTTATTTTTCCATACTTAAACCCTTTAACCCCTTAATGATTAGAAACGAAAAAGAAGCGAACACTTTCAAGCCACTTTGCACACATGGGCTACCTAACAACCTATGCTGTTTTTCTCTATGACACACAGTGGTGTTTATAAATATATTTTCAAACAAATAATTAAATAATTTTCATTTTTTAGTTTCATTTTGGATATAAAAAGTACCCAAAGAAGTTCCCAAAGAAATACAAATTGCAAACAATTTTTGGGGTACATCATCCTCGAACTAGAATTATACTCAGGGTTTTTTTTTCAGACCCCAGAGTATAATGATAAGAGACCCAGGTGAGGTGAAAAACATAAAAACCAGTGTTACTCACCTCTCCGGTGTGACTCCCTGCTGTTTTCAGCCTTCTTCAATGACGCCACAGACATAGGTTATGTCAGCGTCATTATGTGTCGCAACGCTGGCCTGACCCACGTGACATCCATGACATCACTAAAGAGGCCAAAGACAGCATGGAGTTGCGTCAGAGAGGTGAGTAACACTGGATTTTATGTACACTCACCTCTCTTGAGCCTCCGAGCATTATACTCTGAGGTCTGAAGAGACCCCAGAGTATAATAATGGCAGTTTTTGTTGGGGTTCGCCCAACAAATACTCTTGCCACGGGTCTGCGGCCTTACTTACCGATCCCCACTCCTGCTTATGGCCGCCTCCCCTTCCTCTTCTTCCCTCCAGGAGGCCACAGCGATGTGATATGGGGCGCCATGGAGGGCAGAAGAGGAAGCAGAGATGGCCGTGAGCAGGAACAGGAATCGGAAAAAAAAAAAAAAAAAAAACCAACAGGGGCCCACTAAGGTTGTGGGTCCTGTGGCAGTCGCTACACCTGCTACGGTGGTACGCCTCTGCCCTTCTCTGGGCCCCATCTTCTCATTTACACTGCAGGGGCTCCAATAACCAATCATTTTGAATTGGCTAGCTGCTGCCTGATGTCTGCCGCTGTGTGGGCTTACAGAGCTAAAAGGCCCTAAAAGGAAGCCAGGACAGAAAGAATCAAAGGCAAGGGCTATGCAGAAAGCTACTACTGGGAAAAAAAATTATGTTAGGCTAAGGCCCCACATAGCGGCCGCAGCAAAAACGCTGCGGGAAAAAACACAGCGGCAACGCATCACGGTTTTTCCTGCAGCGCTTTTCACAGAAAGTCCGCAGAGGTTTCCTCTGTACAATTTCTGCTTCAATTATACTTATAGGGAGACTGCTGGCATTTCCGTAGGTATAAGTGACATGCTGCGATTTCCAAAACTGCGATTTGCAAACAAGTATCAAGTAATATTTGCAAGTAGCTGTATAGTGGCCCCCAAAATTAATTTTAGTGGTATGCCCTAGGCACCCACGTCATAAAGACCCCTGTAGATATTCACACTTTTTTTTATGCAGATCTTTATATTAACTGTGGCATCCATAGTAGCCCGAATTGCAGGGAAAAACAAACCCTACATTGACAACAATCATAAGCATAACTGATCTGGGTCTGCTAATACGCAGCAGCTCTGCCATGCTGTGGGACAAGCTCTGACTCTTCCTCTGTTCACTATATGCCCTAATTTGCTCAAAGGTTTGCAACTTTTGGGCCAATTTCTTTGAGCCAGTCTTAATAAAGTTGCCAACTGGTATGAGGTGCACCTGAATTATTAAGAGTCTTTAGCATTTGAATGACATTTCCTAAGCAACTCACATCAGTTTTCTAGCATGATTTCAAAGATGTACAAATACACCAAAGATGTACCCCAATTCAACCTATGTACACCGCAGAACTGGCACAGATGGGTTCATAAATTCCTACCAATATGCCTGCTTTCTTCCCCCAACTCCTTACCCCTCTGTTAATTGTGACAATTGCTAATAATATTAGAATTAGGATGTCTCCTAATTCTACTGCAGATTCCATAATATGATGGACTGATAATCTTCCATGGTGGACTTCACTTTCAGGAGTTGAATAAAAAATAAAGATATAAACAAAAGACACACATGGAATACATTTTGAATAAGTCTACATTTGTTTAGTAAATGTTACGGCTTATACAGATCTGTTTTTTCTTTTCAGCCAGATTCAAAATAAGGATGTGCAAAAGTATCCCAATTCCACGCAAAATTGTGACCTGTTTAGTTCTTTGAATTATGAATTAAAATCTCTGGGAAATCCTACTGGGCTTAATTTAATTAAGATTTAGGGTGTGGCAGCTTATTGGTGTGCAAATAACACTGTTTAAAAACTTGTGACAACCTCCAACAAACTAGATCCAACACTAGTGGATAAAGATAATGGGGTAAATTTGCTAATCCTGTTTAGCATTTAGAAAAGACAATTTAAAGATATGCCAAATGTATCAAATTTTTTTGAGAATCATTGAGGGTAAGTTCACATGGAGCTTTGTGCAGGTGGATTCTGAGGTAGAATCCGCTGCAAAAAAACGCCACTCAACTCTCCCATTCACTTCAATGGGATTCAGGAGCAGATTTTTTCCTGTAGCTGATTTTTTCATGACTCAAAACCCATTAATTTATCACAAAGTGCCAATACAGCAATTTAACCTTAATACTGTGTGGATCCACAATTGCAGAAAGTTACAGACCCGCAAAATACGGTCGTATGAATGGGACTTCACAGAGCTTTCAATAATACAAAACAACTTTGCATTTGGTATACTTTTAAACAATTAATGTTCACTATTTACATTGCGCAGGATCCGTTTTATAGTGACTATGCAATGTTATTACGGCCTGTAATAATATCACATGTTTGCTATACAACAGATACTGTGTGATATAAATAGTGAAGGGCCCCCACACAGTACAAGCTGTTCCACAGTGGCCCCCACACAATACAATCTGCTCCACGGTGGCTCCACACAGTCCAATCTGCTCCACGATGGCCCCCACACAGTCCAATCTGCTCCACGATGGCCCCCACACAGTCCAATCTGCTCCACGGTGGTCCCCACACAGTATAATATACTCCACAGTGGCCCCCCCACAGTATAATATGCCCCACAGTGCCCCCCCACAGTACAATCTGCTTTAGGGTGTCCTACTTCTTCTACCACAAAGCAGGCGCTGATGAATCATGTCATTGTGCCTGCATCAGGGCAGAGGTCACAATCTTCTGTCAGTGTAAGCTACGGTCCCGCGGCCTACACTGACAGCTCTGAGTGCCCCCCTCTAGCACGTGTGCCAAAGGTTCGCCACAATGGCCTTAGAGGTTAGTGGATAGTGGTATCTATTCGGGGGCAATAATTATTTATACCTATACAATCTATTGCTGGTGACATGCTGTTGATGTATTTATAAATGCTAATAACGAATTAATGGTGACTTTTATATGATTTGGAGTTCCCCAGACATCAAGTCACAATACTACATATTTTTGTTTGATATGCATTTTTTTTATTATTTGTGTGTAATCTGTATCTGGCTAGTTGTATTTGGGCTGGCTTACATCTTGTGTCTTTATCTGTTATATGTTTTGTCTCCTTTGTAATATACATTTTTAGATATTTTAGATGTATTTTGTAATAATGATGAAATAAAGATTAGACATAATTTTCTAATTATAAAAGTGGCCACTAATTAGTTGTTTTTGTGTTTTTAGTTGTTTCAGGAGGAATCTTATGATCTGTGGGAGAATTTCTTTTGAAAATTGTTATATGTTTAAGTCTGTATGATAAATTAGGGGCATCTTTGGACATTTCTGCCAAACTTTGTAACAACAATTGTTTGGCTTACTTTGGGCCAAATTTCTATGCTAGAAATTTGTCTTAAGTTGCTGCACCTTATGCCACGCCAACTTGCTGAGTGCAACGAAAAAAAGGGTTTTTCAGTTTATTTTTTAAACACAAACTGTACCAGAATTCAAGTACATGAATTTGAACGTGATACAGGGCAAACCGAAGGCCCTGCGATTGTGGCAAAGAAAAATGTGTGAAATTTTTCAAACTGCTGTTCCAATTATATGGTAAACTTAATCCATATTTAGACATCACAACTCTGCAAATGCAATGCTACATTTAGTATACTGCAGGAGATTGCATAATGTCATGTGAAATACAAAGACTCAGGTGCAATAACAGCTTATTTAGTGCCTAAGACACAGACAATGATGGTACATTTAAAGGTCAGGGCTGATATCTGTCAATTTTGCTTTGTAGATGCAGGGTATTTGAACTTCAGAATATTGTTACATAAGACTGAATTATCTGAATCAGGGCAGATCAATAAGGCAAATATAATGAATTGGTTTATGGGTAACATGATATTACATATGTCCCAGTGCTTGCACATAAGTAAAATCATCTTAACCATTATGGGTGGTGAGACCATCATTAATTGTGTGACTTTCAGTGTTAAGTGACATACAAAACAATAGTAAGTCATTTCAGACTTTTCAGCACAAATGTATTGATGGGTTTTGACATGAAACGGAGTCGATTTCCCAGTAAGAGACATCATTTAATTGGCAGTGTGCATTTTGCCATGTGCCCTTTTAGTATTTCCTCCTGAACTATGGCCCTCTGTGGCATACACAAAAGCAATATTTCATCTGTAAAGCAGTGAAATATATCATGTGAAGTGTTTGAAGATATATCTATGCTTTAAATTATTTTCATCTCCTCCAGGGCTACTTAGGATGAAGCCCCACGTTATGAAAAATAAGTGTTTTTGCTGCTGCGGAAACACCGTGGCAAAAAACTGCGTTTTACAGTACCTGCAAAGTGAATGGGATTTCTGACTAATCCCATCCACACATTGCAGAAAAAAATCTGCAGCAGGAAAAGCTGGTTTTCAAATAAGCCTGTGTTTTTGAAAACATACATTGAACATACATTGAAAATTATACCTGTGGAAAAAGTCAGCAGAGAAAAATTCAGCGAAAACGCAAAAAAAAATGCTGTAGAAAAAAGGGTGATTTTCTCTAACCATCTTAGTGGTGAAAGTCTTTTGTCTTGTGCCAGAGAATAAAAAGTTGCTGCTTCCATGGTTGTATCCATTGGCAACTGATCAAGACAAAAGATTATGCCCACTTAGATAAAATCTTTACAACAAAATTTTTAATTATTTATATTTGCAAAAAATATTTAACTTTGAATTGCTTGCAAATTTAAATATAGTTATATTTGTGGGAAAACCCCTTTAAGTATATTAACTTATAGTCTAGTATATTAATGTACTTACAGTATTTTTAATGCAACACAACAATGCAAACAATACATGATGTCATTATGGTTGCCACTGTTATGCCCAACTACGATGATGTCATCCCATGTAGGTCTTGGACTCAAAAATGTTCATCTTTAGAACTTGTGCAGAGAGTGTTCAGGATAGATTCTTATTCTTTTGATTCTATTGTTTGGTGCATACTGTAAAAACTCATATGGTCTACAAATACATCTAGTACATGTTAGAGGAAAAGTTGTATCTACATCAATAAAGAATAAAACTGATTCGCTCAGAAGTGGCTTGACCCAGTAATGCCGTCGTTCAGGCTGTTCTTGGAGGAGCTATCATATATATTGCCCATTGACTGAATGGAAGCAATGCTGAATAAGGACAAACATGTAGAAAAGTTCTTTGAGCTTTATTGTCATATTTCAGGATCACAAGCACAGGGCCATTAGAAGTTGCTTTGGGCTGACCCGAAAATGGTCATGAACAAGGGAAAATGTTTTAGCCATCAAGTTATTTAAAAAAAATAAAAAAAATGTGCTTTGCATTGGTATGCTCTGACACCAGCAACTTTTTTATATTTCAATCTAAGTAGCCATGTGAGGGCTTGTTTGTCTTATGAGGGGCCAGCTGTAAAAATTACTGGCACCAGGTTGGGGGACATACAACTTTTTGATTATTTTCCATTCCTTTGATGGTGTGGGGGAGGAGGGGTGATTGTGATTCTTTTGCAATATGCATTCACTTTGCAAGATAAATACTTGCATACTATATTTTAATAGTTTGAATGTTGTGGTTTGGTGATACTTATTATGTTTATATTTTTTTCTTTTAGATATATTTATTTATATAAAATCTTTATTATTAGTATCATGCAGAAGACTCTTTGTTGCCATGATAACCTATTGTTCAGCGATCAGAGGTTGGAGGGAGCCCTTGCGATGCTGCAGTTACTATTGACCGTGGCATCTCAGGGGTTAAACATCCATGATCAGTGGGTGTCAGTTCCTAAGCCATTATCCTGACTTCTGCTGTACGGTTATGGTAGATGTCAGGAAGGGGTTAAAGTTTACATTAAACATTCGACAGAATGTCATGGAAGGTGGGCTTCTTGATCAACTCTGTATAACAAAGAACCTCTAATTTATAGATTATATTAGGTGATGTTATCAATATTAGTAGTGCCTTTTGGCTTTCCATTACCATATGTCCTGCTGCTGTGTGTGTGTGTGGAGTGCGGCTGCAGTTTATATATATATATATAGATATATATATATTTTTATTTAAAGACTAGTTTTCTTTAAATTGCAGTACAAACTTTTATATTACCTTGTACTAAAATATGATGCTCTAGTTTGTATTAAAAAATAAATAGATTAGATAGATCTGTACATGTTACATATGCCATTTATCAAATTATGTATTTTACACTTAAGCTATAAAATATCAAATTCCGTTTACCAGACTTACCCTATCTTCCTCGTCTCTGAAATCTGGCATGGTGCTAATACAGAGGCTTACTGCTGTGATTGCCACAAAAGAAACAGACAAACAGGCAAAAATCTTTCCAGGTATCCCTGAGTGAGGGTTCTCCACCATGTCCCTGAGATGCTTCATGCACTGAGCCAGACGCCCACTATCCTGCAAGGCACTTTGCGAATTCTCCTTGGAGGTGCCATATTCCCCTTCATACATCTTAGCCTCAGCTAATTCCTCCTCCTTTTGCTGCAGCTTTCTAAGGCAGCACCACTCCAATTGTTCTTCCTCTATCCCCCAGTAAATAAGTTCTTCCTGGAAAGAAAGGGCACACATCTCTCTCAGTATTCTTAGTTTCCCTGCTGCCAAGAAAGTCATGATAGTCCTAAAGGCACACGGGTTACGATCAAAAAAGAACTCATTGCAATTGATGTCATAATCATCACAAACATCCATGATTTCATCATAATTGTTACAAGCTTTAAGTTTTCCCAGCCGTGTTAATGGACAGTCTTCTAGTGTGGTCCATGGGATCCGGTACTTTATGCCCCCTACATTGATGATGACATGTCGCATTCTATCCTCCACTTGGCCTCTATAACATCTCTCCTCTCCAGGCCGAAGGAGCTTAGCTGTTTTGTAGAATACCCCTTTCCTGGTCCGCACTTCACATAAGTTCTCCAAGTTCTTAAACCTAAAGGAGGTAAAGTCGGCCTCTGCTTTTCCTGCCAGCAATGCCATTTCCTGATACATTGGCTTTCTTCATTTAGGCACCCACTCTTTCCAGAAGAAACAGCAGATGCTCTTTCAAGCAAAGCAGCTCCAGATCTGTGAGAAAAGAAGAAGAGTTAGTATTCTTTGTATTGTGTAATTATTGGAATGTAAACAAGACATGGAACAGAACATCCAAAAGCAATAAACATCAGATGCAGGTCAGCGTTGCAAGTGTTCACAAAACTCATGATGGCTACACTAGGGAATGATCACAATTTGTAGCTCAGAAGATATAACAGTGGAACTACTCCAAAATGAAATCAACATTTCAGACAGTTTCAGCAGATCTTGTACCCTATACTTACACAGGGCTAACTTTGCTATAGTACATTCTTGAATATTTGTTATTAAAGTGGTTATGGAGCTGAATTATTTTTGATTAGACCTATGTCTTTCATGTTATTAATAGATACACACATCAAAGGAAAGGAAAGGTAGCAAAAGATGAATAAGGTAATACAAGAAGCAATACCCTCCTCTCATGAGCGAGAATATTAACTATCTTCACATGACCATGTCTATTTCTTGGCCGTGAAAGCAGATGAATCGGTCCGTTTTTTTCATTCCCTGTTTGTTTCTCCATTTTTGATGGCTAAGTACAGTGGGGAAAAAAAGTATTTAGTCAGCCACCAATTGTGCAAGTTCTCCCACTTAAAAAGATGAGAGAGGCCTGTAATTGTCATCATAGGTAGACCTCAACTATGAGAGACAAAATCAGAAAACATATCTAGAAAATCACATTGTCTGATTTTTAAAGAATTTATTTGCAAATTATCCGTGGAAAATAAGTATTTGGTCAATAACAAAAGTTCATCTCAATACTTTGTTATATATCCTTTGTTGGCAATGACAGAGGTCAAACGTTTTCTGTAAGTCTTCACAAGGTTGGCACACTGTTGCTGGTATGTTGGCCCATTCCTCCATGCAGATCTCCTCTAGAGCAGTGATGTTTTGGGGTTGTCACTGGGCAACATGGACTTTCAACTCCCTCCAAAGGTTTTCTATGGGGTTGAGATCTGGAGACTGGCTAGGCCACTCCAGGACCTTGAAATGCTTCTTATGAAGCCACTCCTTCATTGCCCTGGCAGTGTGCTTGGGATCATTGTCATGCTGAAAGACCCAGCCACGTTTCATCTTCAATGCCCTTGCTGATGGAAGGAGGTTTGCACTCAAAATCTCACGATACATGGCCCCATTCATTCTTTTATGTACACGGATCAGTCATCCTGGTCCCTTTGCAGAGAAACAGCCCAAAGCATGATGTTGCCACCCCCATGCTTCACAGTAGGTATGGTGTTCTTTGGATGCAACTCATCATTCATTCTCCTCCAAACACGACGAGTTGTGTTTCTACCAAACAATTCTACTTTGGTTTCATCTGACCATATGACATTCTCCCAATACTCTTCTGGAACATCCAAATGCTCTCTAGCAAACTTCAGACAGGCCCGGATATGTACTGGCTTAAGCAGGGGGACACGTCTGGCACTGCAGGATCTGAGTCCCTGGCGGCGTAGTGTGTTACTGACGGTAGCCTTTGTTACGTTAGTCCCAGCTTTCTGCAGGTCATTCACTAGGTCCACCGTGTGGTTCTGGGATTTTTGCTCACTGTTCTTGTGATCATTTTGACCCCACGGGGTAAGATCTCGCGTGGAGCCCCTGATCGAGGGAGATGATCAGTGGTCTTGTATGTCTTCCATTTTCTAATTATTGCTCTCACAGTTGATTTCTTCACACCAAGCTGCTTGCCTATTGCAGATTCAGTCTTCCCAGCCTGGTGCAGGTCTACAATTTTGTTTCTGGTGTCCTTCCACAGCTCTTTGGTCTTCATCATAGTGGAGTTTGGAGTGTGACTGTTTGAGGTTGTGGACAGGTATCTTTTATACTGATAACAATGTCAAACAGGTGCCATTACTACAGGTAATGAGTGGAAGACAGAGGAGCCTCTTAAAGAAGAAGTTACAGGTGTGTGAGAGCCAGAAATCTTGCTTGTTTGTAGGTGACCAAATACTTATTTTCCACCATAATTTGCAAATAATATGGTGATTTTCTAGGTATGTTTTCTCATTTTGTCTCTCATAGTTGAGGTCTACCTATAATGTCAATTACAGGCCTCTCTCATCTTTTTAAGTGGGAGAACTTGCACAATTGGTGACTGACTAAATACTTTTTTTCCCCACTGTATGATCTGTTTTGCATCCCTTTTTAATGAACCATTAGAAAAATGGATGAATTTCATTGGTTGTTTTGTTCTAACTCAACCCATTGATCTGTTTTTCATGGATGTAACTCAATCTGTTTTTACGTCCATTACAGATGGACCCATCAATTTCTATTGGGTCTGTGTGTCCATCAAAATGAACAAATGTAGAATGTCCATAAAACGTTTACAGTCATCGTTTTAAAAATGGCCATTTTTCAATGTCATATGAATAAACAGGTTACATAAGTTATCGTGAGATATCAATATTCCACAAAGTGTAGTGTCTTTAGCAGGACTGGTGATATAGGACTGGCATAGCCTATTGAATTAGTGTACGTTCACATCCAAGTTTTTTTTTTACATCCGTTTAGTAGATCCATTTGTCAGATGAAAACAGATGGACAGATAGCCATTCATTTACATAGTGATCAACAAAAAAAAAAAAAACTGTTTTCTGTCCATGTTCTTAAAAAAATGGACAGGAACAGATCAATTTTTTTTTTTTATACATTGATTTCTATGTAAACAGATAGCCATCCGTTTGCAAAACAATGTTACTGCACCCTTAGAATAATTCAAAGCTTGTTTTTTTTATTTTATCTCATTGCATGGAAATGTGTAAGTTCGATATAGACTAATAGAAGAGTTGCACAGAATTCTGCAATACATCTGCGGTGTGTAAATATATGCTTACAGTTAAAACAGCATTGCAAGTATAATTATCATTTTTGCAATAGGCTTATGTACAATTTTTAACCCTGATGGCATAGAAACTTATGGCTACAGTCATTCCAGTATGTCATCAGCATAACAAAACAATATAGTCTAGCACAACAGATGGCAAAATACATAGCTCAAATATATACTATATTACATTTATGATCACTCACATTGACCATTGCTACAATGGACTTTACAAATGAATTTCTCACAGACAAAAATTACAGTAAATGTAAATTTTGTTGAAGAAATTTCTGCAATTGAAAATCTGTTTCATTCATCTGAATGGCACATACAGCAGTCCATGTGCTTGCAACCAAATCAATCCCATTATGATGAAAGGAACTGATTTTCAGTTGCAGAAATTTCTGCAACACAATGTACAGCATGTGAAGTCATCTTATTGCTAAATTTGGGCTCATAAAATCGAACAGTATGTATCACATATTTGTACAAGTTAGTAAATTGGTGTTTACAGTATACTATTCTGTGAAAATAGAACTTACTATTTAATGAATTGTGATATCTGGTCTTAATATATTACAGATAAGTAAGCTGTATGGCAGCTTAGTAAGAGAACACCACTGATTCCTAATCTTCTTAGGGAATTACTGTATGTATTTTGTGTATCTTCTATTTCAAGTTGTTACACATCAGTGTTTGGAATATTTCCATATATTTACACCAGTGTTTTATAATTCAGTGTGTGCATAAAGAAATAAGGGTAATGTCATATTCTTTAAAGAAAAAAAAGACCAAATTGTCAGAAAAAGAAATAAGCAAACCATAAACCAACCATTAAGAAAATAAGTGACATTTTATAACCTTACGTTGTACTTTTTTATATTAAGGTCATACATTAAAGGCACATTTACCCTGTAAACCATTTTTCAGTACTATAGCTATGCTAAATGTGCAAATTCACTTCTAAAACCCATACATAACAATGTAAATGTAATTCTTGCTCCATACTCAGGCAGTGTGTTCTGCATAATCTTCTGATATACCAGTTAACACAACAAGTAGCAGAGATGACAGAATATGAATCTGAGCTCTAACAGTATATTGATGCAAATACATTATATGTGTCAGGCTGAGAACCTGATTTTTATGCAGTTCTTACAACTGCTCATGTTATATTTTATCATGAATAAACTTGACTTCATTTAAGCTGTATTTACTAAATCTATAGCCCTTTTGGTCATGTTAGGTATCAACAGAAAAACAGTGATCCCATAAACAGAAAAATATTTACATTTATATTTGACATTTATTTTATATTTATGACATTGTATTTTTGGCATTTTTGAATCAGAATCAGATATTGCAGAAAATATCTGCTAGAAACATTTCTGGCAGATGTTACAGCCCAAACAATGCTTCTGAATGTTGACTATAAGTTGGTACCATGGCAATCACACTATTATAAAGTACCATTGAAATCCACTTTTATAGAGAGATTTTTTTTTTCATATAAAATGAAATTGCTGATGCTAAGGTAGGAACAATGTCTAGCGGTTAAGCACTGTAGAAAGGGGGCCAAGGGTTTGATTAACACCTTGAGGACATGAAAATTTTTCATTTTTCGTCCATTTTCGAAGCGTCATAACTGTTTGTCTGTTTTTTTTTTCTTTCAATATGCACCGTAAAATGTCTTGTTTTTTTGCAGGACACTTTGCAAACAGTAAAAAAATAAAATAAAATGTGGATGCAATTGGTAGAAAAAAACGCAATACTGCCATTGTTTTTTGGATGTTGATCTTTATGACACTTAGGCCGGTTGCAAACAACCATGCTGCAAACCGGCCGGCCGTGAATTAAAGGCACGGGCGGCACACGGGGGACACGGGGATGTCCCCTATGTGCCGCCCGTACTTCCGCGGCTCCTTTCATTAAATGAATAGGAGCCACGGAAGCAAGGGCCGCAAAATAGGACCTGTTCTATACTTTGCAGCCTGGACTTTCGGCCTGCACACGGGACCATGAATTTCGTGTGTATGGGCCCATAGAAAAGAATGGGTCAGTGTGCTATCCGTGAAATACACGGATAGCACACTGATCACGGCTACGGTCGTCTGCAAGGGGCCTTACTGTACAGTAAAAATTACGTTACCTCCATGTGCAGGTCAGCATGAGTAAAAAGATTAAAAAATATAGTTTTTTTATGCTTTACTGCTTAAAAACAAGTTTATAAAAAAGTTGCTTCAGAACACCATATTCTGGAAATAATAACGTTTTAAGTTTCCATCTATAGAGCTCTGTAAGGGCTTTTATTTGTAGGGTGAACTGCAATTTTTATTGACACTATTATAGTGTACATTTTCCTTTTTGATCCCTTTTCATCAATTTTTGTAGGTGGAAGAGGTGACCAAAAAATGCAATTTCTTTCCATTATGGCACTCATCGAATTGTATAAATTCTAATGCAATACTAACACATTTTAATAGTTTGGACATTTTCAGGCACAACTAACATATTTATTTTTTGTTTACTTACTGTTAAATAGGAAGGGGGTCATTTATATTTAAATATTGTTTTTTTTTTTTTTTTTTTTTTTAATAATCTATAATTTATGTATTTTTAGTCCTCCAAGGGGGGCTGAACAAGCGATCATTTTATTGTCTATACAATATAATGCAATATTTCTGTATTGCATATATTGTCAATTTACCTGTGTATGTTTTATTATATGAAGTTTGGGAATCTTCAATATGCCAGTGGCTGTCATGACAAATGATTAGAGCCCTGTTATATTGTTGTGAGTCACAAATCTGTTTAACCTCTTCAAGCTGCAGCCAATTTAGTTTTTTTTGCATTCTCATTTTCTACTCCCCACCTTTCAAAAGCCATAACCTTTTTATTGTTCCATCTACAGAGTTATATGATGGCTTGTCTCTTCTCTCAGCCGACTTGAACAAGCAATCATACTACACACTGCTATACTGCAGTCTATGCTAAAATTGCTGTTACTATTGTGTTCTACTACAGGCACATCCTTAATAGCAGTAACATAGAACTAGCAGGCCTGGAAGCCTTCAGAAGGATCCCAGATACCTTGGCAATGGGACTACTCGAGTGACCGCGCTATTGCAGAACAGTTCCATTGCTGAGACTACTCAATACTCAGATACGTCCATGGCATCTGAGTGTTTACTTTCGTTGCCAGTTTAGAAAGGGGTTAATGGAGTCCATGATTAATGATCAAAACTGTCTCTGATCATGGACACTGCTGCCAAGTTACTGCTATGTAAACTGCAGAGACCTGGTAGCTATTGTGTCCACTCAGCTCAGAAAATGAGTAAATGAGTGAGTTACCCTTATAATATTCAATCTGCATTACACCATTGGACAGACTGGCACAAGTTTTACCCCGCGATTTCCACTGAACCCAAGAATAAACTAGCTTTGGTAACATTCCAAAATTGGGAAAGTTACCAAAGAAGTAATTGTGATTGGAAACCGTGGAATGAAGATCTCACATTTCATAACCTGTATGCTAGGCTATAAGCTAACCTGAAAAAGACTGGAACATTTCAAAGATTTTACTGCAAAAAGAAGTCCTATAGAAAGATGTAAGTAAGATGCTTGCTGCTTTTTACAATGTGCCCCTTCTGATTAATTTGTCCCTGCATTGTTATCTAAGCAAACCCTTTTTCTGGTGTTTTTAATATTTGTCTTTTGCTGCTAATTCTAATTTTAACACTAGTTTCCATCAATGGAGTATACAGAGGGGTTACTCTGGCTTTGAGTCACTTGAGCATTTAAAAAGCGTCTGGACACTTGTACTTCAGCACAGGCTGGAGCCAGCTGTTATTTTATAGCTAATATATTTTCAAAACACTTTTTTTCTGAAAACTGTTGAGTCTCAATATAAGATGTAAACCAAATCTGGTTAATAGAGTTATTAATGAACAGGATTTAAAGCTTGGCTTCTGGAAATTTCCTTAAGATATCAAGTAAAGTGCCAAAGCACATATCTCACCTATAGTAATGTGTATAGGAAACTATGAGACATCTTCATTTTAGCAACTTGTTTCTTCAGGTACTATAATTAATGAAATTAATATTAGAGCTGATAATATCATATACATATACTAGTGCATCTCAATAAATAAGAATATCTTTGAAACATTTATTTATTTCAGTAATTAAATTAAAAAAGTGACCTCCTATATTTTCTAGATTCTTTATACACAGAGTGTTCTATTTCAAGTGTTTTATTTCTGTAAATGTTGATTATGGATTACAGGTAATGAAAACCCAAATCTAAGAAAATTAGAATATTGTAAAAAAGTTCAGTATTGTAAATTCAGTGTGTCACCTGCCAAGGTTTCCTAAGCCTTTAAATGGCCCCTCAGTCTGGTTCAGTAGGACACACAATCATGGAAGACGCTGATTATGAATTGAATCACTGAAATGAATGAAGGTTTCAAAGATATTCTAATTTATTGAGATGTGCCTGTATGTAAGAAGTATCCACGGGAGCAGACATTTTTCTTGATCGCATTAGAGTCAGTTTGACAGAGTAGTCATTTTTGAAATATTTAAACTTTTTGTTGTACTGAAGGTTAACAACTTGTATACTATGTCATATAGTCTTGCGCTTATAAGTAAGAACAGTGGTTCTGGTTCTGAAATCTATACACACTTCTTCTGGGCTGTCAATCTATGCTTTTGGTTTCAAAACACTTTAGGCTAAGGTCACACGTAGTGAGCCAGTGTGAAAAACGTGTTTTTTCTGCAGCACTTTTCACAGAAAGTCCGCAGAGTTTTCCTCTGCTGACTTTCTGTCCCTATTATACCTATACAGAAAACGCAAGCATTTCCGAAGATAAAACTGACATGCTGCAATTTACAAAAACGCAATGGTTTCTGAAATTGCAGCATTTCCGCTGCAGATTTTTTTTCTGCAATGTGTGGATGGTATTAGCCAGAATCCCATCCACTTTTCAGGCACTGTAATACGTGTGTGTTTACGCTACGTGGGGCCCCAGCCTTAGGTTATGTTCATATCTGCGTCAGAAGTTCCGTTCGGACATGGAAACCGCAGAAACATAGAGCAGGACATTTCCTTTTTTAAGTCTGCTGACAAAATAGGCGTCTGTCACTGACTGCCATTGAAAACAATGAGAGGCAGGTTTGGGATGCCTTTTGCAGAAGATTTTGAAGCCGGACACTGCATCCATTTCCTCTTCAAATTCTATCATGTGAATGTACCCTTATACTGTGGCTTTTGAAATAAGAAAAAGCACAGTGCACTACAAAAAACATTTAGGGGTAGTGCATATCTATGTTTCACAAAGGTAGATTAATATGTCTTCCAGTAGGGAAGACAAAGATATTACAGGAAAACTAAACAAAATGAACAAAATCAAAAGTGGTTATATTCAGGTATCCATGTGCAAAAATTGCAGAAGTAAATTATGTTCACCTCAGAATGAAGACATTTTTAATACATCATCCTATTAACTCTTTACCTTACTCACATGAATGATAGATTAGCAGGTTTATAACAGGCAGATATGTTAGGAAAGCTTACGCTGCTGATTACAGAAATCAGGGGTTTCAGCCTATGCTGTTAAAGAAAAAGATTTGATGTATAACCTAAGGACAAACAAATGCTGGGTATACAGAAAAGTTAGCTATACAGCCTATCTGAAAAAATACCATATTTTGATTTTTATTGTCTGCATCCATTATGCACAGTGCATGTCATGAAATTTCATGAGCTGTATCTCGAACACTGCCAAGTTTGTCAAAGGACAGTATGAGTAAAAAAAAGTCCTATAACCTAGCAACACTGATAATCAGGATCCTCAATACTGTAGTACTGCAGCAACCCACCTGTGCCAAATTATCAAACTAATCACAATAACGGATAACACCCATATACAAGCAAAAGCCATATAACTTAGCAACTCAAGAGATATTATTATATAAAATGCTCATGAAACAAACTGTATATAGGCAGGACAAAATATCTATTCTGTAAAAGAATAAACAAAGACGTGTGTGGGGAGACAGTATGAGGGAAAAGCAGAGAGTACAGAGATGTCATCTGCTTTCTCCTTTTCAATGCTCAGAACTGGTTGATTCATTTGTTATGTATGTCAAAAACGCATAAACCAGTGATACAACAGTACCACACTGGAAAACACTGACCGCACACGTATGTAAAAAACAGGTGTGAATGAGGTGTAACTGTTGGTAATGACATTTTTTAGGGTGAACACAACCAATCTGATTATTGTATTACTATCTATTATTAGCATTTTAGGCAAGTGCAAGTTACATTAATTGGAAATAGGAGGAATTAATTTGACTCCTGGAGTGCTCTTAAACAGACCAATTTTGCTCTACTGTATCCATATTTGTTAACAAAAGGATGAAATGGTTGCGTGTTTTTATTTATTTATCGTTGTCTGTAATAATGTAGCTGTCAAGGTGAAAGTTCTGAAAATACTTCTGTCTGGAGAATAACTGATGATGGATCTCAATCTGATACAGTGTTTTCTTCCTAATGAAAATTGTGCTAGACTTCAGCTGACAATGAGTGATTATTGCTACCAGAGGGGAACTTATCTTGTATATCAAAGGCTCCAACTGCTTGTATTAGTTCATTATTATTGCAAGTAAGACAGATGCTATACTCAGTCTTTTACTGTGGTCACAAAATAACGTGCTCATATAATCCTCTGTACAATTGATACACAAATTATTTTATGTTCCTGTTTGACAGTCTTTATAAGGAATTAGTTCAGCTTCCTTGCTATATTCACAATGATTGTAAATTTAAAAGAACATACTGCTGCCAGGGCTAGGAGACCACTTAATCTTCTCTTTATTAGTATTCTGATTAATTTCTCACACATTGTTTTGGAAATCATTCCAATTATGTTTTCTTTAAAGTCCTAGCATAGTACATGTTAATTCTTGGATGGCTTTGCTCTGTACACAATTTCCAAGGTATGTACTTTGAATATCAAAAGATGAATAAAAAATTACATACAAAAGATTTAAGCGGTAATAATATACTAATATTAAATATTAAAGAGCTGCATGGTCAGATTGCATTATTTGAGGAGGCTACAATGATACCCGAAGCATGTGTTCACCTTTCCACATTATATAGTAGCTTTGCACACAAATTGCCATACTTAATTTGTACTAGTTCTGTGTTACAGCCTGTATTATAGTCAAGAGCTGCTTTGACAACTCTTTGGGTTGTTACTGGAAACAGTCAAGAAGCATGTCTGCAAGCATACCCTTAGTGTAAAGGAAAAGTTTGTTTTGCAGACTACTGTACAATGCTTAAAGACTTCTCAAAGTCCAGAAAAGTCAGGAGTGTTCAGTACTGAAGCCAGCATCATTATAAATGCAGATCTTGACTGTAAAATTGGATGAAACTTGGGATCAATACAAGATTTTCAAATCAATGGACCAGATTTACTAAACCTGTCTAATACTTAACCAGTGACCAGGCAGTCTAAAGGTGCCACAAATTTATCAAAGTGGCTTAGGGCCGGTTCACATCTGCGTTCGCATAGAAAAGAGGTTTACCTAAGGAAACCTGCGGACCCCATAGACTATAAAGGGGTCCGTGTGGTTTCCACTCAGTTTCCGCACGAAACATGCAGAGAGGAAATTGCTACTTGTGAATTGGCCTTTACACAGTATGTCATGGTGCAGTAACTCAGGGGAGTAACTAGCATAGCTTGGGCCCCATAGCAAACTTTTGACTTGCCCCCCCCCCACTGCAACATTACATATTGACCTCTTTCCTGGTACCCACACAGTAAAATGGCCTCTTTACTGGCCCCCACATCGTAAAACACTCCTTTTAAAAGCCCCCACATGATATAACACCCCATTTACACACAATATAATGTCCCACAGTGTCCCCTACACACACCAATTATAATGTCCTACAGTGGCCCCTTCACACAGTATAATGTCACACAGTGGTCCATCCACACAGTATAATGTCTGACAGTGGCCCCTTCACCAAATATAATGTCCCACAGTGGCCCCTCCACACAGTATCATGTCCCATAGTGGCCACCATACAGTATAATGTCCCCTAGTGGCCCCTCCACATGGTATAATGTTCCATAGTGGTCTCCATACAGTATAATGTCCCACAGTTGCCCCTATGGTGTTCGTTACGAATTTTGCAAACGACCCTGAAATTTTTGGAATCACCACCTACGAACTATTATTATACCGTTGGGTCTCTTCAGACCCCAAAATATAATAGGTGGAGGCCCAAGGGAGGTGATCAAACATAAAAAAAACTGTGTTACTCACCTCTCCTGGGCTCCAGCGTGGGTCTTTGGGTCTCTTCAATGACGTAACATGGAGCCAGCGTGACCCACGTGACTGCTGATGTCCAATTACAGGCCTCAGCAGTCTGTGATGTGAGGCCCAAAGACCCACACTGGAGCCCAGGAGAGGTGAGTAACACTGGTTTTTATGTTTAATCACCTCCCCTGGGCCTCTGTTCATTATACTCCGGGGTCTGAAGAGTCCCCTGGGTATAATAATTGCAGTTTCTTTATGGACATGTTTGGTCCAAATGAAACCACCGGGTGAACTCCCTGCAGAACCCTTTAAGTTACGTACTCTACAGCTAAGTTACGCCTCTTCTCAGCTAAGCCTTCCTTATTGAGCAAGACACAAAAAATGTGGTGTAACATACCTACACCACTTTTGGGAGCAAAATGAGAAAGCATGTTGGCACATTTACTTTAGTAGATTTCCACCAATGTGTTTACAAAGCTACTCAATTTGGTGACATCATAATCAATATGGATATGGTTAATGAATCCTCTGAGTATACTAGTGCATGTTGTGATACCATAGGAACAGTAATGTCAGGGATATCACCTGAAATGGGTGATGATGTCACAGGAGGGGGTATTACAAAAGATATACCCTGGAACATGCAAAGCCAAACTGTACAACTGTATAAATGGCAGACAGTGGACCAAATACTTTGCTATCTCTTAGAACCCTATTTTTTCCCCCTAAAACTAGCCCTGGGCATCACAATAGAGACATACAGTATATTGGGTCAAGTAAAGAGCATATGTCTTTCTACTAAGGCTGTCTAGCAATATATGCCAGCTTACCCATTGTTTTTGGGCTAGCAGAAAAGATAGAGCTATATATGGTTAGTGGATGTTCTTTAATTTTGTCAGTTGTGTCTTGGTTAAAAATTGGCTGCACAGATTGCTCATTTATCTTCATTGCACTCAACCAACACTCCCATTGTTTTGATATAGAAAACAGTTATCCTAACATCTGTACAATATATGCACATTTTATAGATGAACACTCCTATGAATACTGAATAACTGAAAATTATAACCTCATGCAAAATAAAGCAGTGATTTTATGATTTTTAGAGCTTAATCTGGGAACCAACTGATCTAGGGGTTATTTCATAGAAAAGAGAAACATCACTACTCTGGGTCATCAGATAGGCCATTGGTAGGAAAAACACCTTTAGGCTAAAGCCCCATGTAGGAAGCCACAGCCAAAAAACGCTGTGGAAAAGACCGCAGCAGAAACACACACGTTGCAGTTTTTTCCACAGCATTTTTCACAGAAAGTCCTCAGAGTTTTCCTCTGCGGACTTTCTGTCCCTATTATACCTACAGTATACGGAAAATGCCAGCATTTCTGTAGGTACAATTGACTTGCTACGATTTTCAAAAACGCACCATTTCCACTGCAATTTTTTTGCTGCAATGTGTGGATGGGATTAGTCAGAATCCTATCCACTTGCAGGTACTGTAAAACGCAGCATTTTTTTCCCACAGCATTTCTGTCGCAGCCAAATTGCTGCGTTTTCACAACGTGAGGCTCCGGCCTTAGGTGGAGGCCCCACATTGTGGAAACGCAGCTTTTTTTGTTGCAGGTTTAGCTGCCTTTTTTGAGCCAAAGCCAAGAATGGTTGCAAAGGGAATGGGAAATATATAATTCTACCATTTGCTTAATCCACTCCTGGCTTTGGGTCAAAAAACCGCAACAAAATCTGCAACAAAAAAAGCTGCATTTCCGCAATGCGGGGCTTTAGTCTTAGGCTGAAGAATGCAGTGTTTTTGCTGCTGTGGAAACGCCGTGGCCAAAAACGCTGCATTTTACAGTACCTGCGCAGTCACTGGGATTCTGGCTATTCTCATCCACACATTGCAGAAAAAAAGCTGCAGCAGAAAAGCTGCGTTTTCAAAAAGAAATCAGTTTGTGTCCGTTCTCTGCGACAGTTTAATGTCCGTTGCTGTCATCCTATGACAGAAGACAGCAGCAGACATTTAGAAAGGTAGTGTGAACCCAGCCTAAAAGAATGGGGAAGGAGGGGTTCATGATTTTTTAATTAACAATTTTTGAGGATAGTCCTGTGTCAGCATGTTTTATTAAAAACTTGTGGGTCCTGTGTGTGGAAAGCTATTCACACAATTCATAGATATATATATGTTCAACCTTGCTTCTGGACCTCAGTTTTGGCTTTTTAGACTGCACGGCTAGTGACACTGCCCCTAATCAGCATGAAATATTTTTTCCTCTTTTCAATTGTCTGGGTGTGTCTAATTGCAAGGTGCATCTTATAGTCAAACACATACGGCACTTTGTTGTGTGTATCATGGTGGATCCCTGTGACATGTACTGTGTTTGTCAGGTCTTTCTTTCTTTTAACTGAAATAAAACTAACCCAGCAGATTACACAGACCCGAAGATCGCTTCACGTATCAGATTTGACACTGAATTTCAGCCTGGATTCTGCAACAATATCCACATCATATCTGAGAAAAATTGCATGCCATACATGTGAATAGGGCTTCCACAACCCTGTTTTAGGGTGCAGCAAAAAAAAAAAAAAAAAAAAAAAAAAAAAAGCAGGAAAAATGCAATAAGCAGTGTGCTATTTAATAGATACTGCCATTAAAAGTTAACGTTTAACTCCCTTTTTTTTTCTGCACTAGTGTGTCGGGAGTATTTGGTGACCGTGACCTTTTTTTTTTTTTATTATTAATTATTTATTTATATCAAAAATATAAACTGAACGAACCATACAAACAGGAAATGACCGCCATTGAAATAGGAGCCGTCAAACAAACTGTCTACAGAAACTACCGAAACAATCAGCATAGTAAGGTAAACGACAATGCAATCGATAAAAGCATTAAAAAAAAAAAAAAGGTGGAGCATACACAAAGGGAGGGACCGGAGAGGGAGGGGAGGAGAAGGAGGAAGCAGAAGGAGGAGTAGAAGAGGTCAAAACAAAACAAGAGATAGAGAGAGAGAGAGAGAGAGAAAAAAAGGGGGGGGAAGGGTGAGTAGGGAGTATCAGGTCAAGAGTTCCAGCCACCCCAATAGCGGAAGCAATGGTCATGGATTCCAGTTAAACTCGCGCGGTCTCTGTAATCTTGTGAACCTTGGAATAGGATCCATGGTGTTCAGGCAGTAATGAAGGACTCATGCGTGTTTCTGAGGCACACAGTAAGATCCTCCAGCCTCCGGATGTCCTCCACCTTACGGATCCAATGTATGAGTGAAGGAGGAGCAGTAGACTTCCAAAGTGCCGGGATGCAGTCCCTAGCCGCATTCACCAGATGCTTCAGAGAAGATTTATGATAAGCGCGGAAGGAGAAGTTAGAGAGGTTAAGCAGGTAGAAGGCAGGTGTCAAAGAGGAGGGGGGGGGGCAACCTGGAAGACTTTACAGATGATCCAGTGTACTTCATTCCAAAAGCCCCTCAGCTCAGTACACTCCCAGAAAATGAGTAGTGTCCCCTCCACCGTGACGCAATGTCAGCATCTCGAGGAAACGGCCGGGAAGATCTTGTGCAATTGAGATGGAACATGGCACCATATTGTCAAGAGTTTGTAGCCCGCCTCTTGGTATTTACTTGCAATGGAACTCTTGTGAGCAAATTCAAGAATCCTGAAGCACGGTGAGTCAGAGAACACCATATTCAGGTCGGCTTCCCACTTCATCAGAAAGGCAGGCCTGCGACCTGGAGAAGGGGAGACCAGCAACAAGTAAAAATTTGAAAGGGAGTGTCTGACCGGGCCAGACCCGGAAAAGGTCGAATCCTGGGGAGTCAGGAAGCGAGGAAAGGAAGTGAATGAACTGAAGGACTCTCCAAGGGCCCAAAGAGGGCACATCTGGAGCATTAATGAGGTCCCTCTGGGATTGCCAGTGTCCAGCAGAGCGAAAATGCACAGCCCTTTGTCTACCTGCCTCACTCCACTGTTTAAAGGGGCCAGGGGAGAGACCAGCAGGGAAGGCTGGGTTGCCCAGTATAGGGAACATCACAGAAGGGGCCAGGGGGGATACCGATTCTTTGGGGAAAAGGGTCTTACAGGATTGGAGCGTAGGTCCAATGGTGGGGTGAGATTTAAGAGCTGCAGTATGATGTGAGTCCAGCCAGGGGAGCAAGTGGAGAGGAGTTCCCCCCGAGAAGGTGCGCTCCAAGGAGACCCACTGCTTGAAGGGCAAATGACAGCACCAATCCAACACCCATTGGAGCATGGAGGCCTCGTAGTATCTGCGAGGATCAGGGAGTAACAAGCCACCCCACTGCGTTGGCAAAATAAGGGTCAAGCAGGCAATCTAGCCGGTTTACCCTGCCAGATAAAGTTAGTTAGGTCACTAAAGAGAAATTTAAAGAAACTATATGGAAGCTGAATCGGGAGAGTTTGCAAGTAGGTGGGGCAACGCATTCATTTTATTAATGGCGCAGCACCCAAACCACGTGTAGGTCCACCATTTCAGGTCCGATCTGATCACCCGGAGGAGAGGCAGGTGGTTTTTAACGTAAAGCTCTCCCAGGTCCCGAGAGATCCACACCCCCAGATATTTGATAGTGTCATTCGACCACCTAAAAGGGAAAAATGACTCTAAGGAAGAATGAACTCGTGATGAGAGCAAAACATTAAGGGCCTCTGATTTCTGAAAGTTAATCTGAAAGTTAGCCATGTTACAAAATTTATGAAAGTAGGACAACGACGAGGAGGGATCAGATAGAAAAAAATAAAAGGTCGTCCGCGTAAGCCGCGATCTGTACGTATTTGCCAACAACGCGTAGGCCTCAGATATCCGCATTAGCTCTAATGGTCCGGAACAAGGGCTCCAGGGTCAGGACAAAGATCAAGGAAGGGGGAGGACAAAACACTGGTTAACTGCAGTTAAGGCTGATTGGTTACAATAAAGAGAAGAGATCCAAGATCTCATCACAGGGCCCAAGCCAATATTGTCTACGACTGAAAATAGGAAAGGCCACCCCACCCTATCGAAAGCCTTCTCTGCATCAGTGGAGAGGAGGCACAGAGGAAGGCTGCTAGACTGAGCATAATGAATAGCGTTCACTACCTACACAATATTATGACGGTGACCATTTTTATAATATACTTTATTATCCTATCTAAAATCCTTTTTATTATAAAACCGGCTGTAACATTTTCCTAAGAAACCCTCTAAGGGTGTGCTCACACGGAGGAATTTGCCGCGGATTTGGGGGCGGAATCCGCGAAAATTCCGGCGGTGGAAAATGATTTTCATTTTCCGCCATGTGAACACACCCTAACTGAGATGTTAGTAGGGAAAGTCTGTACACATTTATAAATATTGTAAATATGCAGATCTAAAGCATTTACCAAAGGGGTAGATGGTCACTTCAAATGGCTGTGTATCTGGTTTTATACCGAGAAAAATGGTTCTGTTATCACAAGAAAGCTGAGATTCTGAGATTGAAGTACTAGCTATAAAAAATAGAGATATCGCTAATTAAAAACACAATCGGATTTGGGATTTTATATGCAGCATGAACTACTCAAGTTCAAATTCATGACTCAGTTTTTAACTAGCAATATCTCAGGTTCTGTTATAGCAAGTACTTCAATCTGTGATACCAGAACCATTTTTCTAGCTGGTATAAATCTGGAGCCATTTGAAGTGACCATCCCCCCTTTGGTAAATGCTTCAGCTCTACAGTATATGCTGCATTGAGTATGGGTGTACAGACAGTCTCCCTGGCAGTGCTTAGTTAGAGCCGGTTTTGTATTAAAAATAAAATTAGAAATAGCAAAAGAATAAAATAAAATGCAAGTTACACTTTAAGGAAAAAAAAGCCACATTGAATGATACAGCAGCATATCTGCAGCAGGACTTCTGCCATGGAAATACTGTACATGAAGGCTTTTACGCCAACATTTGAACATACCCTAAAATGTCCTAAAATTACAGTATTGTACATGAACAAAAAAATAAAATACAGATATATAAAATTAATCTCCTCTACCTATTGCAGGTTTTGTCCTACATTTTGCAGTGTCATTTGCTGTACACGCAAATGTGTATTCATTCCTATTCATCTGACAGAAGTCAAGAGTGTTCATTTAGCCACTGTTGGGCTGGCATATATCAGTATACCTTTTATTCTGCTGTATTGAATAACACAGTCTACTGCACTAATCTACTGTATACAGAAGTATACGTATGTCGTTGATAAGTTAACATTGGAAACATATGGGCAATGCAGGCTTCCATCAGGAAATCCTCCTTACATATACCTCCCACAGACACTGCAAAATACATCATAAAAGTATCCTAAGTATCTAATTTCTCATATTCATCTTAAATGTCTGCTTAGTTATTATAGCTAGCTATATAGACAGATAGAAAGGTATCCAAACAAATGGGCAGCACTCCAAAATAAGTGAATAAAAGAGAGTGGGTGCTTATTCACCACCCAAAAAAGTGATGTTTCAACCCATATACATGAGCCTTTCTCAAGCCATCCACTGTTTTAACACATATTATGGATTCATTGTTTGGATTACTATTGAGACTATAGTCTGTACCCTGGGGCTGGCACCCTATTCATTTAGCCACTGTTGGGCTGGCATATATCAGTATACCTTTTATTCTGCTGTATTGAATAACATAATCTGTCATGCTGGGAACCTGGCAAAAATGATGGGCTCTATTGCAGGACAACAGTGGAGGCAGAGGGGAGCTCAGTAGTGGGAAATTGAGAAGGACTACAGACGTGTTGCATGGTATACTAGGCACGTGGTCACTCCAATTGCTAACTTATTAATGTCTTACTTGGGCCTGGTGAGTTGCCTTCAGATCAGCCTCTGCAGCCTCCTGTTCCTCCCGGCTGTCCCAACTATATTTTCTTAAAGTAGAAAGTATGCAGGATCCAGAGGCTAAGCTTACATATTGACCAGGCTGCCGTCTGACATTCTGATGTTAACCTCACCGCACTGCTTGTCTGGCCTTTTCTCAGACTACAAAGCACAGTGGAGTCTAAAAACCTGGTGACCATTTTATAGTAATGAAGAAGGGACTGGGAATTAGAGGAAGCGCACTAGAAAGATTAAAAATGAAGTCAACAGGTATTTTAACTATTTTATTATTGCCAAACACTGGCAATAGACATCAGCATACAGGCAGATAACAATCAGCAGCGGGCAGATGACCAACTAGTCATCCATCTGTCAGATTTCATCACTAAGATTACCGAAAAATTCTGAGAGACATAGTGAGAAGTTCATAAAAAATATTATAATATAATGGTGGGTTGTCAACAGGTGGTTAAAAAAAAAAATCACAGAAGGTCAAAATCTCGGCAAACTGTCTGTTGTTTCTGTAATAGAACGTGATTAATACATATACTGTTTTTGGCTGAAGTGATCAAATTGTTTTAGTCAGTTTTTATCTAATGCCTAAAGTTTAAGCCACATGATACCCTGATTTGTAGAGAAATTAATATTTTGTAACAAAAGATACTCATAATATTTACGTGAATGTTTATCTGTGTCTCTGCCTACAGTCACCCAGATGTTGACTACAAACTGAAGCTAGTAGGCAATGCTACGTAGCATTTTGTTATCTTAATAAAACAATAGGTATGAAAAATGTCTGGAAACGTCTGCTATTTTGTGATTAAGAATTATGAGATATAACTGAGCTCTGCTGAAGGTGGGCTTCATTTTGTCTGAATTATAAGCTTCTTTACCTACAATCTTTGTTAATCTTGAAAAGTTTTGTATGGAGTATTTCAGCACAGTAGTGTGTATGTGTGTGTGCGCGCGTGTATATACTGTATGTATACGTGTATATGTATACATAAAGGTAATGCAATATACTAATGCTTCAATGTGTCCATGAATACACACTGACCTACGTAGACTTGTACACAAACATGCAATGTGGATTTGTGTTTGATGTTTTCATTAAGAGAAGTCTGAAAGTTATTGTTCCACAATGAAAATCAACCAACCCATCGCCCCTTAAATTATGGATATGTTCCATTAATACACCAGTGATTTATGATCAACGTTTGGACTCTCTTAATTGTTTTAAAGATTGTTTCAAAATTAGTCGTCTTGTATGTCTGGGCCCACTGCAACGGTTTCTGCTTCTGAGCACTGTTCGCATGGCCAAATAGTAGGTTTTATGCACAACTGCAAGCCTCTAGAGCAGGGGTGGGCAACCCCCGGCACGCGTGCCAAAAGTGGCACGCGAGGCTTATTTCCCTGGCACGGCAGCGGTGTGTTCACATATGTCAGGCACATCTATCTGTTCTGGCACAAGAGGCATCAGTTCTGGCGCCGTATTTGTGCCTCAGCCGGATGGAAAAACGTTACCTGCAGCGTTTTTCCATCCAGCTTCCTTAAAATTTCATTAGCGCAGGGTGAAGATGGATGCGGCATCACCCTACATCTGCACAGTCTATGTACAGTAGTGAAGCCGGTAATTGCTGGCTTCACTACTGTACCTGAGTGAATTGCTCAGGATTGGTTAAAGCTATAAAGAAACACTTGGATTCATTTTAAAGATGAGAATCTCCTCTTTAAAATGATACCAAGATCACCATGATCGTCCTTAAACATCCTGAGCGATTGGCTGGTGAAAACGATGTTCGGCATTGAAACCCCAATGCAGATCTCAATTCCCGACATCGTTTTAACAGTGAATCGCTCTGAATTTGTAAGGTCAATCATGGAGATCTTGGTATCTTTTTAAAGATGAGATTCTCATCTTTAAATTGAATCCAGTTGCATCTTTGTGGCCCTAATAGATCCTTAGAAATGGGGCTCTAAATGTGTCCCCCCCCCCTCCTGTGTCAGGCAGCATCTTAGAGCTAAGGAAGGAGGAGTAGAAGGAGCTGCAGACTGCAGAGACAATGATAACTTATCATTGTCTGTGCATAAGCTGCAGATGAGGGGGGTAGCAGAGACTTCCATCCTTATCCCTTCTCCTATCAGAGAGCATACTGTACTTTTGCTCTCTGATAGTCACATAGAGGGATAATGTAATGCCCCTCTGAGCCTAATCACATAACCAGGAAGTTATTGGCGCTGTGACCCAGACATTTACCATCGTCCAGGTCGCAGCGCCAGAAGTGTCGCACCAAACACTTACACAACACATGCACAAAGTCACCAATAAAGTTTACATTTTTTCACTGTCTCTGTCCTGTCCATACCTGATCTTTATAGAGTAAAATACGCCGCCTGCCTCTCTAGTTATATCCGTTACATGCTAAAATAATAGTAATAGCAATTATCATTAGTATTATCACCATAATACCGTGTGCAGGGGCCGCTATGTGACATAATACCGTGTGCAGGGGCCGCTATGTGACATAATACCGTGTGCAGGGGTCGTCAGACTTACAATTATTGACCGGCACTCCGAGTACCTCAACTTTGATTTTTTTAATCGAAAACGGCACGCCGAACGAAAAAGGTTGCCTACCCCTGCTCTAGAGGATCCTATACTTTGAGGTTCATGGAACTCCAAAGGCAGCAGCAGATTTAGACACCTGTTTGCTGCTTTGTAATGGTATTTCAGCAGCTGCTCTCTTAAATGGATGAATTTGTCTGGCAGAAACCTTCTTCATTATGCCTTTATCTGCAAGAACCCGTCTTTGCTCTGAATCAGCCACAAATCTCTTCACAGTACGATGATCATGTTTAAGTTTTCATGAAATATCTAATATTTTCATATCTTGTCCAAGGCATTGCACTATTTGACACTTTTGGGCAGCAGAGCGAGATCCTTTTTCTTTCCCATATTGCTTAAAACCTGTGAGCTGCTTAATAATGTGGAATATCCTTCATAAATAGGTTTCCTTTAATTGGGCTCACCTGGCAAACAAATTATTACAGGTGTTTTAGATTGATTTCTGTGATCCAAAGTGGTCCATGTTAATTGAAAAGCAAAAAATTAAATCTTTATGACACTTTATGACACAATTTGCATAATAATTTGGAACAAGGTGTATAGCATTGCTCTATTTAACTCATAATGGGATCTATGTTTTTCAGACTTACGTTAGGTTCACTGGGAAGGTGAAAAAAACAAAAACAAAAAACATACTCACTTGTCCCTGTGGCTTCAGAGTCTCCCAGCGTGGTCCAGTCCTGTTGCTCTGATGTTTTCTTCAGGTGGAAGTCCCCGCAGTAGTGACATCCCATGTCCTTTCCTTAGGTTACTGATTCGCCTAAGCAGTTGCGCATGGCAGTGACTTCTGCCGGAAGAAAACAGCAGAGCAGCAGGAGACACCGGAGCACCGGGGACAGGTGAGTATGTTTTTTTTAACATTTTTTCACTTTCCTTGGCCTCATATTAAAAAGTGGTTATCCTGGACAACACCTTTAAAACCTTTCTATTCTTCTATGACTCCCTACTTTCCTACTATGTAGTCATATACACATAAACATAGGGGCAGATTTACTAATCAAATTATGCAAAATGTATTCATAGTCAGACAATTTTTATGCATCTAATAAAGGTATTTTTATCCCCTTTGTAAATGTTTTTCTCATAAGTTTTCACTTTTTGCACCTTTTGTGGAAGGCCAGGAAAGGAAGCTGGTTAGATAGATTTATAAAATATGCCAAATGTATCATTAAGGAAATGCACCTGTTTTTGGCACTAAATAATTCCAAAAACAAGGAAGCATTGAGCTGGCACAGAGTAGAGATGGGTGTGTAACTTATAGTAAGATGTGCCTAATCTATCACATGCTATGCGCCAATGTGATCAATTTGGCACATCTTCTGCTGTCTCCTCTAAATTTTTGCTATTACTATTAGTAATTGCAGGCCATTGTTCTTAGCAGAGGCCAGAGAGGATCACTGATTTGTGTATGATCATTTCGGATGTGAATTCCTAGATTAATTTTTTTCAGCACCCATGGAATTGTTTTGTTTATTTATTTATTCATTGCTGTTTCAAATTGTTAAGGTAATGACTTACACTGCAGTTTGTGTGGTCCCAGAAATTAAGGCTAAAGCCCCACGTAGCAAAACACAGCAAAAAACATGGAAACACATCACATTTTTTTCCGCACGCAGGGTTTTCCATTTCGTTTTCACAGAGTTTTCCTCTGCAGACTTTCTGCCCCTATTATACCTATACAGAAAATGCCAGCCCTTATGGAATACATCTGTAAGGAAGGAGATATAATTCAAAAGAGTAGTACTGTATTTTTCAGACTATAAGACGCACTGGACCATAAGACCACCTAGGTTTTAGAGGAGGAAAATAGGGGAAAAAAATTTGAAGCAAAAAAATGTGGTAAAATATTTAATGGGAGTTGTAGTTTTGCAACAGCTGCAAGGCCACATTGACAGGTGACCCTGCAGCTGTACGGGATGTATAGGACGTCTTTTTTGCAGGTGCAGATGTACTTTTTAGTTATACCATTTTGGGGAATGTCTATTGCTTTGATCACTTTTTATTCAAATCAAAGGCGAAACAGCCAAAAAAACGGCAGTTCGGCACTTTTGATTTTTTTTTCCCGCTATGACGTTCACCCTATGGGAAAAATATTTGGCCTGGGCATTTTCGGACACAGGGATACCTAATGTGTATGTGTTTCACAGTAATTTTCTACTTTTATATGTATTCTAGGGAAAGGGAGTGATTTAGAACTTTTATTTTTGCTTATTCATTTATTTTTATTAATATTTTTTTTTTTTTTTACTATTTTATTAGCCCTCCTAGTGGGCTTGAACCTGCAATCATCTGATTGCAAGTCCCATAGACTGTAATACAAGTGTATGGCAGTCTATGAGAGATTCTGTACATTATTATTGCGGCTGGTCATAGACCAGCCACAATAGTAATATTCCTTTGACAACCCTGGGAGTCTTCATAAGGCTCCCGGCTGTCACAGGAACAGGTAGGCTCCTGCTATTTCGCAGCGCGGGAGCCGGCCTGCAACTTCAAAGGTACGGGGCCGGTGGGGACTGGCCCTAGGGCTTACTTTGTCACTTTAGGGGGGACTTTAAAGTAGTAATACCTGTGATCAGAGTGGACTCTGATTACGGGCATTAACTCCGTGTCCCCAATTACAGTGGAGACCCGGTAGCTATGGCGACTGTTCTGCAGCAGAGCGGCCGCCATCATCTTCAGAGACCCGGCAATCGCCGTAACAGCACGGCGGATGCCGGGAGCTTCACACCGCCGGGACACCCTCTCAGCCCAGGGCCCGCAGCATCACCCCACTCCTTCCACTGCAGGAAGCCAGCGGCAAGAGTGGGGCGATTCTGCGTCCCCGCTCCTCCACACCGCAGCCCCTTCCCCCCGCCACAACACCCTCACATTCGGACATTAAGACGCACCCCCATTTTCCTCCCAAATTTTTGGGGAAAAAAAATGCGTCTTATAGTCCTAAAAATATGGGAAATAGGTATTACTATAAAAAAAGATTGAAATACTACTAAATGTAAACATTGTGCTTTATCTTATACTTTCACTTGTATTTTAGTGAGAGAAAAGAATACAAAGTAACATATACACAGTATATTATGACACTCATGAATGATGTACTATCTAACAAAGTTTGATAAGTGTCTTAAACTTGTCTGAAGACATTATATACAAACCAGTTCACTCATTGCAATCTACATGTAACATGGGACTGCTAACTTCAGGTACAATAATACAAAAGTAGCAATGTTTTTATGAACAGATTTTCCAAGTAGAAACGTATACAGTAAATGTAACTAGGAAGCTATATTCCAGAGAATGAACTATTCATAAAGTTGTACCTCAGATCATTTACTATATAACTTGGATCAATACCTGAAATAATGTTTATATTGTTTGCTCCTGTTTCAGCATATGTTGTTTTTGGGCAGTTCTGGGGGTAGATGGCAACTTTGCTTAAGCAGAACATTTTTATTTTCTTTGACTCTTTCTAATAAACCTAAAAGTGCAACAGCCAAGCAAATATGTACAATGGATTTTAATTCATGCCAAAACTTGCAAACAGCTGTAACTTTTCCTCTACTGTACAGTCAGTCACTGCATGTTGTAGTGAATAATTCATTACCATGTGATTGGTTATCAGTGGCGCAGCTAAAGTGGTCACACATGCAACTAGGCCCCAAAGTCAGTGGGGCTCAAAATGCCCTATTACCACTGTCTGCTGTCCTAAATTTAACAGCTACCTTCTTCCTACACAGTCGTGATGCGGCATGTCTTGTATTCTCCTCCTGGCTCCCTTGTCTCCTACTTTGTGGTGCTGCTGGTTCTTAAAGTATGAGACAGAGGAGTCGAGAAGACTATAGAAGATACACACTGCTGCATGTCAGAATTTGTAGAAGGTAGTTCTACAATTCAATACAAAAGACAGTGGTAGTGTAGCAATGCGCGCCTGGATGTTATGTGTGGGATGAGTATTTGTACCTGTTGGGAACAATTACCTACACACGTGGACAAAATTGTTGGGATCCCTCATTTAATGAAAGAAAAACCCACAATGGTCACAGAAATAACTTGAATCTGACAAAAGTAATAATATATAAAAATTCTATGAAAATGAACAAATGAAAGTCAGACATTGCTTTTCAACCATGCTTCAACAGAATTTTTTAAAAAAGAAAACTCATGAAACAGGCCTGGACAGAAATGATGGTACCCTTAACTTAATATGTTGCTGTACAACCTTTTGAGGCAATCACTGCAATCAATCGATTCCTGTAACTGTCAATGAGACTTCTGCACCTCTCAACACGTATTTTGGCCCACTCCTCATGAGCAAACTGCTCCAGTTGTCTCGGGTTTGAAGGGTGCCTTTTCCAGACAGCATGTTTCATCTCCTTCCAAAGATGCTCAATAGGATTTAGGTCAGGGCTCATAGAAGGCCACTTCAGAATAGTCCAATGTTTTCCTCTTAGCCATTCTTGGGTGTTTTTAGCCATGTGTTTTGGGTCATTATCCTGCTGCATGACCCATGACCTGCGACTGAGACCAAGCTTTCTGATACTGGGTAGCACATTTCTCTCTAGAATCCTTGATAGTCTTGAGATTTCATTGTACCCTGCACAGATTCAAGATATCCTGTGCCAGATGCAGCAAAGCAGCCCCAGAACATAACAGAGCCTCCTCCACGTTTCACAGTAGGAACAGGTTCTTTTCAATATATGCTTCATTTTTCCGTCTGTGAACATAGAGCTGATGTGCCTTGCAAAAAATTTCAATTTTTGTCTCATCTGTCCATAGGACATTCTCCCAGAAGCTTTGTGGCTTGTCAACATGTAGTTTGGCAAATTCCAGTCTGGCTTTTTTATGATTTGTTTTCAACAATGGTGTCCTCCTTGGTCGTCTCCCATGAAGTCCACTTTGGCTCAAACAACAACGGATGGTGCGATCTGACACTGATGTTCCTTGAGCTTGAAGTTCACCTTTAATCTCTTTAGAAGTTTTTCTGGGCTCTCTTGTTACCATTCGTATTATCTTTCTCTTTGATTTGTCATCAGTTTTACTCCTGTGGCCACGTCCAGGGAGGTTGGCTACAGTCCCATGGATCTTAAATTTCTGAATAATATGTGCAACTGTAGTCACAGGAACATCAAGCTGCTTGGAGATGGTCTTATAACCTTTACCTTTAACATGCTTGTCTATAATTTTCTTTCTAAGCTCCTGAGACAACTCTTTCCTTTGCTTCCTCTGGTTCATGTTGAGTGTAGTACTCACCATGTCACCAAACAGCACAGTGAGTATCTGTAGCCCTATATACAGGCCCACTGACTGATTATAAGGTTGTAGATACCTGTGATGCTAATTAGTGGACACACCTTGATTTAACATGTCCCTTTGGTCACATTTTTCAGGGGTACCATCATTTCTGTCCAGGCCTGTTTCATGAGTTTTCTTTTTAAAAAAAAATTCTGTTAAAGCATGGTTGAAAAGCAATGTCTGACTTTCATTTGTTCATTTTCATAGAATTTTTATATATTATTTTTGTCAGATTCAAGTTATTTCTGTGACCATTGTGGGTTTTTCTTTCATTAAACAAGGGGTAACAACAATTTTGTCCACGTGTGTATGTGGTGGGAACTATTAACATGTGAGGGACACAACTTGTGGGGGCTTAAAGTGTGCCCTTGGCTGTTAATAATGCATCAATACAATGATGCAATGGGTCACTTATGAGATGCAATTCGTTCCACAATTAATAAGCTATGTATATTTCAAAGTTTATTTTCTATTGGGAACATTAAGTAACTTAAGCAAAGAGAGCATTTTGATGACAGATGTTAATGGGATCCTGACACATAGAAAATACAGTCTAACCTAAAGCGAGCATTTTATAGAGCAGGTGGAGCTGAGCATATTGATATAAAGTTTTGTGGGAAAAAAATTGTTTATTCTGGAGATAGCAGTCTAGAGGGCATTGGCAACCTTTCTTATTGCTGTCACTGGGCAGGGCCTCCTACTGGACACCTAAACCCAGCATAAACAGAGGTTTGAATAAATACATATCTTGATCTACTGAACCTTCTCCCACAAAACTATAAACAATGGCATAACTTAAAGTGCCTGGGCACCAAGTGCAAAATATGTAATAGAGTCTCTAAATACTACATGCCATTTAGTATAGTGATATATTTATGTGATCCTTTGGGGTTCCATCAGGTTCCAGGACCTGGTAGCGCATGCTACCTCAGCACCCATAATAGCTACGCCCCTGACTATATATCAGTCTGCCCAGCTCTTCTTAATCTACAAATATGTTGCCTGCAGATTAAACTGCATTTTTAATATTACAGATTCCCTTTAACACTTATTTAAGACTTTATGTGACATCATACAAGCTCCATACACATGGGAATCATGAATCTGTGCAGAACTCTCCCTTTCTACTAGTACTACATTGTTAGCAATCAGGATAAGGGGAACCGCCTATCTTTTCTACAAGGGATGGGAAGTGGGATAGAACATATGCCAGTATCTTCTTAAATTTTACTCTGGGGACACCTCTACATACACCTCTGATAACAATTAACCCATTATTCTTATCCACGTTGGTTATTTGAGGACTGTAAGTGAATGTCAAAGCCAGATAATTTGTTTCTCTATTTTGTAGAGAGACACAAGATAAATTGCTACTTGATTTAAATAGCATTGTGTGGATTTATGACGATGTTATTGATAGGGCAGTCAATTATATGAGAAAGAACCTGCATCTTGCACACTGGTCACTCTGTTTACATGTGTCAGAGAGCAATAGTGAATTATGAGTACTTCCTCAGTGACATGTGTGATCGCAAGCCTGATAGAGTGAAGAAGTATGTTTTATCTCCGACCCGATAATGGTACTTGCTTTAATCTTCTCCTGTGTAAGCTGCTTGAGCAAACATTACAAGCAGGAGCAGAAAGCCAAATCCAATTTTAAATGCTTCTTGTAACCATTTTATGTGTCTATTATTTATAGGAAAAATTGTTATGGCAAGCACTATATATAACTGCTAATCTACTATATGAATGGGATGAATCATGAAACATCTGCTTTCTACTTCCTCAGGGCTGCAAGTTGTACATGCTGAAACAACAGTTCAAGGAGGAGTTCTAAAATAATGCAACTGGAAATGCAGAAAAAAAAAGATCCAGAAAAATTACAGATTTCACATTATGAGACATAAAGTGCACCTTTAATCTGATGATCCAAGAAACTCCCTGATGTACTTTCATCTGCTAAAATGGTAATGCTACATCAAGTACTAATGCTACATGGAGTAGGTTTGGGGGGAATTACATTTTGTTTTTAAACACACAATATAAAAAAATAATAATGCACGAAGTGAGGTTCTGTTCGTATTGCTATTTGTGAAAATGTTTCACATATGCAGAACATAGCCATAAAAACCCAATTAACCTGACAGTAGGCAAATTTCGTGTGCTATTGGCCCATTATCTGACGGCATACATTTTACTGTATAGAAAATCATAATCAGCTACACATTACTATGCATCCATTAGTATAATGTATTTAGCACTGTCTATATTAGTTTTTTTTTTGTTTTTTTTAACATGGAAGCCAATAAGTGACAAATGCCACTAGGTATGTCTATACCAGGGGTAGGCAACCTTTTTTGTTCGGCGTGCCGATTCTAATTAAAAAGTCAAAGATGAGGTACTCGGAGTGCCGGTCAATAATTGTAAGTCTGACGACCCCTAAACTAAAGTCATATACCACAAACCATAACACAGAAGTGCTGCCACCAGATGCTTTAGGACACATGCATTTACTGCTATTTCCTGGGACGCTCCTGTACTTTTCGATTAGAAGCCATGAAAGTCCATGTGCAGCCCCCAATTAGTGGTAAATGTGTCCAGGAGCACCGTATGGCAGCATCCTCAGGGTGGTGACACACTATGTACAGTGCCTTGCGAAAGTATTCGGCCCCCTTGAACTTTTTAACCTTTTGCCACATTTCAGCCTTCAAACATAAAGATATAAAATTTTAAATTTTTGGTGAAGAATCAACAACAAGTGGGACACAATTGTGAAGTGGAACGAAATTTATTGGTTATTTTAAACTTTTGTAAAAAATAAAAAACTGAAAAGTGGGGCGTGCAATATTATTCGCCTCTTTACTTTCAGTGCAGCAAACTCACTCCAGAAGTTCAGTGAGGATCTCTGAATGATCCAATGTTGTCCTAAATGACTGATGATGATAAATATAATCCACCTGTGTGTAATCAAGACTCCGTATAAATGCACTTGCTCTGTGATAGTCTCAGGGTTCTGTTTAAAGCGCAGAGAGCATCGTGAAGACCAAGGAACACACCAGGCAGGTCCGTGATACTGTTGTGGAGAAGTTTAAAGCCGGATTTGGATACAAAAAGATTTCCAAAACTTTAAACATCCCAAGGAGCACTGTGCAAGCGATCATATTGAAATGGAAGGAGTATCAGACCACTGCAAATCTACCAAGACCCGGCCGTCCCTCTAAACTTTCATCTCAAACAAGGAGAAGACTGATCAGAGATGCAGCCAAGAGGCTGCACAAATCTGGCCTTTATGGAAGAGTGGCAAGAAGAAAGCCATTTCTCAAAGATATCAATAAAAAGTCTTGTTTAAAGTTTGCCACAAGCCACGTGGGAGACACACCAAACATGTGGAAGAATGTGCATTGGTCAGATGAAACCAAAATCGAACTTTTTGGCCACAATGCAAAATATGTTTGGCGTAAAAGCAACACAGCTCATCACCCTGAACACACCATCCCCACTGTTCTGACTCAATAGCTTGGCTGCAAGTGTGAGGTTGTGAGAGTGTCCTGTAGTCTCTATGCTAACCAGCAATTTACACCAAGATATCTATCAGATAGTGTTCAACTCAACTGAGGAGGCGTAGATAAGATTCCAGATGCTTTAATCCAGGTAAATCTTGTAAAACCTCATACAGCAGTAGGTGAAAAATGATGAAATACCAGGAGCTGAGCAGACATGTTGCTTACAAAGAAGTGAAACTAAACTGAGAGAGAGAGAGAGGAGGAGCTACAGCATCACAGCTAAGGATACAGAGAGAGAAAAGGGACAAACTACAAAGACAAACAGTATCACAGATACATGTCAGTGAATTAAACCAAGTCCTGGGACATGACACTCCCCGCCTGAAATCTTTAGATTTCACTGAAAACAAACATTAAATGTCCTGAGATGTCCATAAGGTCCTCTTCAAACCTGAAAAACAAAAAAGAAACATGCACAACAAACAATAATCAACAGTTAGTCCAAATAAACCAATCTTCAGGTCGGGAAGCCGCAATTTGCCAACACCTCCACCGACCCACACTGTAATCCACAAGAACACGGTTTTAGTTCATGGAAGGAAGCTCCCCGCCATGAGCTGTGAATGGTGTCCTTATCTTCTTTTATGTGACGTCTCCTCTTGGAAGAAGAAGCACCAGTTCATTAATTGGACGGAAGAAAACTCGCACTGAGCCTCCCTTGGTTACCTTGACCTCCACTTTCCGAGTCTTCCCATCATCACTAGGGACAACTTTAGTGATGAGACCCATAGGCCATTCATTCCGATGGACTTCTTTATCCCTTAGAAGGACGAGGTCACCCACCTGGAGATTAGGTTTTGAGGTCTGCCATTTGTGACGGCTCTGTAGCATGTGGAGGTACTCTGTTTTCCAGCGGTGCCAGAACACATTGGACAGGTGTTGAACTTGTTTCCATTGGCGTCTGTAAATGTCACTGTGATCTAAGGTACGTGGAGAGGTAGCAGCAGTACCAATTTTCTGAGTAAGAAGCGTTGCTGGGGTTAAGATAATTGGAGATTCAGGGTCTGAAGATACTGGGACAAGTGGCCTTGCATTGATTATCGCAGACACTTCAGCAAGAAAGGTTATTAACGTCTCATGGGTAAGCAGTGTCGACTTGTGGTCCATCAACATAGAGTCAAGGATTCTGCGTGTGATCCCAATCATACGTTCCCAGGAACCTCCCATATGGGATGAATGTGGAGGGTTAAACGTCCAAGTGCACCCATTGTTGGATAAGAAGTTGTCTAACTGCAGTTCTTTGCAGGCTCCAACGAAGTTAGTGCCACAGTCAGACCTCAGTTGTTTGGAAGGTCCACGAATGGAGAAGAATCTTCGGAGGGCGTTGATAAAGCAAGATGAATCCATAGATTCAATTACTTCAATGTTTACTGCTCGAATGCTGAGACAGGTGAACAGCACAGCCCACCGTTTACTGTTTGCAGCTCCACCACGGGTTCTTCGTGTGATAACTGACCATGGACCAAAGACGTCCAACCCAACGTAAGTAAAGGGCGGATCAGTACTTAGACGGTCTGGAGGAAGGGATGCCATTTCCTGCAGTTGCGCAATTCTTGCCTCTGTCCTTAACTTAGTTTCATGTACTAAGCTGTCTCGTTCTGAATTGAGATGCTGGAAGCTTTGCAATTCAGCTAAAGAATCGTCTGTATGAAGTTTTCTCAATATGCTTTCATAGTCCTCAGCTTTCATTTTATAATGTCCATGCATAGCACAAAGCTGACGCAGAGCTCCCTCTAGTGGTGATATATGGTATGCAGGCAAGCACATGGCAGATATCTTAGTCTGTATTTCCTGCCACCATTTTGAGAGTTCACAGGAAAGTTCATGCTTTAAACCTTCTAGATTGTCTCTAACCTGTTTAATTGAGCTTCTAGCCTTCTCACTGGGCTGCAGACTGAGGTCCATGCTACCTTGTGCTTCAGGGTGCCCTTCAGCCATGATGCAACTCAAACAGGATAAATATAACTTTGCTGGAGTAAGATGGCTGCTTGCTAGAATCTTCTTATGCTGAGGGAGTCTGAGCTGCGGATGCAACTTACACAATGCTGATTCCTTCTGGCTTCAGGTAACTTGCTGTGACTGACTGTATGTCAGAAGTTGGTGAACTGTCTTACAGCCATATCTGGCAGTCTTTATGCATCATTTTTCACTGTTCTGACTCAATAGCTTGGCTGCAAGTGTGAGGTTGTGAGAGTGTCCTGTAGTCTCTATGCTAACCAGCAATTTACACCAAGATATCTATCAGATAGTGTTCAACTCAACTGAGGAGGCGTAGATAAGATTCCAGATGCTTTAATCCAGGTAAATCTTGTAAAACCTCATACAGCAGTAGGTGAAAAATGATGAAATACCAGGAGCTGAGCAGACATGTTGCTTACAAAGAAGTGAAACTAAACTGAGAGAGAGAGAGAGGGAGGAGCTACAGCATCACAGCTAAGGATACAGAGAGAGAAAAGGGACAAACTACAAAGACAAACAGTATCACAGATATATGTCAGTGAATTAAACCAAGTCCTGGGACATGACACCCACTGTCAAACATGGTGGTAGCAGCATCATGGTTTGGGCCTGCTTTTCTTCAGCAGGGACAGGGAAGATGTTTAAAATTGATGGGAAGATGGATGGAGCCAAATACGGGACCATTCTGGAAGAAAACTTGTTGGAGTCTGCAAAAGACCTGAGACTGGGACGGAGATTTAGATTCCAGCAAGACAATGATCCCAAACATAAAGCAAAATCTACAATGGAATGGTTCACAAATAAACGTATCCAGGTATTAGAATGGCCAAGTGAAAGTTCAGACCTGAATCCAATCAAGAATCTGTGGAAAGAGCTGAAAACTGCTGTTCCCAAACGCTCTCCATCCAACCTCACTAAGCTCGAGCTGTTTTCCAAGGAAGAATGGGCAAGAATTTCAGTCTCTCGATGTACAAAACTGATAGAGACATCACCCAAGCGACTTGCAGCTGTAATCGCAGCAAAAGGTGGCGTTACAAAGTATTAATATAAGGGGGCCGAATAATTTGGCACGTCCACTTTTCAGTTTTTTATTTTTTTCAAAAGTTTAAAATATCCAATAAATTTTGTTCCACTTCACGATTGTGTCCCACTTGTTGATTCTTCACCAAAAATTTAAAATTTTATATCCTTATGTTTGAAGCCTGAAATGTGGCAAAAGGTTGAAAAGTTCAAGGGGGCCAAATACTTTCGCAAGGCACTGTATCTTGATGCAGATATAGTCTTAGGCCACTGGAACTTTTACTTCAATGTAAAACTGCGTTCACATGGTGCATTTTTGCACAAAAAAAAAAAGCCTGTGTTTTCTGTGCAAAAACACATCCTTAATGCAGAAAACACACCGTTATACAGAATAATGTCCCATAGCGGCCCCTGCACACGGTATTATGTCCCATAGCAGCCCCTGCACAAGGTATTATATCCCATAACAACCTCTGCACACAGTATTATGTCACAAAGTGGCCCCTGCACACCGTATTATGTCATATAGTGAACCCTGCACACGGTATTATGTCACATAGCGGCCCCTGCACACGGTATTATACCCCATAACAGCCTCCGCACACCGTATTATGTCACATAGTGGCCCCTGCACACAGTATTATGTCACATAGCGGCCCCTGCACACGGTATTAGGTCCCATAACAGCCTCTGTACACCGTATTATGTCACATAGTGGTCCCTGCACACAGTATTATGTCATATAGCGGTCCCTGCACACGGCATTATGTCCCATAGTGGCCCCTGCACACAGTATTAGGTCCCATAGCGGCCCCTGCACACGGTATTAGGTCCCATAGCGGCCCCTGCACACGGTATTAGGTCCCATAGCGGCCCCTGCACACGGTATTAGGTCCCATAGCGGTCCCTGCACATGGTATTAGGTCCCATATCGGTCCCTGCACATGGGACCTATAGTTCTCTTCAGACCCCCGGGTATAATAAGTGCAGGATCAAAAGCGGTGACAAACATAAAAAAAACCAATGTACTCACCATTCCACGCTCCACAGCTGCTGTGTTCTCTTCGGCGCTTCTGCCTGTAGTCAGCGACCGCAGATTGAGTCTCTGGGGTCACGTAGCGTCATTATGTGTAATGACGTCAGACGTGACCTCTGAGGCCCTGTCAGCTGTCGGAAGCGCCTGCTGATCTCACAGCCGCCGCGGAGCGCAGGGAGCAAGGTGAGTATCATTGTTTTTTATGTTTCATCACTTCTCCTGAGTCTCCGCTTATTATACTCGGGGTCTGAAGAAAACCCACAGTATAATAAGAGCAGTTTAGTTTAGGCCGTGTTTGGTCCGATCGAATCTGCTGGGTGAGGACTCGGGCTGCCGTGCCAGTGAAATAAGCCTCCCCTGGTCTATACAATGGCACGTGTTGGAGCCTTCTGTCTGAGGTATATATTGGGAAATCCTTCCAACATACAGTATTCCTCTGATGAAAGACTCAAACATAGTCTGAACATAGCCTACGAATCAGCTGGATATAACTTAAAACTTATTTATCAGTGTTTTATATTTAGTGTTAATATTTATCGTTCTTCTACCACCCTCCTTGGTGTTATAATGCTAGGTATTGCCCTAAATATTACAAGGATCATCTGTATCCCAAACATTAGTGTACAATAAGATTACTACCTTTGATTTAAAGGATATATAGAACTGTTTTGCCTTACAGAATAAATAAGCAATGTTATAAAAAATAAAATTCTGTTGTTTTCTATATTTTACTTTCCTGCAAAACAATTTTCCCAATGTTCTGTTTCTAGTCATTTTGTAGTTAATGATAATATTATTGTTCTCAAAGACAATAGCTCTTATCTAGAGAATATGTTACAATAAAAGTGACAATGCAATTGTGCCTGAATTGGTTTGATTGTTATCATATGTAGATTTGTCTCATCTTTTCAAGAAAATGGAAAACAATGGCAAAGCAAAGAAGAAGAGGGCTGTTTCATGGAGAACGGAACAAGAAACGCTCTGTGCCTTGTTTGTTCCATGTGATTCAACTTTCTTTATAGCTGAAGCTATTATGAAGTTAAAGTGTTTTTGACAGCTAAACGATGGCAGTGCATCATTCAGTTATCTCTATGGGGATGCACCTTAAATTGCAGAACTCCCAAGATTTAAGCATACATGTGGAAATTTTACTGTGAAATTCATGGAATTCAGTCTAACCTGAGGTGTGGCGTCTAACAGTAAGTTTGCACAGAGGAATTTGTCGCAAATTTGGGGGCGGTTTCTGCCACCAATTCAGCAGCAGATTCTGTCCAGATTCTGCCTCCCATTGTTTTCAATGGGAGTCAGAGATCGCATCAGGACGCTGAAAAAATAAGCGTCCTGCTCAATCTTGCCCTGGATGTCACAGCTGATTGAGCCAGGAATTCCGCAGCTCGAGACTCCCTGTTGATTAGGCCCATTCATCTGGGCCTAATCAGCAGCAGAAAGCCCAGCATCGGCATACGTCGTGGGTAGGCTGCAGTGGAAAATGAAGTGGAATTGCTCTTCATTTTCTACCATGTGAAATTAACCTTAGGTGTCTTCTGTTCTTTAACCTTAACTCCTAGATGAAGATATTAACTTGGCTCCCCAGGTATCGGTCCTCAGAACAGTCTCCAGAAGATGGGTGAATATCTGATAGTGGGCTGGCCTAAAGGCTTACTGCAGTCAGGGAAAAAAGAGATGTGTGTACACAGCCCAAACTCACATATTGAAGACCTCGGAAGTTCGTTTGTCCTGCTTCTGATGCATGGAGTCTGGTCTCCTCGGTTAGAGACAATGGAATGCACAATACTGAAAAAGGTTTGTGGAGTCCAGCAATCCAAGAAGAGGTCCAATAGTGTAAAAAATAAAATGTAACTTTTAATTACTCCATAGGGATATATATATATAAAAAGTTGATCAATAAAAAATGACAGGTAACCGCTTACATGTTTTGGGACCGAAGCTCCTTACCTCTTGGTGAGATATCACTGCCTGTTAGACATGCCTCTATAACACACAATGTTGTGCCCAGTTGACAGACTTTGAGAGGGGGCTTCATTTGGCTGAGAGAAGTAGGATGGCCATTTTGATAAACCGCATGCCGTCTAGGCTGTTCTGACGTAGCTGTAGGAGGTATTGGGAGCATTGCTTACGAGAGGGCATGTACATATGGCAAACAGGCTCTGGATCGCTTGACAGACCACCAGAACAGAGGATTGTTTGATCAGCTGACAAGCACCAGCAGCTCCCATAACTTTATTGTCTCCATCCAGACACAGGTGGCACCTTCAATACACACCCCTTTCTCTTAACAGAAGGAAACCTGGTGACACAGTGCTCATTAGGTGTCCTGCCATTTACAGGCCAGCCACCATCACCTTCACTGGCAGTAGAATTGCAAACAAGATCACAATGGACTGCTATAGACTGGAACCATATTGTATTTATTAAAGTTCTGTTTTGGAACCAATGATGCTAAGGTTTGAGTATGGAGGCCTCATGGTGACTGCTTCAATCCCTCTTTTGCTGTGGAGAGACACACAGCTCAGCGATATATGCAGGACATTCTGTGGCCACGTCTGGTCTCTCATGACAGGACTTCCAACTGGCATTTTGCAGCATGATAATGCTTACCTGGTAGCCCGATTTATTGCTAATAGAGCATTTATAGGACCAGCTGGCACAGCAGCTTTAGAAACCTACGACTGTGCAGGATCTTCAGGCCCAGCTGCACCAATAGTAGGCCTCATCACAGACGATGATGACAGGGAGTACAGAGAACTGAACCAGCATTTTGTGGACTGGTGCCACCGAAACCACCTGAAGATTAACGCGGGGAAGACCAAGGAGATGGTGGTGGACTTCCGTAAAGGCAGATGCCCTCCTAAACCAGTGGACATACTGGGGACGGGCATCGAGATTTTGAACACCTATAAGTACCTGGGTTTGCTCCTTAATAATAAACTGGACTGGGCAGATCATATGGAGGCCCTGTACAGGAAGGGGCACAGCAGGCTCTACCTGCTTAGGAAGCTGAGAGCCTTTGGAATCCGGGGGGCACTTCTTAGGACTTTCTTCAACTCGGTAGTGGCATCAGCCATCTTCTTTGGAGTGGCCTGCTGGGGGAGCAGTATATCAACCAGGGACAGAAATAAACTTGACAAGCTGATTAGAAGGGCCAGCTCTGTCCTTGGGAGCCCACTGGACCCAGTGCAGGTGGTGGGTGACAAAAGGATACTGTCCGTGGTGAGCTCCATGCAGAAGAAGAAGTCCCATCCCATGCATGAGACTGTGATCGCGCTGGGCAGTACTGTCAGTGACCGACTGCTCCACCCTAAGTGTGAGAAGGAGCGCTATCGGAAGTCTTTCCTCCCCACCGTGGTTAGGCTGTACAACCAACACCGACCTAAGCGGAGATCATTACACACAGAGAACTGAAATATCTCTCTGCCTGTTAAACCCCCCCCCCTCCTCTGATACTTCCTATCTGTCTGTCTACTATCAATGTAATGCCTCTTACCTTGGAACATTCCTGTACATGTTGTATTTGTATTTGTATCTGCTTATCTTTGCTGTTGTAACACACTGAATTTCCCCATTGTGGGACTATTAAAGGACTATTCTTCTTCTTCTTATTATTATTATTATTATTATTATCATTGAGCAAATGTGCCACAGGATACCATAAGGAGCCTTATATCTAGGCTACTGGTGGCTCAACAGGGTACTAGAGTCTCCTTTAGGTTGTACAGTTTCCCCAATAAACGTATCCTTTTGTTCTAATATTGTAATCACTCACATATATCATCATCATATTCACACATATAAAGTTGAAATCAATTCCAACAACTCTTGGTGCGTTATCTTTTTGTCAATGAGTGCATTTTCCATTACAAATAGTACCATAAGATCTCAAACCTGATGTCTTAATGAGGGAAAAAACTCTCTAAGACAGAGACCATATATTGTGGAAAAGCTGCGTTTTTTTATTGCAGTGTTTATGGTTTTGTTTTTTTTTTTTTATAGCCAAAGCCACAAGTGTATTTCACAGAAGGTAGAAGTATAAGTGCTTCCTTGATATTTCTCATTGCTTTTGAAGCCACTCTTGGTTTTGCACCACAGAAAATGCAGCTTTTCCACAACATGTGGCCTCAGCCTAAAACAGATTTTTTTTTTTTTTTTTACTGTTGCATGCATTGGGATACATATTCCTAAAGCCTCTTAAAGAGGCTAATGTTAGTGAATTCAGCACACTTTCAGTTTTGTATGTGCCCTGGTTCCTCCTGACTGTACACTTCTATAGTGTACTGTGAAGGGGAGCCTTCCTCACCGCCCAGCGATGAAGCTGAGCTGTAAGGCCAGCCCTTCTGACAGCACAATCATATTGGTAGCCAAAACTAATAGCACCAATATCTCTGGCACTGGGACACATACCTTCAAAACTGCCAATGTACAATTCAGCTTTGCAACTGTATATAACACTTCTGATCTTTAAAGATCTGAAAAGTACTCTTTAAAAGAGGTATGGCTTTGTAGGCACTGATCGGTATTAACACGAATCCTTTTCCATGCCATATTTTTCTTATTCATTCTACCCATGTTTCCAACGCATTTTTACTTTTTTTTTTTTTTTTATCCAGCCTTTCTTCCCACAATTCATCCATTTATTTCCTTTCTTTATTTCCCATTTCAAATCCTGCCTCCAGCACTCCAGGTTTCTTCTGTCTGGAAGGAGAGACTTTCTCATTGAAGATTAAGAAATAACTGTGTGTATGAGATTCACTGCAGGGCTCCAAGCCTCCAGCATTTCCTAATTTCGCAGAATGTGGATTAGATTTAATATGTACAATGTCGTACACAATAGGTATTTTCATTACTACTTAAGAAATAATCTTGAAAGAGCAATACATCATTTCATCCCAAACCTCCAACCTCAAAACCCCACGCTTGCAAAAGTCTTGGGAAAAATCAATTTCTGGGGTGCTGTGAAATACAGTATTTTTTGCTCAAAGTCTTTATATCAGCAGTAAGCATGGTATAGAATTGATGCTAATAATAATAGCAATAATGCAAGTGCAGATAACACTTAACCACTTTGCTGGTGCACTGACCTGCAAGACAGGGAGAGATAATTTATATTACAACCCCACAGGGAAGAGGTGAAGGAGCACACAGCCTAGCATATAGCGCAATTATAGGCACTGCAGCCTGAACAACGCGCAAATAGATTTTAAAGGCACAGCTAGAATTAAATTGAATTTCTTGCAATATATGCATAGCCAATCAATCACTTCCATGAAACCAATATATTCCAAAAGTGCAGTGCAGAACACTGTATTCAGCACATCAGTCCTTGTCCCAGTGCAGCTCACAATCTCATTTACCTGCTAAAAACATGCAAACATGTACTGTATACCAATCCACCCATGTTTCAAAGATGTGTCTCATGATATTCCTCAGTTCAGTGCGGACTCCCTCTTTTTATCCCCGTGTTAATATTTATAACCTCTGTTCTTAATCTCTAAGTATCAGTATATGTAATACTATCAATATACTATATTCACATTAAATTCTCGAAGACCATATTTATAGTTTAATCTGCAGAATTACCAATACATCATAAAGAAGTGATATTATAAAAAGGTATAATTTCATAAATGTTTTATTCATAAAATATATGATCTTATTTTCTAGATTGGGGTAGATTTACTAATCGAAAATAGAATAACTAATCAAAATCAGAATTCTGGGTCAAACTGTGCTGGGTCAAAGTGTTTTAGGCACTCTTTGAACCAGTGGCGTAACTAGGAATGGCTGGGCCCCAAGGCGAACATTTGACATGGCTCCCCCCCCCCCAAAGCGGTGACGGGTCCCCAAACAGTAAAATATGCTCAACAGTGCCCCCAGATAGTATTATATGCTCAACAGTGGCCCCCACACAGCATTATATGCTCCACAGTGGCCCCCATACAGCATTATATACTCTACATTGCTCCCCCCACACACAGTATAATATGCTACCCACAGTGGCCCCACACAGTATAATATGCTCCACACAGTGGCCCACACCCTGTATTATATGCTCCCCGCAGTGGTCCCCACCCAGTATTATATGCCCCCCACAGTGGGCCCCACACAGTATTATATGCTCCCCACAGTGGCCCCCACCCAGTATTATATGCTCTACAGTGGCCCCCACCCAGTATTATATGCTCCACAGTGGCCCCCACCCAGTAGTATATGCTCCACAGTGGCCCCCACCCAGTAGTATATGCTCTACAGTGGCCCCCACACAGTAGTATAAGCTCCCAACAGCCCCCCTACGCTTCGGTGCTATTATTACACTCTGGGGAAGGAGACCCCAGAGTATACTCATCGGAGGCCCAAGGAAGGTGATTAAAAATAACAAACATTTATACTCACCTTGCCTTAACTTTCCTTGGCATCCTCGCTCCATCCTGCCGACTTCAGCTTATTCAGGCCCTCTTCCGACGTCGCTGTTGAGGCCTGTGATTGGGCCTCAGCGGTCACGTGGGGGCGCACTGACGTCATTAAGCGGCCGCGCCCCATGTGACCGCTGGGGCCTAATCACAGGCCTCAGTCATGACGGAAGAGCGCCGGAGAGAACGCTGTGCCCAGGATAGGTGAGAATATGTATTTATTGTTTTCAGTCACCTCCCCTGGGTGCCCTGCCCTGCAATCTACTGGAAAGAGGCTTGCAATATGCCACAGCCCCTTCCCAATAACAGTATGTATAGCGGTCGGGGAACCAGGCTTTCCCCAACTGCTATCATAGTGGTCCGGGGCCCGCAACCGTTATGCCATTGGTTTGTGGGTTTTGCGGTAGCAGCTGCCACAGGACTCTGGGCCCCCAAATGTCCCGGGCCCTCTGGCAGCCGCTACCGCTGCTACCCCGATATTTACGCCCCTGCTTTGAATCATGCTCCACAAGGGGCTGTAGCTTGGCAGGAAATGGGTGTATCACATCATAACCACAATACTAAGGCTACATGCACAGTCTGCGGGTCAGTAAAAACGGCATGGATGACACACCGATTGGGTGACACACCGAATGGTATCTGTGTGTCATCTGTGGTTTTCACTGACCCATACATTGAAAATGAAATGACAGAGCCAATATAGGACCTGCTCCATATTTTTCGGCTCCTCAACTCAGGCCAGTCACACATTCACAAAAAATACGGCTGTGTGCGTGAGTGCAATTGAATGGGTCCATACTGTTATCCACAATTGCATATAAAAAGTATGGTCATGTGTATGAGGGCGCTTGTTTGCAGGCACATTTCACATATTCCAGTATGCCAGTGTAACATCATGAGAACCAGCAATGGATCAAAGCCATGAACAATTTTTTACACCAGTGTTATCATCATATTCTTCTTGCAAGCTGCACTTTTGGAAGGTATAAAAGGCTATGTGTACAATGAAACCTGTACCTATGGGTTTTGGTGATTCCTGAAACACACTGAAGTGTTCAGCATATAGAGAAGAACTTAGGGCTACATTGTGACAATTCTTTCAGATGAGTAGTTTGATGACAAAGGCACAGCACTGTTAAATATTGATAACATTTTCAAGCACCTGTTCATCATTGTTAATTAAAAGTTTAAGAATCACAGCAGAACAAGAGAAGGATGAATAAAGCCAAATTATCTATAAGAAGCCCAATGTCTACTAAGAACAATGCTACTATCACAATCAGGGTCGTAACTAGCAAAGACTGGGCCACCCAGCAAACTTTTGCCTTGGAAACCACCCCACAGCATAGCGCCCCCTTTCCTGACCCCCACACAGTATAACGCTCCATTTACACACAAACTATAATGTCCCAAAGTGGCCTCCAAACAGTATAATGTCCCATAGCGGCCCCTCCACACAGTATAATGTCCCATAGTGGCCTCTCCACAGAGTATACTATCCCATAGCAGCCCCTCCACACAGTATAATGTCCCATAGCGGCCCCTCCACACAGTATAATGTCCCACAGTGGCCCCTGCACACAGTATTATGTCCCACACTGGCTCCTGCACACAGTATTATGTCCCACAGTGGCCCCTGCACATATTATTATGTCCCCACTAACTATTATTATACTCTGGGGTCTAACGATCGTCCATGTCACGTCTGGGACATCACCAAAGAGGTTCGAAGATTGCTGGGAGTCATTCCGGAGCGCAGGAGAGGTGAGTAACACTGAAAAGACCCCAGAGTACAATAATAGCAGTATTTGTTGTGGTTCGCGGGCCTGCTGTCTCACTTACCGATCCCCGCTCCTGCTCACAGCTTCACCCGCTTCCCCTTCTGCCCTCCAGGGGACCTCAGCGACAAGATATGGGACGCAGAAGGGGAAGCGGAGGCAGCTGTGAGCAGGAGCAGGGATCAGTAAGTAAATAGAGCCTGTTACCTGCTGGGGTTACTCCAGCAGTTAACGACCTATTTAGTGGCAGCCACTACCACTGCTACCCCAGTACGTATGACACTGATCACAATAAAGCCTACATTATGAATACACAGATTTCACACTTTTATCCCCACCCTTTTTCCACAAGCCACGATAGGATAACATGATTGACCCTAATTTTCTTTTCCTATTACTATCAGCCTGCTTCCTCTTACGTCACTTTTTATCTGTTGCTTTACTATCAACCACACTAATCAACAAATCTTTCCCACATGTTACAAAGGATCTTTCATGTCCTCGTCGATGTGCAGTATTATGTACCATTAGAAAGCCTACAGTGTGCTGAATCTATGAGCACTGTCAGATTTCCCAATATGTGCTCCGATGCTGGAGTTATCTGTGCCGTTAATTTCGGCACCGAGATCTCTCCACTTTCAGAAGGACGAGCCTTACAGCCTAGCATTATAGTCAGGTTGTGAGGAACGTCCCCCTGACTGTACTCTTTACTGTCAGATGGGCCGTTCCTCAGAGCAAAGTTATGACGTTAGGCTGTAAGGCCCGCCCTGCTGACAGTGCTCTCTATTTCTCTGTAGGATCACCAGATGGCTCCGGACTGACATCTCTGAGCCACTGTGTCAGTCATTTCTGTATCATTATTTGATCATCAGGAAAAAAAGAAGTTACTTAGATGCTGAATGTGGCCATACACAATGGGGGAAATTCATCATATCCTTTATGCCAGTTTTCCCACAGAGTTCTCTCCTTTTGTCTCTGGCTCGATGCAGCAGGCCTTCCCAAGCTGCAGACATCTTCCTGCTTTACCATTCTATTCACTCTGTGGATACAGTGAACATCAATGGAGGCAGCATGTTGTCAGGGCTAGTTATAATAGTGCCAAGTCTAAAGAATTCTAGCGCTATTTTCAAATTCTTAGCCCATTTTGGTTGCCATATGGAGTTTTGAAAGGGGTAATTTTATAGAAGTCAGTTATTCTGACAGTGAGGCAAAGAAACTAATACTGTTTAAGACAGTGCAAAGGTAAACTGGACAGTCTAAAACTGCACCAAATTTTCAAAGTGTCTAATGTGGTTTCAAAATCTGCCATAATTTTAGACTGTCTAGTCTAACTTTGCACCACTTATCAGTTGGCTTATTTTACGACAAAATGTTGCCGCATTTTCCAGAATTTTGGGGACATTTCTCATGCACAGTCTTGCATATTCAGTTCTATCCAGTTTTCAACAAGCCCCGCCCACCTGTCAGATGAGATGAGGCGAATAAACTGTAAGTAGATGTCTATAACACAAAGAAAATAAGGTTTAAAGCATGAACACCAGTCGTGGAAGAAATTACACCAGAATTCTGGTGCATATTTATTAGTTTATCTGCTTCATTACATTTATACTTTAGATTAAAATATAATATGAGTCACCATTTCTCTAATACCAGTAGATTCAGTGGTTAGTTCATACTGATCCTGAAATACATCTATTGAACTCTTGTGGGATCCTAATGCATTTTGACAGCATTCACCTTAAAACTAAGGAAAATAATTAAGGAAGAAGGTTCGTCTGAACTTTAAGAACCTTGTCTTTTTTAAACTTAACAAATATGCATGTCGTATTGAGAGGCATCACTGCTCCTCACCACTAGTAAGATTTATCTACTTACTAGATCCATGGAGCCTGTCAGCTTCTGCATCTTATGTATTAATAAGACTTAGAGGAGCATTCTTGACAGGGCAGCAAAATTATGATGTGATATACTTGTGCTTCTGAGATGAAAAAATATTTCTATTCCAGTGAAATATTCATTGATTATGTAGATAATCTGTTTTCCCTTAGTCTGAACAGCAGCACAATATGGGGTATCTCTGCCCCCGTGTGCTGGTAGGACAGGTTGAATTTTTAATTTACATAATTAATTAAGTGATACTCCCCTATAAGAGGCCAAGAAGACCTCCCCTCACTGTGTTAGTTATAAAGAATAAAAGAAAAAAACCACAATCCTTCCTAAAGGGGGGAAAGCTTGTGCTGCTATTCGGACTAATGGAAAACAGATTATCTACATAATCAACGATTCCCCTTACGTCCAACAGCAGCACAATATGGGGACGTAGCAAGTAGATCCCCTAGGGAGGGTTCTCACTCACTACAGTACCGTATGAATGTCCAAAAGCAGTAGCCTCTGAACTACGAACATCTAACTGATAGTGTTTAACAAAGTTTAGTTGGTGGTGACCAAAAACGGCTGGAAAAACTGCTCAAAAAGCAAGACTGACTCTCAGCCCAGGAGGTCGACACAGCCCTTTGCTAAACTCAGGTGATAACCCGAGCAAAATAAATTTAAATTAAGAGGGTTTCCCAATCTTCTGAAGGACTATGTACGCAGAAGATAAATTTTGGAGACACCATACTATATCCAGAGAATGGAGTTTTCCCCCTTCCTTAGAGGAAGAAGCTGGGAAAGAAAACTGGTAAGGAGACCACCTGGTTAATATTAGCCCAAGAGGGCACCTTAGGGTTAAACCTAGGAAGAAATCTGAGCTGGACCCAAATGAGAAAAAAAAAATATATATGGCTCTTCAGAAAAGAAGCCTGCAACTCTGGTATTCTTTTAGCTGAGGTGATAGCTAGCAAAAAGGTGGTTTGCAAGCCAGAAACTTAAGATCCACCTTCTCAAATAGTTCCAATGTCGGGCCGCAAAGGCCAGAAAGAACTGTGGATAGATCCCAGAGTGGAATGGGAGTTGCAACTACTTACCTAAGTCTCATAGAACCCTTAAGAAATTCTGGGAATTGAGGGGTTCTGAGACAATCTTTTGCTTAAGCAGGTGGATAGGGCTGAAACCTGTACCTTCAGTGTGGCAGGGGAAAGACCCTTATCCAAGCGGTCCTGAAGAAAATTCTGAATCATTCTCGTAGAAGGATTCAAACTATTCACTTCCTGTCTGGAGACCCATTCCTTGAAGACAATACCTATCCTTAGGTATCTTTTATTTGTGGATTCTGCTCTTGCACAGAAAAAAAGGTCTTCAGGATGACTTCTGACAGTCCACTAGGGACTGAGCAGCCTTCAGGCTGGTTGAATCTCCTCAGATCCTGGCACTTCTGAGTTCCTTGGGAAACCAGGTTCTGGATTGGGGGAAGCCTCTAATAGATCCCTCAACTCATGAGCATGAGTTGGGAACACCAAGCTCTTTTTGGTTATCACATAGGCTTGGTCCTTTCTCACTTTCATCAATACCATTGGTATCATGGAAAGTGGAGGCAAGATGTACGCCAGCCTGAAACTCCAAGGGATGGACAGGGCATCCACTGCCAAGGGATAGTCCTCCTGATGTAGTGAGCAGAACTTCTCTACCTTGGCATTGAGTCTGGTAACCATAAGGTCTACTTCTGGAAGACCCCAATTCAGGGTGATCTGGTGGAACACTCTTGATTGAGAGACCATTCTCCTGATACGGTAAGACCCCGACTCAACTGATCCGCTTCTATGTTCAAGGAGCCCTTGATGTGAACAGTGGAGATATGGGTCAGATCTTTCTCTGCCCAGGTGAAAATCAGACCTGCCTCTCTGAGAAGGGAGAATTATCTGATGCCTTCTTGTTTATTACAGTCACCATGTTGATGGACCGGATCTTGACAGCTCTTCCTCTGAGAAGAGGAGAAGAATGGAGGAGTGCCAGGTGAACTGCTCTGAGTACCCTCCAGATGGATGATGTCATCCTTTCTAGCCTGCTCCAGACTCCTTGTACGGTTTTCTCATACAGATGGGCTCCTCATCCTGAAAAGGATGCATCGGTCAACAGGGTCCAAAGAGGTTGGACCGTGGACATCCAACTTTCAGGTGTATCACCAATTGAGAGAAAGACGGGTTCTGGGAGAAAGTCTGATCCTCTTGTCAAGACTCAGAGGGCTATGATTTCAGACCCCTAGTACTACCGACTGGAGGGGACGCATATGCCATAAAGTCCAAGGAACTGAATTGGCTAGGGCTGACATGAGGCCAGGACTCTCATAATTGATGAACATCTGACACATCTTGAGAAGATATGACAACCTGTATAGCGCCATCATATTCTGCAGCGCCCTCACGGACATTGACAGGTATAGGGCACTGTCCCATATAGGACTTACAATCCACATTCCCTATCAGTATGTCTTAGGAGTGTGGGAGGAATTCGGAGACCCCGGAGGAAAGCCACGCAAACATGGGGAAAAAATACAGTCTCCTTGCAGATTTTTGAATCACCTCTGACTTCTCCCGGTTATTAGCCTGGATGCTGGAAAAAAAAAAAGACACAGTTGTCTGCAGGTGCTGGAGCAGGATGGTTTCTGACTAGGCTTTTATTAGCCAGTCGTCCAATATGGCACTATGAACAGACCTAGAGGTCTGAGTGCAGTTGTTTCTGGAGCCATCACCTAGGTAAAGGTGTGGGGAGCCAAGGAAATACCGAAGGGCAGGGCCGCAAACTGGAAATGTCAGCTGTGGGCGGCAATAGAAACAGCAATTCTCAGATACCCTCTATGAGGAGGATAACTGGAAGTTGTACTTGTAAGTACGTATCCCTTAGGTCGAGAGTGACAAGAACATTGCTTTGGAGCAAGGATGTGACCAACTTCCCGGTGTCCCTTTGGAAACGCTCTTCCTTATGAAGAGACTTAGATATATTAGGACTATAACATATATTGGTAGCGGGAAGTCTGGGGAGTAGACCCCAAACCTTCTTCTGAGGGGGGACCTTCCCAAGGCCCCCCTGCCCAGGTATTCCAGAATGGAATTTTCCAGTATAACCTGCTCCAGTGCAGGAAAGAACGGGTTGAGAGAATCTGTCTTGTGGTGGGCGAAGAATTCATCCGCATAACCCCACTGTACTTATCTGCAAGACCAAAGTTCTTGGATCTTCTCCTGCAGCAGGAGAGGAAAAATGGGAGAGACATCCCCCAACAGGAGTACTTGCCGCCACAGGAGGCGAAAAGTTGGTGTCAAAGCCAGGCTTCTTTCTGTCCCTTCCTTGGGGAACTTGCGTCCAGCCCCTCTGGGCTGATATCTAGCACGCCTCTGATATTAGAACGTAGATTGAGGTGGCTGATAACTTCTGCCCCGGCCAGAAGGTCCTGCTTTCCCTTTAAAGGACTGCAGAAGGCACGTAACCTTTTAATCACAAGACCTTCCATGATGTCGTCCAGGCCTCTCCTAAAATGTTTATCCAGCTCAAGGGTAGGGAGCATACGTTATACTTGGACGCATTGTCCACTCCCCGAGGTTTCAACCATAATGGCCTTCTAGCAGCTGTAGAGAAGGTCCTAGATCTGGCAAGCATCTTGACCTGGTATACGGAAACTTCTGCTAGATACTCTCTTATTCGCAACCTCATTGGAGGCGATGTCCACAGAAGCCTGAGCATGTCAAAGCTTTATCCAGTGTCGCGTCCACTTGGAAGGCCCTTGGCCCCCTATAGGTGGAACTAGAGGCTTCCCCAAGTTCAGCATCACAGTCGCCTGACCAGATGGACTTCAGTAGCCTAGGCATCCTTACCAAGGGGCCTGCTGGGATTTAGCGCAGTGTCAACATCACAGTCGCCTGACCAGATGGACTTCAGCAGCCTAGGCATCCTTACCAAGAGGCCTGCTGGGATTTATTGAAGTGTCTTCATCACACGAGTGCATCACATCGAGTATGTGAAATTCCTCTTCTGATGGAACTAACTGAGGATGTCTCTCAGTATGAAGCTTCTAGAGAAATCAAGTTCCGGATTTCTATCCTGCTCCTTGACCCACACAATTACGTCACGAATGGACGAATCCTCAGATGGGGTCCGGCATTGGTGAAAGCGGATGTAATTGTACCATCAGGCAGAGGGATGTCGCACTCTATATATGCGAAATGTTTCATCTTAGAGGACCTTTCCCTCATTAAGTCGCCGCTGCCACCGAAAGCAGTGAGACCAGTATCAAGCAAAAATGTACAGCCTATTAGAGACACATACTTGGGAAAAAGGTTTAAATGAGTAGGGAGAAGACCATACTTACCAACATTGTCTTTAATACTGCTACAGCGGTATAGAGAATGGCCTGAACTAGTCAGTCAGCACAATCCAGCGCTACTGAGAAAAGGCTACAGAAGTGTAACAGAAAAAAAGGGATCCAGGAAACAGGACCTGCAAAAAAGGTTTCTCTCCCTCTTCGCTTTAATTCCACTACTATAGGAAGTGCGGTGTGTCTTTGTGGCAGACTGGAATAGAACCATAACTGCAACAGAAGGGCAGTGTGGGGAATTTGTGTCTGAGACGCTTTCATCAGTTTAAACTGAGCACAAACACCTGAAGCATAAGCTCTGCTGAAGAGCTCAGCCAGGCAGGAGATGCATAGAGGTTTATATTAACCCTGCAATAAAGCCTCCAAGTTCAGAAACTGACACATACTGAATGCAAAGCCTGCCCAGCCGCAAACATCTCACCTGAGATCAGACAAGGGCAGGCACACCCAGCCCAGAATGGCCACAGATAGAGAGCGCAGCAGGGAGAAACAAGGAAGCCTTAGGAGTAAAAAACTCCCAAGGAAAAAGATGAACAGCTGAAAGAGGAGAAAAAACTTACAAAAATGTAGTTAAGCCCCAAATCCTTAGGAAAAAATGGGAGGACAAAGAACCTCCCTCCACCTGTCCAACACACAGGACAGAAAAAAACACAGTGAGGCCTGCTGTTGGACTTAAGGGGAATCTAATTTTCACTGTAGTACCTGTTATATATTAAAGTGTACCTCCAAATAGAAAATAACTTTTCATAAATGAACAGTGCAGGTGAATAGAAGAAACTTATAATAAATCTTATTAAATAAATATATTTCCTTCTTCACTTATTAGACTGAGCTGAGGGGTTCCCAATGAAAAACTTGGGAGAAGCCAAAAAATGTTCTTGGCAATCTCTGGCAGTCAATGAATGGAGTGGAATTGTGCGTGCATACAGTGGGAGACAGGACATCCATTCTCATAATTGTTGGGTGTCCCAGTGGTCATACCAGGAGCATAGCGATTGTGGTCTCAGGGGGTACAAATGCAACTGGGCTTGAAGGGGAAGGGGGCCCCCAGTCAGCTGAAGATGACCGGTCCCTGCAGCCAACTGCATCATAACTGCGGTTTGGGTAAAACTGACGATAACCTGACAACTGCCTACATTAGTATTACAATACAGCTGCAGCAGTAGAGATTGGCACTCATCTTTGCTGCCTGAAACTTACAGACAGCAGAGACGAGTGCTGATCTCTGCTGTAATGGCTGTATTGTGATTCTAGTGGAGAAAGTGGCATGACATTTTTTTATGGTGGCCATATGATATAATTACAGCATCGTCCCATAGAAGATAATAAAATAAGGCTACATTGCAGCCAGCAGACTGCAATGTAAACAGTGAAGGGGTCAAGGCAAGTGCATACGTGCCACAGCCCCTTCAAACAGCTGATCTGCAGGGGTGCCGGGTGTCAGACACCAAATGATCTGTTATTTATGACCTATCGTAATGATAGGTCACCAATTACAAGGAACTGGAATACCTCTTTATAGGGGTAATTCACCTTTTAAAAAAATTATGACCTATTATTGAGATATGCCATCAATTTGTAGATCAACTGTTTCCCTTAGCACACATATGCCAGGGTATATACGCAGAGTGCTTTGCTGCTTACTTGCTATATATAATCTTGATAAAGGACAGTTGTGGGCACTGTCCCATTCCCATTCCAGTCTATAGGACACCACTCAAAATTTTCATCTGTAACTAGAGGCCCATGGAGTTCTAATTACACCACTGGGATTGGACCCCAACCAGTCGCTTATTCCCTGTCCTGTGTAATATTTGGACTACTGTAAAGCAAGATCCAAGAGAGTGCTCTGCCTGCCATGCAGCTCATAAAGCAGACATAATGACTTCATAAGGAATATTATTCTTTTAGATATTGAAGAAACAGCTAAAGGAAATAATTTTTCATCTTTAAAGCATACCCAACCTTTCAACAAACTGTGCATAAATCGACAGTAAGGTATGTGTACATTAATAGTAAAACTATTTCTGGTTATTATATGCCTTACATTTTGCAATATTTAACAGTCGATTATTTAGCTTCAGCATCAGATTATCGTGGCTTTACACAGGCGTACTCTGTCCGTGAAATACAGACCAGATGTCAGCTGTATTTCCAGGACCAAACACTGAGCATCTATGATGCAACAAGCCCCCGCCTCTCAATTGTCTTGTACTATAAGGCAGGGATCACACTACCGTTGTTAATGTGCATTGCTGTCATCCATCATAGGATGACAGCAACGGACATTAACTGTAGCATAATAATGGACACAGATAGAGCCTCCTCCTTCTGTATCCATTCCCACTGACACTAATGTAAACAACAAGATCGATGCTGTGCATCAGAAAAGTAAAAAACTTCCCTCATGATTTTTACATTGGGGTGAATGTAGACGGACACTTGATGGAGGAGGCTTAATCTACATCTGTCATTTAGAACTTTCTTCAACTCGGTAGTGGCATCAGCCATCTTCTTTGGAGTGGCCTGCTGGGGGAGCAGTATATCAACCAGGGACAGAAATAAACTTGACAAGCTGATTAGAAGGGCCAGTTCTGTCCTGGGGAGCCCACTGGACCCAGTGCAGGTGGTGGGTGACAGAAGGACACTGTCCGTGGTGAGCTCCATGCAGAAGAAGAAGTCCCATCCCATGCATGAGACTGTGATCGCGCTGAGCAGTACTGTCAGTGACCGACTGCTCCACCCTAGGTGTGAGAAGGAGCGCTATCGGAAGTCTTTCCTCCCCACCGCGGTTAGGCTGTACAACCAACACCGACCTAAGCGGAGATCATTACACACAGAGAAGTGAAATATCTCTCTGCCTGTTAAATCCCCCCCCCCTTCTCTGCTACGTCCTATCTGTCTGTCTGCTATTAATGTAATGCCTCTCACCTTGGAAAATTCCTGTACATGTTGTATTTGTATTTGTATCTGCTTATCTTTGCTGCTGTAACACACTGAATTTTCCCATTGTGGGACTATTAAAGGACTATTATTATTATTATTATTATTATTAATGTCTGTTGCTCTCACTCTGTGATGGATGAGAGCAACAGACATTAACAACAGTAGTGTGCACCCACCCTAATCATGTTTTCATTATGTCAGTACTCAATGGCCATTTTACCGCATATAATAAAGGACTCAATTCTATTATACCCATTCAGCAGCGCAATTATTCATCCCGGAATTTTTTTCCCTTATCAATATTTCCTCATTACACTTATCAACAACATTGTGTTTCTTGGTCTCCGGGTTGTGCAGCAGCTGAATATACATCGAATATTGGCGGCTCCACTATTCCATGACCTTCTGAGGTGCCGTTATTTTCTTTTGTGAAAATTCATTTCCTAAAATATGTTTCTTAAAATTATTCTGCAAACATTAAAATATGGCTGGCAAGAGCAAAATGTAAAGTTTGTGCTCTGAGGTTAATAAAAGGTATAGTATGGGCTGTATTAGCGCTCTATTATACAATCTAGTTTTACTAACAGACTCTATCCACAATGTTGTAGTCAATGGAAGTGTCAGAAACAGGCAGGAGTTACACAAATTTTCCTTGGCAGCTAAGAAAGCAAGTGCCTTCCCAGACACTCCCCAAGGACAGATATTCAAAGCATGTTCTGCTGACTCAAGCCAGGCAGGGTCCTGAGAGGAAACAAACATCATTTTTGTAACATTTTCATCAAGCACAACATGAGCTTACCTCTAGATGGAAGGTCATATTTTAAGTTGGGGTCTGGTCCAGGACACTTGTGTACGACAATATGCATTATTTAATTTGGCCCACTAAATGTCAGAGCCTGAGGACATGACAGCTTCCTTAAAAATGTAAACCAAACAAGATGGGAAACTATTTCACTCCATATCGCAGCTGCCAGTCAATGCTACAACAGAGATAATAACATATGAAAAGATCAACTTTGTGAGAATAAAAAAACGCAATAAAATAAAGTAGTGAAAACTAAACTTTGTTGAGATGCATTTGCTATCTGTCATTATGAGCAGTCACCATCCCCAGGCAGCACGCAGCAGAAAATAACCCATATATTCCAATTAGGAAGGGGGAATTTAGTTTTACAAATCATAAAATATACAATTGTGTCCACATTTAGCTAAAATTTAAGGCTGCATTCACTTCTCTGTTGGAGTTTCCGTTTGGAGTCGCAGGAGCAAAGTCCGGCAGATATACAGGGTGAAAGGGTCCTGCAAGACCAAGTTTTTCATCGGGTGGTGTCTGTTATAAAATAATGCATACCAAACAGACCCCATTATAGTTAATTGGGATCCGTTGCTGTCCGGCATTTGAGAGACCCTTATTCAGTTCTTCTGGTCCTGCAAAGAACGGACAGAATGCTGCAGGTGTGAAAATAGTATAATGCCTCCAATTTCTTATGAAACCAATTCAATATTGCAACATACTAGCAAAACTCGAAACATACAGCAATTCACAACACAACTACTTGGTGGAAACAGCTAGACACATATAGGATAGGCGTCGTGTGACAGAGTATCACAAACTCACACAATTTCACTTCATTCACTTGGAGGACACAGAAAGACTTTCACGCCTCCATTCTCCTAATTGCTGGGGGTCCCAGCGGTCAGAACCCTTGCGTTCTGACACTGGGTATAAATGTCCTTAATGACAAACTAGAGCCTCCTTTCAATTGTACAGTTTTCCCCAATAAACATATCCTTTCACTCAAATGCTGTAATCACACATACCATTATTATATTCACACCTTTAAAGTTTTATTCCATTCCAAAAATTCCTCCTTGGTATATTATTTTTTTGTCCATGAGTGCAAATACAAACTTTGCTTAGACAATCCATTACAAAGGCAGTAAACAAGACTGCAGTCACCACAAATGGTTCTAGATACAAAATTCTAAACCCGCAAGCACTCCGACTAAACACAGTGACACTGCAGACCAGTGAAGCAATCAATAAAGGGGGAGGCACTGGTCAGAGTTTACTTACAAGAGCCGAAGCACTTGCTGAGTTTCGGATCACCCTTGGGGTATTTGCAATCTTGTTATCTATCTATATGAGGTTACAAAGGTATGTTTACATGTCTTAAAGTCCCCTGTTTTGTGGCATTAGCTTAGTAACCATAAGCCATCTGTCAGACTCTTAACTACTTAATACAAGAAAAAGGATTTCTTAGTAGACCAAACATAGAAAAAAATTTCCAGTTTTACTTTCCTACATAGTCCTATTAAGATTAGGAAAAAATTTGGACGTAGTGTTCACTAACCATTCTGTTCTACATAGCAAACCCAAAGGAATGAAGAGAGCAGTAAAGATTCTGGAGTCCAAGGGCCCAATGTCTCCCCAAATGAGATGCAGATGGTACTGTTATGAATCAATATTTGTAACTCATTAATAATTATATGTAGTCAGTAAACTGGGACAGATTGTCAAATTGCTGTAAAGTACAAAGTCATTATCTCAGGATTAATAGAAGTGATTTGAGTGCACAATCTTGCCAGTACTTACTAGAGAAATACTTGTAAAATAAAAATAACAAGAAGATCGGACTACAAAGAACAGAACATGTGAGAACAGCAGGCCTGTCCATTAAGTAAAGCTTAGACACAGTAGACATTAATAAATGTGTCCATGGATTTGATCCTTGTAAATCTTGCATAGATTAGATGTTTCTAAGGAAAGATCACGGTTAAATGAAAGGATCTGTGTATTTAGCAGACTGCTTGTGTACTTTACTTAAAGGGAACCCGTCACCATGGAAATGCAGTGCAGTCTGCAGGCAGCATGTTACAGACCACAGGGAGTTGAGCTGATTGATATCTAGTTTTATGGGAAAAGATTAAATAAAGACTAAATAAATTGTATACTTGGGCGTAGCTATAAGGGGTGCAGCTGTATCCATCGCTACCTGTGCCTGCACCCTGAGGGGGCCCCTAAGGTCCCTCAGCTACATAAAATATACCACTATTCTAAATGGCACAAAGTAGGTAAGGACCCCATCACATTACGGCCCAGGAGCTTGAAGTTAAACTTCTGCTTCTACAGTCTCCATGTAAGAATGTGCATAGTAGGCTTTTTTTCTTGGCTTGGAAAAAAACCATTATGCATTTAATTCGTTTTTTTTTATCATTTTGGTGGCTTTTTATTATACAGACTTTTGTATAATATTTGGAAAGCCTTTTTACATTTTTTTTTTATTTCCTAGAGAGGAGGCTATGGAAAAATGCATTATAAAATCACTGACCCTGAAAATACAGCAGCAGTTCAGAAAAAACACCACAAAAGTTTATTTCATACTTGCCAAATGACTAAAGCTTTATTCACACGGCCATTTTTATTGATAATTTTTAGAACGTGTTGATGTTAATGTGTCTATTCATCTGGGCTTTTTTTAACGGACGAGTAAGGGCCTTTTAGAGATAGCGTATCTAGGGCCAGTTTCCACTCGGGATGGCAGCTGTTTAGGGCTGCAGTCCCAAGTTAGGAATCTAGGGACATCTAGACACCCTGTATGAGGGCTTTATAGGAACAGTATGGTCTCCCATTTAATGTAACAGATTTATTATTCATTGCAACCACACTGTATGACCTAATTCCACTCTGTTTGAAGAAACAGGTCTGGATTCAGGATCTCTTTTTCCAATCCATCTGTACACTGCACAGCTTACGACGATTACAACATGCAAAATGGCTGGTATGCGTCTATACGGTAAGACCCTGATTTGGCTGATGATTTAAATATTTTTGTGATTTCTTGACTTGCTATAGTTTAGGATTCTGGGTCCTGTTGACCGTGCAAGTGTTTTGTATTCTGTTGGTGTGGTGCTCTAGGGTTGCACTTGTTGGACAGCACAGTGTTATATTTTGTACCATTAAAAGTTAAAATTTAGATGTGCCTTTGTTGGTTTGGAATTTGTTCACTGATGCTGATGCATCACACGAATGAAAGTCTATTGGTCTGTGAAAAAAACATGGATGGCATCTATTGGAACCAGAAACAAAGTATAGAAAAATTAACCAAAAAATTGTGATCTGCTTTTCACCAATGTGAAAAGTGACGTGGCAGCACGCCACTTACAAATGAGTAGGATGGGGCGTTGTCCATTAATGAGTGAAATTTGGTCTAAGAGGAAAAGTTTCTATATCTACAGTACAGACCAAAAGTTTGGACACACCTTCTCATTCCAAGAGTTTTCTGTATTTTCATGACTATAAAAATTGTAGATTCACACTGAAGGCATCAAAACTATGAATTAACACATGTGGAATTATATACTTAACAAAAAAGTGTGAAGCAACTGAAAATATGTCTTATATTCTAGGTTCTTCAAAGTAGCCACCTTTTGCTTTGATTACTGCTTTGCACACTCTTGGCATTCTCTTGATGAGCTTCAAGAGGTAGTCACCTGAAATGGTCTTCCAACAGTCTTGAAGGAGTTCCCAGAGATGCTTAGCACTTGTTGGCCCTTTTGCCTTCACTCTGCGGTCCAGATCACCCCAAACCATCTCGATTGGGTTCAGGTCTGGTGACTATGGAGGCCAGGTCATCTGGCGTAGCACCCCATCACTCTCCTTCTTGGTCAAATAGCCCTTACACAGTCTGGAGGTGTGTTTGGGGTCATTGTCCTGTTGAAAAATAAATGATGGTCCAACTAAACGCAAACCGGATGGAATAGCATGCCGCTGCAAGATGCTGTGGTAACCATGCTGGTTCGGTATTCCTTCAATTTTGAATAAATCCCCAACAGTGTCACCAGCAAAGCAGCCCCAAACCATCACACCTCCTCCTCCATGCTTCACAGTGGGAACCAGGCATGTAGAGTCCATTCGTTCACCTTTTCTGCGTCACACAAAGACACGGTGGTTGGAACCAAAGATCTCAAATTTGGACTCATCAGACCAAAGTACAGATTTCCACAGGTCTAATGTCCATTCCTTGTGTTCTTTAGCCCAAACAAGTCTCTTCTGCTTGTTGCCTGTCCTTAGCAGTGGTTTTCTTAACAGTTGTAGAGATGTGTCTGCTGCTAGAACTCTGTGTGGCATTGACCTGGTCTCTAATCTGAGCTGCTGTTAACCTGCGATTTCTGAGGCTGGTGACTCGGATGAACTTATCCTCCGCAGCAGAGGTGACTCTTGGTCTTCCTTTCCTGGGGCGGTCCTCATGTGAGCCAGTTTCTTTGTAGCGCTTGATGGTTTTGGCCACTGCACTTGGGGACACTTTCAAAGTTTTCCCAATTTTTCGGACTGACTGACCTTCATTTCTTAAAGTAATGAGGCCACTTGTTTTTCTTTACTTACCTGCTTTTTTCTTGCCATAATACAAATTCTAACACTCCATTCAGTAGGGCTATCAGCTGTGTATCCACCTGACTTCTGAACAACACAACTGATGGTCCCAACCCCATTTATATGGCAAGAAATCCCACTTATTAAACCTGACAGGGCACACCTGTGAAGTGAAAACTATTTCAGGTGACTACCTCTTGAAGCTCATCAAGAGAATGCCAAGAGTGTGCAAAGCAGTAATCAAAGCAAAAGGTGGCTACTTTGAAGAACCTAGAATATAAGACATATTTTCAGTTGTTTCACACTTTTTTGTTAAGTATATAATTCCACATGTGTTAATTCATAGTTTGGATGCCTTCAGTGTGAATCTACAATTTTCATAGTCATGAAAATACAGAAAACTCTTGGAATGAGAAGGTGTTTCCAAACTTTTGGTCTGTACTGTACTTCATTCCATTTCTGGTGATTTTTTCACATTATCTTCTTCCCTAGACCACTGTAAATACTGTTAGAGGAAAGACTAATACTTAAGAATTTTAAATAGGCAGTAAATGGGAAAATCATCATTAGTTTGAAATACAGCTGCAATTTTTATAATTTGTCTTAAAATCTTAAACCATATAAAAATGTAAATCAAATCATAGAAAGAAATATATTGTTGATGAAAACATGGCACATCAGTGGTAGAACTCTCAATAAATAGTCTTTATATTCCATACTTTACACTAACTAAGAAAGTTTGGGAAACAAATGCCATACAGTTAGAAAAGTGAGAATACCCCTTGGTCAGCCTGTCCCTGCTGATCCAGTATCATCTGCTGATGCAGAGTTTAGCAGAAATCCTTGTATCCCCCTGTGAATCGGTGCCTTGTATAATCAGTCTGTTCTAAGCACTACCTTCACCCTGACACCTTGACATGTAATTATAAATGGGAGTAAATAACCATCTCTGCAAAGAACCAAAATGCTAAATAACGTGCTCTCCCCCTGGAGATTAACTGCAGTGTAAATGAAAATGTTGTGTTCAACACCTGTGGATGGATGTTTGTTAGATTCCAATTGATTTCTTTTTTTAAGGATGATAGCAACCTTGCTGTTAAACAAAATAACAAATGTCAAACTCATGCCCGGCTGGCTACATAAACTAGAAGAACAGGGAATAAAATGGCTTTTTAGATCTCTGAAAACATAAAACTATTATAATGGGTACAGATATATTATAATGGGTTCAGATTTACAAATACAGTGAGATTGGTACATGTTTTACTATGATCAAATGATTCCATCATTGCTAAGTTATTTTGTAATATACTACATGTGATAGACATCTATTCATTCTGCTTAGAAAAGCAGATTTATGAACAAAAATTCAAGATGATAAAAAGAAATCAAACACTTTTATAAAATGGTCATCAAACCATGACATGAAAATGTAATCGGTGGCCATACCACATCCTGGAGCACTCCTGATCTTCAGCTGCAGACCTCATCCACGGTTTTCAACCTTTGCGTTCTAAAGATACAGAAGACCTATAGCCATTCCTGCAGGTCTAAAGCAACAAAAACATCCCAATCTTGTTTTGTTTTGCACAACAGATTAGTAAGAAACACTGCTACCACATTAGTTACGCCACAACAGGGCCTACTGAGGCTCTGTCGCACATAGGCCAACACAAATCTGCTTGGAGTCCTCCTGTTTAACACCCATTTGTTCAGTAAGGGTGGGTTCACACTTGCGGCGGCACTCCGTCCGCTGCGAATCCGACCTAAATGTCGGAAAACTGGATAGGCACAGGATAGGGAAATTTTTGCGACGTTTTGCTTAAAAACACATTCACTTGAATTGGATGAATGCGCTTACACCCTCTGCGCCGCAAACCGTTTTTTTTTTTCGCTGGAAACAAAGTTGGACATGCAGGACTTTGTTTCCGACGAAAAAAAACCGGCAAATTTCAAAAAGTGAAATGCTCATATCACCCAAACACGTTAATAAATATTATTTATCATATCTCTGATTTATAGTGGCATCATCTTTTAATCGTCCTTCAATCTATTCTAGACATTAGATTACAAGTCTAAGGCCGGGGGCCCCACATGAAGGTGCACCAGTGGGTGTTTGCAATGTATATTTTGCTAGAATAGTTTTTAGGCGTCATGTCTCATTTGCAGAGCCCCTGTAGTACGAGTATAGTGGAAACACAGCAGGGCAGAGGAGGGAAGGATCACTATATGTAGCACAGTCTGGTTTTTGGACATCATGCCACTTTTGCAGAGCCCCTGAATTGCCAGTAAAATGGAATCCATGGACACATGACCCTATTTTGGAAACTACACCTACACTACAATTTTTCCAGAAATACGCCATGTCAGAGCTTGATACGTTGCAGACGTTGAACACAGCTCTTGGAGTGTTAGTCTCTGACACAAGCTAGGCACAACATATTGCGCACTGAAATGATGTATTTCTGGAAATATTGACATTTTCACTTTTCACCTTTAGCGGCACATTCATTTCTGGAAAATAAATTAATGCAACACTTGGGGGTTAAATATATTCACTGTATCCCTGGATAAATTCTTCAGGAGTATTGGAGGTTTCCAAAAAGGAGTCACGTGCCAGGGGATTCTTCAAAAACTGCATGACATTCAAAAAACAAACCATCTAAATCTGTACTCCAAAAACCAAATAGCACTTCTTCTCTTTTGTGCCCAAACATACAGTGGGTACGGAAAATATTCAGACCCCTTTAAATTTTTCACTCTTTGTTTCATTGCATCCATTTGCTAAAAGCAAAAAAGTTCATTTTATTTCTCATTAATGTACACTCAGCACCACATCTTGACAGAAAAAAACTGAAATGTAGATATTTTTGCAAATTTACTAAAAAAAAACAAACAAACCGAAATATCACATGGTCATAAGTATTCAGACCCTTTGCTGTGACACTCATATTTATCTCACATGCTGTCCATTTACTTCTGATCCTCCTTGAGATGGTTCTACTCCTTCATTGGAGTCCAGCTGTGTTTAATTAAACAGATTGGACTTGATTAGGAAAGGCACACACCTGTCTATATAAGGCCTCACAGCTCACAGTACATGTCAGAGCAAATGAGAATCATGAGGTCAAAGGAACTGCCCAAGGAGCTCAGAGACAGAATTGTGGCAAGGCACAGATCTGGCCAAGGTTACAAAATAATTTCTGCAGCACTCAAGGTTCCTAAGAGCACAGTGGCCTCCATAATCCTTAAATGGAAGAAGTTTGGGACGACCAGAACTCTTCCTAGACCTGGTCGTCCAGCCAAACTGAGAAATCGTGGGAGAAGAGCCTTCGTGAGAGAGGTAAAGAAGAACCCAACGATCACTGTGCCTGAGCTCCAGAGATGCAGTAGGGAGATGGGAGAAAGTTCCACAAAGTCAACTATCACTGCAGCCCTCCACCAGTCGGGGCTTTATGGCAGAGTGGCCTGAAGGAAGCCTCTCCTCAGTGCAAGACATATGAAAGCCCGCATAGAGTTTGCCAAAAAACACATGAAGGACTCCCAGACTATGAGAAATAAGATTCTCTGGTCTGATGAGATGAAGATTGAACTTTTTGGCGTTAATTCTAAGCGGTATGTGTGGAGCAAACCAGGCACTGCTCATCACCTGCCCAATACAATCCCAACAGTGAAACATGGTGGTGGCAGCATCATGCTATGGGGGTGTTTTTCAGCTACAGGGACAGGACGACTGGTTGCAATTGAAGGAAAGATGAATGCGCCCAAGTACAGAGATACCCTGGAAGAAAATCTCTTCCAGAGTGCTCTGGACCTCAGACTGGGCTGAAGGTTCACCTTCCAACAAGACAATGACCCTAAGCACACAGCTAAAATAACAAAGGAGTGGCTTCGGAACAACTCTGTGACCATTCTTGACTGGCCCAGCCAGAGCCCTGACCTCAACCCAATTGAGCATCTCTGGAGAGACCTGAAAATGGCTGTCCACCAACGTTCACCATCCAACCTGACGGATCTGGAGAGGATCTGCAAGGAAGAATGGCAAAGGATCCCCAAATCTAGATGTGAAAAACTTGTTGCATCATTCCCAAGAAGACTCATGGCTGTACTAGCTCAAAAGGGTGCTTCTACTCAATACTGAGCAAAGAGTCTGAATACTTATGACCATGTGATATTTCAGTTTTTCTTTTTTAATAAATTTGCAAAAATATCTACATTTTCTGTCAAGATGGGGTGCTGAGTGTACATTAATAAGAAATAAAATGAACTTTTTTGCTTTTAGCAAATGGCTGCAATGAAACAAAGAGTGAAAAATTTAAAGGGGTCTGAATACTTTTCGTACCCACTGTATGACATTGTTAAAGAGGACCTTTCACGTCCTCATGTATATGCTGTTTTACATACCGCTAGAAAGCCAACAGCGCACTGCCAGCTTTTCCGGTATGTGCCCCGGGGCTGGAGATATCGGCGGTCGTAGTTTCACCGTTCACCATTAGACGGGCGTCCCTGACAATCTAGCTGTGCTGTGAGGAACGCCCTCCCTGACAATATTCCTCCATAGCTCTGTACTGGGGGGGCGTTCCTCACAGCTCAGCGTCATCGCTGGGCGGTAAGGAACGCCCCCTCCCTCTGTACTCGTCCATAGCGCTGTACTGTCAGAGGGGGCGTTCCTTATAGTCCAGCGATGACACTGAGCTGTGAGGAACGCCCCCCACAGTACAACTCTATGGACGAGTACTGTCAGGGAGGGCGTTCCTCACAGCCCAGCTACACTGTCAGGAACGCCCTTCTGACGGTGAACCGTGAAACTACGACCCCCGATATCTCCAGCCCCGGGAAAGCCGGCAGTGTGCTGAATTCAGCGCGCTGTTGGCTTTCTAGCGGTATGCAAAACAGCATATACATGAGGATGTGAAAGGTCCTCTTTAAGTTATTCTGGGTTCAACAGTGTCATAGATATAGGCATAAACTGCTGTTTCGGCACACATGAGAAGGGGCACTATGTGGGTTTTGGAGTGCAGATTTAGATTGTTTAGTTTTGGACGCCAGATCACATTTGCAGAGCCCTGAGATGCCAGTAAAGTGAAATTCTCCTGGGGAGAGACCCCCATTTTGAAAACTGCACTCCTCAAAGAATTTATCAAGGGGTGTAGTGAGCATTAGTATCCCAGATGTGAATACACAATGGCTGGTAAAATGTGAATACGTAAGCTATGCAAAGTACATAGGGTACACCAAATTCCCTACTATTTTCCCAGTAGCTCCTACCCTGTGTAGGGAACTGCCATTTCTACTAGTATATAATGTATCTGGCTTCTTTGCCCCTGCAGTTTGGCTTCAGAGACCCCAGGCATTTAGTGCAAGTTTTGTTTTGTAAATACAGTGAGTCAGACACATGTGAGGCAGAGCTGCTGGGGGGAGAGATGTGAGCAGAGCTGCTGAGCCAGACATGTTATGTCTGGGGGAGTCTAAGAGCCACTTGTTCCTCTTTACTTCACAGTATATAGTTAGGTATGTGTTACCCCCTATATACTCACAGGACCTAGCTAGTAACCGTAGTTAGGGATCCATATATATATACAGTTCAGGGCAGTGATAGGTTAGGCTTCTGAAGGCCAACTAGCTAGTTAGAGGCCCGGTGGCACTAGTAGTTTAGCTGGCAGGTTAAGGACTCAGTGTTAGGGTAGTCAGGCCTGCATCTACTGCCGTCACCGTCGCCCTGTTTGCTGCCTGTGAAGAATCTCACCATCATCATCATCATCTCCTGATCGGCTGTCTGTCATCTCCTGGAAGAATCCGAGGATCCACAGTCATCCACAGGGGCCCCTGCATCTCTTCTGTTGCCTGGAGGTATTGTGCACTGGACTCTTGCTATATATCTATATATATACCCGGGTATATAACCTAAGACGGTTGAGGACTTGCTGGTTGTTGTAGTACTGCTGTGTTCTGAGTATATTTTATGTATGTATTATTACCCTGTTGATTCTTATAAAGCTACTGTTATAACCTTATGTGGTATCTGTATGTATTCTTCAGACTGTGAGATTAGTACAGTGATCCTTGTTAAGGCTACTAACTGTACTTCATGGGTAAGTCCCAGGAAGAGATCCTCCCTGTAATACAGAGGCTCTATCCTGGGTGGAGGCACTGATATATTTCATATATGTTCCCACTCTTCCCTTCAGCGAAGGCTTCAGGTCCCATTATACACACAGGTCAGCGCCAGAGTCTGTTGCGGGAGGGATAATACTCATACCCCCCCCCAAATAGGGCTACACCTGTTTCCCCGAAAATAAGACAGCGTCTTATATTAATTTTTGCTCCCAAAGATGTGCTGTGTCTTATTTTCAGGGGATGTCTTATTTTTTTTCAATGAAGAAGAATTCACATTTATTGCTGAACAAAAAATGAACATTTATTATATACGGTACTGTACAGTAGTTGTCATCACAAACCAGCATAACCAGACAAACTGTGAATCCTATCAAGAATTTCTTACTACCGTACCAATATTTCCATGAACAACAATTAACAGTATGGTACATTTACCAATATTTACAGTATGCATAGAAAGTAAAATTTATTCAATGACAGTTATGTCATCATCTTCTAGGACATCATCATAACAATCCAAACCATTAATTTCCCTGCACACAGTATCATCTCCCATAGTGGCCCCTGCACACAGTATCATATCCCATAGTGGCCCGTGCACACAGTATCATCTCCCATAGTGGCCCCTGCACACAGTATCATCTCCCATAGCGGCCCCTGCACACAGTATCATCTCCCATAGCGGCCCCTGCACACAGTATCATCTCCCATAGCGGCCCCTGCACACAGTATCATCTCCCATAGCGGCCCCTGCACACAGTATCATCTCCCATAGCGGCCCCTGCACACAGTATCATCTCCCATAGTGGCCCCTGCACACAGTATCATCTCCCATAGTGGCCCCTGCACACAGTATCATCTCCCATAGTGGCCCCTGCACACAGTATTATACCGGTATGTCCCATTGTGGACCACCCATGCACAATTATTATACTCTGGGGTCTTTTCAGACCCAGGGGAGGATAGAAACATAAAAAAATAACGTTGCTTACCTGTTCCTCAATCCGGTCCACTCTCTGCTGCTTCGGCCTTCTTCAATGCTGGACCAGGCCGGCGTCACGTGATGTGGGCCGGCGTCGCGACGCAAAGTGACGTCCCCAGCAGAATCGTTACAGCAGAATCGCGCAGAAAGGACAGGCTCCGCTTCCCGACACCAGGAGAACGCTCACCACTGCACACTCATGCGGTACAACGCAGCAGGGACATCGTACTGTACAGGATAACGGCAGCGGGACAAAGGGGGACAACAAGGAAAGCAACAGGCTCAGGATACTGAATGGTGAAGGTAGGGGACGACAGCAGTGTTACAGTATACCATATACCGTACCGGTATGTTCTGTTCGGGAATGCTGCGAAACGAAACGTCTCCTACGGTACGTCTTACTTTCGGGGGATGCCTTATATTGGGCAATTCTACAAAACCTCTCCTATGTCTTACTTTCGGGGGTGTCTTATTTTCGGGGAAACACGGTATGATTAGAGGTCAATTTTGGTGTCTTTTCCCTTGTAAGCTCTAAATCTAGGGTGTACCTGATATATGCACAGCTTATACATTTCCTTTCTGCCACAGTCAATTTTGTCCTAAAGATTTAGCAATTTTTGGTTTTGTGTTGTCATATTGTACAAGCTGTAATTTTTTTTTTTATTTTAATGGTGAGGTAGCCATATGAGAGCTTGTTTTTTGTGGGATGACTTGCATTTTGTAATGAAACCATTTTGGGGTGTCTATATCTTTGACACAATTTTATTAACTCTTTCTGTGGGGTTTGAAAAAACCCCATCAATTCTGGCATTGCTTTTTAACATTCTAAATTTTTTTCTCTTCACCATGCAACATAAATAATAGTTGGTATGTTTGCGGCGATACATAACTTATTTAGTTTTTGTATGCTTTTTTAATTTTGCAGAATAAAAATCCATTTGGGGAAGAAGAATTATTTTTTGTGGCGTGAGCTGTGCTTTTTATTGGTACCATTTTTGGCTACATATGACTTTTTTTCATCACATTTTATACCATATTTTGTGAGGCAAAATGGTAAAAAATTGTTACTTCTGTTTTTTTTGTCTGTTTTTTAATATTTTTTTTTTTTTTACAATGTTCACCATGCATATGAACTAATGGTTTAGTTTTATTGTACAGTTTGTTACAGGCGCGAAAATACCAAAGGTGCATTGTTTTATGCTATTTTTTAATGTTTTACTTTTTAAAAATATTTTATATTTTAAGGGAAAAGTTGAATTTTGTTGGGGGGGGGGTATTTTTTTTTACATTTTTTCAGTATTATACAGAAGAATTGGAGTGTATAATGGTTGCCAGCATAAGCTGACAGGCTTAACTAATGAGTTCAGCCAGAGCCAGGATCATAAGGCATAAGGAGATAACCCATGCAAACCCATGGCCATGGAACCGGCCCAGGATACCAAATGAGTATCACAGCCTGCCTTGAAGACGGCGCAGCACGGCCGTACAGGTACGGTGTTGCTAGGGCAACCCCTTGGGTGCTGTGATCATGTTTGATTGCAGCATCTAAAGGGATTAACACCTGCGACATTCAATGTCCCTCACTATGAGACCGTGGGTCTACTTCCCAGTATCTCCACACACAAAGCAGTTCATATGAACTCATGTGGTTCAGGCCCTGGAACATAATGCTTCCCTATCTGGGGAAGGAGTAGCCTAAGTGAAAGGTTAACACATCACTTAGAGAGCCCTTCCACCTGGCTGCTAATTAACCACATGAAGCACCTACCTTTTCCAGATTTTTCTCTTCTACCCTGCTTTCCCAAGGTGAAATATATACTTTTTTGTAACTCTAGTGTTTTAGAGGCATTAATATGACACTCCAGCAAACACACTGCCACACTAAATTTAAGAAAAAAAAATCCTAAAATTCTTCAGTTTCAATTCTGGCCAATAAGGCATATAACATGCTAAAATCAAACTAGATTTAGTTTGGGGGGCACCTTCCTGAAATTCACCGTACTATTACAGTGATTGTCGGGTCTTTAAATATGGTGGTTGCTCAGTAGCTGGGTGGCCGCCATAGTTGCCGGGTCTCTGCTGTATTATACAGCAGGCTTATGCAGCTCCGTACATGGATATATATACGATATATTAAATTGTATATTAAATTGTATCATTACAAAGTAAAATTTGTCCTGTCAAAATTAAGCCCTCATATGACTGTGAACTGAAAAATAAAAAAGTTATGGCTTTTAGAAGGTGGGAGTAAAAAAATGAAAAATGGTCGCAGTGAGAAACTCTTGTTTTATTTGTTTTCATAAATCCATAGTACACGTAAAAATAACAAACTTTGTAATATACTTTATATTTCAAAAGTGCCCGTTTCTTTGCTTATTTGCCTCCTTTTACCACTAATCAATTCTGTACAATAGAGAATTCTATGAAGGGAGGTAGAGGAAAAGGAGATCTCCTCAAAGCAGAGAGACATCTATAGAGACACAATTTTCTTTCACAACACAACTGGGTTATCAGGAATTACTATGTGACCTTCCCCTGATAAAAAATACTAATTTATGGTTATAGGTGGCCTCATATATCTGTCTCTCATCGTCTCCTATTCCCCCTCCCCTCTCCATAGAACCCACTGTGAACTGATCTGCTTTGTGTATGGAGTAGAGGACAAAACCACTATGACAAGAAGTAATATAGTAAGACAAAAGTAATAATCAAAGACATAGGCACTTTTCTTTAGTGAAATATATTGCAAAGTTTGTTCACTTCATCTGCACTACAGATTTATGAAATAATAAATAAAAGTTTACTATACTTTAACTATAATGTAATTACAGTACATACACTGTCTGCAAAACTGCTGTGCAGGACTAATATCTTCCACTATATGGTCATTGTATGGTGGTAATATTGGTTTATATATGGTAGCATCATGCATAATAGTTCGACAGTAGTATTATTGCTACTATTGGTCTTTGTATAGGTTGCTTTATTGGGTGGAAGAATGGATTATTTACTCATAATAATTGGCCCTTGAATGATGGCATGATGTTATAGGATAACTAAATACATATATATAAATTTATTTCCTGTGTGGGAGAAGAGGGTATGTCTTGGGGCTTTAAAGACACTAGAAACACCCCTTCAATTCATGATCGATGAGGATCCAACCTCTGACGCTCCCCTGGTCCTAATTTAGCTCTATGTCCTTTTCATTGATTTTCTCTGCACAGCAGCACTCTGGCCACCCGCTGTACAAAGAACCATAGTGCAGTTCCATTCAAGTGAATGATGCACAGCCAGAAGGTCGGGAGCTTCAATGCACATGGAAAGGTAATTTTCAAGATCAGTCCTAGCAATGCGCTATCATTTTATACGATGTGAGTAATCCTTTGAAGCAAACCCTTTAGCCAAGAATATAAATTTCACATGGCTTTAGGACATACATGTGCAGCTAATGTGGGAGGTGTTCTATCTATAAATTTCAACTTTTTTCCCTCCATACTAGTCACTGCCTACTCATTCAAGAAAAACAGTAACTTTACAGCTTAGTAGACTACAGTCTGCTCAGCCTGCATGACTACATCACTATATTCACTGGGATGTCCTATCCCTTCCATGGTCACTCACCATTCTAAGGTCTAGCGCCACATTTTCACTGCAAGGAGTGCAGGGGATGTTGTTAAAACACTGAGGCTAACAAAGAATCTTAAACATTAAAGAGCAGACACAGGGATTTCTCTAAACAAACATTTGGAGGGATCTAACGTGAGGGGATGTAGTCACACTCAAACCAGGAACCTTAGAGGGCCCATAAGCATCACTATGAGGCTCACAGTGGTCACAGCCAGAAGGGCCCAAAGGTCACTCTCACCTCACTAAAGCTGAATAAACTTCTTTGATGTCCTTTCTGATTTCTTTCGATGATTGCCTGTCTTTGCATTGTAAATGTATCACCCTCTGCACTGGAGTGAAACAGGGGAACAAGATTTATGATATATAAACTTACCTGTCAGAAAAGAAAACAATAACCATTTAAATGGCAAAAGGAGTAGTTGATCAGCATATAGTCAAGTAACAATTCTGTGGAAGGAGGCTGTGACATAAAAGTGGCACAATTACTGTATTGGGGGTACTGACAGGGGATGGGAATGATAGGAAGCTTGTGTGCACAGACATGTTGTGAATAAATCTTCATTACAGTCTAGGCCCAGATAGAGAAGAAAAGAGAAATGTAAATGCTACTAAAATGTACAGATTGGAGAGACTGACAGTCATCACAAGAAGTTGCGCTCGTGGAAAGGGTACGGTGGTGGTAAGTCAAGCTGACCCATTTGCACAACGGCCAAAGAGCCTTTAGTTACACTCCTGACGATAACATCCATTTTATAGTCATTGCATGTCACCTGTAACCATGATACTATTTTACTTAAAAACTTAATGATTGACAGTTTTCTTGCTTCTTTTCCGAGTCTGTCAGCTTCCTTGAATAAATAGAAATCCTAAGTTTGCATTATTAGCTTCTCAGGTGGACATGGGCTGTCATGCGGGTTTTCCTACGGTAAGAATATTTTTCTTTTGTCTACTAATTCAAGTATGCACAGAAGGCATAGTGATGTTATTATCGGAATGAAGACTGTCAGAAATGGAGAGAAGGGGGGAGGGAGGGAAAGGAAAGGAGTATGTATGCATGCATGCTGAGTGACTAAAGAGCTCTCCATACCCTCCAAAACTGCTGACAATAACTGTACAAACTGCTGCCCTAACACATTAAAAACTATGCTATGAAAACATGTACGGCTGTGCTCAATTCTACGTTCGAGTCTCAGCCTAGATTCCTTAGTTTTTGATGCATGCAGTGCTATTTTTTCCCATCCAAAAAATGAACACCTGAATGGAACATTGGTCTGGGAGAGGGGGGCACCTAAGCAGCAAGCCTACACCCACTAGCTTAGTGACAACTGATAACTAATAATAGCGCTTGTAGAAACCTACTAAAAATGCTTAATATAAGTTATTTAATGGAAAAAATAGTGAACTCATGTACACGTATAGCTTATCCTGAAAAGTCATCTAAAAGTTTAGTTATACCTTAAATTATATATAGTAATTTGATTATGTTTTAATACAAAAGTCCAATTATACATATTTTATGTTAGGCTGGTTTTATACACAGGGGCAGATTTACTAATTCTGTTTAGTTATGTAAGCATAGACTAGTCTTTCTAAAAATGAGCCAGATTTATCATATGATAATAAATCTGGCACACCATTACACTGTTTAGTCCAAGTTTACACCAACTATTTTTTTTGGCTTATTTTCATACAAAATTGTGTTATTTTTCTGACGCACAATGCTGCAAGCCATGTCAGTATCCTGCAAAGTCATCCTCATTTTTGATAAGCCAAGCCTTATCATGCAAGGCACAAAAAGGTGTCTAAGGCCCGGGCAGGAAAAGTCTGCAGACTTTCTAGGAAAAGTGATATGGTAAAAACAGCGATGCGTTTCGTCCACAGTCTTTTCCACAGTGTTTTTTGGCTGCGGCTCGATGTTCCTTAGGCTAAAACACTAAATGTGGCCCATGTATAGGAACGGTGAAGGTATTAAAAGGGGTTGTCCACGACTTTCAGGTGAAAGAGAAAAAAAAACAAAAAAACAACAATACTTACTTGTTCCCAGCGCTCCGGTATCCGCCACCGCTGTCTGGTTCAGCATTCGCCAGCGGATATCTTGCTCCGCTTGTGATGGCTGAGGTCAATAAGCAGCCACAGGAATGGCCTCAATGGTAATATGCACCACAGGTCTTCCAACGACAAAGGCATGGCACACGCTGGGCCAGACAGCGGTGGTGGACACTTGACTGCTGGGGACAGGTGTTTTTTTGTTTTTTTTTCTCCTTCCTCAGCCTTCTCCATGCATCCTGAAATTCTTGGACAATCCCTTAAAGATGCCAAACAAGGGTCTAATTCACACATTTGTGCTATTCATGGACAGCACCCCACCCGGTTTATTTGCAGGTTGTGTTGATCCATGGTTGATCCGCTTTTTAAGTCTCTGAAAAGCAGATTAATATATGACTCTGGGTTCGTGAAAAACAGATGAAACATAGATGTCATCCTTTTTTTTTTTTTTTTTTTTTTTACAGACTCAAACTTTCATTGATGCATCAGCATTGGTAAAAAGAAAAAAAAAAAAAAGTGCTTCCGCTAATAAACATATTGGATGTGCTTACGTCTGAATAAACACGGTGAAATGAGAGGGGAAAAAAATGACTAAGAATAGGTCATCAACAGTAAAGTCCCTAAAACTCAGGAAATGCAAATGCTTGATATATGAATGAATAAACCTAACCGAGTACCTTTATGTGTGTTTGCATTATTTTTATCATTCCTCATATTTTCAGGCTTGTGCAATACTTCCTGGTTTCTATTTCCTAGTTGTGGGGGTGTCAGTGGTTTTCCAGGCAGCTCCTCCCAGGATCCGCTAAATGCACCTCCTAGCAGTTTTTCATCCACGCTCTATATACTTATGTATATGTACAGTATATATTTACATTTATACAAATACACATTATATAGTTACATATATAAGCATACATCTATATATATATATATATATATATATATGTACATTTTATATAAATACACATGTGTAAGTTTGTATATATATTTACCTATATACATATATATATATATATATATATATATATATATATATATATGTAAATACATATACAAACACACACACACATATATATATATATATATATATATATATATATATATATATACATATACACACACTACAAAAGTTTGGGGTCAACCAGACAATTTTGTGTTTTCCATGAAAACTCGCACTTTTATTTATCAAATGAGTTGCAAAATGAATAGAAAATATAGTCAAGGCATTGACAAGGTTAGAAATAATGATTTTTATTTGAAATAATAATTTTCTCCTTCAAACTTTGCTTTAGTCAAATAATGCTCCATTTGCAGCAATTACAGCATTGCAGACCTTTGGCATTCTAGCTGTTAATTTGCTGAGGTAATCTGGAGAAATTTCACCCCATGCTTCCAGAAGACCCTCCCACAAGTTGGATTGGCTTGATGGGCACTTTTTGTGTACCATACGGTCAAGCTGCTCCCACAACAGCTCAATGGGGCTGAGATCTGGTGACTGCGCTGGCCACTCCATTACAGATAGAATACCAGCTGCCTGCTTCTTCCCTAAATAGTTCTTGCATAATTTGGAGGTGTGTTTTGGGTCATTGTCCTGTTGTAGGATGAAATTGGCTCCAATCAAGCGCTGTCCACAGGATATGGCATGGTGTTGCAAAATGGAGTGATAGCCTTCCTTATTCAAAATCCCTTTTACCTTGTACAAATCTCCCACTTTACCAGCACCAAAGCAACCCCAGACCATCACATTACCGCCACCATGCTTGACAGATGGCGTCAGGCACTCTTCCAGCATCTTTTCAGTTGTTCTGCATCTCACAAATGTTCTTCTGTGTGATCCAAACACCTCAAACTTCGATTCGTCTGTCCATAACACTTTTTTCCAATCTTCCTCTGTCCAATGTCTGTGTTCTTTTGCCCATATTAATCTTTTCCTTTTATTAGCCAGTCTCAGATATGACTTTTTCTTGGCCACTCTGCCCTGAAGGCCAGCATCCCTGAGTCGTCTCTTCACTGTAGATGTTGACACTGGGGTTTTGTGGGTAGTATTTAATGAAGCTGACAGTTGAGGACCTGTGAGGCATTGATTTCTCAAACTAGAGACTCTAATGTACTTGACTTGTTGCTCAGTTGTGCAGCGGGGCCTCCCACTTCTCTTTCTACTCTGGTTAGAGCCTGTTTGTGCTGACCTCTGAAGGGAGTAGTATACACTGTTGTAGGAAATCTTCAGTTTCTTGGCAATTTCTCGCATGGAATAGCCTTCAATTCTAAGAACAAGAATACACTGTCGAGTTTCACATGGAAGTTCTCTTTTTCTGGCCATTTTGAGAGTTCAATAGAACCAACAAATGTAATGCTCCAGATTCTCAACTAGCTCAAAGTAAGGTCAGTTTTATAGCTTCTCTAACCAGCAAAATTGTTTTCAGCTGTGCTGACATACTTGCACAAGGGTTTTCAAGGGTTTTCTAAACATCCATTAGCCTTCTTACACAGTTAGCAAACACAATGTACCATTAGAACACTGCAGTGATGGTTGCTGGAAATGGGCCTCTATACACCTATGTAGATATTGCATTAAAAACCCGACATTTGCAGCTAGAATAGTAATTTACCACATGAACAATGTATAGAGTGTATTTCTGATTCATTTAATGTTATCTTCATTGAAAAAAACTGTGCTTTTCTTTAAAAAATAAGGAAATTTCTAAGTGACCCTAAACTTTTGAACGGTAGTGTATATACATACATATGAAAATGTATATATAGTATATAAGAATATGCATGTGTATCTGTATATGTATGGACTGAGAATGTCTGTAAAGCATAATCACACAATCTGATCCCATGATATAACACTTTCCAGTAAGGCTGTGTTCACATTGTACGGTTTTACTAAAAAAATTGCATGTATTTTTATCAGAAAACACATGCGTTTTTAAAAAACTGCATATGTTTTTGAAACCCACCCATGCTTTTTAAAAAAACAGGATACATTCTTCAAAAACACATGCAGTTTTCCTTGCATGATGCTAATGATAAAGCACATGTTACTCTCCTTATGCATCTACCAAGTCGCTGGTCTGACAGTGTCCATAAAACCCTCCAACCACTCACGGAAGAATGCCTGTCCGTTGGAGACAGGGGAGAGGCTAGAATAGTTAAAAAGTAAAACAAATAATAAAATGTGTTTGTCTGCTTCTAATGACCGCTGTGGTCATATGTGTGAACCAGGTACTGGCTTGTCTGGTGATCAGGACCAGCCCTCACCTCCTCCTGGCTACTCTGGCAGTCAATAATGTTTTGACGAATGCTACTTTCATCAGTAAAGACATCACGCTTATGGTAGGTGTGGCTAACAACTGAAGTCATGTGCACAATGAATGGTACATAATCAGGACCAGTAAGGAAGTGATTTTAATAGAGACTGTGTTGCTCACACATTTCTGCAAAACAGTAGGAAATATGTTCCATATCACATATAAACAGTGACCTTTATATCTCTGTTTACCTGGGAAACCCGCGGACCCCATAGACTATAATGGGATCTGTATGGTTTCCGCATGAAGCAAGCATGGGTTCTGCGGGTTTCCCAAGTAAACCGCTCTTTTTTATGCGTATAGGTTTCCCTTTGAGGGATCCCCAAGCAGACTCCCCGAATTAAAACCCGAACATAGATGTGAACTGGGCCTTAGCATATTTTTTGACCAACTCCTGATTTAGTTTTAATAAAAAGCCACACAAGTGCCAAAAAAGCTATATGTGTGTGATTTCAGCTTAAAGTTGGCATCTAGCATCAACTTCTATTCATTATTTTACTTGTTTTATCTCACATTATATTGAAATATTGTACTAGAAAGAAGTAACAGAATATCAAACCTTTTGGATTATTGAATGCTGGATTTAGGTTCTATTCAGACAGTCATATTTGGGCAGAGAAAACGGTCTGTGTGTCGATCGCATTTTCAGACGGGATTGTGGCTTGCCTCAACTGAACTAATAGCATCATAGTGATTTATGATGCTGTGAACTCCAGAACTACTGTGAGTATGGGACAGTAGAGCTGTGGTAGTTGTGCACCTCCTAGCTTCATAAATCACTTGACCTGAATACAGCTGTCTGTATAGGCCCTAAATGCAGCATTTGATAAACCCCAGGGAATATTCTCTAAAGAGAATTAAAAGTGACCTGCTAAAAAGTAAATTAAAAATCAAGACCAAATAAATACAGAGAGGGAAAAAACTAAAGTGAATATATTTAATATAATGCCAAGTAAAAAAAAAAAGTGCAAAAGCAGAGTAATAAGAGGGAACTGATTAAAATACTTACTGTAATGACCTCTTTTACAGCCTGCATCATGGTATTTTGTTGAATTCACACATACACATATAAAAGTATAGCCCTCCTACCTGTTTTCATCAGAATTTATTTGGTTTGACTGGGGCAGGGAGTGGACTCAAATAGCAAGGACTGTTCTCACACACCCTTCAAGGGGTATTCCTACCTCAAGGATCCATCTAAACTGCTAGTTTATGTAAATTCAAGAGTTTTCTAAAATACACTTCTTTAGAAATGCTGTTTGGTTTACCTGCTATGTGAGATTATTCCACCCCATCGTTTACATAATGTTACCAAGGTCACTGGCCTGGTATCTTATCTCAACGTGACGTGACTCACTGCTCTCTGGAGGGAAGAGGGCTGAGTTCTCGGGGATTGCGCTTGCTCTCAGAGCTGTTACATCATGCTCTTAAGTCTGGGGCAATCAGGTCAGTTAATTGCAGTTTGCTGATAAGGGACAGGGGGCTTACTCAGTATCTGTTATCTCTGTATGTAAAAACAGAGATATTATTATGCTTATTTATTATGCTTACTTATATAGCGCCATCATATTCCGCAGCTCTTTGAAAAAATAATTGTTTGGTACCCTTAGCTTTATTCAACTCAGAAATCCTTCTTTTAATTGGACCACTTTCAGACCACCCCTAGTCACCATTAACATGCTCATCAGCTACAATCCACCCATTCCATTCCAAAGCAGCAGGCCAGAAGAGGGGCTACTGGAAACAGAACTAGGGCATTATTATTATTATTATTATTATTTTGTTTTACCCATGAACTTTATTAATCCCTTAATGACTGTCCAGTCAGGTGACCTGGATAGTCCCTTAAAAAGTCACCCATGCAATAAAGGCATCAATGACTATACCACAAATACATCAAGTATTTGTTGAAAAATGTTTATTTAAGGCTGTTCCATATTCTTCAGCAAACTTTACCTAAGAAAAACAGTCATTTTTAATAAATAACAAAAAAATACAAAAATAAATAAAAAAGGCAGAAAGACTTTCTACTTGTGAAAGCAGCTCTAGCCAAAAGATTCTGACACGTCAAGAGACTTTTCCAAGTAACATTTCCAGTAGTTTCTGCCAGCACAAACTTTAGCCTGACAGTTTTCTCCTGTCTTGTATAAAGGGTTTTTCAAGTATATTATGTACCAGCCGCTGAATAGCAGTCTAACTCTAGTTACCTATTCCGTACACCAGGTGCACAGATTAAGGCTGTATGCTAGATGCTAAACAAAACAGAACACAAGAAGAAACACTGCACAAACAACATCAAAATATTTTAATAACATTTTATAAATTACAAAAGGTTTTGCCATCATACACTTTTACTGCATACCAACTATATATGCCATGAAAATGTTATCAGATATTCTACATTAGTGGTGCCTAGCTGACTACCAAGGGCAGTGTCAGACTGGCCGCCAGAGAATCAGAGGCTCTTCCGGTGGGCCAAGGCTCTAACACAATAATTTTCTAGTGGAAGACACCCACATTTGAAAGGTACTATTATCTATTTCCTATAATAATTTTATCTTGTGGGCCCAAGAAACCTTAGCCCGATGCTGATCAAGGGAATGTATGCAGCCTTACTGTGCCTGCAGTGCAGCCCCCAAGGAAGGCAAATTTGTATGGCTCACCTCCTAAAGATCTGGCAAGAAAGTTCCTTCCATTCTCCAAAAGTTTTGAGTTTTGAGTTTGATTTTGTTTCTAAGTTTCCATGGTCATATTACTTTTGCATAGATATTTACAAGAAAAAAAAAGATTTTTTTATACATAACTCCTAATCTTTTGAAATGTTCATAGGTGAGTATGGTGGCTTTCGTTGGAATCAACAGCGACATTTGAGTCCACCATTGCTCTTCTATAAACAGTCATTTACCAGAAAGCTCAACATAAAACCAGCCATAATACATTGTAGGAGACTTAATGCTGAGCACCATCATACCTTTAGAAAGTCCAATAGATGCTCCATATCCATGAAAAAGCCATTTTTATACCTATGCAAGTGCATAGTTTTATAACTGGGCTCAAGTGGGGTCGTGCCAGAGCATCCAAGAGCTCGGTATTCAGTTTGTATGTGGCTGGTTTGATATTGAGGATCCTGGTGACAGACTCTTTTTAACCCTTTCCCAAAAATATTATGGCAGATGTTGGGTGTTTAAACATACAGTGGAGACCCAGCAGCAAAGTATGCAATCAGAGCCCGCACTGAGTGTGGGTATTAACCCTACAGATGTCTCAGGCAAACATCACAAAGCCATCTTTTAGGCTCTAGGGGATCTAAGAATAAAAGTTAAAAAAGGTAAAACAAATTTAAAAGACCTATATGTTCAAATCGCCCCCTTTTCCTAGATCATATACTGTATAAAAACATATACAGTGGGGAAAAAAAAAGTATTTAGTCAGCCACCAATTGTGCAAGTTCTCCCACTTAAAAGATGAGAGAGGCCTGTAATTGACATCATAGGTAGACCTCAACTATGAGAAACAAAATGAGAAAACATATCTAGAAAATCACATTGTCTGATTTTTAAAGAATTTATTTGCAAATTATGGTGGAAAATAAGTATTTGGTCAATAACAAAAGTTCATCTCAGTACTTTGTTATATATCCTTTGTTGGCAATGACAGAGGTCAAACGTTTTCTGTAAGTATTCACAAGGTTGGCACACGCTGTTGCTGGTATGTTGGCCCATTCCTCCATGCAGATCTCCTCTACAGCAGTGATGTTTTGGGGCTGTCGCTGGGCAACACGGACTTTCAACTCCCTCCAAAGGTTTTCCATGGGGTTGAGATCTGGAGACTGGCTAGGCCACTCCAGGACCTTGCAATGCTTCTTACGAAGCCACTCCTTCATTGCCCTGGCGGAGTGCTTGGGATCATTGTCAGGCTGAAAGACCCAGCCACGTTTCATCTTCAATGCCCTTGCTGATGGAAGAAGGTTTTCACTCAAAATCTCACGATGCATGGCCCCATTCATTCTTTCATGTACACAGATCAGTCGTCCTGGTCCCTCCGCAGAGAAACAGCCCAAAGCATGATGTTGCCACCCCCATGCTTCACAGTAGGTTTGGTGTCCTTTGGATGCAACTCAGCATTCACTCTCCTCCAAACACGACGAGTTGTGTTTCTACCAAACAGTTCTACTTTGGTTTCATCTGACCATATGACATTCTCCCAATACTCTTCTGGAACATAGCAAACTTCAGACGGGCCCAGATATGTACTGGCTTAAAAAGGGGGACACATCTGGCACTGCAGGATCAGAGTCCCTGGTGGCGTAGTGTGTTACTCACAGTAGCCTTTGTTATGGTAGTCCCAGATTTCTGCAGGTCATTCACTAGGTCCCCCGTGTAGTTCTGGGATTTTTGCTCACCGTTCTTGTGATCATTTTGACCCCACGGGGTGAGATCTTGTGTGGAGCTGCTGATCGAGGGAGATTATCAGTGGTCTTGTATGTCTTCCATTTTCTAATTATTGCTCCCACAGTTGATTTCTTCACACCAAGCTGCTTGCCTATTGCAAATTCAGTCTTCCCAGCCTGGTGCAGGTCTACAATTTTGTTTCTGTGTCCTTCCACAGCTCTTTGGTCTTCATCATAGCGGAGTTTGGAGTGTGACTGTTTGAGGTTGTGGACAGGTGTCTTTTATACTGATAACAATGTCAAACAGGTGCCATTACTATAGGTAATGAGTGGAGGACAGAGGAGCCTCTTAAAGAAGAAGTTACAGGTCTGTGAGAGCCAGAAATCTTGCTTGTTTGTAGGTGACCAAATACTTATTTTCCACCATAATTTGCAAATAAATTCTTAAAAAATCAGACAATGTGATTTTCTAGATATGTTTTCTCATTTTGTCTCTCATAGTTGAGGTCTACCTATGATGTCAATTACAGGCCTCTCTCATCTTTTTAAGTGGGAGAACTTGCACAATTGGTGGCTGACTAAATACTTTTTTCCCCACTGTACACATTAAGTATCCACATGTCCGAAAATGCCCAAACTACAAACTTATATAAATATTTTTCCCATACAGTGAACGTCATTGTGGGAAAAAACAAAAAAATCAAAAGTGCCAAACCACTGGCTAAACAAAAATGCCCTATGCAGCCCCTTAAAGATAAGTAAATGGCGACTCCAATCATTTTTTTCAAAGACTTGGATCTTTGTAAGATGTTAAAATGTAACAAAAACTATATAAATTTGGTATTGCTATAATCGTAACGAATACAGGTAACATATAGAGGCATAACATATAGAGGCAAACTTTTGACTTGGCTCCACACATAGTATAGCGTCCCCCTTCCTGGCTCTCACACAATATAATGCCCCTTTTACTGGCTCCCACATGGTATAAAGCTCTCTTTCTTGGCCCCCACATGATAAAAAAGTGCCCTTTCCTGGCCCACAAACAGTATAAAACCTGACCCCAACACAATATAACGCTCCCTTTTCTGGCCCCCACATGGTATAACGCTCTTTTCTTGGCCCCCACATGGTATAGTGCCCCCTTTACTGGCACCCACATGGTATAATGCCCCCTTTACCGGTGCCCACACTGTATGATGCCCCCTTCACAAGTGCCCACTTGGAATAAAGCCCTCTTTACCAATGCCCATATGGTCAGGAGTGTAACGATCGTGGTCAAAGGGGGTGCGACTGGAGGGGTATGGGGTCCGCGACCAGCTGGAAATGGACGGGGCCACGGACCACCATGATAGCGGTTAGGGGAAGCCTGGTTTCCCGACCGCTATACAGCTCCTTAATGGAAAGGGGCCTGGCATTATGTGATGTTTGTACATGTTACCGGGCCCGTTTCCAATAGTAGCCTGTCCAGAGGAGGTGATTAAAAATAACAAATACTTATACTCACCTCTCCTGGGCTTCTGATGAACCCCAGCATCCTCCTTGGGTTCTCTAATGGTCTGTGACTGAGGTCATGCGGCGTAATGGCATCAGTGCGCCCAATCACAGGCCCCAGCAGTGACGTCTGGAGAGCAAGACCTCAGTTGTAGGCAGACGAGGACAGTGACTGTATTTACATTAGAAAGTTCACACCTCTACAGATAACACCCATAGTGGCTTATCATTACATCCACTACTGACATTAGATGAAGTCACAGCTTATCTACTCCCCCTCCCTGCACAGAGCACAACCAGAGAACTCTTCCATAGACCTCAATGAGTTAGTTTCAGTCTATTGCTGCCTATGGCCATGACTATGCTGTAAAGCATACCACTAACCATACCTCCCAACTTTTAGAGGGCAGAAAGAGGGACAAAACGTGCAGTGCAAATTTAGCTCCACCCACTTCTAAATTGACTCCGCTCATTCATATCCATTTCTCTTTATGCTCCCCACACAATTTAATGCTCTTACAGCCACCCTAATATTATATGCCTCCACATTATAATGTTGTCTTGACCCCACAATATAAAGCCCCTCTCCTAGTGCACCCACAGTTTAATGTCTCCCTCCAGTTTCCCCAGTTTAATGTCCCCCACCAGCTAACCCCACAGTTTAATGTCACCCTCCAGCTGCTCCATTGTTTAATGTCCCCCTCCAGCTGCCCCAGTTTAATGTCCCCCTCTTGTTGCCCCCAGTTTAATGTCCTCCTCCAGTTATCCCCATTCTAATGTCCTCCTTCAGCTACCCCCCGGGTTTAATGTCCCCCTCCAGTTGCCCCAGTTTAATCCCCCTCTGTCTGCCCCCAAAGTTTAATGTCCCTCTCATATGCCCCCCAGTTTAATGTCCCCCTCATATGCCCTCCCAGTTTATTGTCCCACCTCTATTTGCCCCCACAGTTTAATGTCCCTCTTCATCTGCCAAAGTTTAACATAAAAAACACTGATACTCACCCCTCCTTGCTCCCCTGCTGCGCAGTCTGCAGTCTCTTGTCCCAGAGTGTTAAGGGAGCTGCAGGAGCGATGAGAGTGATGTCATCACATTGCGCCTACAGCTCCTGGGGCCGGAGCACAGAGGGGGAAGAGTGGTGAGGCAGGAGCTGTCCTCTCCTGCTTCACCACTGTATTCAACTTATCTGCGTCCTCTCCAGACACAGATGAGTTGAATCCGGGACATACCTCTCGCCGACCGGGACGGCGGGACAGGACCCACAATCCGGGACTGCCCTGCAGAATCCGGGAAAGTTGGGAGGTATGCCACTAACTGCTGTTAATCATATACAGAATGCAGAATTAAATCTACAATCAGAAAATAAAAACAGATTAGAAAAAAAGTCATATATTTCACCATCTGGTTTCGATAAGAAAATTGTGATACATTCCTTTTAAGGCTGCTTTGACACCACATTTTTTGTTTCAGGCCAGGAATCACTTCTATACGTGAGTGCTGTATGCAGAATCACCAGTTTATTTCTGTGAGATACAGCTTTACCACCTTTACCCTTTCCTCCTGCTTGTAACAGCTGATAGGGAAAAAAAGATATAATGAGCAGAAGACAAGGAAGTCAGGCTGAAGCTGCATCACATAGGATTAAACTGAGACTCTGCCATGTGAGTTAGTAGACAGCTGTTCTATGACACTGATATATCACTTGCTACCATTAGATAAAGTGCAGTATGATGAGAACTTCCTCTTCTATGTCTCTTGAAAGCCAAACAGATACAAAACAAGTATACATAACACCACACGTCATACACAACAGCCTCTACATTATTACTTACAGTGGCTTGCAAAAGTATTCATAACCCTTGAACTTTTTCAAATTTTGTCACCTTACAACCACAAACTTAAACGTATTTTATTGAGATTTTAAGTGATAGACCAACACAATGTAGCACATAATTGTGAGGTGGAATGAAAATGATACATGGTTTTCAAAATTTTAATCAAATAAAAATCTGAAACGTGTGACGTGCAAAAGTATTCAGCCCCCCCCTATATCAATACTTTGTAGACCACCTTTTGCTGCCATTACAGCTGCAAGTCTTTTGGGTTATGTCTCTACTAGCTTTGCGCATCTAGAGACTAAGATTTTTGCCCATTCTTCCTTGCAAAATCGCTCAAGCTCAGCCAGATTGGATGGAGAGTGTCTGTGAACAGTGATTTTCATGTCTTGCCACAGATGCTCAATGAGATTTAGGTCTGGACTTTGACTGGGCCATTCTAACACATGAATATTCTTTGATCTAATCTATTCCACTGTAGTTCTGGCTGTATGTTTAGAGTCATTGTCTTGCTGGAAGGTGAATCTCCTTCCCAGTATCAAGTCTTTTGCAGCCTCCAACAGGTTTTCTTCCAGGATTGCCCTGTATTTAGCTCCATCCATCTTCCCATCAACTCTGACCAACTTCCCTATCCCTGCTGAAGAAAAGCCTCCCCACAGCATGATGCTGCCACCACCATGTTTCACAGTGGGAATGGTATGTTCAGAGTGATGAGCAGTGTTACTTTTCCGCCACACATAGTGCTTTGCATTTAGGCCAAAATGTTCAACTTTGGTCTCATCTGACCAAAGCATCTACTTCCACATGTTTGCTGTGTCCCCTATATGGCTTGTGGCAAACAGCGCTCCAGATTTTTATTTGATTAAAATTTTGAAAACCATGTATCATTTTCGTTTCCACTTCACAATTATCTGCTACTTTGTGTTGGTCTGTCACTTAAAATCTAAATAAAATACATTTAAGTTTGTGGTTGCAAGGTGACAAAATGTGAAAAATTTCAAGGGGTATGAATACTTTTGCAAGCCACTGTAAAGTAGTTTATGCTGCACTATGAAAAAAAAAGCTGGAGTGCTTCCTTAAATTTTTTTTTCACATAAGTAACCTCTCCTAATTGGAAAATGTGGGGGGAGGGAAATAATTATTGGTTTGTGCTTTTTAAAAAAAAAATTGCAACCATAACTATTAGCCATCCATCATGCTTTAACGTGATTTTCTTACAGATTTGTGTCTATCTAGTATTATTTGCAATTTCTCATAAAAAGTGGGCATGGCCTGCTGAGAAATTAAATTCAACAATTGTGCCTAATACTCTAAAATCCTGGCATAAATATATTAAAAGTCGCATTAAGCATTTGTTACTCCTTTGACACCCTTTTTTAAATTGCGCTAAATGTATCAACCATTTTTGACTATTTGATACATTTGTCTCAATTTGTGCAATTTTTTAAATAGTAGAATGGTAAGTCAAATCATTCCTAGGCACATTTCATGAATCCCCCTGTGTGTTCTAAACTGGGTATTCTTTTTATATTAGTTAGATGATTTCACTTGTGAGCAATAAAGCCGTTGGTAGTACATTAAAACATTTTGTCAAGCACTAAACTAAAAAACAAATACATAGACCAATGAAGTACAGTACAAAAGTATATGCAAACAACTGAAAAACAAAGTCAAAGTCAATATAAACATTGGCCAACAAGCTGGTCAGCTCTGTCAGTAAATAAATGCCATTGACAATGAACCATACATATTAGAGCAGTGTCTTTTATCATTATTTATTTGCTTTTATTTTATAGCAACCTGACAAATGGATTTTGAAGTTTTATAGTGTCTAAACAACAACAAAAAGTCATATCAAAACAAACGCCCTACCACTATATTATGTCAGAGACTGATGAAGTAAATCTACAAAATACACAAATTACTGTTCATAAACTATTACTCACACACTTGTGTTATGACATATATATCTGCAATCATGACTTTCATCTGTTTATTTATTACTAGGTATTATAATGTATATGGTTATGATCACTGATTTGTTTATATGAACTTTTGATATATTTATTATTGTCACATTTGAATGATGACATGTTTACTTATTGGCATAGTGGTGAATAGGGTGGCAACCCTCCATCTCTTCGTGTTTTTATTGGATTTATTTTGTGTTTTGTATTAAAAATTAATAATAAAAATATGTATATATTTTGATGTATTTTGTGATTATTTTTGGGTTGAGTTAAGGGCTTCTATTATTGTGTTTGGGTATAGTCCAGTGTTTATTGGTAGTTGATGGGAACTCTCGTAGATTAATAACATAACCTACATAGGTTCCAAAGACTTAGACAAGGCAGGAAAGGTGTGCTACAATAAAAATGAGAATGGCAGAACGATTAGGCTATGTTCACACTACTGTTAACTGTAGGTTGTTCTGATCCGTCAGAGGATCAGAACAAAATACATTAACGCTATATTCACATGACAGTGAATAACGGTCGACTAACGTACGTTTTTTTAACGAACATCATATGGTAGCGTTAAATTTAATGCAAGCAAGTGGTATTAATACAAACAGTATTAATTCTAATACAAATACTGCAAGAAAATGAAAAGTTGTCCGAAAGTTTAGTTACACTTTAATTACTTCTCCCCATTGTTGGACATCTAGCATAAAGGTAGAGAAGAGAGAGTGTGGAGCTGTGGAAAGCATAAAAGCATTCTTTGTTTACTTTACCGATTCATTCAGAAAACTGGGAAGATTTGCAAAACAACTTTTGATTTTCTGCCAACATTTGTGTTATTAATAATTTTTGTAATATACTGTATTAATGGATTTGGGCTCCTTTCCGTGAAATCCAGCGCTGAATTTCATTTTCTGTTCCTGTTTCCATATTGGCCTTAGAAATCCTCATAGCTTCTGACAGGGAATGATACAGAAAAAGCTGATTCTGGAGGGGAGGGGTGTCATTATATCTCAGGCATTATAAAAATGTACCTTCTGGTTTCATATGAAACATGAGATTCTTAGCATTCTATGTGTATTATTTCCGGAGATCTCACTAGTGGATTATTTTGTCAAACTTTTTGATAAGTTTTTATTCCATTTTTTGGGTCGCAGGATGTACAGAAACAGCAATTTTAATATAATTTTTTTTAATATTATGCGGCATTCACAGTGTGGGTTAAACGTTGACATAATTTAATAGTTGGGGCTATGGATGCAGTGATACCAATTATGTGAACTTTCTATTTATTTTTTTACTTGCAATAAAATATTCATTTTTTTATTTTTTGGGGGGAGGGGTAGCAACTCATCGGGCCCCTGTGATTCAGTTGTGGGGTGTCGACTGGGGTGTCAGTGTCTCCAACAAACGATTTATATAGCATGACCACTGCAAGGAGAGCCCACATTTTAGTTACAGTCTTGCTATGGTAACCTCCAGACATGATGGAGGTCAAGTGCTGTGCTTTCTGACACAGCCATTGCACACTGCTAATATGATGCTTAATGCACTTACATGTACAAATGCAACTCTGAACACAATAACACGTAAATAATTCTCTCACACAGGTCAGCATATCATGGGTCCGTCACCCAAACCCCACACCAATCAGCTGTACCGGCTAGCTTCTGGCAGTAGATGATATGCGCGGAAGGAGTCATAAACCAGAAACCGCTGTTTCAGGGTTATTGCCCCTCATCAGTGCGAAACAGGGAACTGGTTTGGCTTGGTGAGAGGTCACAGATGTGGGTCAGAAGGGGTCCTCTAGCTATAATCTCAGACAATGAGGCAAATTTATGAAGACTGGCGTATTGTACATCAGTCTTAATAAGCAAACTGTTTGTAGAGGCTGCAGTCTCTTCATAAATCTCTCTGCCATTTCTGCACTAGAATAGAAATCTATGCCAGGTAGGATCTGCTGCCATACAAAGAAGTGCTTTTTCTTTATGAATTCAAAGAAGTTTATCCTACAACAAAACAGTGCTACCACTCCGAATTGTAATAAGTAAAATATTTTACTACACTTTTTACAAAAAGTGCATCAAAATGTCTTGCACAATGTTTTTAACCTTCATTTTCTGTTTAGCTCTACTCTCAAGACCTTACCAAAGTTTATGCCATCTTTGCTCTTTCTAAAAAATATGCATAAAAATAATGCACTAGTATGATATGCACACGGTGCATGCTTTCTCAATGTATGCACGGCAAAAGGATTAGTAATTGTAAATTTTCAGAACATCAAGTTCTTGGGTTGTTTCTGAAGTTTCTGCTTCTGGGGCTGTAATTCAAATTCCTCCACACCATTAATTTGTTACGTTTTATCTTCAATTGCATTCTGAGTGGAATGAATGCTACTATTTTATCTAACGCTTTTCAGCTAATCTTTAAGACGTCTTGTGTCGACATCATTAATGAGATTGATTGTGGTATGAGCTAATGGAGACACCAGGGGAGGTAGAGTTCCATTACACAGTTCTGACACAAATGAGAGCCAAGTCCTTTAATAATAAAAAGCAATAACGTTACGATTCATTGCAAAAGGCGATATTCAGGAAATTCTCTTATGCTCATCTTGGGTCAGTTCTGGTAAAGTACAGTTTTCAGCATTTCACTGTATGGAATCTGATGAGCGTTAAGCTGTACTTTGTGTTATTACTACTAACTAAAAATGTTAACCTATTTTCTGACGTATTTTTGTAATGGGCAAGATCACACTTGGATGCTGCAGGGAGAGTGCACTTTCAGGTATCTCATGACAATTGCTGTTTTCCTATGTGTAAAAGCTACAATTTTATCCTTATCCTGCAGGGTCACTTGAAACTTCAGCCACTTTTATCAGTGTAGCCACATCCACTGTAATCTCCCTGAAGAAAAGCAAAAATTAAACCTGAAATTGCCAGGCTCACATAACAAAATCTAAATCATGGCTTCTCAAACTTTTCAGACTCTGTCCTTGCCAGTCAATCTGTCATGATACAGGGCTCATCAGCACAGAAATACCACCAAAAAGTGCAGCGCACATAATATTCATAACACCAGATGCCATATTGCAGCACAAAATGCCTCTCCCAGCAGCTTGAAATACCATCTAGCACAAAATATGTCCCCAGACGTGACAATACCATTGTGCAGCACAAAATGCCTAAGAAGAAAAGCCAAACACCACAGTACAACATCACTGGAAGGAGCAAAGCCCTCCAACCTTACCATCACCTAATGGTCAGTACAGACTCCCCTTTTCAACCCTAGCCTACTGGCAGCAACATGCTCCCCAGATTAAACCTTACAAATTTGCAACAATTTCACCTTTCCCACACTGTCAGGAGAATCCCTACAAAAGAGAGGGGACATACATACCTCTTATACCAGTGTACGATGCCTCTGCCTCTAGATTACAGCATTTAGCCTGCAGACTTTAGCTGTATTGTTCCCAGGTAAAGCACTTGAAGACTATTGGTAATGATGCAAGGCTGGCATTATCAATGCACTTTCTGCTTTATAGTCCCTGCTTTGTGCCAAAGCTGATACTGACAGGGACCTGTGCCTCACCAGCCAGTAAGCCACACCTCACTAGTGAGTTCCCGCCCCACAGTTTGAGAAACACTTATCCAAATAAGGCTGGGTTCACATCTGAACTGGTGTCTCCATTGGAAACTCTGTTGCAGAGACCACTGAACATCGCCAGAGAAAAAAAAAGTCCTGCAGGGAGACCCCATTATAGTCAATGGGGTTCGTTGGTCTCCATGTGTAACCACTGTTGTTTCAGTCCAAGTCTCCGACGTTTAGGGCCATGAATGATGGAGAACCTGGTGCTAGTGGGACCTTAGTGTAACGCTGTTTTCCAGTGAACACATAAAACTGCCATTTAGTGCTCAGAGGCAATGTATAACTGTCTGCTTTTTCCAGCAACTCATGGTGAACCTGTTAAGATTCAGCCATCAAAAATTGGTCTTGGACAGGACTTGGAGACGACCCTAACCCCAGCCCAATGGACGTTGTGTTGCACATTCATTAGCAAGGGCAGTTGGTAGGTCACCTTTATGGAGCCCTCTTTAAAAATTCTTCATAGAACCTATTTGGTTCCCTCTAGATTACATAGTTTTTACCAGTTTTATCTCTCTGTTTTCAGGGCTGTGCCGCTTCTGGCGACATCCTCCACATCTGGTGGACTTGCCCTCTAGCCTGTCACTTTTGGATGTCCATCCATAGGCAGTCTGAAGTAACAGTAAGTAAACACAGGCCATGTAGTGCTATAATACTGGAAGAATTTCAGTTTGTTTTGTTGCCAATCTACCTATGGAAGATATAGAATTGTCAGCCTAATGAGCATTTGACAGCTATTGAGCTAGGAAGCTAGAAATAATAGGTGGATACCATGTTATCTTCATTTCCAGCCGAAACTTGAATTTGTACTTCAATGTAATTTCCAGGGCTATGGAGTCATAAGGTCAAAATACGGACTCAGATTCCTCTAATTTTCAACAGTCCAACTCAGTCAGAAGCAGTTAAAATCTTCAAATTCATTAAAAGGGATGTGAATTAATTGCTATGAAAGAAAATATGCACTAAACTATGCGCCTTAAAAATTGTATAATATAATAAAAAATAATTCATTTTATTTAGAAGTCGATAATTTTTTCCAACTCCGACTCCACCCACAATTGGTCCCAACTGACTCCGACTACACAAATCCAAGTCAATAGCCCTTGTAATTTCTCTCCATAACTTATCTTTGACACTACACATCGATACACACCTCCTCGAACCATAGATAGGGTATCGGGAGATGTTTTGTCCAGTTTTATAAAAAGTTGTACTACTTAGTTACTGCTACACCTGATTTACTCATCTTTAGGCATGAAGCATTTAATAAATTCATCAAACATCTACATGGGTTTCAGGTAAACCAATACAGTCATATCTTAGACACAGTAAAGAATGGAAAGAAAAGATTTAAGGATGAAATATGGAAAAATATTTTTGACACACACAAGTCAGGTTTTTGTCAGCTCTTTATGAGGTCATACATTAAAGGATAATTGGGTAGAATGTAACATTATCTAGAAAATCTTAACAGCTTATCTACAAAATAGTTAGGTTATAAAGTCTTTCTCCAAGAAAAGGTCACTGTTAAATATTAAAGGGTATTAGAGGTTTGGAATGCATTGTTTGCTTTTCAGAGTTTTAAGGGCTTTGATGACTTGTACATTATATTGAGATACTAGCCTGTTTTTGAAGCATGACCAGATCCATAACATGCTGCTTGTCTGGAAGAGAAAACAGCAGTCAACAGGTGGTTGGCAGTTGCTATCAAGTCCACTGATGTTCAGTAGTATCTGCAGGATACTTCTGCTAATGGTCTTGGAATTGTTCCTACCAACTTTATACTGTAAACTTGTGGTTAAATATAAACTAGCAAAACAACTAAAATATAAATATATAAGTCTGTAAAATGTCCTAACCATAAGACAGTTCACTCATTATATTTAATAATGATCATTTTTTTATTTTACTTTTTCAGGGGAAAGACCTTTGATCTTTGAGGAAAGGTTGAAAAGTTACTAAAATGAAAATTATAATTAAAAGAGAATGTTATATGTTTTATATTTTCCATAGTTTCAGTTCTGTTAACATTTGCACACTTACTTGGCTTTTATCATTAAATGTTTTATTGAAGTTTTGTAAAACAGTGTATAACAGAAGTGTAAGAAGTGGGAAAAGTTTCCATAACAGTGGTAAGGTGTGTGTGTGTATGTGTGTGTGTGTGGAAATGGGATCACAGTACATGGGGAGTGTGATGATTCTGCTTAAGTGTGGCTATAACTCAGATGTATTTTGATCTCTGGGTATAGGATCTCCCTTCTTGCTTGCACTCATTCATCCTGTGCGCAGCTATAAGCCTAGGTGCATATTGGCAGTAGTGGCCAGGCTGGAACAATAGGGCTCCATTGTATTCCTATACAGCCCTGAGTGATCAAACAATAGTGCATTGTTCAAGCCTGGGCTGTTGATCAGATATGGCTGATAACAGTGTATCAATTCACTTTGTCTCATCTCTATACAAAAGATCTGGACTTGATTGAATTAACTCATCAGACGTACTGTCGCCGGTGACCTCATTCTGGGAGGTGGCATAAAGTGTATAAAAGATGAGGTAAGAGGTCTGTGGGAGGAGATTACACTATAGAGATCATGCTATGAAGACTGTGCTGAGATGATGCTAAGGAGATTATGCTACAGGATATTACAGACTTTGACTGAGATGCTACTATGAGCAGGCAGGTTGGAATGCTGCTGCTGACGATGATGAGCCTACAAGAGACAGAAAGACTATTGGACTAATACTGAGAGACTGTTATGAGAGCATGCAGGCTGGATTATCGTATTAATGCCACATGCTAAACAGCCTCCACTGGTTACTCACACATAACAGAGCATGTGTGAGTGTTGGACTACAGAACCACATCAAGGACATCTGTGGTAAAGTAACTATTTCACCTTTATTCCCTTTTATTTTATTTGTATTGTATCTTGTAACTAGTAACTGTTAATGCTTGCATATATCTGCATATCTGTTCTGAACTGTATATGCTAGATTTTAATATCGACCCATTTAGGGGTTAATAAATATATAAAATTTAGAAGGCTTGTCTTGTATTTATCTGGTGAACCCGACACTCACTGGCGGTGAGTGTGGTTTTTTATATGAAAGAGGACTCAGGTATGGCCAAAACGGTGTTGGCGCACGGAGGATCTTTCACATTGGTGGCAGCGGTGGGATCTTAGGATAAACGGCGTGTGTTGGTGACCTTTATCACTCACATGCTGGGGATTATGGTAATCCTCTGAGACAAGCTCGGTATTAAAGCAAGCATTAAGATACAGTGAAAGTTTGATACCGTGCTGTTCCCCTCCCTTATTCTTTGTATTCTATCCTATCTTTTATTTGGAAAATACCAGTGGATGGCTAGTGGGCTCAGAAGCAGAGCTCAAGAATTGCTGAACCAGGCTTTTGGAGATCCTGAGCGTATGGCTGAAATGGAGGCAGCCACAGCTATGCAGAGTCCTGATTTTGGGGCTAGGCCAGGAAGTGCAGCAAGCAGCCCGGTCCCAAGGATTACTTCACCAGGAGAGACCAGTAACCCCAGCCTTGCTATGGGAACGGTTTCATACTGGCAAATGGCCCTACAGCAAGTAGGCACCAGTGACCCTAACACATACCTGAAAGTGTTGGACCGTTTTCTGGAAGCGGTAGAACAAGAACGGCAGGCTGCAGAACGGCAGGCAGATCGTGAGGCAGCAGAAAGACAGGCAGAGAGAGAGAGGAAAGCTGCAGAATGGGAACAACAGTTTGCTGAGCGACAGGCCGAGAGGGAGTATCAGCTTGAGCTGAAAAGGCGGGAAATCTCCCAGCAAGCGCAAACTCCAACAACCCTGCAGAGACCCTCAAGTTGGAAGGAGAAGCCGGGCCGGAGTTCAACACAGCCGTCTGTCGTCAGGTCGGGTGAGAAAAATTATGCCCCGGGTGGTCCCTCCCCTGTCCCAAGAAGTCTGGGCACCCTAGTGACCTTCCCCAAACCCCAAGGGGAGGTGCGGCGGGGCCATGCCTGTAACCCGACAGGACATTTCAAGAAGGAGTGCCCCAACTACCCTGAGAACTTCCCTGCTTCTCAAGCCACAGCAGGTGGCCCATCTGTGTGTCTGGATGGGGGTGCAGGAAAAGGAATGCGGACTGTGGGACTATTGACTGATTTGCCTGCTAATGTACTGTTGGGAACTGATTTAGGACCTATGGTGTCCCAATATGGGGTGGGGAGCAACCCAATTTACTGTGATAAACTGTCTATGACTAATGTTGACAATGTGTCTGTCATATCTGCAGAGAGGGCCCGTAACCCCCTCTCTGAGATACTTCCCATTGCAGTAAGTGTACATGCTAATGAGTTGCCTTCAGCTCAGAGCAGGGAAGATGCAACTGAACTTCCTGCAATCCAGCTCAGCACAAATGTTATTGATGCTTTGTTCACCCCCGTGCTAGGAGCCAATGAGACTAAGTCTGTAGACACACCCACATCTGCGGGGGCGTCGCCCTCCCAGCTTGTTAATCTGTCTACCATAGATCTCATTGAGGCCCGGTGTGAATTAACAATTGCTAATGAAGGTACTGTCAATGTAATTGCCAATGCTTGTTGTGAAAGTGTACAGGGTAGCTCTTCTGAGTCACTGGAAGCGACTTCTGCTATTTCGCCCAGTGTATCCGATGAGCACCCAACTACTGACCATGTGCCAGGTGGTCAGGTAGGCTATGGGGATCTCATGGCCGATCCAGGTGAGAGACGGACTGCTGGTAGTGCGGTGTTAGCCCGCAGCCAGAGTGCTACAAGGGTGGAGGGCGTTCCGACCCTTGAACCGTTGCCTACACCACCTGGAGTCGGTGCTGAGACCGCCATGACTAGCCTCACTCCCTTGAAGCCAGAGGAGTCCGGCCAGTATGAGACATACACGTCTCTTCTGTCCAGTTCTATTCCAGGAGCGCCCATGGCCCAAGTTCAAATGGCATGGGGTACTGGAGATGTGATCCAAGAAGAGGGTATGTCCAATGTATTACCTGTCAATGTATTGTGGGGAGATGGTTTAGGGAAGCATGATCTCAGTCATTTGCCCAAAGTATCACCATCACCCACCCAAGTACAGGGAGAACAGGGTCCAAACATACCTGTGCCAGAACCAGAGGTGCCCCTAGGTTTGGAAGCAGAGGGGGAGGTGCAGAACCCCCTAGAACTCTCCCAACTAGCGGCTAGTGTGGGGGAGACTCTGAGAGAGCAGGCCAAGGGTAGCCAGGAGAGCAGAGGTTACCAGGATGGGGTCATGAGTGTAAAGCTACGGGATGCCCGCATAAAGAAAGCGGACCCGGAACAGGCAGGAGGTAGCCAAGTGTACGTGGCTCAGAGCCTGGGCCTTAGAAGTGTCCCTAGTCAGACTAGAGAGCCAGAAGGGTCCGGCAGCTATGTAACAGGCACCTCTCTTTTGTCTCATTCCAGCCAAGAGTTCAGAGAGGATGTCCAAGCTGACCCTAGTCTGGACATATTGAAGGCACATGGCGCTCAACCACCCTCGGAGTCTGACAAGGCCGAGTCTGCTGGGACCCCGGAGGGAGGTGAGGAAGCCTTTGGGGCCAGAGCCTGAGGAGCTGGAGGCGGAGGTGCTTTCAGAAGAGGGGCGTAGGCCCCTACTTCCTGCAAGCCCCATCTAAAGGGGGAGGTGTGATGATTCTGCTTAAGTGTGGCTATAACTCAGATGTATTTTGATCTCTGGGTATAGGATCTCCCTTCTTGCTTGCACTCATTCATCCTGTGCGCAGCTATAAGCCTAGGTGCATATTGGCAGTAGTGGCCAGGCTGGAACAATAGGGCTCCATTGTATTCCTATACAGCCCTGAGTGATCAAACAATAGTGCATTGTTCAAGCCTGGGCTGTTGATCAGATATGGCTGATAACAGTGTATCAATTCACTTTGTCTCAGCTCTATACAAAAGATCTGGACTTGATTGAATTAACTCATCAGACGTACTGTCGCCGGTGACCTCATTCTGGGAGGTGGCATAAAGGGTATAAAAGATGAGGTAAGAGGTCTGTGGGAGGAGATTACACTATAGAGATCATGCTATGAAGACTGTGCTGAGATGATGCTAAGGAGATTATGCTACAGGATATTACAGACTTTGACTGAGATGCTACTATGAGCAGGCAGGTTGGAATGCTGTTGCTGACGATGATGAGCCTACAAGAGACAGAAAGACTATTGGACTAATACTGAGAGACTGTTATGAGAGCATGCAGGCTGGATTATCGTATTAATGCTACATGCTATACAGCCTCCACTGGTTACTCACACATAACAGAGCATGTGTGAGTGTTGGACTACAGAACCACATCAAGGACATGTGTGGTAAAGTAACTATTTCACCTTTATTCCCTTTTATTTTATTTGTATTGTATCTTGTAACTAGTAACTGTTAATGCTTGCATATATCTGCATATCTGTTCTGAACTGTATATGCTAGATTTTAATATCGACCCATTTAGGGGTTAATAAATATATAAAATTTAGAAGGCTTGTCTTGTATTTATCTGGTGAACCCGACACTCACTGGCGGTGAGTGTGGTTTTTTATATGAAAGAGGACTCAGGTGTGGCCAAAACGGTGTTGGCGCACGGAGGATCTTTCACATTGATCCTCCGTGCGCCAACACCGTTTTGGCCACACCTGAGTCCTCTTTCATATAAAAAACCACACTCACCGCCAGTGAGTGTCGGGTTCACCAGATAAATACAAGACAAGCCTTCTAAATTTTATATATTTATTAACCCCTAAATGGGTCGATATTAAAATCTAGCATATACAGTTCAGAACAGATATGCAGATATATGCAAGCATTAACAGTTACTAGTTACAAGATACAATACAAATAAAATAAAAGGGAATAAAGGTGAAATAGTTACTTTACCACACATGTCCTTGATGTGGTTCTGTAGTCCAACACTCACACATGCTCTGTTATGTGTGAGTAACCAGTGGAGGCTGTTTAGCATGTGGCATTAATACGATAATCCAGCCTGCATGCTCTCATAACAGTCTCTCAGTATTAGTCCAATAGTCTTTCTGTCTCTTGTAGGCTCATCATCGTCAGCAGCAGCATTCCAACCTGCCTGCTCATAGTAGCATCTCAATCAAAGTCTGTAATATCCTGTAGCATAATCTCCTTAGCATCATCTCAGCACAGTCTTCATAGCATGATCTCTATAGTGTAATCTCCTCCCACAGACCTCTTACCTCATCTTTTATACCCTTTATGCCACCTCCCAGAATGAGGTCACCGGCAACAGTACGTCTGATGAGTTAATTCAATCAAGTCCAGATCTTTTGTATAGAGCTGAGACAAAGTGAATTGATACACTGTTATCAGCCATATCTGATCAACAGCCCAGGCTTGAACAATGCACTATTGTTTGATCACTCAGGGCTGTATAGGAATACAATGGAGCCCTATTGTTCCAGCCTGGCCACTACTGCCAATATGCACCTAGGCTTATAGCTGCGCACAGGATGAATGAGTGCAAGCAAGAAGGGAGATCCTATACCCAGAGATCAAAATACATCTGAGTTATAGCCACACTTAAGCAGAATCATCACAGGGAGGATATGTAGGGTACAAGTGGTAAGAGGGGGGTGGGGGCATAAGGCTCTGACGCAGCAGAGCAGTAAATAACCAAATCCAATACAGAGAATAACTGATTCCAATACAAGAGTAACAAAGTGGAGAGCAAATCTCCTAGTAAAACATATGGGTGTTAGTATGCACCTAACAGGGGAGTAGAAACAAACGTAGAGGGGAAAGCAGGTAAGAATCGAAATAAAGGAAGGTAGGTGAAAATTAGGGGAGTATAATGGAAGGATTATGAGGAAGGGGTGAAAAATGTTGCATGGAAGTCGGCGGAGTAATTAGAGCAACACTTTTTGATGTGAATCATCTTCTGGTCTGAGTTCTGCGACCATGTCCTCCATACAACAGAGGTACAAGATCTCTTGGAGCCAAAGTGCCAATTTATGGGTATGTTTTTGGAGTTTGTTGTAAAAATAGAAAGGAGGAGAGAGGCTGGATCATCCTTCAATGCATTGCCTGTGACTTCTTTGATAACTCTACGGACCGCATTCCAGAAGGGAAGCAGCAAGGGACAGTTCCACCAGACATGTAGCATCGTGCCCCAAGCATCGGCACACCTCCAACAATGATCCGTTCACTTACTTGGATTTTAATAGTGTGCTATGGAAGTGCTGAACCTACCCTTAAAGTGGAACTGTCACCATATACAAAATAACATACATCATTTGATTGCCATGGTGCCCCTGAACAATTTGGCGTTTAGTTTTTTAAAATCCGTCCACCCATACAAAAGATATGGCCCCTGGTAGGTTATATGTAAACTAGCTCTGAATCTCCAAGTGGGCAGTGACCTTTCATTTTCTCAGAGAAATCCTGAATGTTACCGCCCACTTAGAGAATCAGACATTTTTCAATGGCACTATTTCATATACCACATATTGTATTGCAAATGTTAAAACATTTTTTTTGTGAGTTAGAAAACCCACACACTTACAATTACATGTAACTTAAAACTACATATAACTGCTTAGATGCCCTACTACTGTCGCATCATCTAAAGAGTTAAATAGTTGGGATAGGATACACCATATGAAGAAGTGAATAAAGCTAAATATTTGGGATAGGATACACCATGTGGAGAAGTGAATAGAGCATAGCGCCTGAGTCCATGCCTTGCAGTCCCTATACATATTCACAATAAAAACAAACAGGCTCTAACAGGTTAGAGGGGTTGTCTTTGATGAGGCCTGCCATTAAAGGGGTTAAATGACTAGACTGTGATACATAATAAGATAGCAGTTTCAGCACCAGTAGTTTGTCGAGATCTTTTAGGCAACAGCATGAAATTTATTTCTACAGTGTACTGAGTAAATACAGTATAAAAACATACAGATCCAGGTTTCCTAATAGATACACAGTGCAAACAACAGTCTGAAAATGCACCAGATTTATCAAAGGGGCTGAGACTGGATGATAAATCAGGTGTATCTTTAGACTGTGAAACCTGAATTATACAACCTTTTAGGTGGCTTAGGGTTAATTTACATACAGGAATCCATGGCTGTGTGCTGGCTGTTGTATTAACGGCCAGCACACGGCCCCATAAACTTTAATGGATCTATTCACACAGCCATTGTATTAAGGTGGATGCCAGGTCTTTAAAGATGGCGGCCGCTGTGAAGCCATAGCTACAGTTGTATTGCGGTGTATGGGACCTGCAATCAAAAGATTGCAGGTTCCAGCCCCCATGGGGGATAATGAAATAGTTAAAAAAAATTTTTTTTTAAATTTTAATATATAAAAAAAACTATTAAAAAATTCAAAACCCCTCCTTTCCCTAGATTTGAAATAAAAATAAATGAATGAAAACAAACATAAACATATTATACATCTTAGATTATATATTTTTTAAGTGAATAAAACGTAAAAAAAAACTAAGATAAATTTGGTATCCCTGGAATTGTACCGACCCATAGAATACAGGTGACGTGTCATTTTAGCTGAATAAAGGCCATAAGAAAGTCACAGAAATGCTGTTTTTCTCCAATTTCACCACATTCTGAATTTTTTTCCCAGTACATCGTATGGAATATTAAATGGTACCATTACAAAGTATAATTTTTCCTGCAAACACTAAGCTCTCATATGGCTCTGTGAACAGAAAAATAACAAAGTTATTGAGTTTGGAAGTAAGGGAGTCAAAAACGAAAATTGAAAATAAAAAATGCCTGCTGAGAGAAGGGGTTAACAGTCCATGTAAAGATTTAAACAAAAATAGAACATGCTATTTCTCTGGCCTTTTTCATGGATCCCTCAATAGACTCATATCTATGAGGGATCAAAGAAAACGGATTACCCTTGGGTGTACACTCGGCCATGAAAAAAGTACTTTTACGACACAATGTTGTGCCACACTTAAGCCAGGCCCCTTTTACTAAGAATTCACAGCCACATGTCTTAGCAAGTCAAAAAATGTTTGCCCAAAACTAGATACACCAAATACTGACCATGTGTAAGTGGTGCACAACGTACACTACCATTCAAAAGTTTAGGGTCACTTAGAAATTTCCTTTTAATGCAATATCTACATAGGTGTATAGAGGCCCACTTCCAGCAACCATCACTCCAGTGTTCTAATGGTACATTGTGTTTGCTAACTGTGTAAGAAGGCTAATGGATGTTTAGAAAACCCTTGAAAACCCTTGTGCAAGTATGTTAGCACAGCTGAAAACAGTTTTGCTGGTTAGAGAAGCTATAAAACTGACCTTCCTTTGAGCTAGTAGATAATCTGGAGCATTACATTTGTTGGTTCGATTAAACTCTCAAAATGGCCAGAAAAAGAGAACTTTCATGTGAAACTCGACAGTCTATTCTTGTTCTTAGAAATGAAGGCTATTCCATGCGAGAAATTGCCAAGAAACTGAAGATTTCCTACAACGGTGTGTACTACTCCCTTCAGAAGACAGCACAAACAGGCTCTAACCAGTGTAGAAAGAGAAGTGGGAGGCCCCGCTGCACAACTGAGCTACAAGACAAGTATATTAGAGTCTCTAGTTTGAGAAATCGACACAGGTCCACAGCTTCATTAAATAGTACCTGCAAAACGCCAGTGTCAACGTCTACAGTGAAGAGGCAACTCAGGGATGCTGGCCTTCAGGGCAGAGTGGCCAAGAAAAAGTCATATCTGAGACTGGCTAATAAAAGGAAAAGATTAATATGGGCAAAAGAACACAGACATTGGACAGAGGAAGATTGGAAAAAAGTGTTATGGACAGACGAATCGAAGTTTGAGGCGTTTGGATCACACAGAAGAACATTTGTGAGACGCAGAACAACTGAAAAGATGCTGGAAGAGTGCCTGACGCCATCTGTCAAGCATGGTGGAGGTAATGTGATGGTCTGGAGTTGCTTTAGTGCTGGTAAAGTGGGAGATTTGTACAAGGTAAAAGGGATTTTGAATAAGGAAGGCTGTCACTCCATTTTGCAACGCCATGCCATACCCTGTGGACAGCGCTTGATTGGAGCCAATTTCATCCTACAACAGGACAATGACCCAAAACACACCTCCAAATTATGCAAGAACTATTTAGGGAAGAAGCAGGCAGCTGGTATTCTATCTGTAATGGAGTGGCCAGCGCAGTCACCAGATCTCAACCCCATTGAGCTGTTGTGGGAGCAGCTTGACCGTATGGTACGCAAAAAGTGCCCATCAAGCCAATCCAACTTGTGGGAGGGGCTTCTGGAAGCATGGGGTGAAATTTCTCCAGATTACCTCAGAAAATTAACAGCTAGAATGCCAAAGGTCTGCAATGCAGTAATTGCTGCAAATGGAGCATTCTTTGACAAAAGCAAAATGTGAAGGAGAAAATTATTATTTCAAATAAAAATCATTATTTCTATCCTTGTCAATGTCTTGACTATATTTTCTATTCATTTTGCAACTCATTTGATAAATAAAAGTGTTTTCATGGAAAACACAAAATTTTCTGGGTGACCCCAAACTTTTGAACGGTAGTGTACATGCAATAGTTTATGCACTAGTTCGAATGTAACAATATACAGTATGTCACTCTACACATGTAACCACGGCTACAAAAGATCGCTGTACACTGTTACCATAGTATACTGTGCAGCAACTGGTTTTACCCAAATTATCGCTGTTTTTCAATGTGCTTTTTGGCTACATTTCAGCTGTACAAGCTGTGCCTCCAAAACTCGGCACCCTCATGACAGCACAATAATTAGCATTTCTTTCTAAAGTCTTTGAGACATCCTCTTTTGACACGTTGTAAAATGTCAACTGTTTTTTTTTATTATAGTTATATATGTTTCTTGGAAAACTAAGATAGAACTAACATTGACACTAAGGGCTCTCACATGGATCGTCAGCTTTTCAGAAAAGTGAATGGAAAATCTTCCTATGCATGCAGCATAACCCAGCAGAGATAACTTGGCAGATTTGCCTATCATGAAACTCACATCATGTGGCCCCATCTTTAAAGGGATTGTTCCAAGACTGAGACTTATCACCTATCCACAGGATAGGACACAGCTACAAGTCTGATAAAATTCTATGAGACTGCCAAACATAGCCAAGTGGAAGAGTGAAGTAATCAGGCAGGCGATATCTTTTAAAAGGTATTGCCTGATTTCTTCACTTTTCCACTACGTTCAATGGCTAACACGGTACAACATTATACTACTATAAACATAGCCAAGAACAGCACTGCTTGACTGCTGCTCCATTTATATAGGGACACAAGGCTTCACTTTTTGTGATCAGTGGGGGTCCTTGTGGTTGGACCCCAACAGATCAGACATTTATCACCTATCCTGTGGATATCTGAACAGTTTAAATCTTGGAACAACCCATTTTAAAGTGGTCTACATGGGTTGCCCTCTTAAAGAAGAAGACACAGTTACATAGAATATAAGGGAACTACCTAAACGTTAATCTCAGAAAAATTTGGCATGAATGGGAGTGGTTCACTGTACAACAAATGACAGACTATATTTACTATAGAATTTTCAGTCCCCTGTTCTTTTGCTTGGAGTCCCAATGGTTGGACCCCCAGACATCTGACACGTATCCACTATACTGTGGATAAGGGACACATGTTTTTGTGCCACAACCCATTTAATTTTCTCAGCAACAAGATTGCACTTTCACACAAAAGATTTGATCACTATGCCACTAACAACCCCTATAACAGCATGTCAGTGGTTTAGAAGTGATTTTGGTACTTGACTCCATTTAAAGTGGTTCCCTTCTTTGATAAATCCCTACTTGCTAGAAGGGTACATGACAATAAGCTGATCACAATGTTATCTCCCTGTTGGGTCTCCTATCAGTCAGTTGTAATCTGTTGGGAAACCTGGTAGCACAGGGGAAATGTAGCACTACATAGTTCACTTATAAATCAATAAATTGTCTGTGTACTGTAGGACAGGTCCTCCAGAGTGAGATACATTCTTTAGAACTACTCTATACTCTGGTCAAGAGAGCAGGATATAATTCAGAATTCTCTAACAGAGTACATGAAAAATGGGTTTTCACAACCAGACAATTCCTACGAAGTTATGAAATTAATAATAATAATAATAATAATAGTCCTTTAATAGTCCCACAGTGGGGAAATTCAGTGTGTTACAGCAGCAAAGATAAGATAAGCAGATACAAATACAAATACAACATGTACAGGAATGTTCCAAGGTGAGAGGCATTACATTAATAGCAGACAGACAGATAGGACGTAGCAGAGGGGGGGGGGGATTTAACAGGCAGAGAGATATTTCAGTTCTCTGTATGTAATGATCTCCGCTTAGGTCGGTGTTGGTTGTACAGCCTAACCGCGGTGGGGAGGAAAGACTTCCGATAGCGCTCCTTCTCACACCTAGGGTGGAGCAGTCGGTCACTGACAGTACTGCCCAGCGCAATCACAGTCTCATGCATGGGATGGGAGTTATTCTCCCGCATGGAGCTCACTACGGACAGTATCCTTCTGTCACCTACCACCTGCACTGGGTCCAGTGGGCTCCCCAGGACAGAGCTGGCCCTTCTAATCAGCTTGTCAAGTTTATTTCTGTCCCTGGTTGATATACTGCTCCCCCAGCAGGCCACTCCAAAGAAGATGGCTGATGCCACTAAAGAGTTGAAGAAAGTCCTAAGAAGTGCCCCCCGGATTCCAAAGGCTCTCAGCTTCCTAAGCAGGTAGAGCCTGCTGTGGCCCTTCCTGTACAGGGCCTCCATATGATCTGCCCAGTCCAGCTTATTATTAAGGAGCAGACCCAGGTACTTATAGGTGTTCACAATCTCGATGCCCGTCCCCAGGATGTCCACTGGTTTTGGAGGGCATCTGCCTTTACGGAAGTCCACCACCATCTCCTTGGTCTTCCCCGCGTTAATCTTCAGGTGGTTCTGGTGGCACCAGTCCACAAAAAACCGGTTCAGTTCTCTGTACTCCTTGTCATCATCGTCTGTGATGAGGCCTACTATTGCAGAGTCGTCAGAATACTTCTGTAGGTAGCAGCTGGATGAGTTGCACCTAAAATCAGCAGTGTACAGTGTGAAGAGGAAAGGGGCGAGAACCGTACCCTGAGGTGCCCCCGTATTACAGATCACGGTACCTGACACACAGTCTTGGGCTCTCACGTATTGAGGTCGATTTGTGAGGTAGTCTAGGATCCAGTTGGAGATGTGGTGGTCCACTCCAGCAAGGCCCAGCTTGTCTCTCAGTAACCTGGGCTGTATGGTGTTAAAAGCACTGGAGAAATCAAAGAACATTATTCTCACCGTGTTCCCTGGTTTTTCCAGGTGAGACAGAGCCCTGTGCAGAAGGTGGATGATGGCATCATCTACCCCAATGCCCGGTCGATAAGCAAACTGGAGAGGGTCCATAGCGGGGCTCACTAGAGGGCGAAGATGTGTGAGAACCAATCTCTCTAAGATCTTCATCAAGTGGGATGTCAGTGCTACAGGTCTGTAGTCGTTGAGGTCCATAGGGTGAGGTTTCTTTGGAACTGGTACCACACAAGAAGATTTCCATAATTCAGGGACTATTTCCTGCCTCAGGCTCATATTATACATATATGTAATTATACCACACAGCTGGTCCCCACAAGTCTTAATTAGCCTTGCACTGATGTCATCTGGCCCTGCGGCTTTCCTCGCCTTGATCTTTTTCATCTCCTTCCTCACCTGGGCCCGTGTGAAGGTCAGACTGTGGTCAGATAAAGACAGATTTCTGGATTTACTGGTCTGTTGGGAAGTAGCCACATGGGGTGAACGGGATGAAGTCATTGTGGTGAGGGGAGCTGAAGGACATTCTGGGGTGGGAGGAGCTGGTGTGTGATCAAATCTGTTGAAGAATAGGTTTAGTTCATTAAGCCAGTTAACATCTGCCTCAATCTGGCAGACCGACTGTTTATGACCCGAAATTGACTTAAGCCCCTCCCAGACCCCCCTTATGTCTTTTCTTTCCATTTGCTTTTCCATTTTCCAAAGTGTTCATACAATTTAGCTGTCACATGCATGCTCGGCCTAGAGAGAGGAGAATAACCTTCCTAACAACAAAGTACCTGGAAAATTAAAACCTTCTGTGTCTAGCCTTTCTTTTTCCCTGACATGCTCCCTCTGTGGATGAGTTGGGACACCACATACACATTAGCTGGTCAGACTGAATTGACAAATGTTTTAATGGTCACTGGGGAATTTATTATTTTGTGGCCTTTTTGCCCCTTTTTAGCTGTGTGCACGTTTTTCCTGAGATGTATGTGCCAATGTTTTACCAAATTTACCAAAAAAAAGTGTAATAAATCTGGCATAAATTCACAGGAAATTTAGATTTCACTGTTGTCAGATATTTCCGGTTTCTTTATGCTGCCCATATACTGGAGTGCCATTGCCCCTTGCTTGTGCCGTTTTAAAAAAGGTACATGTTATAAATGCATCATAAAATGTTACTCCCGATAAACCAAATTCTAAACGACAAAAAAAGTCAAATGATGAGCCTGCTGTAAAAGCCTTCAAAATGGGCACAAACAGATGATAAATCTAGCACAAACAGCATAAAATTTCAAAAAGGGGCAAAATTAGAAGAAATAATAAATGCCCCCCACTGTGTCTAATCTGATAATATCTTACTCTAGGCTTAGTAATTGTAAGGATTACCCTTCATAAAACACGTATCCTGATTATTTTAGCAAAATACTTATCATTAAAAGAACATAGCACAGAAATTACTGGCCGATGGTGTAGATTTCCATCAGTTTTGAAGAAATCTTCTTATATTACTATAGACACAATAATTAGGAAATAATAATCATGAAGTTTTTCTTTGCATAGCAATATATTTATCTTTACAATTCACAGACTTAACACTTTTATCATGTTGTCCTATTTCCCCATCTATTGTGCTGCACCCTGCCACACATATTAATGTGGGTGTACTAAATCTGCAGGTTGCTCTGCCACCTTCATCCTGTGCACTGTGGTGATTATGAATCACAATTGACTCACTGAACAGAGCATTTCAATGCCCGAGCCCACCGCGGGTGTTAGATATGTAGCCACACATGGTGATATCCCATCAACAAACTTTTACTAGTGATAATAATGTACCCTATTTTACCGGACAGTTGGCAAATACCATCCAGCACTGCCAGAATCCATTCCATCTATGATGCCTACGACACATCTAAATAGTACAACTGTTCAATGCCTATACTATCACACGTAATAGATATTGCTGACTACTGTATATCAGATTATCAATTGAAGTACATCATGTAATTAGTTCATTACCAAACCATAGTCTGGATAAGCTAATGATTATATCCCTACTGGGAACATCATTCATGTAATTGTGGAATGGGAATTCATTATAAAGGGATGTAATAACTGAAGTCTATGGCTTGTTTAAATCATCCTCCTGTGTGACTCTTCACCTCCAGGACCATTCGGGTGACGTTACAACAAACCACATTAAACTATAACTTTTTATTAAAAACTTAATGGCCTCATATGTCAGTAATAAAGTTCACGTATTATCAGGATAGAGGACATGGAGATCCAGCAATGTATCCACAGAATCTGCATATTACTAAGAAAAAAACTAAGCTACATCTACAGTAAATATGCCAGCATTATAACCAGATGCCAGGGTGCTAAAGGGTAGGACAGAATGAGGCACAAGCAGGCGTCAGCCAGTACTAGTGAATACCTTGCCTGATGATCCATAGCAATGGTATAAAGAGCAGCAGATGACTACTAAGTGCCCTTTATGACTGCTGTGGTGAAGCAGAGCTGAATTTGTCTGCCGGCTCTCAAAATAATGCAGTAGGTTTCCCTGCAAGCACATGCAAATCCACTTTGATATTATGTGTTTTATGCCAGAAAATTCTGCATATGACAAAGTCAGCCCAGCAACAACTGAGCAGCAGAACTTACCCTGTCCCATTCAAGCGCACTGGATACAGCAGCCCCATGTAATAAAGCTGACCCTATATGAGAGGATGCATGCTAGGGTCACAGTGTAATATGTGGTGCCCATATTTCTCTTGTATACATGGTGAGAGATAGTATACAGATGAGGCAGCTACTCACCAGGGGCCGCTGACGATGAGTCCAGTCCTCCTCCTCTACTACTTGCACATCCTCCGCTCCTGTCCCACAAGCTGGTCCCGCCGCAGCCAGGAGCACTGAGGCAAGTGACGGGCTCCACTCCCTCCAGCCCTGTACATGCTACCCACAGTGTGGCGAGGATTCCCGCCCACAGCACCGCCCATGTGAGGGAAGCCTGTACAGAGGTGCTGGGCTGAAGTCCTGTACCTACCTCATAGCAGGGACAAGCTCCGCTGCACTGCACACCTATGCAGAGAGAGCAAAGCGCCATGGAGCGGAGTATGTGTCAGGCTGAGGTGATGTGCGCTCCATGGTGATGGCTGTAGTAAGAGTGAGGTGCTGACTAGCGCTCCTCAGAGGCTCTGTTCCTCCTCAGTGTCCTTACTGTAGCGCTCCCTCTAACCATGCTGACTGGGAACCGGCTTTCTTGAACTTTATGGAGCACTCAGACATAGTGGGGCGCCTGGGTGCAGTGTCTGCTGTATCCTTAGAAGTGCTGAAGCCTGCTACTGAACAATGCCTGGCTGACATGTCACCAAAAGTGGCTTCATAGAAAAAGTCCTACAGGAACTTGCCTTGTACTGTAGATTACCTCCTGTTTGTATGATGTGTAGGGGTGTATTCACACAGTGGTTTGGCACATGTCAGTTTTCATGACATGCAATTTAGGCCAAGGCCACACATTGCCCAAAAGCTGCTCTTTTTTGCTGCAGTTTTTTCGAAGTTTTTTTTTCCTTTTCCAAGCCACTCCTGACTTTGGTTTAAAAATGCAGCAAAATCTGCAACAGAAAAAGCAGTACCGGCGCTTCCGTAGGTATAATTGACATTATGCAATTTCCAAAACTGCAACATTCCCACTGCGCGTATTTTTTTCAATGTGTGAAAATGCTGTAAATGACTGTATCTGAGATTCTGTTGGTCAGCTTTACCAGTAAGGCTGTGTTCACATCTACAGCAGAGTCTCTGTTTCGAGACTCCATCGCTGCAAGTTTGACTTTTTTGTCTGATGGTTTCAGTTTAAAACAACAGATGCCAGAAGATCCCATTATAGTCATTGGGGTCCATCAGGGACTGTTGGAGTCTGCTGTTTTAGTGGTCCAAGTGTACGTTCTTCTGGTCCTCCAACGGACCAGAACAATGGACACCCTGGGCCAGATGTGAATATAGCGTCAGATATGAGGTTGGTCCACTAACTTACCATTTGAGTGAAGCAAAGCCCAGCTCGGATGTATACAGCAGCCTCTTGTAGTCCCACTGCTCAGTCCTGCACCAGTCAGACATATGTTATAAAGTTCTTTAGGCTGAGGCCATATGTTGTGAAAGAGCTGTGTTTTTTGTTGCTGATTGTTCACCAATTTCTTGAGCCAAAGCCAGGAGTGGCTTTAAAAGGAATGGGAAATATAATGGAAGGACTTATACTTCTCTCTATGGCTAAATCCACTCCTGGCTTTGGCTCAAAAGACAACAAAATTCCTGTTTCGCAATGTGTGGATAGGTTACAAAATAGGTTAGCAGTATGTGATATGTTGGGGTCCCACACACAGACCCCACACAGATCAGCTGTTCTGGCAGCCTCCAGGTGCCAGAAGCTGCTAGTCGATGGGGAGCATGTGCATCCCTGTCCACTCTATAGTGGTGGTTCTTGGCAATAGGAGCAGTGCTGTGTGCACTCAATGTCCAGTAGTACTTTCTGGCACCTGGAGGCTGCCAAAACAGCTGACCTGTGCAGAGTCCAGGTGTCGATAAGTCATCAGTATGAAAAATCAATATACGCCACCAATATTAGAAAGTGGATAACCCCATTAAGATTAAAATCACACTGAAACGCACACAAAAAAAAAAAAGCTGAGAAAACACTTTCATTTTTAAGTGCTTTATCACTGCATTTTTCATTCTTGTATAGTGTTGCTAAGTAAACTACTGCCAGAGGTCTACTTTATGTACCCGTCCCCTTGCTCTGAGTGAACTGCAGATCAAGGTGCAAGCAAAATGAGGTGGTTATCCTCAAAAAAAAGAATAAATGAACACTTTTGAAGGATGAGACAAGAGAGCAATGTCCACAGTAAGACTCTGAATGATTTGTAAGTTCCATTGAAAACTCAGGTACCCTTTAAACTTGCTTCAGCAAAAAATACCAACTAGGGCAGGAATTTCCACTTAGAAGAGAATAAATATAGCAAATGTGGAAACTATAAAACATAACTTTTAATATAAATATCTAATAAAAAGGCACCTCAATAATGACATGTCTATAAATGAAAAGATTAACACAGATAAATATTTGTGCGATCAGGGATTATATCAATCCAATACAATGCAGATGTAAATCACACAAATCAACAAAACATAAAGAGTTAATGTTAAAACTCTAAATCACAGACTTCCAAATATATGAAAAGGTAAGAAAAATCAGATAGATCTCACCAAATCATCGGTCATGCGTCTGATAATTCAAGATCCATCATTAGCTTTGTGGGAATCGCCATCCTGGCCATTAAGTTCTGACCCTATATCTCAAAAATGGCCCTGTTATCCCCAAAGAGCTCCTGCCCTTACAAGGGCAGTCCACATCTGACCCTTAATTAAATAGTCAACTGTCCCTATGTGTTACATCATGAGTAGCCATGGTGACCTGGTCTATCTAGTCGGTACTGTACCCTTTAAACTTGCCAAGAAATGAGTATGATGAGTCTCATCAGACTAATCTCTAGTGCCTCCAGCACCTGCAAAATTGTTCAGAGAAGCCAGGGAAATACACCTCAGCTTCACTGTGTCCAAACTCTGGTGCATGCACACTGAAATAGGGTGTATTGCTTCAGCTTCAATGAAGAACTGTGTCGGCGTTAAGAGTACAGGAGCTTCATAAGTGTAAAGTTTTTTTTCACTGCAGACATAGGGTTACAGCAGGGCTATTTGGGATTCCAAAAGGCTGGTCCATAAGGACCTGTGGGTTGTTTAGTGTCCCAAATAGACCTGACAGGTTCCCTGTAAATTCAGCCATAATAATAATACATTTTATTTATATAGCGGCAACATATTCCGCAGCACTTTACAAAATGTAGGGTTCAAGTACAGACAAAAAGATCCATTACAGAAAAATAGTCAATTCACACAATGGGATTGAGGGTCCTGCTTGCAAGATCTTACAATCTATGAGGTTGAGGGGGTGACACAAGAGGTATCAGAGGCGGCATCAGAGGTAGCATTGCTTACAGTGGTACAGAAATTTTTGTGATAGAGGTTACTTTCATTACACATGAAAAGGCTGTATGAGTTGTCACCAGTCAATGTCCTTTAATGTGCATATGGTGCCTGGACATATAAAGTTACAGTCCAATACAGCATCATATCCTGTCAGGTAATGCGGGAGCGTCAACAGAGGAGGGTTCTTTTTAGGGATTCTAACTGTGGAAGGGTTTACATTATGAATTGTGATAGGCCTGTCTGAAAAGATGTGTCTTTAGTTTGCGCTTGAAGCTGTAGAAATTGGGAGTTAATCTGATTGGAGTAGAGCATTCCAGAGAAGTGGTGGAAGTCGGGAGAAGTCTTGGATACGGGAGTGGGAGGTTCTGATAATAGAGGATGTTAGTCTTAGGTCATTGAGAGAATGGAGAGCATGGGTTGGGTGATAGACAGAGATGAGGGAGGAAATGTAGGAAGGTACAGCATTATGGAGAGCCTTTTGGGTGAGGGTAATAAGTTTATATTGTATTCTGTATTGAATAGGCAGCCAATGTAGTGACTGACACAGACCAGAGGCATCGCTGTAGTGTCTAGACTGATAGATGAGCCTGGCCGCCGCATTCAGAATAGATTGTAGAGGGGAGAGTTTAGTAAGGGTAAGACCGATTAGAAGGGAGTTACAGTAGACAAGGCGAGAGTGAATCAGGGCGAGAATAAGGGTCTTTAATGTATCTGTGGTAAGGAAAGGGCAGATTCTGGAAATGTTTTTGAGGTGGAGATGACATGAGCGTACGAGTGATTGGATATGGGGGTGAAAGAAAGGTCTGAGTCAAACATAACCCCAAGGCAGTGGGCATACTGCCTAGGAGTTATGGTAAGGCCGGAAACTGCAATGGAGATCAAGGGATAGGTCTGTTAGATGGTGGAAACAGCAGTACCATCTTTGACACATAGATATGAATCATGGTTCTCCTTAATAGATCCTATTATTAAAGCCCTTGCAACATGTATGTACAGTTTACACCTTTAACACCACTGCAGACTAGCAGGTGGCAGTCTATAAAACAGTAGATAGGCAGAGTTGCAGTACCATACACAGGGGGCTTTACACTAAAATACCATAGCCTCTTTCGCATCATGATTGGTGAAAATCCCATCACTAACAGTTATAACAATTACATATCCATGTCATAGGAACTGCATGCCAGAATACAATTGACAAGGTAGACCTACACCTCCTTAAAGGAAGTCTTTCACCAGGAAATTAATATCAAAGCAGCCACAGTGCATTGTAGAGGACATTACATACTTTTTTTTAACATTAAGAATTTTATAGAAATCTTCATATAATGCCAAAAAGCATGCCAAACAAGACATCATCAATAAAAGAAATACATGGAAAGGGAAGCTCAGGAGGGAGGCGGGTAGGGAAGGGAGAACAAGAAATGACTATTAGGGAGCAGGGAAGGAACGGGGCGGGGGGAGGCAAAACCTCTGTCGCAGCAGAGAAATTCAAGAAAAAAACCCATGGTAAACATACCTAATAACATGGTAGAAGGGAAGAGAGAAAAACAACATAAGGGGGGAGGGGTGAAGGAGAAATTAAGAGGACATAGAGGGGAAGGCAGACTGAAAATCAGTGGAGTCGTAGAAAAGGTTCCACAGGAGCCACGTTTGCTGATGGGCTCTATCGTCATGTTTCAATTCTGCGATCAGATTCTCATTGCTGCCTATGCTTAGGATCTCTTTAAGCCAGGACAGTAGAGAGGGGGCGTTGGGGATTTCCACAATCTAGTCATAACGGATCTTGCCGCTACCAATAGGAAACCCAAAAGCCTGCGGGTATGCTTCTGAAATTTACGCGGGAAGATAGATAGGAGCAGAGGATCAGGATCATCTGCCAAGTCAATGTCAGTGACCATCTGAATAACACGACAGACATCTGACCAAAAGGGACGTAGGAGTGTACATCCCCACCAGATGTGCGTCATCGTGTCCCGGTCGATGTTACATCTCCAACATCAGTCCGAAGTGAAGGGGTACATTTCATGAAGGACAGAGGGGACTCTATATCATCTAGAGAGGATCTTATAATTCGTCTCCTGCGCTTTACAAGATATGGAGAACTTGTGACAAGCCTGGAAAGCTGAGGACCACAAACCTGGTGGGAACGAGACCTCCAACTCCCTCTCCCAACCACCCATGAATGCTGGTAGACTGTTGGCGGAATCCTCCATAAGCATGCCATAGATGAAGGAGACATTGTGAGTTGGTGCACTAGATGAGAGGTCCTATGAAGATTATGAGACGTTTTAAGAGTAGCATAGAAATGGGAAAGCTGAGCATACTGCCAGTGAGAGGCAATGGAGTCAGGGTGTGGGGTCAGAGCAAATAGCTCATGGCAAGGGATGAGGGAGGAAGCCGACAAAACACAATGAAATCTAAGGGTGGGTTGACCCACAGAGTGGAAAAGGAAAGAGGAGTGGACAGCGGCTGGGAAGTCCGGGTTGCCCGAGATAGGGGTCATAGGGCCATCATTACAGAAAAGTCCCCACACAGCACCATAGAGTCGGCAAGACCCGAGTGTCTGGCGCGTGACATAAGGGAACACATGAGTCTTACTGTCTGACCATAATCGCTTATGAAGCCATGGGAGAGCAGTGAGAGAGAGAAGGCTCAGAAACTCCTCCAGGGCAACCCAGAGCTTAGAATGTGCGTAATGATGCAAGTCGAGAATACGAGCCGTGACAGCAGCCAAGTAGTAACCCAAGCAATCCAGGACCGCCAAACCCCCTCCCTGCTTAGGCCTAACAAGGGTACATTTCACGATTCGCTGGGGTTTTGACTCCTAGATAAACCTAGTAAAGGCTTTCCGGAGGACATTCATTTTCAGCAAGTTAATACGACCTAGCCAGGAGAAGCCCTTGGTTTCCCTGTGAGCGAGAACGTCATCTGCAAATGATGAGATTTTCAAATGCAGATCATGGACACGTAGCCCCCGGATATCTGGATTATTCCTAATGGCCATCACCAATGCCTATAGCAATGGAGACAGGGGACAACCTTGCCGGGTACCATTACGAATAGTGAGAGGGGAGGAGAGTGTGCCGTTCACCTGTATTTGCGCGTGCGGGGAGCTATAGAGAGAGCGAATATGAGTAAGCCTAGTGGGACCAAAACCTATTTGTGCAAAGGTGGCCTCTAGAAACCTCCATTCTACTCTATCATAGGCCTTCTCTGCGTCCAATGAGAGCAGCATCATAGGAACCCGAGAGCGTTGAGCGTGATGGATTGCAGAGAAGGCCTTCAGCGTGTTATCCCAAGCCTCCCTACGAGGGATGAACCACCACCTGGTCCATGTGTACAAAATCTTCCATGTGAGGGCTCAATCAATTGGCTATCAATTTGGCATAGAGCTTTGCATCGGTATTGATTAATGAGATCGGCCTGCAATTAGGGCAGAGCAGATGGTCCTTACCCTCTTTAGGAATAACCATGATGTGTGCATGTAGAAAGGATGGGAGGAAGGGAGTATCAGCTGAGATAGAATTGTAGGACTTCAGCAAGAGAGGCGCTAATTCAGATTGCAAGGTCTTGTAAAAACGGGCTGTGAAGCCATCCGGGCCGGGACTCTTATCCAACCATCATATTTTTACATAGTTTAATATATGTACCACTTCCTTGAAAAAGCTGCTTTTATAAAAATGCAAATTAGATTCAAGTGCAGTTGGGCATTCAAGGACAACCAAAGGCTCTGTCTCTAGTTCTATATCTCTGTCCCTGTACACTTGATTGACAGCATCTTCCTATGCTACAGCTATGAAGCTGCTTGTTGAATTCACACACATACGCCTGCTGTTTCCTATCTGGAGTCCTTGGAGGCTGTGACACACCCGTTTGCACTTGAGCCTCCTTTGCATATTTCTAAAAACAAGGAAATGGTACAGCTATTGGACTATCTAAAGGTATGATGGTGTTCAGCATAAAAGTACAAATTATAATAATTATGAGATCGCATCGTTTCTTGACTTGTAAAATGTACTGGGAAGTTTTAAGTTCCACATCTATTCCAGAATCCATACCTCAAGACCTGAAAGTATGCCTGAATCCCACAGTGCCAAATTCATCTCTGCAGGGCTTCTTCACTTTGGAAATCTCTGACTGTTAGAAAAGAACCTAAATAATATGCAGATAATACAGTGTTCCCAGCAGAAAGGTGCAATATGTGGGGAAACTCAGAAGTATTAAAGGGGTTATCAAATTTTTTATACTTAATGTCCTATCAATTTTAGATTGTAGGGTCCGACTAATGGGACCCGCAAAAATCAGTTCCTTTGCCAGCATGAGCTGCAGTGCTCACTTGCCATACTTTTAATAGCTGAGTACTGCAGCGACTGCCTGATGCAAGTCTATGGCACAGCCCCTGCAGTACTAACAGCTGCACCCCAAACCCTAAGAGAAGAACATTCTAGCTCAGGTTTTTTGAAATGAAGGTTTTGTCATGCATTCTCTATGGAACACCAGCATGGGAAACAGCTGATCAGCGGAGGTCCCAGCAGTTGAACCTTCAACAGTCTAAAATTTATGTTTTATCACATGGATAGGACAAAAAGTTTTGAAAAGCTGGTTAACTCATTTAAGCTGAACAGGGAACCCTAATAAATTAACCCAGAATTCTCTAGTAGGATATATGAAAATGGGTTATATGACTTTAGACAACCCCTTTAAAGTCAGAGCAAGTTACTCTCATCTAAGGCCCTTTGCACACAACCATGTGCGAGTTCAGTGTGCTATCCGTTTTATCCTAGATAACACACTGACCCATTCATTTCTGTCAGCCCATGCACATGACTGAGTATTACATGGATCAGTGTGTGGATCAATAGTCCAAGTCGCAAAACTCAGGTCAGGTCCTATTCCTGTCTGGTTTTGCGGCTGTGCCTCCGCGGCCCCTATTCATTGAATCACGGCTGGCGGCCCGCTCACGGTCATGTGTAACAGGCATAAAATACTCAACTGCTGGAACGTCTCAGTGATCATGAGAACTGAGGTGGTTTGCACATCGGTTTTGAATGTAGCAGCAGGACAGATTGTGTCCAATTAAAATGAATAGAACAGCATATGCTGTTTGTCCTACTGCTACATTCAAAACTGGGGTTAAAGCACCCTAGATCTGGTTGGGTTAGGGATCCCAACAGTCTTGTTGACAGGAGGTAACTTGCTCTGAGAATGCCTCTTTAAGATCTCAACGGAAAATTGGTAAAGCTCACAGACATGCAATCCAAAGCAGGACTCTACATCGCACTGTGAAACAGTCATAACTTATCATGAGGCTCCAGCTCTGAAAGATATTTTTAATCATTTCAGATGTTCGGAATAATTCCCTAAATGACAGAAACCATGAGATGAGATGTGATTATCATGTGCTGAATAGGACACAGTACAATAGAGAATCTCATTTGACTATTAAATTACAGCTACACATTGATGACTAATAATAAAATAAAATATGCAATCATGCTGAGTCAGTACTAGGATCAAAATTTCAATTCTCATTTATCTTCAAATGCTACATAGCAACCAAAGATGGCCCCTTCATGACTCAGGCAACAAGAACTGGGGGCTGAAATCAGATAAAAATATATTAAAATAATCTGATTTTTAAAATCTTTGTCTGAATCTATAAAACTAGAGTTATGTCATATTTCTAAGATATGCAATCACTTTATGGTCAATGGGGGGGTCCAACCTCTGTGACTCCCACCAGTCTTGATAATGAAGGAGCCACACCTCCGATTTAGTGTTGTGTCCCCTTCTTAGTTTTTCTTACAGTGTGGTGTTTTTGACCTACCAGCTGTATAGGAAAATGCAGCTAGTCTCTTCATTCTGTACAATGTAATGATGCAGTGCATGGAGGTATAAACTAGTATAGTGGCTCCTTCAATCTCAGGATCGATGGGGTTCACAGAGGTCCGGCCCGTAGGGGTCATAAGGTGACGACATATCCTAGCAATAGTACAATACTTAACAGTATTGCTGATGATCTACTCTTCCCCTTCCCCTCTCCATAGACTTTTTTGTCTTTTTTATGTAGGTTGCTAAAGTAGAGATTTTCCATGAAGCTGAAGTTCATTGTGAAACCAAAACTACTATTCTTTTGAGTCTTCTAATTTGTTAATCTTCAACGTCAAGTCTCTGAGTTAGGCCTGGGATACATGGGAAAATTTTTCTAGCACAACTGATTGCATAATACATAATATTCTATGTAATAAAACATATTCCTGAGGACTGTAGCAGTAACTCAATAGTTAAAAGAGACCAATGGGGACTCAGAGAGCATTTGAACAGGAGTGCCGGGGGATTGGTGGATATGTGTATGTGTAAGTCATTTTGAGCCTTTTTTTTGTTTTTTAACTGTTCAGCCAGATAAATCATTTAAGATGAATCCATAGCACTATGAAAGTCCCCATGTAGTTCAGGCAATAGGTAAGCTAAGTGTCTTTTCCCTTGCTTAAAGAGGTTGTCCAGGCAAAACAATTATTTTTAAAATTAGCCTGGGGCAAGTGAAAAAAAAAAAAATCATACTCACCTGTCCCCGGTGCTCCGATGTCCTCCCAGCGTGGTCCGGTGCTGCTACTGCGGCATCTTCTCAAAGAGAAACTGTTCACCGGCTGTGGTCACGTGATCGCTGAGGCCAATCAGCGACCCCAGGAAGAGAACCCGGGATGTCACAGGTAGTGATGTCATGTGCCTTTCGCTGAGGTCACTGATTAGCCTCAGCGGTCACGTGTGGCAGGGACCTCCGCTTGACGACAACAATGGACCTGGAGGACTGCCCTCGCTGGGAGGCATCGGGGAAAGGTGAGTGATTTTTTTTTTCTATTTTTTTCACTGCCCCTGGCCGATTTAAAAAATAATTTTTGGACAAGTCCTTTAATTTAATAAATAAATCAACATAGCTCCCAACTTTCTTAAAGTTTACTGAGTGAAGGTTTAAAATTTGTTGCATATCTATATATTTGAATATGTTTTTTATTAAAATAATAGCACAAACAATGTAGACATTTTAAGGTCTAAAATACACTAAATTAAGACATTATGTAAGTTGATGTGTAATATAACCTAGGTGTAAGGGAATTGCTAGAGGGGCAATTCCCCAGTAGCTGCTGGTGAACCCTGGGGGGGAGGGGCACGACAAGACAGTGAGCCCTAAGCTGAACCCCCCCCCCCTGTCCCTGCCTACTTGCCTGAACTGTCCTAGGCGACAGACAACAATTGGGCGGCAATCCCTTCTTAAGTGATGACACAGACAAACAACAACAAAAGGGAGGTCAGCTAGCCAAGGGGTCAGTAACATTTGAGCAACGCAGTACAGAATCGAAATCCGAGAGAATAGTCAAAGGTAAAGCCAGACGTCAGGAATATGAATACAGGTAACAAAACAGCAAGAGTAAATAGCCAGTACGCACGAGGCAATAGCAAGTGAATGTGAGCAAACAATAAATAGGAAGGAAGAACCTGCCCCAGACTTGATAGGAAAATTAGCTGTCAATCACACAGGTAAGACTAAAATTAACTATTAGCAGAGCAGAGGGATACCAAGGTGAAGGAGATGTGTGTCAATTACAGAGAAGAGGTAATAGAGCAGTGTTTAGACAGAGCAACAAGAACCCTAAGCAAGGAATCAAAACTGAACACGCCTCCAGTGTGCGAGCGGATGGCGCAGAAGTTCGAATGGGTGCAGAAGTAACACTTGGAACAGAGTTAGTTTCTGGAACAATATAGTTAAGTTTATTAATGCACGTATAATTTCAATGTCAAAAAGAGGGACATTTAAGGAGCAAAGAGGGATTTGGGTCAAAAGTAGGGACTATCCCATGGTAGCTGACGCATGATGTAAATATTCTAGATAAAGATATTTTATAAGCCAGCTACCAAGGTTAATAAATCCTGTTATTATGAATATATGTTTGCACTGAACCAAAATAAAGGGAAAAAAATTCCTTCAAAATTGGTAACGTTGAAGATCCTCAAAATTTGCTTCTCTCTTGCATAGATAATTCTGTACAGATAATTAATATGGATATATACTGTAAACATCCAGAAGTGATTCTGTTCCTGTCTACCATTCCCTTCCTTCTTCCCTTAGTCTTAGTTTGTTTTTTGTTTTAAAACAAAGTAGTTTATTGAATGTATTAGTTGGATGTATTTTATTGTTTCCAGACAATAAAAACTATTGAAGCAGAAAAAAGTAGGGACTGTTCAAAAAAATCTTACAAAAGTATACAAATCCTTAAGACTAAAAAACATAAACAAAGCATCAAAGCTCTTAATCATTAAATAATCTCAACTCTTATGGGGTTATATTGAAAATTCCTCTAATATCCTATCAATCTCCTCTTTACTAAGAGGTTTGACTAGAAAGCTCTCCCATCTCTTACTGTATATATATATATATATATATATATATATATATATATATAACTAGAGGAAGGACCCGGCTTCGTACGGGTATATTTCATTTTTTGTTTGTGTAGTGACCCCATAAGAATTGGCCAGTTTTGCACTTGACATCCAGTATGGCAGTCCAGTATAGGTATAGTCTATTTATGGCTGTGTTGCTATGGAAACCTGGTAAATGAAATGTGAACTTATATTGGCTGATGCACGTCATATGACTGAATATTTAAGGACCTGCGAACTGCTATTGACTCATGCAGGACATAAATAGCTTGGTTGCTATGGAAACCTGGTGTAAAGCTGTGTGTATGTCAAGACTGAACCTGCAATTTTCCATTGGTCCATAAGTGTCATGTGATCATGTGCATCTCAGTTTGGATATCAGTGAAAAACCTGCCATCGATTGTTATGGAAAACCTGGAGTAAAGCTGTGTGTATGTGACCTTGTGTAACAGTGTCATCCACAGTGCCCTGCCCCTTTAAAGCTGACCTACAGCAGTGAAGAAAAATGGCTGGGTTGTTATTGAAACCTGGAGTGCAGCTGTGTGCATGTGGCTGACAATGCTTTGTCAGATTGGAGATGGGCTTGGGTGTGCTGGGGAGTTTCAGCAGCACGCTGTTGTCTGTAACATACCTTATCAGATTGGAGACAGGCTTGGGTCTGCTGAGAGTTTTCATTAGCTCGAGCAGCTATGCATTTTGCTGCAGGGGACATGAGTAGTTTAAAAAACGTCTAAATTTATAAGAATGCTGAAAGCCAGTATGGCAGTCCAGTCAGTGGCGTAAATACCGGTTTAGCAGTGGTAGCGGCTGCCACAGGGCCCGGGACATTAGGGGACCCGGCGGGCCTCTGATGTTTTTTTTTTTTTTTTAACACCAGCAGGTAACGGGCCCTATTTACTTACCGATCCCCACTCCTGTTCACGGCTGCCTGCACTTCACCTTCTGCAGAGGCGGCTGTGAGCAGGAGGGGGGGATTGGTAAGTAAGGCCTGTGGGCCGTGAACCCCACAAACACTGCTATCATTATACTCTGGGGTCTTTTCAGCAGGCTTCGGGCCTCCTTGGTGGTGTCCCAGATGTTGGTGGGCCAGTCCGACGTCATTATGCGTTACGATACATGCCTGGCTCACGTGACATCTGGTCCAACATTGAAGAAGTAGCGGGAAGTGCGCATAATACTATATGAAGGAGCCACTATGATACTGTGTGCAGGGACCACTATGGGGCAGAATACTGTGTGCAAGGGCCACTATGAGGCCTAATAGTGTATGCAGGGGCCACTATAGGGCATAATAGTGTGTGCAGGAATGCAGTTTGTGTGTGTGGGGGTCCCATGTCAAATGTTCACCTTGGGGCCCTGCCATTGCTAGTTACGCCACTGAGTCCAGTATAGGTACAGTCTATTTATGGCTGTGTTGTTATGGAAACCTGGTAAATTAAATGTGAACTTATATTGGCTGATACACGTGATATGACTGAATATTTAAGGTTCTGTGAACTGCTATTGACTAATACAGGTCATACATAGCTTGGTTGCTATGGAAACCTGTGTGCCTGAGGAGAGTAAGCGCCTGCGAGCTCTTATTGGCTGATAAGGGACATGTGACCGTGTGTATGGCAGTTGGAATATGAGTGAAAGACTTGCAGGCTTGTATAGACTAATGCTGGTCATTTTTTGGGAATACTGTATCTCAGGAACGGTACGTCCAAGAGAGCTGAGACCCAGTCTATAATATTCCCGGACATCTGATGTACATGTGTGCCAAATTTGGTGAGGATCGGTCCAGTCGTTTGGTCGTGCATAAAGAACAGACAGACAGATAGACAGACAGACAGACAGGAACTCATTTTTATATATATAAGATATATATATATATATATATATATATATATATATATATATATATATATATAAATGAGCTTCTGTCTGTCTGTCACACAGGTACATCAGGTGTCCGGGGAGATTTTAGACCTGGTCTCAGCTCTCTAGGACGTACCGTTTCTGAGATACAGTATTCCCCAAAAATGACCTGCATTAGCCAATAGAAGCCTGCAAGTCTTTCACTCATATTCCAACTGCCATACACACAGTCACATGTCCCTTATGAGCCAATAGAAGCTCGCAGTCGCTTACTCCCCACATGCAATCAGCTGTACTCCAGGTTTCCATAACAACCCCGCCATTTTTCTACACTACACCCTTGGCAGAGTGGTGCATGCTGTGTATATATGTAGAAATGTAGCAGAGCTGTGTGTATGTAGAGATGTAGCAGAGGGGGTGTATGTAAAGATGTAGCATAGCTGTGTGTGTATGTAGAGATGTAGCAGAGATGTGTGTCTATATAGAGATGTAGCAGAGCTGTGTGTCTATGTAGAGATGTAGCAGAGCTGTGTGTGCTGTGTGTGCATATAGAGATGTAACAGAGCTGTGTGTATGTAGAGATGTAGCAGAGCTATGTGTGTTGGGTGTATGTAGAGATGTAGCAGAGCTGTGTATGCTGTGTGTATGAAGAGATGTAGCAGAGCTGTGTGTGCTGTGTGTATTTAGAGATGTAGCAGAGGCAGTGTATGTAAAGATGAGCAGAGCTGTGTGTGTATGTAGAGATGTAGGAGAGCTGTGTGTGCTGTGTGTATATGTAGAGATGTAGCAGAGCTTTGTGTATGTAGATAGTAGCAGAGCTGTGTGTTTTATGTGTATGTAGAGATGTAGCAAAGCTGTGTATGCAGAGATGTAGCAGAGCTGTGTATGTAGAGATGTAGCAGAGCTGTGTATGCTGTGTGTATGTAGAGATGTAGCAGAGCTGTGTGTGCTGTGTATGCAGAGATGTAGCAGAGCTGTGTATATAGAGATGTAGCAGAGCTGTGTTTGCAGCGTCCATTATTGCACTGGCAATCTCTCTCCTTTGGTTTTCAGGATACGGCAGAATATGTTGCTTATGTTGTTTAGGTTTCCATAACAACCCCACCATTTTTCTTCACTGCTGTAGGTCAGCTTTAAAGGGGCAGGGCGCTGTGGATGACGCTATTACACATGGTCACATACACACAGTTTTACTCCAGGTTTCCATAACAACCCAGCCATTTTTCTTCACTGCTGTAGGTCAGATTTAAAGGGGCAGGGTGCTGTGGAGCCACTACACAAACAAAAAATTAAATACTGTATACCTGTGCAAAGCCGGGTCCTTCATCTAGTTTTCTATAAAATCTAAAAATCTATCAGAATTGTTAAAGTCAGAAAATAATAAGTCCCTTTTCTCAATACTTATTACTCTCTTCACTTCCTCTTTTACCACTTTAATAAATGAAATCAGCTCTGATGTCCGATGTCTTAGAATATTCTTATTTGCAACATCACCAATGAACTACACCAATCCATATTGACTGTTTGTGGAATATTCCTCCTACCTCTATTTATGTTTCCCTCATAATGGAACATGTACAACAAGGTGTTATAAAATTGCCCGTAAGCAATACCTAATAGTAGCTGCTAGGAAAATGGAAGATAGAGACAGTGAGCCCCGAAACTAAGCCCACCCTGAGTTCCTACCTAATTGTCGCTACTGTCCTAATGACAGGGACAACAGGACAACAAACCCTACTCTAGATAAGTGAAACACAGAACATAACAAAACAACACAACACAGAAGAGGAGTCAGCAAGCCAAGGGTCAAGCCAGAGAGACAAAACAGTACCAAATTGCAATCCAAAAGAGAAGTAAAAAGCCAAAAAGCAGAGGTCAGTGATACAAAACAAGAGCAAGGACAAATGCTTAGCAAGGTCAGAGACACAATAGCCAGCAATCATGTGTGGGCTGATGGCCTGTTTATAGGAAGTCCAGAACCCACCCCAGGCTTGATTGGTAGATAAGCTGTCAATCACAAAAAACACAAAAGTAACCCTAACAGTACCAACACAAAATGACCAGAACCCAGGAGCAAGTAATCATGAGTGGACAATCCTCCTGCATCGTACAATGCGGCCAGAGGATGGCGCAGAAGTTTGAACGGGTGAGGACGTAACAAAAGGGTTGCAGTTTCTGATCCCTTGTTGTACAATAAATTCATGGATTTTGCCCCAAAATTCTTTTTACTTACCTACATTCCCAAAAACAATGCATGACATCAGCTCTAGGTAGTCCACATTTAGCGCATTCCTGCTTATAACCTTGTATCTAATCCTCGAGTTATATAGCATGAAGGGAATCTCTCTCCATTTTTCAGAGTTACAAATCTGATTTATTCTCCAAAAGCCTTTAATCAATCTACCATTAATCTCTTCCTCTGAGACACTAGATCCCAAGTGTATCTTTCATCTAAGTATATTGACCCCTATCTCTTCTGAAATTTGTTCTCTCCTAGAATCCTGTACCCTTGAGATATTGTCAAATTTCTCAGTTTAAACACCTCCTTAAATACAGAATTCTGTATCATCATCTCTGCTTGTCCTTACAAAAGAGATCTACAAAAAGATTTCAGCTGTAGATATTGACAGATATGAGAGACGGACAGTGTATATTGTTTTTTTTAATTCTTTTACTATACCCTCTCTTTCCCCAAACTGTTGCACTATTCTCCACAATCTGCAATTTCTCTATTGATCTCTGACTATATCTATATGTTCTATATTTTCATAGCCATCTTTTTCTAAATATTTAGAGACACCAGGAGATGATCCTAACCTCTTCCTCACCCACCCTCCACCAGACTTTCCTAATATCTCTATCATCCTAGATGTTGTTACTGGTAATTCCTCTTGCCTAGTTTGTAACAATTCTGTTAATAAATCCACCCCTAACAACTTTTTAGTATAATAAATCTGTCACTGTCTATTCATCTTTAACCCAATCCCATATCAAAGTAAACATGCCAAATAATACCTCTTTATGTCTGGGATTGCCAATCCTTTCTCCTTAAAAGTCCTGAAAAGCTTTGTCAATGAGATCCTTATCCTTTTCCTATTTCATAAAAATACATTAAAGGCTCTGTTAATTGCTATATCATCTCAAGAGAACAAGAACGGAAATGTTTGTTTATGGTATAAAATTGTTGGATAACAGACCATCTTTAAGTGGGATCTCCGTATGTGTAGATTTTGGGATCTCCTTCCAATTCTTTCTTCGTTCTTTCTATAACTGTAGTGCAATTTAAATTGTAAATTTCCTTTATATTCTGAGCTATCTCTGTGCCCAAATACAGAATTTTGTCTTTTGCTATGGCCAGTCCTAGTTCTGTCACTTTACCCTAGTGCTTAGTGTCTTCTGAACTGAGTAAACATACTTTGTATTTTCTCTACTGATTTTAAATCCAGCAAATGATCCATACTGTTATATATCCTATAACTCTTCTTAGTGACTCATTACAATCACCAATGTCATCTGCAAATAAATTAATCTTAATCTCCATTTTACCTATGTGAACACAGTGTATATCTTTAGATTGACTTATATATTTTTATAAAGGGGTTCTATTGCAAGATTAAACTATAAAGAAGACAATGGAGAGCATTGGAAAGCATCCTGTTTGTGGCTAAAACTGGTCGTAAGCATTATATAACATTTGGCTGATCTGCTTTGGCCAGCATACACAAATAGCTCCTACTAATATATATAGTGGGGGAAAAATTATTTAGTCAGCCACCAATTGTGCAAGTTCTCCCACTTAAAAAGATGAGAGAGGCCTGTAATTGACATCATAGGTAGACCTCAACTATGAGAGACAAAATGAGAAAACAAATCCAGAAAATCACATTGTCTGATTTTTAAAGAATTCTTTTGCAAATTATGGTGGAAAATAAGTATTTGGTCAATAACCAAAGTTCATCTCAATACTTTGTTATATATCCTTTGTTGGCAATGACAGAGGTCAAACGTTTTCTGTAAGTCTTCACAAGGTTGGCGCACACTGTTGCTGGTATTTTGGCCCATTCCTCCATGCAGATCTCCTCTAGAGCAGTGATGTTTTGGGGCTGTCGCTGGGCAACACGGACTTTCAACTCCCTCCAAAGGTTTTCTATGGGGTTGAGATCTGGAGACTGGCTAGGCCACTCCAGGACCTTGAAATGCTTCTTACGAAGCCACTCCTTCGTTGCACTGGTGGTGTGCTTGGGATCATTGTCATGCTGAAAGACCCAACCACATTTCATCTTCAATGCCCTTGCTGCTGGAAGGAGGTTTGCACTCAAAATCTCACGATACATGGCCCCATTTATTCTTTCAGTACACGGAACAGTCGTCCTGGTCCCTTTGCAGAGAAATAGCCCCAAAGCATGATGTTGCCACCTCCATGCTTCACAGTAGGTATGGTGTTCTTTGGATGCAACTCCGCATTCACTCTCCTCCAAACACGACGAGTTGTGTTTCTACCAAACAGTTCTACTTTGGTTTCATCTGACCATATGACATGCTCCCAATACTCTTCTGGAACATCCAAATGGTCTCTAGCAAACTTCAGACGGGCCCAGATATGTACTGGCTTAAGCAGGGAGACACGTCTGGCACTGCAGGATCTGAGTCCCTGGCGGCGTAGTGTGTTACTGACGGTAGCCTTTGTTACGTTAGTCCCAGCTTTCTGCAGTTCATTCACTAGGTCCCCCCATGTGGTTCTGGGATTTTTGCTCACCGTTCTCGTGATCATTTTGAACCCACGGGGTGAGATCTTGCGTGGAGCCCCTGATCGAGGGAGATTATCAGTGGTCTTGTATGTCTTCCATTTTCTAATTATTGCTCCCACAGTTGGTTTCTTCACACCAAGCTGCTTGCCTATTGCAGATTCAGTCTTCCCAGCCTAGTGCAGGTCTACAATTTTGTTTCTGGTGTCCTTCCACAGCTCTTTGGTCTTCACCATAGTGGAGTTTGGGGTGTGACTGTTTGAAGTTGTGGACAGGTGTCTTTTATACTGATAACAATGTCAAACAGGTGCCATTACTTCAGGTAATGAGTGGAGGACAGAGGAACCTCTTAAAGAAGAAGTTACAGGTCTGTGAGAGCCAGAAATCTTCCTTGTTTGTAGGTGACAAATACTTATTTTCCACCATAATTTGCAAATAAATTCTTAAAAAATCAGACTGTGATGATGAGACCCTCAATTTATGTATCTTTCTTGGACATGTATCATTCCTCATTCGTATCAGTCACATATCTGTAGGAATGTAGAGCTGTGTTTACATTGGTGGTCAATTCGCTCCAATGGTTTTATGTGCATACCATCGTCAGTGTGATATCCCAGATGTCCAAAAGGGGGGTGAAGGGTGGAGCTGGGGAGGGTCTCACACTGAGGTGGGGGTGAGTTTTCTTTTGTCTTTGTGTGGAGGCTGAAAGAGAGACAGCTAAGAGAATTAGCTGAGGTATTATTCTATACTTTATTCACATTTTTGTTTTATGTGCTGTATCATTGCACTTTTGCTCGTATGTTTATGCTTGATCATATTAATATTTTATATTTATGTATATGCTATTAATTAGTACCGACCCATTTGGGTTATTAAATATATAAAATTTACACAGCTCATTTCATTCTATCCTACGAACTCTGTCCGCTCACGGGTGGTGAGTGGAAGGTTAGAAGGGTGATCGCAGGTATGCCAAGAGGCTTGGCAAGGCAATATTCTTCACACAGACAATGTGATTTTCTAGATATGTTTTCTCATTTTGTCTCTTATAGTTGTGGTCTACCTATGATGACAATTACAGGCCTCTCTCATCTTTTTAAGTGGGGGCACTTGCACAATTGGTGGCTGACTAAATACTTTTTTTCCCCCACTGTATATATATATATATATATATATATATGTGCAAATATATATTTGCCTGTTACACACAACAAGATTTTACCCAGTCTATACAGTACATATAAAAGTTGTCCAATTCTTGACAGTAATGATGATTATAATATTACTGATGTTTGACACCCTAAAGACTAGTATACGATAGAGTGGTCAATCTGACAACTGAAAAATGATAAAAACAGCATTTTAGTACACAAAAAAGTTTTTCTTTCTTTCCCTTATAAAGTGTATAGGAACATAATAAAGTTGACAATATAGTATAAATACAAAACATTAGGTAATTTTGAGACATTAAGGGTATGTTCACACAGGGAAATCTGGTGTTGATTTTGATCAAAATCAGCAACATATTCAGCCCTGAAAACAATGAGAGGTAGAGATCACAGCAGGATATGCTAAATAATAATTGTACTGTTCGATCTTGCCGCGGATGTCCTCCTCAAATTCCTCTATATTTTCAGTCATATGCACAGCCCCTAAGAGTACAAAAGCTGCAAGAGAAAGTAAATGTAATATGATGTATTTAATTTAATTTAATATACATTATCATGTTCTCATGAAGTGGAGTCTGGCCATCGTAACACTACATACCTCAGATTAAAAACCTATTCAGTACATTAAAAGCCAGAAGAAATTTGCTAAAATGTATTCATTATAATATAGTCACTGGCTTTTCGAAACATGGAAAAAACAAAGAAAAATGAGAACCATATACAATTAATAAACAATATGATAGTGGCAGCTCTAGGATCTGAGCCACTGGTGCATTTGTAATGAGACAGGAGCCTTCCTTTACAGGAAGAGCGCTTTGTACATTTTATTTTTGCATGCTGAAATCTAAATTAAGCATATGGAAGAAGGAAACAATATACTTTTTTTTTCCTCGTGTTTCATAGTACACTCTAGTATGCTAGCCTGAAATGTGGAAATCATAAGAGAAATACTAAGTGTATATGATTATTATTTATTGTTAAATGGGTAATCCAGTCTCACATCCAGTGTATATATTGCATTTATTCTACAGTATCAGAATACTTTGTATAGCCATTCTTCGCAGTTTTTTAAGATTTCAAATGGCAGTCATTTATTGGAACATTTAACTGTACTGTGATTGTAATGAGCCGTATACTTGAGTTACCATTACATGAGCAGGGCAGAGTTCTGCAGGAAGTACACAATGAAAGTTCCTATTGTATGCAGACATGTTGAGAACAGTAAAGAATGGACGTACAACATATTGTATAACTGTCAGTGATTGGCTGCAGCGGTCATGTGTTATTGATGTGACACAATCACTGCTGCAAAGCAAACAAAGTCTGAGAGTACTGGACATGGCAATGCTGGAACAGCTTGTCTTTGAAGTCTTTAAATCCTCTCTAGCAAGAATACCTGATCCTTGCAGAGTTCAAGATGTTCAGTGACACAGAAAACCCACATTCTTTCATCAGAGTGAATTTTTATTTATATCTATTACCAGAAACAATAACGGCTCATGAGTTCTCTATGTAAGTTTCTAGTTCATTTGTTTTCTACAGAAAATGCCTTGGATTTTGAAACAAATATTACATTTGGACAACATGATCATTATATTATTCTGGGTAAGATGACAAATATACGGATAATCACAGCTTCTCTACCAGTGTTAGCAAAAAGAAGACAAATAACCATTCATTATAACTGCATGGTTTTAGCAATAAAAATAGATCACAATTAGAAAGTAGATTATCAAATAGAAAATAATGTCTGCATCATTCTTGAATATTAACTGGAGACACAAATTCTCATTCAAGTATGGCCTCCCTGTTGATTTTATGGCATTTTACTACTGTTTTTATTTGATATGGCAGTATGGCCTATTCATTGCCTTTTTATGGTGGTTTTCCAGTTGATTCAAATAACATTGAGAAAGGCTTTCCTTATTACACATGACAGGATCTGATCATGTTTTTGGCTCTAAGTATATAGGTCCCACACAGAGCTGTATTATTGTCACCTGATTGCACAATGAATTAGTAACCATTTTTCTTATTATTTATTTTCCTCATTTTTAAATCACTTTGTACTAGACTCTTTTAGGATTGTTATGAATTGATCAAAAGTGAATGAACAACTTTTAAAGCAATTTATTTTTTTTTCTTTCTTAATAGGTGTACTAGATATACTAAAGCAGTCCTCTCCAAAACCAATGTCTGCTGCTTTTAAAGGTACATATTAAACCTACAGTCATGGCCAAAAGTTTTGAGAATGACACAAATATTATATTTTCACATGATCTGCTGCCCTCTGGTTTTTATGTGTGTTTGTCAGATGTTTTTATCACATACAGAAATATAATTGCATTCATATTATGAGTAACAGAAGCTTATATTGACAGTTAGAATGAGTTAATGCAGCAAGTCAATATTTGCAGTGTCGACCCTTCTTCTTCAGGACCTCTGCAATTCTCCCTGGCATGCTCTCAATCAACTTCTGGACCAAATCCTGACTGATAGCAGTCCATTCTTGCAGAATCAATGCTTTAATTTTGTCTGAATTTGTTGGTTTTTGTTTGTCCACCCGTCTCTTGATGATTGACCACAAGTTCTCAATGGGATTAAGATCTGGGGAGTTTCCAGGCCATGGACCCAAAATCTCTATGTTTTGTTCCCTGAGCCATTTAATTATCACCTTTGCTTTATGGCAAGGTGCTCCATCATGCTGGAAAAGGCATTGTTGAGCGCCAAACTGCTCTTGGACGGTTGGGAGAAGTTGCTCTTGGAGGACATTCTGGTACCATTCTTTATTCATGGCTGTGTTTTTAGGCAAGACTGTGAGAGAGCCGATTCCCTTGGCTGAGAAGCAACCCCACACATGAATGGTTTCAGGATGCTTTACAGTTGGCATGAGACAAGACTGGTGGTAGCGCTCACCTCTTCTTCTCCGAATAAGCTGTTTTCCAGATGTTCCAAACAATCGAAAAGGGGATTCATCAGAGAAAATGACTTTACCCCAGTCCTCAGCAGTCCACTCCCTGTACCTTTTGCAGAATATCAGTCTGTCCCTGATGTTTTTTCTGGAGAGAAGTGGCTTCTTTGCTGCCCTCCTTGAGACCAGGCCTTGCTCCAAGAGTCTCCGCCTCACAGTGCATGCAGATGCACTCACACCTGCCTGCTGCCATTCCTCAGCAAGCTCTGCACTGCTGGTAGCCCGATCCCGCAGCTGAAACACTTTTAAGAGACGGTCCTGCCGCTTGCTGGTCTTTCTTGGGCGCCCTGGAGCCTTTTTGGCACCAATGGAACCTCTCTCCTTGAAGTTCTTGATGATGCGATAGATTGTTGACTGAGGTGCAATCTTTCTAGCTGCAATACTCTTCCCAGTTAGGCCATTTTTGTGCAGTGCAATGATGACTGCATGTGTTTCTTTAGAGATAACCATAGTTAACAGAAGAGAAACAATGATGGCAAGCACCAGCCTCCTTTTAAAGTGTCCAGTGGTGTCATTCTTACTTAATCATGACAGATTGATCTCCAGCCCTGTCCTCATCAACACCCACACCTGTGTTAATGGAGCAATCACTGAAACGATGTTAGGTGGTCCTTTTAAGGCAGGGCTGCAATGATGTTGAAATGTGTTTTGGGGGATAAAGTTCATTTTCTAGGCAAATATTGACTTTGCAAGTAATTGCTGTTAAGCTGATCACTCTTTATAACATTCTGGAGTATATGCAAATTGCCATTAGAAAAACTGAAGCAGTAGACTTTGTAAAAATTAATATTTGTATCATTCTCAAAACTTTTGGCCATGACTGTACATTACTCAGAACTACCACAAGCAACAGAGTTCTTTGTATCCAGTCAAATTTGCAAAGGTGACGTGCACTATTTCCTGACTCTGCCTTGGGATTGCTCTCTGTCTAGACCTTTATGTCTTTTGGGGTTGCATGAACTCTGATGTTGAATTAGAAAGACAATGCCCTGTTTATGCATTATGGTGCCTCACTTTGGTAATACTGTATCAACAGTGGTTGCTGTTGGATACAACTTCGGGAATGTGACCTGGTGGCTTCCTGCACAAATTCCATACCACCAAAAGGGGCACTTTAAGGTGCAGAGTCTGACACTCTCTTTTGCACTAGCAAAAATCAATAGTGGTATAGCGAACCGACTCTCATGTTCCAAAGACCCGACTGTGACAATAGGTATTGAATTGTGTTATGAATGTCTGATTTTTTGCAGTCAGTATTAAAGGGGATGTCCAGGATTTTCAGAAGGTGAAACATGAAAAAAAAAAACATACTCACCTGCCCCTGACACTCCGGTGTCTGTTGCTGCTGTCTGGTCCAGCACACACCCTGTTGTTCTGGAGCGCACATGACCGCTGAGATTCCACCAGTACCTTTCCTGTGGCCACTGATTGGCCTCAGTGGTCAAATGCGATGCAGGACTTTTGCTAAATGAGGCGCACTAGACCAACCTGGACTGTGGACACCGGAGAGCTAGGGACAGATGAGTATGATTTTTTTTATGTTTTACTTTCCCTGGCTTCCTCCCTGAGTTCTGAAATTCCTTGATAACCACTTTACATAGAATTTAAGGGTACAGCCAAACACTGTGGCAACCAGACACAGCTGAAGCCATTCCCCCCTCCTACGCCACCTTATGGCCAAGTGCAGGCATTACTGTGTCTTACCTGCAGAATCGCTGGGCAATTGTGCAGTTGCCATGTTGCCTGCCCATATACTGTCTGTCCCTAATAGCTTTCTGTATACTGATTTATTCTCTTGATTAATCAGTGCTATATAAGGCTACATGTACATGACAGTGTGCATGTACAGGTTTATAATAAAACAGAACAGACGGCACATAGATGTGCTTTCCATGGACCCATACATTTAAATGAATCAGCCCTGACAGCAAAATGGACAGTTACAATTCCTGCCCCAAGTTTTACGTTCAGGCTCATGGCGCCACACATGGATATGTGAAAAACATGGTTGTGTGTATGAGGGTATAGAAAACAACGGGTCAACGCGCTATCTGTTAAAAAAAATGGATAGCATACAGACCAAAAATGTAGTTGTGTGCATGAAGCCTAAGGCTAGTTGCAGACGACTGTGTGTATTTTGTGGGCCGCAAACTAGTAATTAGTCTTCAGTTTTTGTGGACAGAGTGTCTTCAGTGTTTCTTCAGCATCAGTGAACTAGGTTCGCAAAACCTGACAGTGTGCCAGCAGTGTGTGATCCTAGTTTGCGGATCCACTATAAAAAAACACAGGTGACATATAATGATATCCCTAGCTTCTCCGCGAAAACAGACGGCACAGTGATGACACACTGAGTACATCAGTGTGCCGTCCTAGGTTTTTAGTCTCCCATAGGCTTCTATGGATGAGTCTGTTCTGCAAACACTGAACAGAATAGGACCTGTTCTATCTGATGTGGCGCAGAATCACAGCTCGCACACTGATCAGTGAAAAACATGGTCGTGTGCATGTGCCCATAGAAACGAATGGGTCAGTGTGCGATCCGCGAAAAACACGTATAGCACACGGATCTCGCCCACAGTCGTCTGCAAGGGGCCTAAGTCTGTATGTAATTAGCTACTCATGGTAGGGGGGCAGTAAAAATTTTCTTTGACAACTTTGAAGGAAACAGGTGATTTTGGAGCACTGTGGTAGAGAAATGAAAGGGGTTTTCCCATCTCTGTGAATAGACAATAAATTGCTATGATGGGAAAATGTCTCATACCAAGTATCCCACTTTCTATGTAAAAGAAGTTTATGATAAGGACTTATGTTTGTTTTACATGTTAGCCAACTCTTCATACTCTATTTCAGTCAAGCAAGTGTAAAAATAGATGGTTTAAATTCATGGAGCGGTTGGGATAGAGGTCTGTGTCTTGGAACCCACGTTGATCACTATAGCAAATGGACTGATTTGTTCAGCCAAGCAATGTGCCATCTGTTCTTAGAATTTGATTTTATTTTTCTCCATAGTTTGGATTTTACAACGGATGTCCACAAAGATTCTCTAAAGATTTCACTTATAAGACATAAAAAATCTTTTCAAAATCTGCTCTGCCTTCGTCACTTTCTCAGAGCATATTTACTATAAATTTGCCATAAATCTGACATAAATTATGAGGAAAATGTACGCCAGCTGCAAGCTACCTTTCTCCTCAGGTGCACAGCATGGCGGAGGGTGCATCTCATTTATGAAGAGGCGTGCACCTCATGTAAGAGTTGATACCAGGACTATGAAGACTAGCATGAGGAATGCCAGTCTTCATAAATTTTGGCTGGTGTCTACCTGAGTAGTGGGTTAAACATACCAGCAACATAGGAGAATTGGCAGAGTAGATTAACCTGTGTCCCCCAATGGCAAAGATGGTACAAATATCATATGCTTCACTTTTACCCATATTATTCTATTCTTAAGGCTATTAAGAACTTTGCAAATACAAAAGCCTGTTGTATTTTATGAGATACAGTAAAACATATCTGCAATTCTCATTTTTTGTATCTTGCATGAATTTCCATACACTGCACGTTGCTCTATTCTGTCCAGTTAGACTGCAATCCCTCCCCCTTTTGTGAATGTGCATGTGATACCAATTCTGTGCTTCACCAGTACTTAGCCAGCTCACAGTACAGTGAAATCCAATACACATGACAGGATTCTACGGATGTGTGCCGGCCATTGTATTAACAGCCAGTACACAACTCCATAGACTTTAATGGATCCATTCACATGACTGTTGTTTTAACGTCTGTGTGAACGATCCAAGAAAAAATAGAACTTGCTATTTCTCGGGTCTTTTTTATGGATCCCTTAATAGACTCATATCTATGAGGGATCTGTGAAAATGGATTTACCTTGGTTTTACACTTACAATACAGTACTTTTTCACGATCAAGTGCACACGTGTGAATGTTGCCTTAGGGAAGATAGTCTATAGCCACTCTCAGTACAGTGAGGGAGCAAAATCATCTACAGCTCTTCAAAGCACAGTATAAGAGGAAAATTGAATGCAATTAAAGAGGTTGTCCAGGATTTTTTTTTTTTTATATTAGGCTGGGGAAAGTGAAAAAAAAAAACAAAAAGAAAAAACATACCCACCTGCCCCTGGTGCTCCGGTGTCTGCCAGTGTGATCTGGGCCTGCTGCTACAGTGTTTTCTTGCGGCAGAAGTCCCCGCCACAGTGTGCTGTCCCGGGTCTCTATCCTTAGGCTTCTGATCGCATAACCGCTGAGGCCAATCAGCGACTTCAGCAGCCTAAGGAAAGGACACAGAACATCACAGGTAGTGACATCCTGTGTCCTTCGCTGAGGATGCTGATCGGCCTCAGCGGTCACGTGCAGCAGGGAGTTCTGCTGGAAGAAAACACTGGAGCAGCAGGACTGGACCGCGCTGGGAGACAGCAGAGCACCGGGGACAGGTGAGTATGTTTTGGGTTTTTTTTTCCACCTTCCCCGCCTAATATAATTTTTTTTTTTATCCTGGACAACTCCTTTAATGTCACATCTAATAACTGTTGGCAGTGCGAGCACGTAGCTATGCAAAACAGCTACTGAAAAAGGAGAGTCCATGAGGAGAGTTGAACTAATTTGGGCTATATTCATACAAAATCAATACATGCAAATTAGTTGTCTTTCTAAGAAAGAAAGCTGTGTCACTAGCACCTCTTGTTGGAAGGCAGCAATCCTATAAGTCAGTACCTGACCCATTAAACATGCCAATGCAGATCATATTCCAAGGCCTGTTTAAAAGGGGTTTTCTGGCCCCAAACTGATTTGTCATACTGATGACCTATCCACAGGATGGTGCTGCAGCCCCAGTGCGCCAGAGAAGCTCTCTAACCAGTTAGATTGCAACCACTTTCTCCTCCTCTTTTGAACGTGCATCTGATACAGCATCGGAGGGGCCTGGCCAAATCACTAATGGAAAGGGGCCCAGCCGCCTGGTGTCATGTAATGTATGTACATGCCAACAGGCCCCTTTCCATGAGAATCCTGCACAAGGGAGGTGAATAAATATAACAAACATTTATACTTTCCTCTCCTGGGCGTCTGGTGATCCTCGGCATCCTCTTGTTGTCTACTGTACTCTGTGGAGACTCTAGAGTACAATAACAGAACAGAAAGGATCTTGGGGGGGGGCTAAACCTCATGAATATTTGTCAAAACTGCTTTGCCTGAAGTGGCTTGAGGCCTCCAGAGCATATTATACTGAGGGGATGGAGGAGGCTCTTGGGACATTATATACTGTGTGTGGCAACTGTGGGAAGCATATTATACTATGTGGGACCACTGTGAAGCATTATACTGTGGAGGGAGTTTGGGGAGAGTATTAAACTGTGTGTGGGTGGCTCTGTGGAGTATATTATACTGTGTGAGGCCACCGTGGAGCATTATACTGTGGGGGGGGGGGGCTCTGGGGAGTATATTAGTCTGTATGAGGCTGCTGTGGATCATTATACTGTGGGGGGCCACCGTGGAGCATATTATATTGTGTGGGGTCTCTGTAGAGCATTATACTGTTGAGAGGTTCTGGGGAGTATATTTACTCTGTGTGTGGCCTCTGTGGAGGATTATATTGGGTGGCCTCTGGGGAGTATATTATACTGTGTGGGGCCACTGTGGAGAATTATACTGTGTGGAGGCTCTAGGTATCATTTTATACCATATGGGGCCACTATGGAAAATTCTGTATCATGTGGAGCATTATGCTGTGGAGGATGGAAGCTTTATACTATGTGGGAAGCACGGAGAACATTACATATACTGTGAGGTTGCCACAGGACAGTGTGAAAGATCCTCAGTGCACCAACACCGCTGTGGCCCCACCTGAGTCTTCTTTCATATAAAAACCACACTCACCGCCAGTGAATGTCAGGTTCACCAGATAAATACAAGACAAGCTTTCTAAATTTTATATATTTATTAACCCCTAAATGGGTCGGTATTAACATCTAACATATACAGTTCAGAACAGATATGCAGATATATGCAAGCATTAACAGTTACTAGTTACAAGATACAGTACAAATAAAATAAAAGGGATAAAGATGAAATGATTACTTTATCACACATGTCCTTGATGTGGTTTTGTAGTCCAACACTCACACATGCTCTGTCATGTGTGAATAACCAGTGGAGGCTTCTTAGCATGTGGCATTAATAGAATAATCCAGCCTGCATGCTCTCATCACAGTCTCTCAGCATTAGTCCAATAGTCTCATCACAAAAATCTCCTCATGGTGTTCTCTTGTAAGCTCATCATCGTCAGCAGCATTCCTGCCTGCCTGCTCATAGTAGCATCTCAGTCAAGGTCTGTAATATCCTGTAGTCTGTGATGGTCTGTCTTAACTCCATAGCATAATCTCCATAGCATAATCTCCTCCCACAGACCTCTTACCTCATCTTTTATACCCTTTATGCCACCTCCCAGAATGAGGTCACCGGCAACAGCAAGTCTGATGAGTTAATGCAATCAAGTCCAGATCTTTTGTATAGAGCTGAGACCAAGTGGAATGATACACTGTTATCAGCCAGGTCTGATCAACAGCCCAGGCTTGAACAATGCACTATTGTTTCTTTGATCACTCAGGGCTGTATAGGAATACAATGGAGCCCTATTGTTACAGTGGTACTTCTATTTACCATATACCTAGGATTAGGGCTGCGCACATTATGAATCAATGCAGGTAAGAAGGGAGATACTATACCCAGAGATCAAAATACATCCCTGAGCCACAGCCACACTTAAGCAGAATCATCACAGACAGGAAACTGTAAGATACACATGTGGACACAATTGTTGGTACCCCTCATTTAATGAAAGAAAAACCCACAATGGTCACAGAAATAACTTGAATCTGACAAAAGTAATAATATATAAAAATTCTATGAAAATGAATAAATGAAAGTCAGACATTGCTTTTTAGCCATGCTTCAACAGGATTTTTGAAAAAAGAAAACTCATGAAACAGGCCTGGACAGAAATGATGGTACCCTTAACTTAATATTTTGTTGCAGAACTTTTTGAGGCAATCACTGAAATCAAACGATTCCTGTAACTGTCAATGAGACTTCTACACCCCTCAACAGGTATTTTGGCCCAATCCTCATGAGCAAACTGCTCCAGTTGTCTCGGTTTGAAGGGTGCCTTTTCCAGATGGCATATTTCAGCTCCTTCCAAAGATGCTCAATAGGATTTAGGTCAGTGCTTATACAAGGCCACTTCAGAATAGTCCAATGTTTTCCTCTTAGCCATTCTTGGGTGTTTTTAGCTGTGTGTTTTGGGTCATTATCCTGTTGCAATAACCATGACCTCCGACTGAGACCAAGCTTTCTGACACTGGGAGGCACATTTCTCTCTAGAATCCTTTGATAGTCTTGAGATTTCATTGCACCCTGCACAGATTCAAGACACCCTGTTCCAGATGCAGCAAAGCAGCCCCAGAATATAACAGAGCCTCCTCCATGTTTCAGAGTAGGGACAGTGTTCTTTTCAAGATATGTTTCATTTTTCTGTCTGTGAACATAGAGTTTGGCAAATTCCAGTCTGGCTTTTCTATGATTTGTTTTCAACAATGGTGTCCTCCTTGGTCGTCTCCCATGAAGTCCACTTTGGCTCAAACAACGATGGATGGTGCGATCTGACACTGATGTTACTTGAGCTTGAAGCTCACCTTTAATCTCTTTAGAAGTTTTTCTGGGCTGTTTTGTTACCATTCGTATTATCCTTCTATTTGATTTGTCATCAATTTTCTTCCTGCGGCCACGTCCAGGGAGGTTGGCTACAGTCCCATGGATCTTAAATTTCTGAATAATATGTGCAACTGTAGTCACAGGAACATCAAGCTGCTTGGAGATGGTCTTATAACCTTTACCTTTAACATGCTTGTCTATAATTTTCTTTCTAAGCTCCTGAGACAACTCTTTCCTTTGCCTCCTCTGGTCCATGTTGAGTGTGGTACTCACCATGTCAACAAACAGCACAGTGAGTATCTGTAGCCCTATATATAGGCCCACTGACTGATTACAAAGTTGTAGCACCTGTGATGCTAATTAGTGGACATACCTTGATTTACCATGTCCCTTTTGTCACATTATTTTCAGGGGTACCATCATTTCTGTCCAGGCCTGTTATATGAGTTTTCTTTTGAAATAAATTCTGTTGAAGAATGGTTGAAAAGCAATGTCTGACTTCCATTTTGTCATTTTCATAGAATTTTTATATATTATTACTTTTATCAGATTCAAGTTATTTCTGTGACCATTGTGGGTTTTTCTTTTATTAAACGAGGGGTAATAACAATTTTGTCCACGTGTGTACCTACAGTTCTGTGTATGAACCAGCCACGGAGTTATTGGGACATGCACAGTACTATAGGGGAAGACAATACAGGGGAAATAGTCAGTAATGCACAGTGCTGGGTAGTCAGCACATATACAAAATTTTAGTGAAGGAAACATGATGTAGGCTATTAGCAGAAATCTATTGGGTGGGCCCCTAAAAGAAGTTCCTCTGGTGAGCCCTAGGCACTTCAGTTCGACATTGATCTGATATAAATTATTATTATTGTTTATTTATTGTTTATTTATATAGCACCATTAATTCTATTGTGCTTTACATTTACATCTGTGCTTCATCACTTATTAGCCTCATCACAGCATAGATAAGGGGAAGACCATCTACAGAAACTCAAAGCACAGTATAAGAAGGAAGATTGTCAAAGGTGGCTCACAGACAGCTTACAACACAATGTTGGAGAAGATGAAGATTGTCCACAGCAGGTCACAACGTAATATGAAGTTAAAATCATCCAAAACAACCCACATCCAGGTCACATCACAGTTTAGGAGAAAGGTTGTAACAGCTCACAGGGGAGAAGGGAGGATTAGCTTCACATCTAATAGCTGTTGGGCAGTGTGAGCATGTGAATATGCAAAACAGCTACTGAAAAAGGAGGATCGATGAGAAGAGCTGAACTAATTTGGGTGATATTTATGTAAAAAAAAAAAATCAATGCATGTAAATTAGATCTCTTTCTAAAAAAAGAAAGCTGTCACTACCACTTCTTTTTGTAAGGCAGCAATCCTATAAGTCAATATCTGACCCTTTAAACATGCTAATTCAGATCATGTTCCAAGGCCTGTTTAAAGGGTTTTCTGGCTCCAAACTGATTTTTCATACTGAAGTGCACCTTCTGCCGGTGATGGAGTTATCCCCCACACACACTCACCCCACCCCTCCCCTCCCCCCTCCCTCCTCCTCCCTCCCCCCCCCCCCCCCCCACAAAAAACACAACCAAAAAAAAAAAAAAAACAAAAAAAAAAAAAAAAAAAAAACAACAACAACAACACACCACCACAACCACCCACAAAAAAAAAAAAGAAAAAGGAACAAAAAAAACAAAAAAAAAAAAAAAAAAAAAAAAAAAAAAAAAAAAAAAAAAAAAAAACACCACAACAACAACAACAAATAAATATTTTTTATAAAAAAAACAAAAACTTACACTCTCCCCCCCCCCCCCCTTCTTATTAGAAGGAAAAAAAAAAAAAAAAAAAAAAAAAAAAAAAAAAAAAAAAAATTTTTTTTTTCATTTTTTTTTAAAAAATATATAAATTACCTTTTTTAAAAAAAAAACCAACTAAATAAAAAAAAAAAAACCAAAAAAAAAATAACAACAAATAAGCTTTTGTTTAAAACAACCTCCCCCCCATAATAAAACCTCACTTCCCCAACTCTAGTGTAAGCAGCATGCAGCTAGCTTTACTGGCTTTGAATAAAGGTAGAATAAATAAATAAATCAGTTCTATCACAGTGGCCTGAAAACCAAACAAAAAAAAAAAAAAAAAAAAAAAAAAGATTTGTCCCTTATATTAAACCCCTTACCCCCAAGAAATTTATTCCCACCTTGCCCCCCCCCCCCTAAACCCCAGCCTCCCGGCCCTTTGGCTAAGATCAAGTGTAGTATCTGTTCTTATCAGTAACAGTCAGTAGGTTGGTTCCGCCAGAGGGAGTGGTTAACCCACTGTAGGGAGCCAACTGAACACTGCGAACATGAGACAGGGAACCACACCAGGGTTTTGCACTGGCCCTGGGATCGAAGCCAAGAGGCTGGGGACGCTTTCGAAGGTCTCATGGTGCAAGTGCCTCTGGGGACGGTGACTCCAGAGGTGCCTATATTCACTGGGCTTGGGAAACCCACTGAATTTGGCACATTGCACAAGCACTTGATCACACCTTAGAAGCACTCACCCTTATGCTTGGTTTATCCAGCATGGGTAATTTTTTATAGATCCGGCGGATAGACCGGGCCAGTACACTGGCACTCTATTCACTTATTTATTCTTTTTTGTCTATCACGTTTTGTCACCTGTTTTGTCACTGTTTTTGTGTGGATGTAGGGATGCGGAAACCCTTTTGGGTCCTACCCGAAGTCTAGGAGTTGGAGTGTGTGGCCTTCGGGTTCCCTCCTTCTTTGCCCTCCAGTGTCTGTCTCTGCTTTTGTGGAGACGGACAACAGTTGCAGGCTCAGTCGTACTCTTGGGGTGGCAGCCCTTGAGGGGACTGATGCAAGTAGCTGGCTTGGCGGTACTCCTGGTGGTGGCAGCCCATGGAGGAAACCAAGTAAGTCACTGACCCTCCTGTCTAGGCAGTTGGGTTGGTACAGTTACCCTTACTCTTGTGCCTTTTGGCTTTGAGTTTGGGGACAGTTTTCGGAGGACCCTTTCTCTTTTGAGGGGGGTTTTGCGATAGACAGCATCCTTTGCACGTTTTTTCAGTGGCACCCGTCACTTTTTTGTCGTGCACTGGTGTTTTCGTTGGCACAGTTTTGAGACCTAAAAAAAAAAAAAAAAAAAAAAAAAAAAAAAAAAAAAGTGTGTTGTTTACCACCTTCTTTCTTTCTTTATAAAAAAAAAAAAAAAAAAAAAAAAAAAAAAAAATACAACAACCACAACAAACAACAATATACAAAAAAAAAAAAAAAAAAAAAAACCAAGGCGGCGAAAGGGAAAAAAAAAAAAAGAAAAAAAATGAGGGGCCCCCCCCCCCCCCCCCCCCCCCCCCCCCAAAAAAAATTTTTCGGCGCCCCCCCAAAAAAAAAAAAAAGGGGGGGGGGGGAGTAAAAAAAAAAAAAGGGGCGGGGGGGGGGGGGGGGGTTTCGAAAACCCCCAAAAAAAAAAAAGGGGAAAACAAACCAAAAACCAAGAAGTTAAAAGGATACAAGAATTTTTAAGGTGATATCAAATAATGGGCCCTGTGTTAACATGTAACTTGGCCTGTTAAGATGTTTTTGATTGAAACGAGTCTGATGGGGGGGGGGGGTTTATTTAAGTAAATGAGCCCTCTTAATTCTCCAAATTCAACAAATGATCATTTTTAGTTCTTTACAACCTATAAAATGTTTAGAAACTTTGTTGTGCATAACAATTTGTAACAGAGGATTTAGTTTTTTTAATTTGTGAAAAAAATGTTATCATTGAGACGTTTTTTTCCAATGAAAATTTGATTTATACTTAACTGTTGAAGATTTCAACATTATACTGACTGTCATTTGCTTTGTCCATTTAGGAAAATCAGAGAAAAAATATAATTTGCTTAATAATTTGGAACATGGTGTATAAACCCCTATTCACAGCTCTTTTTCTTTTTTGTTTGGCATATGCCCTGGAAAAATTCTGGCATAAACATTTCTTTCTTATTCAGTGAACCACAACAGCAACATATGCATACTGTGGGGTGTACTTTTACTGGCCTCTACTCCAACTCATGGCTTTTGGAATGTAGTGACAAAAAAAAAAAAAAATTATAGAAAGTATTTTTATTGAGCATATGTAGTAAAAAAAAAAAAAAAAAAAAAAAAAATATATATATATATATATATATATATATATATATACACACACACACATATAAAAGCTCAACATACAGATCCTCTCTTACAAAGTCATTAAAAATACAACAAGTAATGTTTTGAAGGCCTAAAATAATCTGTGCCCTAAAGGAGTTTTTTTTATTAATATATATTTTAAAAAGACACTAAAGTTATTTTAATAACTTTAAATTGTTTTTCACATATTTTGGAGAACCTCTTTAAAAGTTTAGGGAGATTTGTCATAACGTTCAGGTGACATCACTTTAAGTACTATAACTCCTTTTAATCCTACAGGTTATTCATGTGGATATTTTAAGAAGACACATTGAAATTTTATCATTCCTAAATGTAATATTTCTTTGATCACTGAATGTTCTTCTTGTTCAAAGGGAAAAGCTAGTTAGTTACAACTGAATGATCCAGTTTTACTTGCACAAAGTATTATTTCACCTGTGTAGTTATATACATAGTATAGGTACAATAATTTCTGTATAATATTTGCATATGTTAAATTCCTATTCTGCTCATGCAACACCCAAGTGTCTATTCATATTGTTTAACATTAGTTTTCTCTATATCTGTACATGTGACTCTTTTACGTACACACATAGACTACATTACGATATAAACATTTTGGATCACTAAAGCGAATTAAGTGGTTTGTTTGGTTATTAAAAAAAAAAAAAAGTAGTCCCAGGGCAGGAAGCATAAGTTTATTGCCCCATAACTTTTTCCCGACTTTCTTTATTTGACTGCAACAATGAATGCTGTAAATGGTTATCTTATTTTTCAGTCGTAAATTGCCCATCAGTTTATTAACTGTAAGGGAGTGTTCACACATAGGAATCTGACGCTGAATTTGAATTCAGGCATTTGAAGCAGGTTTTTTTCACACCGATGCAGATTTTGAAGCAGATTTTGACACTGAATTGAAGTGGAATTTGGAGAAGAGTGCCACTGTATTTTGCATATTCTGCCTTTATTGACAAAGTGAAATTTAAAATTACATACCGAAGGAAAAGGTGTATTTGCTACCTCCCATTCATTTCAATGGGAGTTCTCAGACAGAATCCACCTGAAGAACTAGGAGGACGCTCATTTTTTTGCTAGATGGAAAAATCATCTACTGCCTCCCATTCACTGCCTTCCATTCAGGTGGAATTTGAGGCGGATTTTGAGCCTGATTCTGCCTCAAATACAGCATCAAATTCCTATTGTGAACACCCCCTAACAGCAGTGATGGAAACTGCGCAGTGGGATCTTCTATGCTACATGTATAACTGCTATTTTACCTCAATGGGAGTTACAGAAGCAAACAAATTTGCTTACCTATTTCTGTAGCTCCCATAAAGGTAAAATGCTGTTCAGCATTTACAGTAGGTTATGTTTTGCTTGTACTAATACAATATGAAACTGGGATGTCTAGGGTACACCACTAGAAATGTTTCTAGGGGCCCACCCACCCACAGCCAGGACTCCTGCAGATCAGCTGTATCGAGACAGAATGGCTTCAGGTAATAACATGTCAGGAGCCATACTGCCCAACCGCCGTACAATGTGCACCACTGCACTACCTAAACCCACCGCTGCACTCTGTATGGCAAGTGAGCAGCGTGGCTCTTGGAACTGTTACCATTACCTGTGTCTGCACTGTCCTGGAAAAACTGATCTGCAGGGGCCCTGGCTGTCAGAGCGCTGCAGGTATAATATTGATGGTCTATCCTAAGGACAGGCCATCAATATTAGAAAGATGGATAAAACCCTGTCCAGGATTTGGAGCGGGAGATGGAAAAAAAAAAAAAAAACACACAACTTAAAAAACATTCTCTCATGTTTGGGGCATATTAAAGGTTAATTTTTTTATGGCCTATTCGCAGGATACAGGCCATAAATACCTGATTGGTTCCCACTGACTTCAATAAGTGCTGAAATAAAGTGAAGGTGCCCAGCCCCTATACCGTGGACAGAGCTTTTTGCTTCTGGCCTTTAATGTTTACAGGATGGGCTCTGGAAGTGGCTCCATACAGCTGATTGGTGCGATGGTCAGATGTCGGCCCCCCACCAATCAGGTATTTATGGCCTATCCTGAGGATAGACCATAAAAAATTAAGCCTGGACAACCCCTTTAATATGCCCCCCTAATGCTCCACACTATAATGTATCCCCCACAGGATGTTAGCCCCTATCACTGTCCCCACACAATATAATGGCCCAATCACTGGTCACCATACAGTATGGTGGACCAGTGAAGGGGCCACTATATGGGGGGGGAACCAGTGAAGTGGGCACTATATGGGGGGGGAAGAGTGAAGGGGCCAATGTATGGGCCATATAGTGGCCCCTTCACTGGTCCACTTATAGCAGTATTGGGTCATTACCTGTCTGCTCCTCAGTCCTGCTTTGGCTCCCTGCTCCGGGCACACTGTTGTGACGTCATGTGCGCCCTGAGCAGGAAAAAGCGGCAGGGGTCGGAGAGCAGACAGATAAGTATTGGTACTGGGAGTGGTAGAGCAGGAAACCTGCAGCTTCCTGCTCTACCAGTAGCAGAACCGGTTTTAAGAACCGGATTGGCAGAACCAGTGAGAACTGGCTGCTTACACTTACTGATCCCTGCTCCTGCTCATGGCCTCCTCTTCCCTCTTCAGTCTTCAATGGGTCCTGTACGCCACTCATCAGGTTGCGATGACGCAGTGTGTTACATACGGGGGGGGGGCCCCTGGAGGCTGAAGAGGGAAATGGAGGCTGCGAGCAGAAGTGGAGATAGGTAAGATAATCGGGGCCGTTACCAGGCCTCCACTGCCTATTAAAACACCCATTACCTTTTTGAAGTGTGTCTGTGTCTGACTGTTGAGATGTGTGTATATGTTAGTGCAGTTTCCACTGAGCCCAAAGTCAGCGTGGCAGTGTGTATTTGGGCTGCTTGGTCTGTGTTGGGGTGCAATTTACATTCAATTTGAACCCTGAGTGAAGGGTGAGTACAAGTTTGATTGAGTGGATTGACTTGACTCCTGACAGCCACACCCGCGTTACGTTCTAGGACAGCCCGTACGTGACACACAGGCTTGCAAAGTATTCTGTAGTGTGAGTTTGGTTTACCATACTGTATAATAACCTGCTTGTGATTTAGAGGGGAGGGGATCACACAGCAGGCCAAACAAAATTTGTGAGGTGTATGTTTAGCACAGCAATGAATGTTGCTAGCATGTTTGGCAAGGGCTATATCTATAATTACTAGCCTCATCAGTATCTTGTTGTATAGTGCTAAGACTAGTGACTGCCTGCAGCTGTGAATGGGAGCTAAGCTGCAATATTGCAGCACAGCCACTACACAATTTACAGAGCAGTCTGCTTCCGCCTCTGTACATTGTGTAGATATCAGCTAATTAGTGGAAGTACTTTCACCTCACCAATGTGATATTGATGGCCTGTCCTAAAATGTGTTTATGAGTTCAGTTTGGCACTGCATGTATTAGATTACAAGTTTTTCTATAGCAAGAGTTGAATAAATCAAAATGAAGGTATAAAAAAATGTATAGGGTCCATAATAATGTTTAGATGTATGCAGTTTAACAAAAATATAATATAATAAATTTAAAGGTATATTTGTGATTTAACAACACTAAAACACAATAGACCAAAATGCTGTGTTAGGGTTCGCTCAATTCTTCTTCTCCATTCTGAGCCTCCAGTGCAGAGTACATCCAAAAATTGTGGATGAAAAAGTCCGCTGGCACAACTTTTTTAGGCCAGCGTTGTGACGGCAAAACAATGGTTACCTCAGGATGTGTTGATGTCTGTCATTAGAGGGGACCTTTTTAAACCATTCTACCCTTTCTACAACAGACCAGAAGAACAAGCAAATATTACGCAAGTGTGAAACATCCTTAGACGTTTTTAGGTTAAGACCCTACGTTGCGGAAATGCTGCTTTTTTTTTGTTGCAGATTTTGCAGCGTTTTTTTTTTTTAGCCAAACCTATTAGTAGCTACAGAATGAATGTCTACAATGTCTAGAAAGCACTTATACATCTCCATTCTGCTCAATTCACTCCTGGCTATGGCTCAAAAAACTGCAGCAAAATCTGCAACAAAAAAAAAGCAGCTTTTCTGCAGCATGGGGCATGAGGCTTTAGTTTTTAGACATTCCCCAAAAAGGTATAAATAAAAAGTACATCTGGCCCCACAAAAAATACACCTTATGCACCTTACCCGTACACCTAGATTTAAAAAAATTACGGGTGAATATGCCGACTCCAAAAATTTTTTTTTTTTTTTTTTTTTTTGCAAAGTTTTGGATTTTTTTTGAAAGGGTACCTGAGTTTTTATGAAAAGTTGAAATATGTGCAGTGTCTTGCTGGGCAGTCTGTTCTATGACTGTATAAGCCTTCATACATGGTGTCCTATGAGTTTTTCTGCTGCTAATAATCAAATTATGTCTGAAACACAGTTTACATTTCTGTCTGAGACTGTAAGGCTCTATTGTCCAAGGGTCCACACAACCCTGGAGCCAGCCCTGCAAGTGACCATAATATAGGAGATCCAGGAACACTGTACTGTAAATACAAGGCAAATACATGGCAAACACATGCAACCAAGCAGATAAAACTGCTACTATATGAATAATATTCAATCTGTAATCAAACAGAAAAAGTAGATACTTTTCTGTCCCAAAGTTTTTGAGATGTGTTTCTGCCATCAATTTCTATGTTGAACTTTCATCTTCTAAAATGTGTTCTGTGCAGAAGTGTAACTTAAAGCTCCGGGATCCCAATTTAAAATCTGTAATAAGGCGTCACCTACCTTGTACCATTTATAATTAGAGCTGACAGAGCCTTGTCCGACAGAGCCTCAGTGGGCTCTGAAATTGGGTGTTTTTTGCTAAGCCAGGCCTACTGGAAAGGGCTGTAATACATAATATATAATTATATAATATAATCTTTATTTTCTGCCCCCCTGCTCAATATGATGGAATGCTGATACAGAGCCTAAATGAATGGGCCAATTCAGTGAGGAGTCTCAAGCTGTGGCCTCCATGGCTGAATTTGCTGCAGAATACACTGCACAAAGGAATGCTGCAGAATCCATGGCAGAAACTGAGTGGACCCCCGACAAATGCTCTCTCTAAACATATATATATATATATATTTGCCCAGTTCAAAGGTTTCATAAGTGCCCCCCCATCACCCCCACTTGGGAATACCCAACTTACACAAATTATAATGCACCCTTAGAGGCCCTAACACAGTATAATGCCTCATTAGTGGCCCCATACAATATAATCTCCCCCTCCAGCTATCCCCACAGTTTAATGGCCCCGTCCATCTGCCCCAGTTTAACCCTTTCACTGCCAGGGGTTTTAAGATTTTTTTTTTTTTCTCCTAAATTGCAACATGAAAAAATTATACTAACCCCCCATGTGATGATGAGAGACCCCCAGTGATGTATTTTTTCTGTGGTGTATTATCCCTTGTTCATATTACTCCTACACAGTGTGGCTTTTATGACTGTTATCAAACCCTAATTTGTACCAAGACACTTTGTTGTCCTGTTCCTGGCTCCATTAGCATACCCGTGCTAACCTCGCAGGAGAACTCTTGGACTATGTGAATTGTAACCCTGTTTAGCAGCCACACTACAAAGGAAATATGGTTTTATGATGTTATTTTCCTACGAAAACATCCTACAGTTGCCCCGATAAATTCCTTGGGTGCGCAAGGCAGAGATGAACAATCCAAGTCCACACAAGGTACTGCTGGAAGCAGGGAAAAGGTCCAGACACTGAACTCATTACCAAAAGGGTTCTGGGGGTCATTCTTGGTGTATACGTGATGGGGATCTCACCACAAACCCCATCATACCCCTTGCTTGACACTACGGTCATCTGGCAAGGAAATATGACGATTCATAGTTATTTGGGTTTCAGGATTGAGGGCTGGACGTTCCCTCCTAGTGACATCACTCAGGGAGGAGACTGGGATAGCTATATGTTCTCACCTGAGGGACAAAGGGAGTTCTTATCCTGGGAAAGATGTGAGGACATGTGATGCTGTGTACTTAAGCAAGTGCCCTGAGGTCTAGCAGTGAGGCCTGAGAGCTCTTGTTGCTGGACAGCATGTAGGGGACACATGTTCTTTTACTGATTTAAGAAAGCACCCTAGACCAACCTGCTGAAGCCTAGAGACCACAAACTTGTTCTGGTATTTTTCTCTCTTTTAATCTCATTTTATTTTAATGTACTATATTTTACTTTTACCTGTTGTGAAGGATATTGCCTTGCCAAGCCGCTTGGCACACCTGTGGCTACCCTTTGTTAACTTCCTACTCACAACCCGTGAGTGACCGGGTTCACAGAATAATATGAAACGAGTTTTATAAATTTTATACATTTATTAACCCAAGTGGGTCGGTACTAGGCACTAACATATACAGAAATATACATCAATAAACTGTCAAGCAAATACAGGTTAGAGCAAAATACAGTACAGAAAATAAAATGGGAATAAAAGATAGAAAATATCAGAGAAGATGTAGTTGGTTCTCTAAGCCTCAGCAGCTTGACTTAGGGCACATTCTTAAGCAAGTTACAGAGCATGGGTCTCCTACATGCTCTCACGTTTTCCCCAGGATAACAAGTCACCCCTCTTTCCCTGGTCTGAGAGCATTTAACTATCCTGGTCTCCTCCCCAAGTGATGTCACCAGGAGGAGAATCCCTGCCCTCCCTCTTGCAATCCCAATAACCATAACTCGTCATAGTTCCTTGCCCGATGACTGTAGGGTAAAGCAAGAGGTCTGATGGGGTTCGTGGCGTGCTCCACAATGTGCAGACACCAAGAATGACAACCCAATCCCCTTCGGGTAAGGAGATCAGTGTGTAGACCTTTTCCTGGCTTTGAACAGTACCTTGTGTGGGCTTGAAACTTGCGCCTTGGCCTGGCACACCTGAGTAATTTATTGGGGAGATTGTAAGAGGTTCCCTGGGGAAGATATTGTCATAAAACCATATTCCCTTTGTTGTCTGCTTAGAGACAGGGAGACTACTTTCTGTTTGCCTAGAAGTCTCCCAATATACATCCCTAGGATGTCCCCTCTGCTGTGATAACAAGATTAGCATGAGTATGCTAATTGAGCCAGGGACAGAACAACAAAGGGACTTGGTTATAGAGTAGAATGACCGCATTCCTGAAGCCAGACTGGTTTTGATAACAGACCTGGACGCCCCACTGTGTAGGAGTAATATGAGCAAGTAGCAACAAATCACAGAAAAAATACATAACTGGAGGGTATCATCATCACACCTGTATTTGCTTGACAATCCTCTGATGTGTACTCTGTATATGTTAGTGGCTAGTACCGACCCACTCGGGTTAATAAATATATAAAATTTATAAAGCTCGTTTCATATTATCCTATGAACTCAGACACTCACGGGGCATGAGTGGAAGGTAAGAAGGGTGATCACAGGTAGGCCAAGAGGCTTGGCAAAGTGGCCTTCTTCACACCACCGCATACCCATATATTTTCTGAAAGTAGACACGTGTGGCATTGTTAAAATGCCACTTGGTACTTTATACAAACAGGCACCTTCTTGCAATTTTAATTAAAGTGTATGTTATAAAAAAATGCAAATAAATTTATATTAAAAGTGGAAACCAAACAAAAATTTATATGCACCACACCTCCTTAAATAAGAGTTCAACATGTGCAGAGTTCATTCATATCACTAAGGCCTACACCCTGCATGCACATATCTTCATAAAATCACCAGAACTGGAAGGAACAAAAATCTGCTTTGAAGTTGGAAATGTTTAAAAAGTATCATCCTATAAAATGTAGGGATTACACACTGTGAAAAGCAAGTGTACCCCTTAACCCTATATATTTCTTGAAAGTAGAGAACCTGAAGATTATATGTGTCTCAATGGTTTATCAATAGCCAACGTTACCTTCATGTAACTTTGTGACAAAAACACATTTTTTTTAAAATTCACAAACATATATTTGCACCTAAAACTCATATTCAATTGTACATTCACACAAAAAACACATGTAAAATAATAGATTCAGGTGTACACAATTTATATATACCACAAACATCAACTACAACAAGAGCTCGTACTCTCAAAGACACTGATATAGAAGACAAGCAATATTTTGCTGTCATTCACTAATATGTTGAATATCTATACTGCACATAGCAAACTGTGACTGTGATACCAAAATCTAACTTTTTTGAGATTGAACAGCATACCATATATAAAAACACAACTTAATATTTCATATATACAACCACCTTCATGCAACTTTTCAGCAAACAGAGATTACAAGCAAAAATTTGGCACTAAAGTGCATGCTCAAGCAATCTCTTTCTGCAAACAAAATATACTTTCCAAAAAATTGCAAGATGTGAGGAATTCATACATATCACACATATATATATATATATATATATATATTTACAGGTGCAGGTTTTAAAGAAATGCCAAAATTGCAAAAATGCGCCAATTTTGCTCATGCAAATTAAATAGGGGATTACATAAGAATATAATTTTCTATCCCCCAATAAAAAAAATGTAACTCTAATGAATAATTATCTATATACCTAACTAATGTGATGACTAGGGCCGGTTTCAGATTGGCGTAACACGGCCACTTTATTTCTCACATATTATGAACGCATCCTCTGAAGTTCCTGCAGTTCATCATTACTGGTGTTATAGAGTTATAATTCTAGATCTGATGATATAAAAAAGAGGCGTTACCGACCAGCTGTTCCCTCCATCATCATGGGCAATGTGAGATCTCTTGCAAACAAGATGGATGAACTAACAGCGCTCACCAGGCAGCATCAGGAGTTTCGGGCGTGCAGCATGATGCTACTTACAGAGACTTGGCTCACTGAAGTTACTCCTGACCCTCTGGTCTCCTTGGATGGTTTTAAACTCCTTCGGGCAGACAGGACAAGGGAGAGCGGTAAGAGGAAAGGAGGAGGGCTGGCAATGTTTGTGAATAATAGATGGTGTAATCCTAGGCACATTGTGATTAAGGATCAAACTTGCTGTAAGGACATTGAACTATTAGCTGTGAGCATGAGACCTTTCTACCTACCAAGGGAAATATCGCATGTCATCGTGATAGCTGCATATGTCCCCCCCTCTGCGAAAGCTGACACTGCCTGCGAGGTCCTACAAGCCACGCTGAGCCAGTTACAGATAAAACATCCCCAGGCCCTCTTTCTTCTGTCGGGTGATTTCAACCATGTCTCTCCATCATCCACACTGCCCAGTTTCACACAGTATGTAACCTGCCACACAAGAGACAACAAAACACTGGACTTGTTCTTTGCCAACGTGAGGGAGGCATATAACTCATCAGCCCTACCGCCCCTGGGAATATCGGATCACAACCTAGTGCATCTCCGACCTGTGTACAAGCCACTTGTACGTAGAGAACCAGCTGTCACCCGCACAGTGAGGATATGGTCCGAGGAGAGTGATGAGGCTCTGAGGGATTGTTTTGACACAACCGCATGGGAAGTTCTGCAGGATTCTTAAGGGGAAGACATAGAAGGACTCACACACTGCATAACGGACTACATTAATTTTTGTGTGGACAACACAGTACCCACAAAAGTGGTGAGGTGCTTCTCCAATAACAAACCATGGATTAACTCTGATATAAAAACACTACTTAAGGAGAAAAAGATGGCATTCAGGACAAGAGATAAGGAGGGGTTGAGGGAAGTACAAAAGGAGCTGAGGCATCAAATCAGGCAGGGAAAAGCCAGTTATAAAGAAAAAATGGAAAAGCAAATGGAAAGAAAAGACATAAGGGGGGTCTGGGAGGGGCTTAAGTCAATTTCGGGTCATAAACAGTCTGTCTGCCAGATTGAGGCAGATGTTAATTGGCTTAATGAACTAAACCTATTCTTCAACAGATTTGATCACACACCAGCTCCTCCCACCCCAGTATGTCCTTCAGCTCCCCCCACCACAATGACTTCTCCCCATGCGGCCACTTCCCAACAGACCAGTAAATCCAGAAATCCATCTTTATCTGGCCACAGTCTGACCTTCACACGGGCCCAGGTGAGGAAGGAGATGAAAAAGAACAAGGCGAGGAAAGCCGCAGGGCCAGATGACATCAGTGCAAGGCTAATTAAGACTTGCGGGGACCAGCTGTGTGGTATAATTACATATATGTATAATATGAGCCTGAGGCAGGAAATAGTCCCTGAATTATGGAAATCTTCTTGTGTGGTACCAGTTCCAAAGAAACCCCACCCTATGGACCTCAACGACTACAGACCTGTAGCACTGACATCCCACCTGATGAAGATCTTGGAGAGATTGATTCTCACACATCTCCGCCCTCTAGTGAGCCCCGCTATGAACCCCCTCCAGTTTGCTTATCGGCCGGGCATTGGGGTAGATGATGCCATCATCCATCTTCTGCACAGGGCTCTGTCTCACCTGGAGAAACCAGGGAACACAGTGAGAATAATGTTCTTTGACTTCTCCAGTGCTTTTAACACCATACAGCCCAGGTTATTGAGGGACAAGCTGGGCCTTGCTGGAGTGGACCACCACCTCTCCAACTGGATCCTAGACTACCTCACAAATCGACCTCAATACGTGAGAGCCCGAGACTGTGTGTCAGGTACCGTGATCTGTAATACGGGGGCACCTCAGGGTACGGTTCTCGCCCCTTTCCTCTTCACACTGTACACTGCTGATTTTAGGTGCAACTCATCCAGCTGCTACCTACAGAAGTATTCTGACGACTCTGCAATAGTGGGTCTCATCACAGATGATGATGACAGGGAGTACAGAGAACTGAACCAGGATTTTGTGGACTGGTGCCACCAGAACCACCTGAAGATTAACGCGGGGAAGACCAAGGAGATGGTGGTGGACTTCCGTAAAGGCAGATGCCCTCCAAAACCAGTGGACATCCTGGGGACGGGCATCGAGATTGTGAACACCTATAAGTACCTGGGTTTGCTCCTTAATAATAAGCTGGACTGGGCAGATCATATGGAGGCCCTGTACAGGAAGGGCCACAGCAGGCTCTACCTGCTTAGGAAGCTGAGAGCCTTTGGAATCCGGGGGGCACTTCTTAGAACTTTCTTCAACTCGGTAGTGGCATCAGCCATCTTCTTTGGAGTGGCCTGCTGGGGGAGCAGTATATCAACCAGAGACAGAAATAAACTTGACAAGCTGATTAGAAGGGCCAGCTCTGTCCTGGGGAGCCCACTGGACCCAGTGCAGGTGGTGGGTGACAGAAGGATACTGTCCGTGGTGAGCTCCATGCAGAAGAAGAAGTCCCATCCCATGCATGAGACTGTGATCGCGCTGAGCAGTACTGTCAGTGACCGACTGCTCCACCCTAGGTGTGAGAAGGAGCGCTATCGGAAGTCTTTCCTCCCCACCGCGGTTAGGCTGTACAACCAACACCGACCTAAGCGGAGATCATTACACACAGAGAACTGAAATATCTCTCTGCCTGTTAAATCCCCCCCCCCCTCTGCTACGCCCTATCTGTCTGTCTGCTATTAATGTAATGCCTCTTACCTTGGAACATTCCTGTACATGTTGTATTTGTATTTGTATCTGCTTATCTTTGCTGCTGTAACACACTGAATTTCCCCATTGTGGGACTATTAAAGGACTATTATATTGGCAGTCCAGGTGTTTAATTTATATGATGGGTGCAAAAAAAAAACCCACCCACTATTATACCCATCTGAAAGTTGCCAAAAACTGGGATTTTATATGGTGACATTCAATGGGTGAAAATGTGTTAGTTATCTGACTGATGGAACTTTTCTGCCTGTATAAATATTTTATATATTTATCTCTAGTGATAATCGTTATTGCTATTTTAGCATGTAACAGATATCGCTAGAGAATCGGTTGGCATATTTTACTCTATAAAGATCAGGCATGGACAGGATAGGGACAGTGTCAAATGTAAACTTTATTGATGACTTTGTGTTTTTCTTTGTGTATGTGTTGTGTAAGTGTTTGGCGCAACTCTTTTGGTACTGTGACCTGGACGATGGTAAACGCCTGGGTCACAGCGCCAATAACTTCCTGGTAATGTTCAGAGGGGTATTACACACGTGGACAAAATTTTTGGTACCCCTCGTTTAATGAAAGAAATGGTCACAGAAATAACTTGAATCTGACAAAAGTAATAATATATAAAAACATATTGGCAAGCCACAAAGCTTCTGGGAGAATGTCCTATGGACGGATGAGATGAAAATTGAAATTTTTGGCAAGGCACATCAGCTCTATGTTTACAGACGGAAAAATGAAGCATATCTTGAAAAGAACACTGTCCCTACTGTGAAACATGGAGGAGGCTCTGTTATGTTCTGGGGCTGCTTTGCTGCATCTGGCACAGGGTGTCTTGAATCTGTCCAGGGTACAATGAAATCTCAAGACTATCAATGGATTCTAGAGAGAAATGTGCTGCCCAGTGTCAGAAAGCTTGGTCTCAGTCGGAGGTCATGGGTCTTGCAACAGGATAATGACCCAAAACACACAGCTAAAAACACCCAAGAATGGCTAAGAGGTAAACATTGGACTATTCTGAAGTGGCCTTCTATGAGCCCTGACCTAAATCCTATTGAGCATCTTTGGAAGGAGCTGAAACATGCCGTCAGGAAAAGGCACCCTTCAAACCCGAGACAATTGGAGCAGTTTGCTCATGAGGAGTGGGCCAAAATACCTGTTGAGAGGTGCAGAAGTCTCATTGACAGTTAAAGGAATCGATTGATTTCAGTGATTGCCTCAAAAGGTTATACAACAAAATATTAAGTTAAGTGTGCCATCATTTCTGTCCAGGCCTGTTTCATGACTTTTCTTTTTTTAAAAATTCTGTTGACGCATGGTTGAAAAGCAATGTCTGACTTTCATTTGTTCATTTTCATAGAATTTTTATATATTATTACTTTTGTCAGATTCAAGTTATTTCTGTGACCATTGTGGGTTTTTCTTTCATTAAATGAGGGGTACCAACAATTTTGTCCACATGTGTACATAGGAATATCCCTCTGATTAGGCTCAGAAGGGTATTACATTATCCCTCTATGTGACAATCAGAGAGTAAAAGTATAGTATGCTCTCTGATTGATAGGAGGGGGGATAACGCCTCCCCCACAGGATCACATACAGGTTATGCACAAACAATGATGATTTATCATGGTCTCTGCATTCTGCATCTCTGCTACTTCCCCCCTCCTTCCACCTTCATTAAGATGCTGCCTGAGGCTGGAGGGGTGGACACTTTAGAGCCCCATATCTCAGGATCCATTAGGGCTATGAAGAAGAGCTTGGATTCATTTTAAAGATGTTGGGACGCTGTTGGGAATTGAAATCTGAATTGGGATCACAATGCCTAACATCGTTTTCACCAACGAATCACTCTGAATCTGTAAGGTCTATCATGATAATCTTGGTATCATTTGAAAGATGAGAAGCTCATCTTCATAGCCCTAATGGATCCTGAGCGAATAAAAAAAACAAACTAATATTCACCTCTATTTGCTCCCCAGCTGTCTCGGTCCAGAGTCTTCAGAGAGCTGCAGGCGATGTAACTGACGTCATCACATTGCGCCTGCAGCTCTAGGGGAAGAGAGGGGATGACTGGTGAAGCAGGGAGCGGACGGCCACAAGGACGGATCTCTGCTTCATCATTGTATGCAACTCATCGGCGTCCTAAGGACACCCATGAGCTGAAATGGGGCAACCCGGAATGGCGGGACAGCATATGCAGGACTGTCCTGCTGACCCCCGCTACCATAGGGCCCAGTACAAGTGCACTATTGGACCTATGGTTAAAGTGGCCCTGATATACAGTTATGGCTGTAAGTGTTGGCACCCCTGAAATTTTTCCAGAAAATTAAGTATTTCTCCTAGAAAATTATTGCAGTTACACATATTTTGTTATACATGTTTATTGCCTTTGTGTGTATTGGAACAACACAAAAAAAACAGAGAATAAAAAAGCCAAAAATGTGACAAAATTACTGCTACCCTCAACTTAATATTTGGTTTCACACCCTTTGGAAAAAGATAACTGAAATCAATTGCTACCTATAAACATCAACAAGCTTCTTACACCTCTCATCTGGAATTTTGGACCACTCTTTTTTGCAAACTGCTCCAGGTCTCTCATATTTAAAGGGTGCCTTCTCCCAAAAGCAATTTTAAGATCTCTCCACAGCTGTTCAATGGATTTAGATCTGGACTTATTGCTGGCTACTTCAGAACTCTCCAGCGCTTTGTGCCATCCATTTCTGGGTGTTTTTTGAAGTATGTTTGGGGTCATTCTCTGCTGTAAGACCCATGACCTACACTGCGACCCAAAATCTCTTGGTAATCTTCACGTTTCATGATGCCGTGCGCGCAGTCAAGGCACCCAGTGCTAGAGGCAGCAAAACAACCCTAAACATCTTTGAACCTCCACCATATTTGACTGTTGGTACTGTGTTCTTTTCTTTGTAGGCCTCATTCCATTTTCGGTTAACAGTAGAATTATGTGCTTTACCAAAAAGCTATATCTTGGTCTCATGTGTCCACAAGATGTTCTCCCAGAAGGATTTTGGCTTGCTCATGTACATTTTGGCAAACTGCAGTCTAGCTTTGTTAGGTCTCTGTGTCAGCAGTGGGGTCCTCCTGGGTCTCCTGCCATAGCATTTCATTTCATTGAAATGTCGACGGATAGTTCTCGCTGACACTGATGCACCCTGAGCATGCAGGAAAGCTTGAATTTCTTTGGAACTTGATTTGAGCTGCTTATCCACCATCCAGACTATTCTGCATTGCAAACTTTCAGCAATTTATCTCTTCCGTCCACATCCAGGGAGATTAGCTACAGTGCCATTGGTTGTAAGCTTGTTCATTATGTTGTGACATCGACCCTGACTGTAAATCTGTCAAAGAAAGGGAAATCTAGTCTGGATAAGGGGATGGTGATCTCAAGAAGGTGAAATTCTGCAGAAGACTCACTGTAACTAGTTAAAGAGATGGTGCACTATTCAAAAATTGTACAAAATGACTTGCTAAGAAAGGGTAAATCAGTAAGCCTGGCTTCAAATAAAGAGATAGAGATTGGCATCATTCAAGGGGTTGGTATTCTTGATTAAAGTTCAAAGCACATGTTCTAGGCATACACTACAGTTGAAGTGCACTTAAAGCAATATATTTCTTTGGCTCGGTATGTTCAATATGCAACTCACAAAACTATATACTCTATATTCAACAGTTTTGTGTTATTAAACATTGAAAAAAAACAAGATAAATTCAGTACACTCGTCTAACCATTGAAGAGGACCTTTGAGGGAGAGCGTTCCTCACAGCGCAGCTAGACTGTCAGGAACACCCTTCTGACGGTGAACCATGAAACTAAGATTGCCGATATATCCATCCCCGGGGCACATACCGGGAAAGCTGGCAGTACGCTGAATTCAGCGCGCTGTCAGCTTTCTAGCGGTATGTAAAACAGCATATACATGAGGATGTGAAAGTCCTCTTTAATAGATATTTTGTCAAATGTTTAAAAATTTGAATTGTGAATAAGTTACTGTCAAATATTACTGTCAAATACATTGTCACAGATGTCACATGGGTCAGGCCGGCGTCACAACACTTAATGACGCCAGCGTAACCCACGTCTGTGTCATCTTTGAAGAGGCCCAAAGACAGCAGGGAATGGTGCCAGAGCCCAGGAGAGTTTAGTAACACTTTTTTTTTTTATGTTTGATCACCTCCTCCGGGCCTCCAATCATTATACTCTGGGGTCTGAAGATACCCCACCATATAATAGTAACTGTTTCAGTTTGGACGTTTTCAGTCCAAATGAAACCACCAGGCGAACTTCACAAGACAAATCTTGTTTGATCACCTCCCCAGGGCCTACGATCTTTATAATCTGGGGTCTGAAAAGACTCCCGAGTATAATAGTTTGTGTGTGGTGAACAATATTTGCAATAAACATCTCAGGGGACATTATACTGTGTGGAGGGGCCACTATAGGATATTATACTGTGTGGAGGGGTCACTATGGGATATTATAGTGTGTGTAAATGGGGCATTATACTGTGTGTGGGCCAGGAAAGTGGGCGCTATGCTGTGCGGGGGTGGAGAGACCCAAGTCAAAAGTTTGCTATGGGGCCCAGTCTTTGCTAGTTACACACCTGTTATGCCCCTGAATAGCGCTAGGACGTCATAGACAGTGACATGATATGGAACGCAAGGGGCCCCCTAGAGAGCTGAAGGGGAAGTGGAGGCGGCAATGGCCAGGAGCGGGGGTCACTAAGTAAGGCCACTGGCTAGCGGCAAGAGTATTCATTGGGCGAAACTGCTATTATCTGTGTGGAGGGGCTGTTATGGTTCATTATACTGTATGGAGGCCACTTTGGGACATTATAGCATGTGTAAATTGGGCGTTATACCAATTGGGGGCCAGAAATGGGGGCGCTATGCTGTGTGGGGGTAGGGAGGCCCAAGTCAAAAGTTTGCTATGGGGCCCAGTCTTTGCCAGTTACGCCCCTGTATATATATATATATATATATATATATATATATATGTTACTGTTAAAGTGCGAAATCAGTGAATGTGCACATTACCTAGGTAATCTGCAGATTAACTGATTTGCTCTGTTAAAGTGCGGAATCAGGAGTTTTCCACACTTTACCTAGGTATTGTGCACATTCACGGCTTGTGGGTCGTTAGCGTCCGGAAGTTTTGTTTCTCTTGTAGTCCTGCTGTCCCTACTCCGTCCCTCTCTTCTCCCTCCTTTCGCCAGCAGCGTCTTCCGGTCGTTGTTTTTTTTTTCATGTGTCACAATCGCCGTCGGCTTCTCAGCGCGTAGCACAGCTAACGGTTTGCTTTCAAAACCCATTCAAGTTGAATGGGTTTTGAAAGCAAACGGGCGTGTGTGTGTGTGTATGAGCACGCTTATACCCTCTGCGCTGCAAAGCAGCCGGCTTTTTTTTTTTTTTCGGACACAAAGGACTTTGTGTTTCCGACGAAAAAACAAAAACTGGCTTTTCGCAGTGCAGAGGGTATAAGCGCACACACACACACACACACACACACACACACACACACCCGTTTGCTTTCAAAACCCATTCAAGTTGAATGGGTTTTGAAAGCAAACCGTCTTCAACCTTGACATGTAGTTATCTGTACTTTAACGAGTGCCTAGTAGTTAATGTGCACATTAACTAGGTAATGTGCAGATTAGCTAGGTAATGTCAGAAATGAAAGAAGTTTTCTGCACTTTCTGCAACAGATCGCCCTAGTTAATGTGCACATTACCTAGTTAATCTGCAGATTAACTGAATTCTGCACTTTAACGGTAACATATATATATATATATATATATATATATATATAACATACACACACACACACACAATAGTGACCACAGCATCTATGGGGTTTTGGAGGGAGGGGGCTTGAAATAAAATATAAATAAAAGGTAAAATCACACAATAACACATTAATCCCCCCCATCACAAAACATTTAATAGATAATTAAAAAACAAGGACCCAGGCAATACAACTATAATATTATTTTACTAGCATGCTTAATGTTGTAAAAAAAAAAGGACCCAAACAAATTTTGCCAGAATTGTCAATTTTTTGTTCTTTCACCCATCGAAAAAGCATTATAAAAAGTGATCATGGCTAAGGCCCCATGTAGCGGGCCGCAGCAAAATAATGCTGCTCGGAACCGTGGCAACGCACTGTGATTTTTACGGCAGCGCTTTTCACAGAAAGTCCGCAGAGGTTTCCTCTGCAAACTTTCTGCTTCAATTATACCTATAGGGAAACCACTAGCATTTCTTTAGGTATATGCTGCGATTTCCAAAACCGCGATGGCGGCATGTCCGCAGGGTGTATTTTTCCGCAATGTGTGGATGGGATGGCAAATCGCCGCGTTCACACTACGTGGGGCTCCGGCCTGAAAAGCGTTATATTCCCCAAAATGGTATCAATAAATACATCAGGTCTAACTGCAAAAATATCCCTCGGACAATTCTGTTTACAATAATTAAGTTATGGGTCTTGGAAAATTGCGATGGGAAAAAAAATTATTGTCAAAAAGGGTTTTTACTTTGCAAAAGTAGTAAAAGTTAAAAAATTATACAAATTATAATTGATACTAAAGCAACTATTTAATCGTATCGATTCAGTGAATACATTTATCTGGTTAAGCCGCACTGTGAATGGCGCAAGATTCATATCATAAAAAGACAATAGCAAAATTTCAGTTTTTCTCTATTCCTTCCCAGAAAGAGTTAATAAAAGTTAATTAATGAGGTATGTCTACCACAAAATAGTGCCATTAAACACTCCCACTTGTTACGCAAAAAAACATATCCTCATATACCGTAGTTACATTGATGGAAAAATGCAAAAAAATTGTTTGCTCATCAAGGCCTGTCATTAAAGGGTTAATACATGCTTGGTAGTTTTCAAAGACTACAGCTGACTCTTCAGATTTATACTTTTAAATGTCCTTTTTTTTCACTTTTATTGCCCTATTAACAGTAGCTGTAAGCCATGTTAGGTTTAGTTTAAGATGTTTATACCTATTCCCTATATAAATAAATATAGCAGTAAAGTTAAATACATTTAAAGCACTCCCATTTAACATCTGTTTCATAATATGACAATAGTTGCTCCAAGTCCATGTGCTGAAATACAGACCTTAAAGGGAATCTGTCAGGTCTAAAATTCCTACCAAACTACTAATGTTTAAGGGTGTTTAATAGGGACAGAAACACACTTTTATGGCAATGCAGAAATAATAATCATTTTAAAGATGAGCAAATCAACCTACAAATGCACCAGAGAAGGACCTGATTTTCCTGCAGACTACCACCAGCACTCCAGTTCTATGAAATTGCTGTCCAACACCGCAACTTTAGTCGTCATTGACATTTTCAACCTCTGGTTGTATGTACAGGGCAGCCCGGCTCAGTGGTTAGCCTTGCAGCACTGGAGTCCTGGATTCGAATCTTGCTAAGGACAACATCTGCAAGGAGTTTGTATGTTCTCCCCGAGTTTGCGTGGGTTTCCTCCCACACTCCAAAGACATACTGATAGGGAATGTAGATTGTGAGCCCTATATGGGACAGTGACTGACAATGTCTGTAAAGCACTGCAGAATATAATAAATAAATAAATATGTATCATAACTGTTTGTAGGCATATCTGGCAAATTGAACCTGTCCCTGGAGCACTTGCAGGCTGATTTGCATATCTGTAAAAAAAATATATTATCTCTCTGAATATTTATTTATTTATAGTTTAGGTGGAAAGTAATTATGTTATGGTCACTATTACTAAGTTTTTCATGAATAGTTCCATTGTTAAGAAGTTCTGCATAGTTAGAAACTACCAGAACTAACAGTAAATCACCTCTGGAAGGATTGTCTACAAACTGGCCCCTAAAATGATCTTTTAACAGACTGAAGGATTTTCATCCCTTTGTAGGTGAAGCAGAACCATGACTGAAGTCAGTGTAGTTAAAATGCTGCACCATCACCATGGTACTTGCTTGTGCAGTTTGCTCCATGTGTTTAGGTCTGACCTGATATTTCCTCAGTTATAGATTACACCAAAAATCATTTTTTTCAGTGTTTACCTTCCCTTTGCTATTTACCATGTCTTTCCAATACAGTGTAAAACAAAGGAGATTGATCATGTCACGGGCACACAGAATACATCATTGAGTTCCTCTCTTACCAGGTCTTCAAACTTCACCGTGGGAGACTTCTGACATTTGTGACTATGCACTTTAGTTTGCTGTCTAATTTCTATGTTCTTTTTCAGTAATGTGACTTCTTGAATTTTTGTGGCCACATTTGTCTTCAATGTTGGTTTGTAAAACATGGAGCTACTTATCTACTGCCCTAATGCATCCCTCCACAGTCAACATTGACATTCCCCATATAGTCTACCCTTTCTTGCCTAGCCATCCCTTTATATTCTGCCATGTCCACTCTGCCTCCCTAATATAAACCTAATATAATACCCCTTGAATCCTTCTAAAATTCTTTCCCACAGCAGATCTCCTTCTATTTATGAGCAAATTATCTGCACAATAAAGTTTGCACTCCAAAGAAAAGCCAGCTCAGTGTTCTGGGATCCCAAACCCTTCTGCATGGCACCAAGACTTGGTTTCACTCCCTAAACTCCCACTGTCTTTCCTGTGTTGTGCATGGCACAAGCAGTATTGGAAAGAGTGCAACCACTGGTGTAACTATAGGGGTCACAGTGGTTTCAGTAGCAACTCAGCACATAAGCCAGGGGCACCCACAAATCACCCTCACTGATTCTGATTACATTTCCTTCATCTCCTTTTTGGCTTCCTTTGATGGCTGGCAGTCTGTGCATACTACATTTATTAATCCTCTCCTCAGTTCCAATGGTCTAAGGGGGAGTTCACACTACCATTGCTAATGTCCATTGCTGTCTTCTGTTATAGGATGACAGCAACAGACATTAAACTGTCACAGAGAACGGTAACAGACTGATTCTGCATCCGATCCCATTGACAATAATGTAAACAACATGATGGAAGCTATCTTCCGTCATGTTTGTTTACTTTTGTAACGGAAGATAAAGTCCTGCATCCACGACTTTATTTACTCATCTTTGAGAGTTAAGCAGCTGCACAAAATTGTGCAGTTGCAGAAGCGGGGACAGTTTATTACCGTCTCTGTCTTCCCAATTGCTGTGTACAGCTGATTGCTGGGGGTCTCCTGCCAATCTTTGACTGGGTACCTAATCCTAAGGATAGGTTATCAATTTATAAGACTGGAAAAAAACCTTTAAATATTGCCACAAGTGGCAGGGAGAAAAATATCACACTTTTTATAGTGGGTGATTCTCAAGTGAGGAAATTGCAACATACAGTATATTATCAGATAATTGAGTTTTTATACAGGACTGCTGGGCTACTCTTTTAAGAAGGCCGTGCTTCATTTTCTTTGTTAAGCCCATTTATAGTATGAAAACGTATCACTGTATCATATGTTGACTAGCATGCATACCTCAATGAAGTCAGCGTGAATACACCAAGAAGTTGCTGTTGGAATCAAATGAAACAGTATGTGTGAATGTGATGATGATATATGTAAGTGTTTACAATATCAAAGTGAAAGTATACATTTATTAGGAAAAACTGTACACTTGAGAGGAGGCTGTAATACTCTTCTGGGCCACTTCTAGTCTGAATACAAGATAAGAAATGGTTGGGCATGGAGGTCTACAGGTTCGGTATGGTATGCAGTGTACATTTGCCCACGAATGTTGTAGCTTTGCCTATAGATCCTGCACACTTGTAGTTTGGCAAAGCTGGCGTCTCAGCTGGTCCCATAAATGCTCGGTTGGCGATAACTCTGGCGAGCGGTTAGGCTAATGAAGTGTTGCAATCTGGTGGAGACATTTCTGGTAAACCCTTGCTGTGTGTGTGGCTGAAAAATGCCAGTTGGAAGCCCTGCCATGAGAGGCAACACATGTGGTCCTGGTGTCTTGCATATATGACTGAGCTGTTAGTGTCCCTTGTATCTCCATGAGGGGTGACCAGCTGTTGTATGCAATGGCTTCTTATATCATCACACTATCAGTTGGATCAGTGTATCATTCAACAGAAAAGACAGGATTGAAGTGCTCATCACGAGACCTTTATGCTCGAACCCAATTGTCATCAGATCCCAAACAGAACTTGGATTCGTTGTCAAAGAATATATGGTTCCAGTCCGTATCAGTCCTAGTTTCTCGTTCAAGACACCACTACAAACAAAAGCAATGGTGGCTGGCTGTGAATGGAAGGCCACATAATGAGTGCTGTGAGACCAAATTTCTTTCTGCTAAGTGCCTAGAAATGGTCCATGCAGAGACAGGGGTGTGTAATGTAATGTCTGGATGGTGAATAAGGAAACTGTGAGCTGCTCATGCAGATCAAAAATCCTCTCTACTGGGAGTCTGTCTGTACTTTGTGGAGCCTTGAATTAAAACAATATGTGCCTGCCCTCACTTCACCACTACTCCCAATACCTCCTAAAGGCTAGGTCAGAATGACCTAGATGATGGGCAATTTGTCTAAATTAAAATCCTGCTTCTCTCAGTCGAGTAATGTGCCACCTCTCAAAGTCTGTCAACTGAGCAAAATGTTTCAGTAGTTCATAAATGCATGTCTAGCAGTCCATGATTTATTACCAAGAGGTACACTACCCATAAGTATCCACTGAGAGTTTTTATAGGACAGCAGGGGAGGCACTCTTACGCCATCTTGTGGCAAGTACCAGGATATAATCAGACCACTGTTGTTATCATTTTCATATTTGCAGCAATCTGACACTTCTTTCTCTGTGCATTTTTGTGACTGTATATAGCCTTATGTGAGCACAAGTGAATGTGACAACCTGACAATGCATTCCTCTCATTGCTAATGAACAAAGATGATGACTCAGTTTATCCACAAGTATCCTTATTTTAATGTAAACACAATAAATGGTAAATTTTAGGTTTACTATTATTCAGTGACACATTTAATGGTAATTACAATACAAAATAAGTTTTGCAGTCTATACTACATTGTGTAGCATTGTATAGTGCAAATAATGTTGACAAACAGATTTTTAATATATGCAGGTAACCTAGGGAACATTTTTCTGCTTACCTTACTGTCTCAAAATAGCTCCTTTTAGTGAATTTAATAAAGCCTTTAAATGATTTTTGTGGTTTTAAAGACATGCTTTAAATCAGTCACATTGTACATGTTCTGCTTTATAAGGCATGGCATTGTTAAATAAGACTTATGCCTTTATATTGACATGTTCATCATTTTCATTATATTACTAGTCACAGAATCTCTTGCTATCCCCAGGAAGCTCTATAGGTTATTATAAGTCAAAGCATGAAAGCTTTAACTAGTTTGCTGCTCTGCATTATGTGCCTGATCTGTGCTGTCCATATGTATTCTCTAATAAATCCATTTTATTCATCCTGCAAGAACTCCAACTTGTTACTTCTTCATATCTCATCTGCACTGTATGCTGTAAGCGTTTGAAAAATTTTGTGCCCAGAAAGTTACTAGTAAGCCCTGTTACAATTTACACATGTAAAAAGAAACAATGCTTTTCTAGGAAAATTAGAATAGGCTGTAGATTCAGCTATCCATTCTAGCATAGCATTTTCACGAAGCATCAGTGTACTTTATTCAATAGTCTTGATGTAATGATCAGCACACTTTTCAGACATATATTTTCATCAAAATGAAAAAAAAATATGTAATTTTAATGGAAAGGGTAGGCCTGTCTTAGAGATAATGGAAGCACCATATCGCTGAAAATAGAGAGCCCATGAGTCTTACATCAGATTGATAACAATCAGTGATCCACAATGCTGTTCATCAATAACATTGTAAACTTATAGGACTATTAACAGACCAAGATTTTTGGATGCTAATATAGGCCATTCACTTGAGATGCCTGTTGGCTGAATGCTCGTTTGGTGGACAGCTATCTCTCCAGATACTTCCAAATACAGTATATATATATATATATATATATATATATATATATACACACACACACACACACAATCTATATATATTACACATGCATTTCTACAAGTGTTTGCCCTTGATTCCTAGCCACAGGTTCAATAAATCTAGCCTTATGCTACCACATAGTTATACTTATTTGTACAGTTAAATTACAACAGTAATGAAATATATATGTGCTTCATTGTGCATGACTGGAAATATTATGTAAAATGCCATGTTCACAATGAATGATTGAAAAAAATATGTTGCTCAGTTGTTATTGTATACACAAGAGTAGTCTTTGAAGAGCAAGGACAATAATATTTGACAGCTATCTTCAACATGTTCTCCATGAGATTTCATAAAAATGCGTAAATAGTACCTCTTGTAGACCATGCTGTCAAAACAGGCTTAAGCATTGCTGAATATTTGCCGATATCTGAAATTCATTTGTGTATACCGTATTTTTCGGACCATAAGGCGCACCGGATTATAAGGCGCATTATCAATAAGGGCCTGCTAAGGTGTCTAGGTTCATATATAAGACGCACCGGATTATAAGGCGCAGCGCATTAAATATAACAAAGCTCAGACCGTAAGTCAAACTTTATTTAACTCTTTCACGATAACTCTCAACTTGTTCAGTTGTAACTGCAAATCAATACATTTACTTTTTCAGTTCATTCCTCCACCACAAATCCATCAAACTCTTCATCTTCAGTAGCAGAGTTTAATAGTTGTGCGATTTCGGCATCAAACATGCTCGGGTCCCCCTCATCATTATCCGAGTCGGTCTCGTTGCTGATGTTTAACTCTTCAGTGATGATTCCAGACTTCCTGAAAGCTCGGATGACACTGGAGACTGATACCTTCTCCCAGGCGTCCACGATCCACTTGCACATAGTGGCATAACTCGCCCGGCGTTGCCTCCCAGTGTTGGTGAATGTGTGGTCACCTTCTGTCATCCAATTCTCCCATGCAGCTCGCAATTTAACTTTAAAAGACCTGTTGATGCCAATATCTAGCGGCTGGAGCTCCTTGGTTAATCCACCCGGAATGACGGCAAGCTCCGAATTAGTTTTCTTCACTTGGGCTTTGACAGCATCGGTCACATGGGCGCGCATAGAGTCACAGACCAATAGGGATGGGGATCTGTGAAAAAAACCATCCGGTCTCCTGACGTAGACCTCCCTCAGCCACTCACTCATCTTCTCCTCGTCCATCCAGCCCTTTGGGTTAGCCTTGATGATGACACCAGCAGGAAACTGTTCCTTTGGCAAAGTCCTCCTCTTGAAAATGACCATGGGTGGTAGTTTCTGGCCATTAGCCTGACAGGCGAGAACTACAGTGAAAGATGACTTCTCGTTTCCTGTGGTATGTATAGATACCGTACTGGTCCCTGTTTTCTCAACAGTACGGTTTACGGGGATGTCGAAAGTGAGGGGGACCTCATCCATGTTAGTGATGTGTTCTGGTTGGATATTCTTTTCATTTATTTTGGTTATGCAGTAGGTGCGGAAAATGGCCAGCTTCTCTTCATAATCCTTTGGCAGTTGCTGGCAGACAGTAGTTCTGGTGCGGATGGAGAGATTACGCCTTTTCATAAAACGAAAGCACCATGAAGGACCTCCTCGAAAGTCCTTGATCTCCATGTCGCGTGCTATCGCTGTGGCTTTGAGACGAATAGAGACAGTGGAGACGCTTCTACCTGCGGTTCTCTGTTCGATAACCCACTGTTCTATTTTGTCCTCCAAATGTGGCCATCTTGCTTTGTTTCCTCGGAAACTCAGTTTGGTCTTCTTTACCTGGCGTAGGGCATCTTCTTGTTTCCTCCACTTACGCACCATAGATTCATTTATGTTGAATTCTCTTGCAGCTGCTCTATTTCCATGCTCTACTGCATAACTTATAGCTTTAAGCTTAAAATCTGCATCATAAGCATGTCTCTTAACAGGAGGCATTTTTGGGGTAGTCGGTATAAAAAAATGAAACACACGGGGCTCCTGCGCACAGAGCTGTATGTATCACCGCGCTCAGTGAGGATCCTGACTGCTGTGGCCGTAATGCTTAAGCCATTTGTGGGTTCACATATAAGGCGCATCGGACTATAAGGCGCACTTTTGATTTCTGAGAAAATCATAAGATTATATGTGCGCCTTATAGTCCGAAAAATATGGTAAGTTTATAAAAGAATGTGTTTATTCTGGTATGATATTAAAGATACAGCTGTGAGGAAGATGTTCAGGAAAGTTGTCTAGTAGGACTTTTGGATACATAAAAGGAAGGGAAGAATTACGAGACAGACAACCATATCGCTACAGGGTGTACAGTGCCATCCAGCCTCTTTGCTAAAAAACAGCTAAACGTCATTGATATATTTACTGCACATTTTAACCAGCATAGTTTTTAATTAATTCCCTAGGTAGGACAGCAGAAACGAAAATCTAGCTCTCATGAGGTGCCAAGAAGAAGTAATTAAAATAAGAGCTAAAAATGTATCATTTTATTGGAATTGCATATTTTGCACTGTTTATTGGGGAATACTGTATACTTGATGGAAGATGCTTTACAGTAGATGTCTGGTATATTTATTAAGTGTTGCACAGCTTATGATAAATGTCTGTGATAAAATATCTGCTCAAGTTTTGGTTGTAAAGTTTGCTACATTACATGAGTGTTAGCTTAATGTTTCAGCCAGGATCCTAGGCAGTTTAGTTCAAAAAGGGTAACCTAAACTGAATACAATGGTAGCAATCCCTCAGCTGTTAAAGGACAGTCTATACAGACTTACAGTTTCTGCATGTTAGCAAGAATGTTCCATTTGATAATCTACAATCACTGAACTTGAGCAATGGACTTGAAAAACAACATATATTAGAAGATTTATATCACTTTACATGTCAGCAAAGACACACAAACATCATTCATTATTGCATATTTTAGCAATATTTTAAAGGGGATGTCTAGTTTGAACATTTTTAATGGGAGCCTACTACCTTCCACATGCATATTCAACTGCTACCACCGTATTACAAAGTACATTACATTGAGAAACAGTATATTTTTTTGCTATTTATGTTACTTTTGTAGTTTTCAAGAAAAACTAATTTTGAAAAGTGATGCAAATGAACCAGCTGGTGCACCAGAGGCAGGCCTTGAGCCCTGGGAGCACTGTTTAGACCACTCAAGTAGGATGGGTCATACTAGTGGAAGGATCAACTCTCACTGTCCAGGCGCTGCAGGCAGGAGATGGTAGGGGAACTTCAGGAAGCTAAAGGCATGCCCGTAGTGCACCAAACGTCTCATTTGCATACCATTTCCAAGTAATTTTCTCCAAATCCTGAAAAGTGACATATAGTAAAATTATGTTGTTTATCACTGTAATGTGCTCAGTAACAAGGTAGTGACAGTTCAATATGCTTAGAATGGGGGGGAGCTGGTGTCAGGGGCGCACCGCTAATGAGGTGAAGTGAGGCGGCCGCCTCAGGCGGCACTGTCTGTCACTATCTGAGGGGTGGCATTTTTTACTTTATATTTTCCGTAAACCAGCCCAGGACAGGCCGCTTTAAAAAAAAAAACAAAAAAAACAACGCTGCGCGGTACCTGTCCTGGGCTGGTTTACGAGACCTCTGCATGTCAGCGCAGGCGGCGATACAATGATGTCATCGCGCCTCCTACACTGACACACAGATGTCGCGGACAAAAAGAGGAGGTGGCGGCTACATCAAGGCATCGCAGGTGAGTATAACTTTTTATATATATATATATATATATATATAAATAGGCCGTAACCTGCTGGAGTATCCCCAGCAGGTAACGGCCTATTTACCTACCCCGCGTCTGCTCGTGGCCGCCTCCGCTTCCTCTTCTGCTATGGGACGCAGAAGGAGAAGTGGATGCCTCCGTGAGCAGCCGCGGGTATCGGTAAGTGAGGCCACGGGCCTCAAATACTACTATTTATTATACTCCGGGGTCTTTTCAGATCCCGGAGTATAATAATCGGAGACCCAGGGGAGCTGAGGGAACATAAAAACCAATGCTACTCACCTCTCCTGCGATCCGATGTCAGTCCGAGCAGGCTTGGGCCTTCTGTTGACGTCACCAGGTCGCGTCGCCTTTCTGATCACGTGACGTGTGTGCGCAATTAAACAGAGCCGAAAGCTGCTGGGAGTGTACCGGTGTCCAGGATAGGTAAGTGTGAAAGATCCTCAGTGCGCCAACACCGCGTTGGCCCACACCTGAGACTTCTTTACTAAAAAACCACACTCACCGCCAGTGAGTGCTGGCTCCACAAGATAAATACAAGACAAGCTTTCTAAATTTTGTATATTTATTAACCCCTAAATGGGTCAGTATTAACATCTAACACATGCAGTTCAGAACAGATATGCAGATGTATGCAAGCATTAACAGTTACTAGTTACAATATACAGCACTGTGGAATCATCACACCTCCCCCTTTTAGATGGGGCTTGTAGGAAGTAGGGGCCTGTGCTCCTCTTCTGAGAGCACCTCTGCCGCTTCACCGCGCCGGGATAGGCTGTCTGCATTGCCATGGGCGCGGCCGGGCTTGTGCCGAATGTCGAAATTGTATTGTTGGAGCACCAGGCTCCAGCGCAACAATCACCCATTCTGACCTGCGATACGCTTTATCCAGATCAGAGGGTTGTAGTCCGTCACCACGGTGAAGTGGCGCCCATACAAGTAAGGCTGCAGATGCGGCAGGGCCCAAACAATTGCCAGTATAAAGCCATTCCCCCCACAAGGCTGGGGCTACTGGTCCCTCCTGGTGAAGTAATCCTTGGGACTGGGCTGCTTGCCGCACTTCCTGGCCTAGCACCAAAATCAGGACTCTGCTCGATTCTCTGCATGGCTGTGGCTGCCTCCATTTCAGCCATATGCTCAGGGTCTCCAAAAGCCTGGTTCTGCAGTTCTGGAGATCTGCTTCTGAGCCCACTAGCCATCCACTGGTATTTGCCAAATAAAAGATAGGATAGAATACAAAGAGTAAGGGAGGGGAACAGCACTGTATCAAACTTTCACTGTATCTTAATGCTTGCTTTAATACCGAGCTTGTCTCATAGGATTACCACAATCCCCAGCGTCTGAGTGATAAAGGTCACCAACACACGCTGTTTATTCTAAGATCCCACTACGCTGCCACCAATGTGAAAGATCCTCAGTGCGCCAACACCGCGTTGGCCCACACCTGAGACTTCTTTACTAAAAAACCACACTCACTGCCAGTGAGTGCTGGGTCCACAAGATAAATACAAGACAAGCTTTCTAAATTTTGTATATTTATTAACCCCTAAATGGGTCGGTATTAACATCTAACACATGCAGTTCAGAACAGATATGCAGATGTATGCAAGCATTAACAGTTACTAGTTACAATATACAGCACTTAAAATAAAAAGGAAATAAAAGTGAAATAATTACTTTACCACACATATCCTTGATGTGGCTCTATAATCCAACCCTCACACATAGCATGTGAGGATAACCAGTGGAGGCTCCTAGCAGCAGCATCACAGCATTCCAGCCTGCATGCTCATCACAGTATCTTCTCACTGACCTCTTACCTCATCTCTTATACCCTTGATTACACCACCCAGAATGAGGTCACCAGCGACGGCAAGTCTGATCCAGTAGCCTAGTCTAAACAATACATGTGTATTTGATCACCCAGGCTATGTAGGAATTCAATGGAGCCATTCTGGGATGAATACAAAGCCCTTTTGTTACATTGTTGCCACTACTGACAACATACACCTAGGATTAGAGCTACGCACAGTTTGAGTAAATGGAAGTAAGAGGGAGATACGATACCCAGAGATCAAAATACATCTTTGAGTTATCACCATATTTAAGTGGAATCATCACACCTCCCCCTTTTAGATGGGGCTTGTAGGAAGTAGGGGCCTGTGCTCCTCTTCTGAGAGCACCTCTGCCGCTTCACCGCACCGGGATAGGCTGTCTGCATTGCCATGGGCCCGGCCGGACTTGTGCCGAATGTCGAAATTGTATTGCTGGAGCACCAGGCTCCAGCGCAACAATCGCCCATTCTGACCTGCTATACGCTTTATCCAGATCAGAGGGTTGTAGTCCGTCACCATGGTGAAGTGGCGCCCATACAAGTAAGGCTGCAGATGCTGCAGGGCCCAAACAATTGCCAGTATAAAGCCATTCCCCCCACAAGGCTGGGGCTACTGGTCCCTCCTGGTGAAGTAATCCTTGGGACCGGGCTGCTTGCCGCACTTCCTGGCCTAGCACCAAAATCAGGACTCTGCTCGATTCTCTGCATGGCTGTGGCTGCCTCCATTTCAGCCATACGCTCAGGGTCTCCAAAAGCCTGGTTCTGCAGTTCTGGAGATCTGCTTCTGAGCCCACTAGCCATCCACTGGTATTTGCCAAATAAAAGATAGGATAGAATACAAAGAGTAAGGGAGGGGAACAGCACTGTATCAAACTTTCACTGTATCTTAATGCTTGCTTTAATACTGAGCTTGTCTCATAGGATTACCACAATCCCCAGCATCTGAGTGATAAAGGTCACCAACACACGCTGTTTATCCTAAGATCCCACTACGCTGCCACCAATGTGAAAGATCCTCAGTGCGCCAACACCGCGTTGGCCCACACCTGAGACTTCTTTACTAAAAAACCACACTCACTGCCAGTGAGTGCTGGGTCCACAAGATAAATACAAGACAAGCTTTCTAAATTTTGTATATTTATTAACCCCTAAATGGGTCGGTATTAACATCTAACACATGCAGTTCAGAACAGATATGCAGATGTATGCAAGCATTAACAGTTACTAGTTACAATATACAGCACTTAAAATAAAAAGGAAATAAAAGTGAAATAATTACTTTACCACACATATCCTTGATGTGGCTCTATAATCCAACCCTCACACATAGCATGTGGGGATAACCAGTGGAGGCTCCTAGCAGCAGCATCACAGCATTCCAGCCTGCATGCTCATCACAGTATCTTCTCACTGACCTCTTACCTCATCTCTTATACCCTTGATTACACCACCCAGAATGAGGTCACCGGCGACGGCAAGTCTGCTCCAATAGCCTAGTCTAAACAATACATGTGTATTTGATCACCCAGGCTATGTAGGAATTCAATGGAGCCATTCTGGGATGAATACAAAGCCCTATTGTTACATTGTTGCCACTACTGACAACATACACCTAGGATTAGAGCTACACACAGTTTGAGTAAATGGAAGTAAGAGGGAGATACGATACCCAGAGATCAAAATACATCTTTGAGTTATCGCCATATTTAAGTGGAATCATCACAGTAAGTAACACTGGTTTTTAGGTTTGTATCTTCCCCTGGGTCTCCAATCATTATCCGGTCCAGTCTGAAAAGACCCCAGAGTATAATAATAGTTCGTGGGTCGGTCACTATGGAGCATAATGCCGTGTGCAGGGGCAACTGTGGAGCATAATACCGAGTGCAGGGGCCACTGTGGAGCATAATACCGAGTGCAGGGGCTACTATAGAGCATAATACCGTGTGCAGGGGCCGCTATGAAGCACAATAATGTGTGCAGGGGCCACTATGGAGCATAATACCGTGTGCAGGGGACACAATAGAGTATAATACCGTGTGCAGGGGCCACTATGGGGCATAATACGTGGGCTCGTCCATCCAAAAAGCAGAAGATGTGTGAAGTTATTGTCATTGTTAATACCGTGTTGTTGATCTGATACTGAAGTAACACAGGAAGAAGAATTCTTAAAAACTGTTTTATAACTTTGTGTATTGTGTATATTGTGCGACGATAACAGCGTGTGAAGCTAGTAGCATGGAAATGCAATTTTTTTTTTTTTTTGGGGGGGGGGGCGTCATTCTATAGTCCGCCTCAGGCAGCAAAGAGGCTAGGTTCAACACTGGCTGGTGTGATAGACTCCATTTTATTCATTTGAAATGTCCCTGATGATAAGTTGAGGGAGAGGATGAATGGTGGATAGGGTATTTCACTGCCACGACCACCACCCCAACCCTGATAAGTTATCAGGGGAAACAGGAGAACTGTGCCCAGTGGCTAATAAAAAGAAAACATCTGGCAGGGAAACCCGCTCTTTCCATCCATATGCCCTAATAGAGTATTTGTAATGTCTCTGCCGTTTCGGGTCTCGGCGCCGCCCTCCGCTCGCACGCTGTGGCGAAGTAGGCGTCTTCAATTTGGTTCTTTGTGTAAGTTTCTTAATGCTCAGTCTGAACATGGTCCTAATCAGTGTAATGGATTTCTAACCACACCCGTGTTCTAAGTATTTCTCTCTGGACAGTATAGAGTTAATCTCTTCCTGGCTTGTGTGATTGACAGCCTGTGTGCCTATCAGGTGTGGGGCTGGGCCCAGACTTTCTACATACAGGATGTCACTTCTCTGCAAGTCGCCGGTTATTGCACTTGTGTTTTGCCTGCTCTCTTTATTATTTCCCTTGCTACCTTGTTACCTGATTTTCTGACCACTGGCTTTGACTTTGACTATTCTCTTGGATTTAGATTTTATACTCCATTGCTCGTTTGTTACTGACCCCTTGGCTTGCTCACTCTGCTTCTGTGTTTGTTTTGTCGTGTCCTGTTCTGTGTGTCACTTACCCAGTATAGGGCTTGTCTTCAGGTTGTCCTTTTACTATTTAGGGTAACTGAGGCAATAGGAAGGGACAGTGGCTGGGGTGAGATTAGGGCTCACTTGTCTCTGTCCTTCCTTCCAGACCGTTGCAGTAGTGTCAGGGTATTGCTTCGTTTGGCAAGACCCTTACAGATTAACCGGCCGATACATTCTGCCATTGCTTCCCATAGGGTCAGCATGGATCCTATTCAGGGCCTTGCAGCCAAGTTGGAAGGTTTGTTAGGTCTGGTAGCTGAGCTTGCTAAACAGGTGCAGACCCTTACTGATGCTGCTGCAGCATCTCCGGTTGTTTCTGCCCCTTTTAGGGTTAAGATGCTACTCCCGACCGTTTTTCAGGGGATCGTGAAAAATTTTAGACTTTCCGGGAGTCCTGTCGCTTGTATTTCCGGATTAATCCACATGCATCCCAGGCCCAAATGGTGGGAGTAGTTATATCCCTCCTACAGGGGGATCCACAAGCTTGGGCCCTTAAACTCCCTCCAGGGGCTGAGGAGTGGATTAACTTTGAAAAATTTTTTTTGTCTTTGGGGTCTATATATGCTGAGCCAGACCACATTGGGCTTGCGGAATCGCAACTCCTCATGATGCGGCAGGGCAAACGCTCTGCTGAGGAATATTGCGCAGAATTCTGCAAGTGCAGCGTGACTGCAGGTTGGTGTGAGTCAGCTCTAAAGGCCCACTTTAAACAAGGCCTGTGTGACCGTGTTAAGGAGCTCTGGGTTGGTCACCCAGATCCTCCCACTCTTGAGCAGGCCATGACTTTGGCTGTCCGTATTGACCGTAGGATCCGGGAAAATGTTAAAGAGAGAATAGGGTCTGCTTCTTTCAAGTTTTCTGTCTCTCCCTCACTCTCTCCTGAGAAACCTGTTATTTCTCCCATGACTCCTGGTGAGGAACCTATGCAACTGGGAGTTATGGACGCCAAGATGCGACGAGAGCATCGTCTCAGGAACAACCTCTGCCTGTACTGTGGTACTTCCGGTCATTTCATCCGTGACTGCTCCATCAGACCCCGCACACCAGGGGAAAAGCTTCAGTGCCTGAGTGGTGGTCGGAAGAACCACTCAGGCAACCAGGTATTTGCCAGTAGTAACAATAAGATGTTGTTATCTGTGTCTCTGTCCTCTGGGGACAGATCTGTTTCTGGCCAGGCCTTAGTTGACTCTGGGTCTGCAGCAAACTTTGTCACATTCTCGTTTGTCTCAGCTTTAGGCATTGAGCTTTTGCCACTTGACACTCCTCTGGCGGTTACTGGAGCGGATTTTGCCCCACTGGCCAGGGGTAAGGTCCGTTTCAAGACCCCCTTAATAACGTTGCAAGTGGGTTCAGCTCATTCAGAGGTCATGAGCTTTTTTGTTATGGAGCATCTATCTTCCGATATTATTTTGGGGCTCCCCTGGTTGAACCTCCATAACCCTATTTTTGATTGGGGTAAAAGGGAGTTGGTAAAATGGGGAGATCAGTGCTCATCCCACTGCATTGTTTTGCACACCTTAAATTGTGTTACTGAGGAGACTGTCTCGGCTGCAAAAGGTGGGAAACACCAGGTGAATAAAAAATGTTTGCCTGGCCCACCAGTGTCTGTGGTTGTGCAAAAAGACCCTGAATTGAAGGCAGAGAAAATACTGGGTCCTACTAAAACTGGTTTATCTGGTGAGGGTCCGGTGGCCCCTCATAAAAGGGGGGGTACTGTAACGTCTCTGCCGTTTCGGGTCTCGGCGCTGCCCTCCGCTCACACGCTGTGGCGAAGGAGGCGTCTTCAATTTGGTTCTTTGTGTAAGTTTCTTAATGCTCAGTCTGAACATGGTCCTAATCAGTGTAATGGATTTCTAACCACACCCGTGTTCTAAGTATTTCTCTCTGGACGGTATAGAGTTAATCTCTTCCTGGCTTGTGTGATTGACAGCCTGTGTGCCTATCAGGTGTGGGGCTGGGCCCAGACTTTCTACATACAGGATGTCACTTCTCTGCAAGTCGCCGGTTATTGCACTTGTGTTTTGCCTGCTCTCTTTATTATTTCCCTTGCTACCTTGTTACCTGATTTTCTGACCACTGGCTTTGACTTTGACTATTCTCTTGGATTTAGATTTTGTACTGCATTGCTCGTTTGTTACTGACCCCTTGGCTTGCTCACTCTGCTTCTGTGTTTGTTTTGTCGTGTCCTGTTCTGTGTGTCACTTACCCAGTATAGGGCTTGTCTTCAGGTTGTCCTTTTACTATTTAGGGTAACTGAGGCAATAGGAAGGGACAGTGGCTGGGGTGAGATTAGGGCTCACTTGTCTCTGTCCTTCCTCCCAGACCGCTGCAGTAGTGTCAGGGTATTGCTTCGTTTGGCAAGACCCTTACAGTATTTAAAGGGGTTGTACACGGGTGCACAGCTCGTTACCAGGCAGATGTCTGATTACTGTGCACCTGTGTGTTCATCACATGACCATGGACTGTAAATCACATGACCACGGAATTATTTTTATCCATTAGGAGTAAGCAGAATGAATGACAATAAGAAGAGATCTAGAAAACTGTGAGGAACTGATACAGAAAGTATATTGGAAAATAAGTTCAAAAGAGGGTAAAAAGAAAATATTTACTGTTCTTTTAGATTTTTCCAAAGGATAGACAGAGGATAGAGGATGTGTCTGGTTTTTGGGTGTTAGACCACAGGGACCCCAACGTTCACAAGAATGGGGTTTTTTAAGTTTTCCATGTGAATGCAGTGGTAGAAGGAATTCATATCACAGGTCCATTCACTTTTGTGGGCTTTATCCTGTAGAAGTGAATGGAGTGGTGGTCATGTAAATGCACCACCATCCTGGTGATCTAGGCCAATGATTGAGTTAAAGGGGTTGTCCAGTGTCAGCAAATAAATGTTATTGTTTGTATAATGAAAAGTTATACAATTTCCCAGTTTTCTAGATCTCTGCTTGCTATCATTCACTCTGCATTCGAGTGGATAAAAATCAGTCCGTGGTCATGTGATGGACACAGAGGTGCACAGCTCGTTACAAGACATATGTTTGATTACTTAGCACTTCTGTAACAAGCTGTGCACCTGTGTGTCCATCTAGTAAACTGTGAGGAATTCATATAGAAAGTATATTGGATAATTCTATAACTTTTCATTGTACAATTTCATTTATTTGCTGAAACACCTTTAATGCTAACATTCCTGATGATCTAGATTAATGAATGGGTTAATGCTATTTTCTGTGGTGATCCAGGGTAAGGAAGGGATTAATGCTGACTGAGACCATATCATAAGGTAAAGTTTTTTTTTAATCTATTCACATGGCGTGGTACTGCATGGTGGCTGGCTGCCATTGCTGTGGTGCTGTGGCTATGGCTGGTGTGGCCAGTGTCTGGGGGCTTAGTCTGACAGCAGGGTTGCTGTTGAGCTGAGGTTCTGTTGTGGTGATGGTGATTGACATGCAGTGCAATAGTGTAAATTTGGTTGCATTAATGCTTTCTTTCTAGGAGATCTAGGTTATTGAAGGGGTTAATTGTGACATCCTTGGTGGTCTAGGGTAGTGGAGGAGTTATTCCAAGTAGTACTTTCATTCATGGATGCAAAGTTCTTTTTATTTGGCTTGTGTCTTGATCTTGTTTCTCTATCACAGGGCATCTCTGCAGACATTCACAGAGCAGAACAGCTAAATGGAGTGTCTGTGTAATCTGTTAAAGATTGAGGAGAGCCTAAGGAAGAAGTAGTGGAGATGTTTATAGTAGTGTAATGTTGTACCGTGTTAGCCATAGAAAGTAGTGGAAGAGTGAAGAAATCAGGCGATACCTTTTAGAGGCTGAGTATATTTTATAAGTAAGCTTTCGAGAGTGCTAGCTCTCTTCTTCAGACATGGTGTAATACTAGAAACTGAAAATTCACTCTATTTATACAGACACAAGACATGGATCTTCAAAAGGATCTTGGAATAACAAAATACAATATACGTAGGGAAGTTATTTACAACAGGTCATAAAATAAACAATCTGTAAAATTTGTGGTGCGTGACAGAGGGATCTGTTATCTGTTTGTAATCAGGTGGTGATTTATGACCCTCACAGTTCATACATAGTGTGACATGAAGCAGGCATGAATATTAAGTCCAAATTGCAGAGTTTGAAATTTTTGCATTAATTTGTATTCCCATTTTTTCCTCTCCCTCCCTTAAGAGCTGTGTCTTAAAATGTCCCATTAAAACCACAACCTGCAAATCTTCAATAGAGTGGTCTTCTCTGGAGAAATGTGCGGCCACTGGGAGATCTGTTCTGCTGTTATTAATGGTGGATCTGTGTGAGTTCATGCGCTGACTAAGTCTCTGGCCTGTTTCCCCCACAGAGAGGCCTGTGGTGGGACATTGCACACACATTATGAGATACACCACATTGGAAGACCTGCAGGAAAATGTCCCAATGTCCCCCTAATTCTGTGCACTTGTTGTGACTGTGGGATAGGTACACTGTCAGCGGTGTGGATGTGCTTGCAGGTCATGCACCTGTTTTGCAGGCAAGGTGAGGTGCCATTTTCAGTTGGGGCCTTCAGGGCACTCTGGACAATAATATGTCTCAGGTTTGGTGGTTGTCGAAAGGAAAGGAGAGGGGGTCTATTTATATGTGAGAAGATGTCTCTGTTAATGGCTGCTGCTTTCTTTAATTGGTTGTCCATCACTTTTGGTTTGTATCCCAATCGGAGAAATTTCGTCCTCAGATCCTGGAGGTGCTTGTCCGGGTCTGCTTTGTCGGAGCAAATACGATTGTATCGTATAGCCTGGCTGTAAATAAAAGATTGTCTTGTGTGCTTGGGGTGGAAGCTGTCATTTCTCAGGTAGGCCGTTCTGTCTGTGGGTATCTGGTATATTGATGTGAGTAGCCGGTGGTCTTTAATGTATATTGTGGTGTCCAGAAAGTGGATTTCACTCTCTGAATAGCTAAGTTTAAGGTTGATGGTAGGGTGAAAGTCATTGAAGTCATTATGGAATTGAAGTAGGGCCTCCTCACCTGCAGTCCAGATGACAAGGATATCATCGATATAACGAAGGTAAATCATAGGTTTGGTGGTGCATGTTGATAAATATGTTCCTTCCAGTTCTGCCATAAAGAGATTTGCATACTGGGGTGCACATCTGGTCCCCATTGAAGTTCCCATTCACTCTAGATATAGATCCTCTCCAAAAGTAAAATAGTTGTGGCTAAGGATGAATTGTATGAGCTGCGTTACTGGTTCTATTGGGAGGTTTTGTTTTTCCAGGTGTACCCAACATGCTGCAACTCCATCCTTGTGGGGAATGTTGGTATACAGGGATTCCACATCCATGGTGGCTAAAATGGTACCCTCAGGTAGTGGGTCCAGGGCATTTAGTTTGTTAAGAAGGTCAGTGGTGTCCTGGATTTAGCTTGGAGTATCCCTAACAAGGGGTTTTAGGAGATTTTCCACCCAACCCGAGATGTTTTCCGTCAGTGTCCCAATGCCAGAAATGATAGGTCTCCCAGGGTTGCCATCTTTGTGTATCTTTGGTAGCATATAAAAGCATCCCAGCCTGGGATCCTCTGGGATAAGCCCTTTTACCTGCTTCTGGACCTGGATTGGACATTTCTTGATCAAATCCTTAGTTGTTTCTTATAGGCCTCTGTGGGTTCACTTCCAAGTTTGGAGTAAAGGATGGGATTTGACAGTTGCTTGTTTGCTTCCTGGATATAGTCTGAGGTGTTCATTATGACTATTGTGCCCTCTTTGTCAGCCGGTTTTATTATTATATCCTGATTTTCTTCCAGTGAAGTAATAGCCTTCTGTTCCTGCAGGGTTAGGTTATGCACCTGTTTCTTTTGTTTCTCCAGGATTTCTGATTTTATTTTGCTTCTGAAACAGTGAATATATTTATCCAGTGCTGCGTTAGTTCCAGGGCGTGGGGTCCAGGTAGATTTTTTGGTAGGATTCCTTATGGGCTGTTCTATCTCAGAGTCTCTGCTGTATGAAAGGTCTTTGTCATAAAAACATTCCCTCAATCTTATTTTTCTAAAAAAAAAAACTCCTCCATATCATTGCAGAGTTTGATATGGTTAGTGTGTGCTGAGGGGCAGAAGGAGAGACCTTTGGAGAGAACTGACATTTCGTGTTTGTTTGGCTCATAAAAGGAAAGATTCACAACACAGCTCTGGTGAGCTGGGCTGGTACTTGCAGCTGTAGTAATGAGGCCTTTTTGTCTCAGTCTATGGAGATTTTTCTTTCTGTTAATAAGTATGTCCTGAAGTTTCCGGTGGAGAAGTTTATTCATTCAAAAATCTCCCATAGCCAGAGTGGGCCCCTGTACACCGAATATGCTGCACAAACACTTTGTCTGCCCCTGCAGTTGAGACAAACCCGCCCTACCACTCTCATTTTTGTGTAATTTTCTAGCTTTTTCATTGTTTCCTGTTTTTAGTTCTCACAGCACAAATATATGCACCTCTGGATATTTTTTTTGATAAATCCAAAGTGTATCCAGAGAAACGTCAATCTCTACTTTTTTATTTGAATTTTGAATGTCTGTGGTACTTACTTTTGTTAAAAAAGACTGCAATCAGATATTACCCGACATTGTATAGTGAAATACAGAAAACCTGTGCATGATGGGGGGAGAATAATCAAACAATTTATACTACCCATTTCTTGAAGAAAAGATTACAAACTTTGTCACTCCTGTTTTCTCTGAAAAATTGTTATTTTTTTATATTTTTAGGCCTCTCTCACCACTTTTCAAAAAGGGGGCAAAGCTTAGTGAGAATAGCTCCAATTTACTATAATTTGCACCAGAAATTGTCATAAATTATAGTGCAATGTATGTCAGCTATAAGCTATTTCAGTTTGCGGCACACCAGCAGCCCAAGATACCCCAAATTCATCAAGAGTAACGGCCCATAGCTACCCAAACCACCCACAATCTTAAAGTGGTTGTTCAGGGATAATCGTTGATTATGTAGATAATCTGTTTTCCCTTAGTCCAAACAGCAGCACAATATGGGGTATCTCTGCCCCTGTGTGCTGGTAGGACAGTCAGAATTTTTAATTTACATAATTAACTAAGCGATACTCCCCTATAAGAGGAAAAGGAGACCTGCCCTCACTGTTAGTTATAAAGAATAAAAGAAAAAAACAACAATCCTTCTTAAAGAGGGGGAAAGCTTGTGCTACTGTTCGGATTAAGGGAAAACAGATTATCTACATAATCAACGATTCCCCTTACGTCCAAGAGCAGCACAATATGGAGACGTAGTAAGTAGATCCCCTAGGGAGGGTTAAACCTAGGAAGAAATCTGAGCTGGACCCTAATGAAAAAAAAATATGGCTCTTAGAAAAAAGCCTGCAATTCTCGTATTCTTTTAGCTGAGGTGATAGCTAGCAAACAGGTGGTTTTGAAAGCCAGAAACTTAAGATCCACCTCCTCAAATGGTTCCAATGACGGGCCGCAAAGGCCAGAAAGAACTGTGGATAGATCCCAGAGTGGAATGGGAGCTGCAACCACTGACCTAAGTCTCATAGCAACCTTAAGAAATCTGGGAATTAAGGGGTTCTGAGACCATCTTTTGCTTAAGCAGGTGGATAGGGGTGAAACCTGTTCCTTCAGTGTGGCAGGGGAAAGGCCCTTATCCAAGCGGTCCTGAAGAAAATTTTGAATCACTCTCGTAGAAGGATTTGAACTATTCATTTCTTGTCTGTAGAACCACTCGTTGAAGATATTACCTATCTCTAGGTAGCTTTTATTGGTGGATTCTGCTCTTGCACAGAAAAAAGGTCTTCAGGATGACTGGTTGAATCTCCTCAGATCCTGGCACTTTCTGAGTTCCTTGGAAAACCAGGTTCTGGATTGGGGGAAGCTTCCAATAGATCCCTCGACTCATGAGCATGAGTTTGGAACACCAAGCTCTTTTTGGCTATCACAGAGGCTTAGTACTGTCTGACTTTCATTAATACTGTTGGTATCATGGAAAGTGGAGGGAAGATGTATGCCAGCCTGAACCTCCAAGGGATGGACAGGGCATCCACTGCCAAGGGATAGGCCTCCTGATACAGTGAGCAGAACGTCTCTACCTTGGCATTGAGTCTGGTCACCATAAGGTCTACTTCTGGAAGACCCCAATTCAGGGTGATCTGGTGGAACACTCTTGATAGAGAGACCATTCTCCTGATACGGTAAGACCCCGACTCAACTGATCCGCTACTATGTTCAAGGAGCCCTTGATGTGAACTGCGGAGATATGGGTCAGATCTTTCTCTGCCCAGGTGAAAAATCAGACCTGCCTTCCTGAGGACTGATAACGATCTGGTGCCTGTTTATTATGGTCACCATGTTGACAGAACAGATCTTGACAGCTCTTCCTCTGAGAAGAGGAGAGGAATGGAGTAGTACCAGGTAAACTGCTCTGAGTTCCCTCCAGATGGATGATGTCATCTTTTGTAGCCTGCTCCAGACTCCTTGTATGGTTTTCTCGTATAGATGGGTTCCTCATCCTGAAAAGGATGCATCGGTCAACAGGGTGCAAAGAGGTTGGACAGTGGACATCCGACTTTCAGGTGTATCACCAATTGAGAGAAAGACAGGTTCTGGGAGAAAGTCTGATCCTCTTGTCAAGACTCGGAGGACCATGATTTCAGACCCCTAGTACTTCCAACTGGAGGGGACGCATATACCATAAAGTCCAAGGGACTGAATCAGCTAAGGCTGACATGAGGCCAGGACTCTCATAATTTTTCTGATGAACATCCAATGCGTCTTGAGAAGATATCATTATTTATTATGGTAACTTGTATAGCGCCATCATATTCCGCAGCGCTTTTACAGACATTGACAGATATAGGGCACTGTCCCATATAGGATTCACAATCTACATTCCCTATCAGTATGTCTTTGGAGTGTGGGAGGAATGTGGAGTACCCAGAGGAAAACCACGCAAACATAATACAGTCTCCTTGCAGATGCTGTCCTTGGCAGGATTCGAACCCAAGGCTGCACTGAGCCACCGTGCCCGAAGTGCTCTGATTATCTTTTCTCTCATTATCGGAGTTAAAGAAATTTCTAGACAGACTGAACCTCTGAAACTTCTTCCGTGTGGAAGGAATCACCTCTGACTTCTCCTGGTTATTAGCCTAGATGCTGGAGGAAAGACACAGATGTGTGCAGGTGCTGGAGCAGGATGGTTTCTGACTAGGCTTTTATTAGCCAGTGGTCCAAATATGGCACTATGAACAGACCTTGAAGTCTGAGTGTGGCTGATACTGGAGCCACCACCTAGGTAAAGGTGTGGGGAGCCGAGGAAATGCCACAAACTGGAAATGTCACCTATGGGCGGCAATTGATACAGCAGTTCTCAGATACCTTCTGTGAGGAGGATAACTGGAACTTGTAAGTACGCATCCTTTAGGTCGAGAGTGACAAGAACATCACTTTGCAGAAAGGATGTGACCAACTTCCCAGGCTCCCTTTGGAAACGCTCTTCCTTATGAAGAGACTTAGATATATTAGGACTATAACATATATTGGTAGCAGGAAGTCTGGGGAGTAGACCCCAAACCTTCTTCTGAGGGGGGACCTTTGCCAAGGACCCCTTGTCCAGGTATTCTAGAATGGAATTTTCCAGTATAACCTGCTCCAGTGCAGGAAGAAAATGGGTTACGAAGAATCTGTCTTGTGGCGGGCAAAGAAAATCGTCTGCATAACCCCGCTGTACTTACCTGCAAGACCAAAGTTCTTGGATCTTGGAAAGTATTTGCCGCCACAGGAGGTGAAAAGCTGGCGACAAAGCCAGGCTTCTTTCTGTCCCCTTCCTTGGGGAACTTGCGTCCAGCCCCTCTGGACTGATATTTAGCACACCTCTGATATTGGAATGTAGATTGAGGATGGCTGCAGATAACTTCTGCCCTGGCCAGAAGGTCCTGCTTTTCCTTTAAAAGACTGCGGAAGGCACTTATCCTTTTAATTGCAAGACCTTCCATGATGTCGTCCAGGCCTCTGCTAAAATGTTTACCTAGCTCAAGGGTATGGCGCATACGTTATACTTGGACGCATTGTCCGATCCCCAAGGTTTCAACCATAATGGCCTTCTAGCAGCTGTAGAGAAGGCCGTAGATTTGGTGGCCATCTTGACCTGGTATACAGAAGCTTCCGCTAGATAGTCTCTTATTCGCTACCTCATTGGAGGTGATGCCCACAGAAGCCTGAGCAGAGGCCGAGGATTAAGCCCTCCTAAGGGTCCACTCCAATCGACTATGTATAGAGACTTGGAGATTGGAGCCATCTTCCGCAGAACAGTAGAACAATTTAGCTACCGCCATATGCACCTTAGACAGGGGACCCAACGGTCCTGCTAAGGCAAAATAGAGTCCTAAACCTCCTCGATAAAATAGTTTGCCCTTTTTGGGTTGTCTCCACTCCCCTGTCAAAGTTTTATTCAGTGTCATGTCCACTTGGAAGGCCCTAGGCCCCCTATTGGTGGAACTAGAGACTTCGCCAAGTTCAACATCACGGTCTCTGACCAGATGGACTTCAGCAGCCTAGGCAACCTTACCAAGAGGCCTGCTGGGATTTTGCGAAGTGTCTTCATCACACGAGTGCTTCACATTGAGTATGTGAAATTCCTCTGATGGAACTAACTGAGGATGTCTCTCAGTATGAGGCTTCTTAGAGATCTGAGAAATCGAGTTCCGGATTTCTATCCTGCTCCTTGACCCACACAATTAAGTCTCGAATGGATGGATCCTAAGATGGGGTCCCACGGCATTGGCGACAGCGAGTGTAATCGTACCATCAGGCAGAGGGATATCGCACTCTGTATAAGTGAAATGTTTCAACTTAGAGGACCTTTCCCTCATTGAGTCGCCGCTGCCACCGAAAGCAGTGGAGGACATCAGTCAGAACAGTATCAAACAAAAGCGTACAGCCTATCAAAGAGGCAACCATTGACTCAGGAAGAAGGTTTAAATAGGTAGGGAGAAGACCATACTTACCCATGAAACTTATATACACAAACTTTTTTAAGAGACCCTTAACAATGGCATCTTTAATACCGCTACAGCAGTAAGAGAGAATGGCCTAAACTAGTCTGGTAACGCAATCCAGCGCTACTGGGAGAAGGCTGCTCTTTGCTCTTATTCCACTGCTATAGGAAGTGTGGTGTGTCTTTGTAGCAGACTGGAATAGAACCATAACTGCAACAGAAAAGGCAGTGTAGGAAATTTGTGTCTGAGACGCTGTGATCAGTTGAAACTGAGCATAAACACCTGAAGCATAAGCTCTGCTGAATACTGAATGCACAGATTGCCCAGCCAACAACATCTCAGCCTGAGATAGACCAGGGCAGGCACACCTAGCCCAGAATGTCCACAGACAGAGAACGCAGCAGGGAAAAACAAGGAAGCCTTAGGAGTAAAAGCTTCCAAAGAAAGAGATGAACAGATGAAAAAGAAAAAAAAAAAACTTACAAAAATGTAGTTAACCCCCAAATCCTTAGGAAAAAATGGGAGGACAAAGAGCCTTCCTCCACCTGTCCAAAACACAGGACAGAAAAAAACACAGTGAGGGAGGTCTCCTTTGACTCTTATAGAGGAGTATAGCTTAACTAATTATGTAAATTTAAAATTCCGCCTGTCCTACCAGCACACAGGGGAAGATACCCCATATTGTGCTGCTGTAGGACGTAAGGGGAATAGATTTTTGCCAGGAGGCCGGGGAAGGTGAAAAAACCCCCACAAAAAAAACCCATACGTCATCCAAGGAAAGGAACCAGGACGTCACAGGTGACGTATGTTAATGATGTTCCGGGTTCTTTCCTTAGGCAGCTGAGGCTGCTGATTGGCCACTGGAAAATGCCCCCAGATGCCGCTGAACTGGACAGCTGCCTGGGACACCTGAGCATTGGGGACAGATGAGTATCGGCTGTTTTTTGGGGGTTTTTTTCACCTTCCCCAGCTTCCAGGCAAAAATCTGTAGTTCCTAGACAATCCCTTAAAATGCTGACCTCATAGTACATAGATGCAGTTGTAGCAGACCAAAGACTGCACTATCGCAAAGTGTATTAGGGGACAATTGGTAGCTGGTTCTGGGTGGCCACCGGCAGTTTGAGCTACTGTACACACAGCTGTCTGGCACTGACTCAATGACTGTGATCTTCTTTATTTATTATGCTTACTTGTATAGTGCCATCATATTCAACAGTGCTTTACAGGGACAGTCACTGTCCCATATAGGGCTCACAATCAACATTCCCTATTAGTATGCCTTTGGAGTGTGGGAGGAAATCCACGCAAACATGGGGAGAACATACAGACCCCTTGTAGATGTTGCCCTTGGCAGGATTCGAACCCAGGACTCCAGCACTGCAGGGCTGCAGTGCTAACCACTGATCCTCCTTTATTCCTGTCAGATTGCAGCTGTGTTCCTTCAAGCATCCTTGCTTCATCAGAGGCAGCAGAGCTTATGTTGTGTGTGTCTGCCAGGTCAGTTGTTCGCAAATAGTGTGACAATATGTTGTTGTACTATATAACTATATAGTTCAGTCACACTGTCTGTGAACAGCTAACTTGGCTGACAAACAAAACATGCTCTGTTCAGACACTCTGTCAACTGCAGACATAACCCATCAGTCAGAGATGTGGGGCCGACAACTTCCATCATCATATACAGGAAACTGATTAGCAGTGGATGACATGTGCATGCCATCATCTGTTAACATGTGCATAAGGGACCTCTCCTCCAGACATGTCAGGCTAGGTTCACACCTGCGTCTGGATTCCGTTTGGGGATTCAGTTCCCCATTCTGCTTAAAAAATGCAAGCAGGATTTTTCTCTCTGCATTTTTCTGGCAGAAACTCGGCAGACCGCATTATAGTCTGTGGGATCCACGGGTTTCCGCAGATAACTGCTTTTTAAGCGAATTGGGTTGTCGAATGGAAACCCCGAACAAAGGTGGCTTTCTTCATAGTCACTTTTGTACCACTACAGTCTGCAGCAAATTCAATGTGCACTCAAGGGTTCTGGCTAATAGCATCCAAACAATGCAAAAAACTATCTGCATCGGACACGCTATGGGTTCAAAAACCATTGCACTTTTGTAAATCGCAGCATGTCAATTATACCTACAGAAATGCTGCCGTTGTCCGTATAGGTATACTTGAAGCAGAAAGTCCACAGAGGAAAGCTCTGCAGACTTTCTGTGAAAAGGACTGCGGGAAAAACCGTGATGCATTTCCATCGTGGTTTTTCCAGCGGCGCTTTTTTTGCTGCGGCTCGCTACGTGGGGCATTAGCCTAAAGCAGCTTTTAACAATCCATGTTCTTTGTTCCAGATTTTGCAGCGTTTTTTTTTTAGCCAGAGTCAAGAGTGGCTCGAAAAGGAATGGGGAATATAGCACTCATAACTTTGGCTCATAAAACTACAGCAAAATCTGCAATAAAAAAGCAGCTTTTCTGCAATGTGGGGCCTTAGCTTTAATGTGAATATGTCACCAAGTTTGGTGACCTTAGTCCTTTCCAGCATTGCAGTTTTGAGCTACAGTAGAGGAATCCTGGAGCTCCTTTAGCTTCCGGTGGAATGAAGCTAAGGGTTTGGAGCCACTGGAGATAAGACCAGGATTCCTGGTTGAGTAAACTGTTTTGGGAATTGGAGAATACTCTGACTGAGGAGACACGACATGCATTGGACCACAAATACCTTTTGATTTATATCAAGGAGAACTGAGTCCCTCGTGGCCTCAGATTCAGACAAGCCTCTCCATTCCCTAATGATACTCAATTTTCGGATGAATGGGATCAGTATATTCACCAAAGTGGATTAGGCCTTGTTGAGAGGTTGTCACATAAACGACAAAAACTAGCAATTGATTTGGGTTCAAAAATTGATAGACTTATGATTAACCTGGACAAGTACAGTGGATTTCATTTGTATGTGCCGTGTTTTGCATACCCATACATTGAATATTGAAAGAGGTATACTGGAGGTCAAAACAGAAAAATTGAACAGGGATCGTAGAGACTACCAAACCAATAATGTTAAATACTGGCTTAATAATAAAAATAAAAATAGTAAAAATAATTCTAATTAATCCATTCAAACTCCACCCACTAGAAAAAGTGTAATGGTGCACAGGAATAAACAGGCACCCAGATCTTTGAGAAGGAAGGCAATTCATCAGAGGTCAAATTATACTGTAATAAACATACAATTGTAGAAAAAAGTATTTCATCTGGCATGAAATCTAATAAAGTTAATCACATAAAGCCAGCCACACACACTGGTATAGGCTCCTTTTCTAGAAATAGATCTGTCAACGACAGTTTAGAGACACTGTTTCCAGGGGACCAGTCAATTTCTTCCCTCTGTTTACCACCTACCAGCTTTGGAAAAACAAAACATTGTGCAATAACACACCACAGGTACAAATTACTACAAAGGGTGTGGATACCAAACTTAATCCACCCATGCAGTTTACAGATGAACTGTGTTTTTTTTTTATATCAATAGTTTTTATTGAAAGAATACATTAATACAATACAAATGTCAAACATAGTATATGCATAGAAGACAATCATGGCTTTACAAACTACATATAAAAAGGGAAATAAAAAAGATTTGCGTGAAGTACAGTCATGGCAGAAATACATTTCGCAATGTAAGTTAACAGCATATAAGTCTGTGTTATACATATGAGTAGCAGAATATAGTAAAAGGTAGCATGAAACATTAATCAAGTCTTGCCATGGGAAGGGACGGGGGAGGGGGGGAGATCGAGACATGCGGGAAAAATAACAAACCAAAACAGATAACCAAATCAACGTAGGGATAGGCCTGGGGAATAAAATAAGATCAGATTGGATCGTGTCACTCTCAACATCCCACAAAGCGGATGACCCGCTCCGTGGGCCTGTGTGCAGACCTATCTGCTACCCATTATCAACACTAAGAGTAATTAATTAATTAATTAGGAGGATAGTGTATAAGCATTCCAAGAACACTCAAGAAGGGTACGCCCCTAGGAAATTAAGAGAATATATAATGAGATACTTAGGGTTCCAGTAATGTCTAGGGTGTATAGAACATTAATTGGCGTGCGGTGGGGGGAATGCGGTCGCCCATAGCTCCCAATGCTTCCTGAATCTTTCCAGACTTCAACCATTGCATGCGTAAATACGCTCATATTGATAATTCAATGACGCCACCGAAATCAGCTCCATCAAGGTCGGACAGGAGGCAGATTTCCATCTACGTGCAATAAGCAGACAAGCAGCCCCAAGTACCTGATGGTTCTATATCTGCTCGGCGTCGTATGAATGCCCAGCAAGAGGAGTGCCAGTTCAGGTGTCGATCCTACTGCTCCACCACACAGTTTATTGAGTAGCGAAAATACAGAGATCCAAAAGGGCTGAATGAGCGGGCAGTGCCAAAACACATGGAACAAAGAGCCAATCCCTCCACAACCTCTCCAACAGCCCGGTGAACACGATGGATAAAACTTAGCTAAGCGTAGGGGAGGGTAATACCAGCATAGGAGTAATTTGCTATATTGCTCCCAGTGAGAGGCACACACCGTAGATTGCTTAGCCCATCTAATCGCCTCCCGCCAATGACTAGCCTCAAATCTGCAGCCTAAACATAAGTTTAGTCTTTCGAAAGGTACAATCCATGTTCAAAGTACGATACAAAATCTTAGTCGTATATGCAACTGGGGAAGTCTGTGGGTGTAAGAGGTCGGCGGCTGGCTGAGGCAAGCGTAGTTGAGCTGAGGTGGCGTCAGACAGATACAGTTCCTTGTGAAAGTATTCAGCCCCTTGAACTTTTCAACCTTTTGCCACATTTCAGGCTTCAAACATAAAGGTATAAAATTTTAATTTTTTGGTGAAGAATCAACAACAAGTGGGACATAATTGTGAAGTGGAACAAAATTTATTGGTTATTTTAAACTTTTGTAAAAAATAAAAAACTGAAAAGTGGGGCGTGCAATATTATTCAGCCCCTTTACTTTCAGTGCAGCAAACTCACTCCAGAAATTCAGTGAGGATCTCTGAATGATCCAATGTTGTCCAAAATGACTGATGATAATAAATATAATCCACCTGTAGGTAATCAAGTCTCCGTATAAATGCACCTGCTCTGTGATAGTCTCAGGGTTCTGTTTAAAGCACAGAGAGCATCATGAAGACCAAGGAACACACCAGGCAGGTCCGTGATACTGTTGTGGAGAAGTTTAAAGCCGGATTTGGATACAAAAAGATTTCCCAAACTTTAAACATCCCAAGAAGCACTGTGCAAGCGATCATATTGAAATGGAAGGAGTATCAGACCACTGCAAATCTACCAAGACCTGGCCATCCCTCTAAACTTTCATCTCAAACAAGGAGAAGACTGATCAGAGATGCAGCCAAGAGGCCCATGATCACTCTGGATGAACTGCAGAGATCTACAGCTGAGGTGGGAGAGTTTGCCACAAGCCACCTGGGAGACACACCAAACATGTGGAAGAAGGTGCTCTGATCAGATGAAACCAAAATCGAACTTTTTGGCCACAATGCAAAACGATATGTTTGGCGTAAAAGCAACACAGCTCATCACCCTGAACACACCATCCCCACTGTCAAACATGGTGGTGGCAGCATCATGGTTTGGGCCTGCTTTTCATCAACAGGGACAGGGAAGATGGTTAAAATTGATGGGAAGATGGATGGAGCCAAATACAGGACCATTCTGGAAGAAAACCTGTTGGAGTCTGCAAAAGACCTGAGACTGGGACGGAGATTTATCTTCCAACAAGACAATGATCCCAAACATAAAGCAAAATCTACAATGGAATGGTTCACAAATAAATGTATCCAGGTGTTAGAATGGCCAAGTCAAAGTCCAGACCTGAATCCAATCGAGAATCTGTGGAAAGAGCTGAAAACTGCTGTTCACAAACGCTCTCCATCCAACCTCACTGAGCTCGAGTTGTTTTCCAAAGAAGAATGGGCAAGAATTTCAGTCTCTCGATGTGCAAAACTGATAGCCGAGCCTTGAGACAGCAAAAGGGATCTTAGCCAAGCCAATTTCACTTATCTGCATACAGCGCTGTTTCCGGATTGTTGTCTTTCATCAGTACAGAGCAAAGTGAATTGGCTGGCTTAGTGGGAGGCAATGAGTGGGTTAGGGACAAGAATCTCTCACATTGAGGAGAGCACCAGTGAAGGTGTGTAGAGATTTTAATTGCCTTTCGCCCTCTACTTAGCATCTACATATCACAAGGCATTATGGGAAAGGAGCTGGGGAGCTCATGCGCCCTCTATTGGATGTAACAGATCCTCAATTTGCTTTTGACTCACCGAGCCTTGAGACAGCAAAAGGGATCTTAACCAAGCCAATTTCACTTATCTGCATACAGCGCTGTTTCCGGATTGTTGTCCTTCATCAGTACAGAGCAAAGTGAATTGGCTGGCTTAGTGGGAGGCAATGAGTGGGTTAGGGACAAGAATCTCTCACATTGAGGAGAGCACCAGTGAAGGTGTGTAGAGATTTTAATTGCCTTTCGCCCTCTACTTAGCATCTACATATCACAAGGCATTATGGGAAAGGAGCTGGGGAGCTCATGCGCCCTCTATTGGATGTAACAGATCCTCAATTTGCTTTTGACTCACCGAGCCTTGAGACAGCAAAAGGGATCTTAGCCAAGCCAATTTCACTTATCTGCATACAGCGCTGTTTCCGGATTGTTGTACTTCATCAGTACAGAGCAAAGTGAATTGGCTGGCTTAGTGGGAGGCAATGAGTGGGTTAGGGACAAGAATCTCTCACATTGAGGAGAGCACCAGTGAAGGTGTGTAGAGATTTTAATTGCCTTTCGCCCTCTACTTAGCATCTACATATCACAAGGCATTATGGGAAAGGAGCTGGGGAGCTCATGCGCCCTCTATTGGATGTAACAGATCCTCAATTTGCTTTTGACTCACCGAGCCTTGAGACAGCAAAAGGGATCTTAGCCAAGCCAATTTCACTTATCTGCATACAGCGCTGTTTCCGGATTGTTGTCCTTCATCAGTACAGAGCAAAGTGAATTGGCTGGCTTAGTGGGAGGCAATGAGTGGGTTAGGGACAAGAATCTCTCACATTGAGGAGAGCACCAGTGAAGGTGTGTAGAGATTTTAATTGCCTTTCGCCCTCTACTTAGCATCTACATATCACAAGGCATTATGGGAAAGGAGCTGGGGAGCTCATGCGCCCTCTCTTGGATGTAACAGATCCTCAATTTGCTTTTGACTCACCGAGCCTTGAGACAGCAAAAGGGATCTTAGCCAAGCCAATTTCACTTATCTGCATACAGCGCTGTTTCCGGATTGTTGTCCTTCATCAGTACAGAGCAAAGTGAATTGGCTGGCTTAGTGGGAGGCAATGAGTGGGTTAGGGACAAGAATCTCTCACATTGAGGAGAGCACCAGTGAAGGTGTGTAGAGATTTTAATTGCCTTTCGCCCTCTACTTAGCATCTACATATCACAAAGCATTATGGGAAAGGAGCTGGGGAGCTCATGCGCCCTCTATTGGATGTAACAGATCCTCAATTTGCTTTTGACTCACCGAGCCTTGAGACAGCAAAAGGGATCTTAGCCAAGCCAATTTCACTTATCTGCATACAGCGCTGTTTCCGGATTGTTGTCCTTCATCAGTACAGAGCAAAGTGAATTGGCTGGCTTAGTGGGAGGCAATGAGTGGGTTAGGGACAAGAATCTCTCACATTGAGGAGAGCACCAGTGAAGGTGTGTAGAGATTTTAATTGCCTTTCGCCCTCTACTTAGCATCTACATATCACAAGGCATTATGGGAAAGGAGCTGGGGAGCTCATGCGCCCTCTATTGGATGTAACAGATCCTCAATTTGCTTTTGACTCACCGAGCCTTGAGACAGCAAAAGGGATCTTAGCCAAGCCAATTTCACTTATCTGCATACAGCGCTGTTTCCGGATTGTTGTCCTTCATCAGTACAGAGCAAAGTGAATTGGCTGGCTTAGTGGGAGGCAATGAGTGGGTTAGGGACAAGAATCTCTCACATTGAGGAGAGCACCAGTGAAGGTGTGTAGAGATTTTAATTGCCTTTCGCCCTCTACTTAGCATCTACATATCACAAGGCATTATGGGAAAGGAGCTGGGGAGCTCATGCGCCCTCTATTGGATGTAACAGATCCTCAATTTGCTTTTGACTCACCGAGCCTTGAGACAGCAAAAGGGATCTTAGCCAAGCCAATTTCACTTATCTGCATACAGCGCTGTTTCCGGATTGTTGTCCTTCATCAGTACAGAGCAAAGTGAATTGGCTGGCTTAGTGGGAGGCAATGAGTGGGTTAGGGACAAGAATCTCTCACATTGAGGAGAGCACCAGTGAAGGTGTGTAGAGATTTTAATTGCCTTTCGCCCTCTACTTAGCATCTACATATCACAAGGCATTATGGCAAATTGAGGATCTGTTACAGTAGTAGAGGGCGAAAGGCAATTAAAATCTCTACACACCTTCACTGGTGCTCTCCTCAATGTGAGAGATTCTTGTCCCTAACCCACTCATTGCCTCCCACTAAGCCAGCCAATTCACTTTGCTCTGTACTGATGAAGGGCAACAATCTGGAAACAGCGCTGTATGCAGATAAGTGAAATTGGCTTGGCTAAGATCCCTTTTGCTGTCTCAAGGCTCGGTGAGTCAAAAGCAAATTGAGGATCTGTTACATCCAATAGAGGGCGCATGAGCTCCCCAGCTCCTTTCCCATAATGCCTTGGCTTCAAAACTGATAGCGACATACTCCAAGCAATTTGCAGCTGTAATCGCAGCAAAAGGTGGCACTACAAAGTATTAACTTAAGGGGGCTGAATAATATTGCACGCCCCACTTTTCAGTTTTTTATTTTTTACAAAAGTTTAAAATAACCAATAAATTTTGTTCCACTTCACAATTGTGTCCCACTTGTTGCTGATTCTTCACCAAAAAATAAAAATTTTATATCTTTATGTTTGAAGCCTGAAATGTGGCAAAAGGTTGAAAAGTTCAAGGGGGCCGAATACTTTCACAAGGCACTGTATGAAGCCAGTCTAGCATATAGCAGGTATATGCTTCCTTTGCAGGTAGATTATGTGTTTCCTGCAACACGGAGAAGGGCACAATGGTGTCACCTCTGTAGAGATCAGAGATATGTTTTATCCCACATCTGTGCCACGCGTCCAAGGATAAATGTGGTATCACGTGAGGGAGCATCGTAAGAGGTAAATTCAATGTGACCCCAGGGATATCAGTATCTGAAATAGCACATAAAATGCGCCACGCCCCAACCGTGGCCTGTACAGCCGGTGGTGCAGAGAGGGGAAGACGGTGACCAGGCCCTGACGCTAGCAGGAATCCCTCCCAATCGGAAATCTGGGCTATGTGAGCCTCCATATCAGGCCATAATTTATCATGATTTGATGAAAACCAAAATTGAAGTTGACCCAAAGTCGTGGCTAAATAGTAATGGTATAGATTTGGTACACCATACCTCCGTTGTCTCTCGCCTTAAAGAGTGTCTGTAAAGCTACTCTGGGCTTACAACTATTCCATATAAAGGCCATCATCTGTTTTTGAAAGCTCAGGAAAACAGACTTGGGTATTGGGATCACTAAAGTTCTGAGGTAGTAAAGTATCCTGGGAAGAATCAACATTTTATATAAAACAATTCTCCCCATCCAACCGTGGTCCAATTTAGTTAGAACATCAAGTTCTTTCTGAAGGGTAGCCAACAAACCTGGATAATTGGCTTTAACTAAATCTTTTGTATTCGGAGTGAGCTGAATTCCCAAATAGGGTATAGACTGCGGGCACCACTGGTAGGGCGATGTTGTTTTGATATGGTGTATATTGGTTTGAGTCAGACCAATCCCCAAAATCTGGGATTTGGATTCATTAACCTTATAATATGATAATGCTCCAAACTCCCCTAGGGTTTGGGATACAGTACGCAGTATGTTGTCAGAATAAGAAAGGGACAGGATCACATCGTCCACAAATAAATTAATTCTATGTTCTGTCTGACCCAGTTTAATACCAGGTAGGCCAGAATGTGACCTGATTGTTTCAGCTAAGGGCTCCATCACTAAAGAGAATATTAGAGGGGACAGTGGGCACCCCTGTCTTGTGCCATTGGAAATGGAAAAGGGGTGAGACAAGACACCATTCGCCAGCACCCGTGCAGATGGGCAGGAATAAAGTGCAGAAATTGCAGTGGCAATGGGGCCAGAGAAGCCAAACTTACGTAAAACCTCAAAGAGATATCCCCAATGTACCCTATCGAACGCCTTCTCCGCATCCAAGAACAGGAGCAGAGAAGGCATTCGTCTAGCCCGAGCAGCCGCAACCAGCGCGATCACACGTCTCGTGCCGTCTAGGACCTGCCTCCCCTTAGTGAATCCCACCTGATCCCTGCCTATTAATGTGGGCAGGACATCGAGAAGTCTGTTTGCAAGTACCTTAGCGAATAACTTTACATCTGCATTTAATAACGATATGGGCCAGTAGTTGGAGGGTAGGGAGGGGTCCCTGCCCGGTTTAGGCAACGCCACAATCGTCGCAGATAGCATCTCTAGGGGAAATTTTCCTGTCAACAATGCTAGATTAACCCCTTAACGACCTTGGACGTACTATTACGTCCTGGGCGCTAGGTACTTCGCGCACCAGGGCATAATAGTGAGCGGGTGGTATCGGAACCGGGTGAGATCGGGGGGGTGCCGATATCTCTAATCTGCAGCCCGGGGTCTGCCCAGTCACCCCAGGCTGCCTGGAGCCCCCAGTACCTGGTTGATCCTGCCGAGACCTCAGGAATTCAGCGCTGTGTTTCCATAGCGCTGACTTCCTGTATAGGCTGCAAGACACGTGTATGCTCGTGTCTTGCAGTCTATAGTACTGAGCCAGGTGGCTCTGGCTCAGGTGTCCTAATGGGACACAAGAAAAAGTAAAAAAAAAGTGAAAAAAAAATAATAAAGTATGTGAAAAAAATTAATAAAAGAATAAAGCCCCCAAAATTCCCTTTTCCTATATAAAATGAATTATATAAAAAATAAACCTAAAAATTAATAAACACAATACATATTTGGTATCGTTGCGTCCGTAACAACCTGTACAATAAAACTGATACCATATTTAATGTACACGGTGAAAGTCGGGGAAAAAAAAACGGAAAAAACCCGCCAAAAGTAACGATTTTTCGCCATCTCACCTTACAAAATATGCCATAAAAAGTGATCAAAAAGTCATATGTACCCCAAAACAGTACCAATAAAAAGCACAGGTTGTCCCGCAAAAAATAAGCCCTAAACCAACTCTCTAAACTGAAAAATAAAAATGCTACGCATCTTAGAAGATGGCGATGCAAAAAAAATTGATTTATGTCCCCAAATGGGTTTTTTTTTCTGCAAAATTGGTATTGCATAAAAAAACTATAAATGAGGTATCGCCGTAATTGTACTGACCCACAGAATAAAGGTAAAATGTTACTTACGCTCTACGCTGCATGGTGAAAAATTTAAAAGATAAAACGCAGTGCCAGAATTGATGGGGTTGTTTTTTAATCCACCAAGAAAGAGTTAATAAAATTTATTTAATAAGTTGTAAGCACCTAAAAATGATGTCATTAAAAAATACATCTCACCCCGCAAACAACAAGCCCTCATATGGCTACATGACCAGAGAAATAAAGAAAATATAGCTCGTACAATGTGAAGACAAAAACCCCAAAAATCGCCAAATCATTAGAACATAACTGGCTGCGGCAGGAAGGGAATGTATAAGCTGTGCGAGCGTATATTAGGGTACAAATCAGATTTAGAGATTACGAGGGACAATAAACCAGAAATGACCCCCAGAGTGACCCCCCAATAATAGGAACTACTGGGGAAATAGTAGGGAATTTAGTGTACCAAATGTACTACGCACAGCTTACATATTCACTTTTCCCCATCCGCTGTGCAGTCACGTCTGGGATACTAATGCTCACTACACCCCTTGATAAATTCTTTGAGGGGTGCACTTTTCAAAATGGGGTCATTCCCTAGGGGATTCCACTTTACTGGTACTTTAGAGGCTCTGCAAACATGACATGGCATCCAGATCCCAAACATCTGAATCTGCTCTCCAAAAGCCACATAGCGCTCCTTCCCTTCTGTGCCCTACTGTGTGCCCAAACCGCAGTTTATACCCACATGTATGACACTGGTGTACCCAGGATAAGGTACTTAATATCATATATGGGTATAAACTCCTGTTTGGGCACAGCCAGGCACAGAAGGGAAGGAGCGCTATTTGGTTTTTGGAGCACAGACTTGGACGGTTTGGTTTTTGGACGCCATTGCACTTTTGCAGAGCTGAAATGCCAGTACAGTGGAATCCCCTGACATGTCACCCCATTTTGGAAACTGCACCCCTGAAGGAATTTATCCAGGGGTACAGTGAGCATTTTTAACCCCCAAGTGTTGCTATAATTTATTATCTGTAAATGAATACGCAGCTGATGATGAAAGGTGAAAATGACAATTATTCCAGGAATACATCATTTCAGTGCGTAATATGTTGTGCCCGGCTTGTATCAGAGATGAACGCTCCAAAAGCTGTTGTGCCCGGGATCCCCGCTCACCAGTTTTTGGAGTGTGTGTCTGTGCAGACATAAACTGGGCACAACATATTGGGCACTGAAATGGCGTATCTATAGAAAAATTTCATTTTTAACTTTTCATTATCATCTGCGCATTCATTTTTGGAAATTTAAAGAATGCAACACTTAAGGGTTAATAATGCTCGCTACCCCACTTGATAAATCCCTTGAAGGGTATAGTTTCGAAAATGGGGTGACATGTCTGCGGATTCCACTTTACTGACAATTCATGGGCTCTGCAAAAGTGGCATGGTGTCCAAAAAGCAAACTGTGCTCTAAAAACCTAAATAGCGCTCTTTCCCTTCTGTGCCTGGCTGTGCCCAAACAGCAGTTTATACCCACATATGGCATTGTTAAGTACGTTATCCTGGGCACACCAGTGTCATACATGTGGGCATAAACTGTCATTTGGGCACACAGCAGGGCGCAAATGTGAAGGAGCGCTATGTGCTTTTGGAGCGCATATTTAGATTGTTGTTTTTTTGGATGCCGTGTCACATTTGCAGAGACCCTAAAATTGCCTCTACAAGATGGGGGTCACTTCTTGGGGAATTCCAATTTACTGGCACCTCCAGGGCTCTGCAAAAATATCATGGCGACCAGAAAGTCCCTCTAAATCTGTACTCCAAAAGCTAAAAAAAAACACAGTGCTCCTTCCCTTCTGAGCCCTGCTGCGTGCCCAAGCAGCAGTTTATACCCACATATATAATTTTTTTGTCCCCAGGATAGCCCACTTAATAGTTTTAGGAGTTCATGTCTCTGATGCCACAAAGTGGCCGCAACGTATTAGGCACTGAAATTGGATATTTCTTTAAGAACTTTAATTTTCACTTTGTACATTAATTTTTGGGAAGCATTTTTAGGCTCTAAATGATAATACCCCTTGATACATTCCTTGAGGGGTGTAGTTTCTAAAATGAGGTCACTTTTGAGAGGTTTCCATTATATTGGTACTTTAGGGGTTCTGCAAATGCGACATGGCATCCGAAAACTATTCCAGCCACATCTGCCCTCCAAAAGCTAAATAGCGCTCTTTCCATTTTGAGCCCTGCCATTTACCCATGCAGCAGATTACAACCACATTTGGGGCATTTCTGTGTTCAGGAGAAATTGTGTAATGAACTTTGGGGTGCTTTTTCTCCTTTGTCCTGTTGTGAAAATGAAAAATTTGGGGCTAAATTGACGGTTTATTGGAAAAAAAGTAATTTTTCATTTTAATGTCCCAATGTTAATAAAATCTGTGAAACAGCTGTAGGGTCAAAATGCTCACTATACCCCTTGATATGTTCTGTGAGGGGTGTAGTTTCCAAAATGGGGTCACTTTTAGGGGGTTTCCACTGTATTGGTACTTTGGGGGGTCTGCAAATGCGACATGGTACCTGAAAACTATTCCAACAAAATCTGCTCTCCAAAAGCTAAATAGCGCTCTTTCCATTCTGAGCCCTGCCATGTACCCATACAGCAGATTACGACCACATATGGGATATTGCTGTTTTTAGGAGCAATTATTTTGCAAACTGTGGGGTGCTTTTTCTCCTTTAACCCATTGTGAAAATGAAAACTTTGGGGATAAAGTGACATTTTAGTAATGTTTCATTTATACATCCCAGTGTTAGCAAAATCTGTGAAACGGCTGTAAGGTCAAAATGCTCACTATACCCCTATATGAATTCTGTGAGGGGTGTAGTTTCCAAAATGGGGTCACTTTTTGGGATTTTCCTTTGTATTGGTACTGTAGGGGCTTTGCAAATGAGACATGGCACCTGAAAACTATTCCAGCAAAATCTGCTTTTCAGACGCCCAGTGTCACTCCTTACCTTCCGTGCGCTGCCATTCGCCCAAACATCAGTTTACACCCACTTGTGGGGTATTTCCGTGCTCGGGAGAAATTGCATAACAAACTGTGAGATACATTTTCTCTTTTAACCCTTTGTGAATGTGTTAATTTTAGGGCTAAATTAAGGAATTAGTGGGAAAAAATGAAATGTCTATATTTCACCTCCATATTGTTTTAATTCCAGTGAAATGCTTAAAGGGTTAACAAACTTCCCAAATGTTATTTTTAATTATTTGAGGGGTGCAGTTTGGAAAATGGGGTGATTTATGGGGGTTTCTAATATATAGGTCTTTATAATCCCCTTTAAAAGATGATGCCGATATAAAGCAGAGATATGGTAGATAATATGTATTAATATGTATTAATGTATTTGGGTGGTATGACTATCTATCTGAAAAGCAGAGCATTTCACATTTTGAAAATTGCGATTTTTTTCCAAATTTCCATCAAATTTCCTATTTTTTTATAAATAAATACAAAAATATTCATTAGTGTTTACCACTAACATGAAGTACAATGTGTCACGAAAAAACAATCTCAAAATCACTTGTGTAAGTTAAGACGTCTCAAAGTTATTGCCATATAAAGTGACACATGTCAGTTTTGAAAAACGAGGCCTGGTCCTTAACGCACTTTTGGGCTGGGTCCTTAAGGGGTTAAACACTTCAGTAAGGTGAGTAAGAATAAGTGGCTTGAACTGCCTATAATATTCCCCAGAAAACCCATCTGGACCAGGCGATTTATTGAGTTTCAATCCATCTATTGCCCTGGCTACTTCCTGAGTGGAAATAGAAGCATTTAAAGACTATTAGCTGTGAATGTGTAATGGAAGGAAGGTGCAAGGAGCTTAGGAATCGATTAATATCTATACCAGAAGGCTGCGTGGTGTCCGGATCTTCCCTCAGGTTATACAAGCCCTGATAATATTTACTGAATTCATCCGCTATATGCTGAGGGTGAAAAACTTTAGCATTGGTTGATTTAGAAATGAGAAATGGGATTTTAGATTTAATCCTTGCCGCCTTAACTCTTTGTGCCATTAATTTGCTCTCTTTATTATATGACCGATAATAAGAGGCTTTAAAGCTTTTGGAGTGTTTTTCAAAGTCCACCAGTAGGTGGGTGCTCAGGTCATCTCTAGCTTTCTTTAAAGTAGCCAATAGGGCGGGGCCAGGGGCAGGTTTATGTTGCTGTTGTAAAGTTGTAATAGAAGCGAGTAGTTCCTTCACCTTGTGTAATCTCTGGCGCTTAAAGCGCGAGGTATGCTGTATCATTAGGCCCCTGACAAATGCCTTATGAGTATTCCAGAGGCAAAACTTATCAGCTACCGAGGGAGAATTAATCTAAAAAAATTCAGTGATGTCAGCAGTCAATTTCTCGGTTACTGATTTCAGGGACATGACATATGTATTGTTGTGCCACAACACGGGAGGAACAGTGACACCTGCCGAGCGAATGGTGAGAGTAATAGGCGCGTGGTCCGACCACGTGATATTACCTATCTCACAACCATGCACTCTAAGGAGCATATCACTCTGGACTAGGAACATGTCTATTCGTGAGTAGGATTGATGCCTAGCAGAATAGTATGTATAATCTTTCTCGGAGGTGTGTAAGCACCTCCAGACATCATGAAGCTCCTCTTGCTGGAGCCACGGTCCTAATTGTTGAGGTGTATGCTTGCCGCAATAAGTGGAATCAGCAGTAGCATCATGCACAATATTGAGATCGCCACACAATACCAAGTTTAAAAAGGATATTTGGGATGTGTTAGGACAGTATATATTTAAGATAGTAAAAGGGCAATTGTCAATCAAACAAATAAGAGCTACATGGTGGCCTTTGGGGTCTGAAATGACATGTATCAGCTGAAAGGACACTGTGTCTTTAACTGCTATGAGGACACCCGCAACCTTCCTGGTGGCATTCGAGCAAAAAACATAAGGTAACAGTTTATGAGAAAACTTCAGAGGGCGAGGGTCACAGAAATGCGTCTCCTGTATGCAAATTACATCCACTGCAGATCTGAGAGCCTCCTTCCACAGCAATGAACGCTTAAAGTGACTATTTAGGCCCCTCTTATTAAGTGACAGAAATTTAACACCCATAGATAAATTTAAAAGTTAATAACATGGATTGGTAGCAGAGAGACTCAAGTATGTGAGTGATACCAAAGAGAAATCTATTAGGCCTAAAGGGGAAAAATATTTTAAGAACAGTGTTCAGCATATAACTTTGCAACATTGAGTGAAAAAGAAAAAACAGAGTTACAGGACCGAGCAGTGTAATACTGCGCAAACTTGGGGGGAAGTTTGCCGTAGGATACAAATTACAAAGTGCACCACGAGTGACTCACAGTGTGTCCATTATGGCTATTCATTTGGCGGAGGCGGTAGTTTTCCACGGAGGATCCAGCTTGTGGGGCTCAGCCCTGGAGGAGTTCTGGATATCAGGCGCAGGTGGTGGCAGGTTCCACTGGAGTAGCAGACTCTTCCCTGTGTCAAAGGAATTGAACGAATAAGTCACTCCATTACTGATAACAATAACTTTAGTAGGAAATCCCCACTTGTAAGGAACATTGTGTTGACGGAGGACCGCTGTAACAGGAGCAAGCTTTCCTCTGGCAGCAATGGTAGCCTGAGAAAGATCAGCATATAGTTGAATTTCCTTAAATGTCTCGGGTAAAGATGACCTTTTCCTTGACTCGAACATGAGACGGTCTTTAATATGATAGAAATGTATACGGGCGAGGGTGTCCCTGAGAATATGGTCGGGCATTCCCTTCGGTTTCGGCAGGCGGTGGGCCCTGTCTATGGTCAGATCTGGGTCAGAGCAGTGTGGCAGGGTCGCTTTCATTAACTGTTGCAAGAAAGAAATCAAGTCCCTGGCAGCAACTGACTCCGGTATGCCACGAAACTTTACATTGTTCCGTCTATTTCTATCTTCCATGTCGGCAAGTTTAAGTTTAACTGCCGCTAATTCTTCCTCAAGATCATTATGGGCGTCCACTATGGTATTGTGTCCCGCAGCAAATTCACCCATTTTATTCTCAATATGGTCAAGCCTGTCGCCAAGAGAGTCAACCGTGGAGGAGACGGACGTAATCGCCTTGGTGATATCTTTCTGGATAGATCTATGCAAAGCTAGCATTATATCTTTCAAGAAGTCCTCAGAAGCAGATTGGGTACCTGCAGGGATAGCCTGGAACACATCCAACTCGCATTGTTGGGGTTCTTCTGTAGCTGGGCGAGATTCAAAGCAGAATGTGGTATCCCATCTCATCTTCTGCTTTACAGGGCTTTGTGTAGGGGTGCTGCTGCCTGCTTGGGAGAATGCTGCCACAGGGGAGAGGTCCTGATGACCAACCGGAGCTGGATTGGGTGAGGATGGGGGTTGTAGCCCCCTCTTATAAGGTTGCTGCTGGCCCTCTGTACCCCTCCTCAGGCTGTCCTGGGAATCTGGCCTGTCAGTATGAGACCCCTTGTGTGGTGGGGTAAGCTGTTGGGACTCCTCACCTGAAGCGCTGTGATATGCAGCGCGAGGGCTGCCTGCCGTGCGCTGTGCTTGGATAAGGGAGGATTCACCGGCACAATCTTGGGCCGCTGCCGGCGCGGCAAAGAAGTCTGTAAGCCACTTTGGGGGGTCTTTTTTCCCCCGTTTCGCCATTTGCCCGCTGTCTGTGAGGGCAGAGGTTCTCCCCTTTCTTATTCTGCCGTGTATCGCCGGCGCCGAGTTGCCGGTATGAGCCACAGGAATCTGTGACCAGCGGCCATCTCAAGCGGCGCCAAGCCACGCCCCCCATGAACTGCGTTTTGATACAACTCCATTAAGGAATCCATCTAACACCAAGAGAAAGGACTTGAATCTTTCTAAAGATTCCATCCCAGAATGTGAATTAGATGATTCACTTTATAATACACGCCTTTCTCTAACACAGATAGAAAGGGCACTAACCGCACCCGATTCTTGGTCCCCTATAAATAATTCTGTGTCTTTTTTAGGGTTACCTCCCAAATTGACCCCAAACAACACGATACATACAAAGGAGGCTCCCCTATATATGAAAATTTCAGACTTCTACAGTCCTCTGAATTTGAAGCGAAAAACTATGGACGAACAAGATGTAAATGGTCCAACAAAAAAAGAAGGGGATGTAGAGGAGGGAGAAGTAAGATCAAAAACAAGTCCTCTACAATCTCACAGTCCAGAATCAAAAAGGAACAAAATATAGTCAATTCTGTTTTTAATCTATCAAAATATTCATTAACACCAGCAGAAACTAGTCTCCTGTCAAAAGGTCTTTCTTTTTGTCCTGATCAAGACATCAATGATCTGCCATTATACATAGATATGAATCAATACATTCTCAAGCTTACACTAAAGAGACACTATATTATAATGTCTAAATTCAATTCCGGAGTTTCTGATAATAGCAGTAAAATATTGACTTCTAAGGGGAATACTACCAATGATACCCCTAATAATGCCACACCTGCACCCATTTCTACAAACCTTAAGCCTAAGTCTAAATTCTATCCTACACATCATAGGGGTAGTGCTTTAGATATCTTTTTTTCCCCTGTAGCAACAGAATTTAGAGAAATCAAGAACACCAATAGAAATGCTAATGGAATGCATTCACTTAAGAATAATCTAACCAAAGATGAATATAAAGCAATCCAGTCCCTTTGTAGAAATAGGGATATAATTATTAGGAATACGAATAAAAGAGGTGGGACTGTGGTACAGGATCTTTCTGCATATCTACAAGAATCATATAATATCCTGTCAGACAAACGATACTACAGGCTATTACCCACCAATCCGACACCGGATCATTTATCTGAATATACCAGTTTAGTTTTAGATGGACATTTGCCTGGCATATTAACCAAAAAAGAAAAAGATTTTTTGTTAGTTCAAAATCCTACACCAGGAATTTTTTATCATCTACCCAATATTCACAAAGATCCGGTAAATCCCCCAGGTAGACCAATTATATCCGGGATGAATGCCATCACGCGAAATTTATCACACTATATCGATGTACATCTTCAAAAATTGGTTACACAACTCCCATCACACCTACGTGACTCCACATACCTTTTAACAGATTTACTATCTATAACTTGGGAATCTACTTACCTCTGGACGACTTTGGACGTAGCCTCCCTATATTCCAATATCCCGCATGATAAAGGACTTTGGGCTATTTCCAAAGCATTGAAAAAAATATAGATATGCCAGATATACAGAAAGAATTTCTGCTTAAAGGCATTAAATTCATATTGGAGCACAACGTGTTCGGATTTGAAGATAAGACCTACATACAGGTTAGGGGTACAGCAATGGGGACCAAATTTGTCCCCAGCTACGTAACCTGTATGTAGGTATTTTTGAGGCTGAATACATCTATGGTCAGCACAATTGGTCAAATTGTATCAATTATTATAGAAGATTTATTGACGATCTATTGTTTATATGGAAAGGGACGGAGGACTCTTTTAGAGACTTCAAGACCCATCTCAATAATAATGACTGGGGTCTCTCTTTTTCAGGGAAAATTGACACAGTTGAAATCGAATATTTAGACCTAGTACTAAGGGGTAATGATGGTAAAATATCCTGTAAGACCTACTGTAAAACTGTGGATTGTAATAGCCTGCTTAATTACAAGAGTCTGCATTATAAAAAATAGAAGACCAATCTCCCTTTTGGTCAGTTTAAGAGGATACGCAGAAATTGCACCAATGAGAATGACTATAGTCATTCTCATTGGTGCAATTTCTGCGTATCCTCTTATCAAATGTTTAGGATAATACTTTTCCTTGAATCTATCTCTCAATAATGCACACTGTGTCTGGTAGCTACCAGACACAGTGTGCATTATTGAGAGATAGATTTAAGGAAAAGAATTATCCTAAACATTTGATTGATGGTGCAAAATTTCGAACAGACCGACTCACGCAAAATGACTGCCTAGGGTCCAGTAGCAAAGACAACACCAATTTATATCATCTTAATTTTATAACAACATTTTTTAGCTCCTAGTAAACTAAGGAGTATACTCAATTTTAGACAAATATCTAACATCCAGGAAATCAAGAAAGGCAGTTTTAAATGCTTCCATACTAAATGTAAGTGTTGTAGGTCTATTCACCATGACATCACTGAAGTAACCAGCAGATCTACAGGGAGGAAATTCCAAATAAAACATCATTTGGATTGTGCTTCTTCCTATATTATATATCTAATGGAATGTCCTTGCGGATTACAGTATGTGGGTCGCATTATAATGAGGTTGAGGAATAGAGTGAATAAGCACTGTTCAAATGTACAAAATGGATATTTAAAACATTGTGTTTCCAGACATGCCCTCACTACACATAATAAAGATGTTAGGGGATTTACAGTTGTGCCACTTGATCAGATCCACCCTAATACTACTAATCGTTTTGAGCTTCTGAAAAAAAGGGAGATGTATTGGATTTATAAACTCGACACACTTACTACGATAGGTCTCAATGAAGCTCTAGAGGACATAACTTAGATTGTTTTTGGTGTATTTTACTCATTTAGGTATTTATTTATTTATCCTATTTTTATGGGTTTTGATATTATTATTTATGTATCTTATTAATTTTATTATTCAATATTATAAAAAAAACCAGGATATTTATTTATTTTTGGTTCTCATATTTACCATTTTTATGTCATTTTTATGTTAATTTGAATTCAGGTGTATATTTAAAATCTTTTATGATTCATAATAACTTAATATTATTTCAACATATATTTTATGACATCTTTTGGGTATGATGTACTGTATATCTATCCAATTTGCCAAAGATCATATTTTCAGTCCAGTATTACAAGAATATATATAGGGCATCAGGTGCCACATGGTAAGCACTTGTAGTCATTGTTTACTACCAATGGGTTTAGTTATAGTACCCAGTAAGTAGAATATCTAGTGCGCTACAGCGCATACGTGTATTCTATATCACTTAAGCGGCTTTTAGCCATCTCACAATGCGACATTGCGCATGCGTATAGATTCACTGTACTCGAGCGGCTCAAATTCCTCCCACGATGCGCTACCGCGCATGCACGGAGCTGAGGGTTATTATGACCCACCTGTAGCACGATCCCTCCATAGTAATATCTATAGAGCATCAGATACCCAAGGGAAAGCGCTATCAGTGCTTGGGGAAAGCCCTCGATGAATAGTTCTAATGTCTTTTGCGGAGAACGCTAAATACGCTACAGCACATGCGTGTATTCCCAGTGACTTCATATGGGGCTAAACTGTGGAACTGTGGGCCACATTTTTTTCACTCCTAACCTGTCTCATTGGTGTACCTTGGCGCCCTCTTTGTGTAGATATGCGCAGTAAGATTTTGGGTACACAGAATACGAGGACAAGGTATTTAAATTGAATTTCACCGGATATATTGTTATTTATGCAATATGATCGATATGTTTTCATGTATGTACATGGGTTTTATTGAATCTATTTTAAAAGACTGCAGTTCAACATGTATTTTATGTGTTTGATCTTGTATTATGTTGACCACTCCCATGGGTGGATCTTTTTTGATTCTGTCTATTTAAACTTGGTCAGTCTAAGCATATGTTATACACCAAAATTATACACTTGAAGAAGGGGCATCTTGTAGCTCCGAAACGCGTCGTGATATCTGGCATCAATAAAGACTTTCCTTGTGGACATCTAGGTAAGCGCAGTTTCTATTCTCCACACCCGATAACCAAGGTATTCCTGTGGATTTGTTCTTCATGCATTCATCTGATGTATACATCCCCGTGATGGTATTCTGCTGCTTCCCTCCAATTGATGTCTGTACTGACTATTCTGCACTTCAGGGACTTGTGACTTTATCACAACCCCATAAGGAGAGCAGTACCTTTAGGAAATACCTACTTCTATCCATTTACAGTATCACACTATGGGTTGCACGGTGCTGTTTTTTCTTTCATTATCTCAGGATTCCTGTTAGGCAGATTAGAATTTAAAACACTGTCACATAGAGCAATGGACAGGACTGAGGTGAACATGTGTGAGGTCATAAATATTAGCAGTATAAGGACATGCTGCTGATTTAGGGGCCCCAAACCTGGTGACAGGATCCCTTTAAGAATAGGCACTCCACAAATTGCCCTAATTACAATCTGACATTGAATATAGCATGCACGCTCAGGTTGTGGGGGGCCCAAGTTGTGGAAACTGTCCAGGGCCTATAGTGCACTTAACCTGGAACGATACCCTAGAGGGATTCTGCTTAAGACTGACATATTGTATGAAATGCCTGTATTAGTAAATTCCACCAAAAGTGTTTTAGTTTGTGTCATTTTTGTGGGTCAATGGTATTATTTTTCAATGCACAGCATGCTCTAGATGGTGTTTTTTGTGGCATTTTATCCATACTCTTCTCTATGGCACTTCACAAATTTTTCTTATGTGAACAGGATTATTAAAAGTAAGTTATTGCTGCAACTAACGAAAGGACAAGCATAATTAAATGCTTCATACCTAGTTTTGCTTAAAATGTACGGAACGAAAATGAAAATTGTGAACACAGTCACAACATTAATCTTAACATTTCCTTCCTCTCACTTCGAGGTACTTTTTTTTTTTTACAATAATGTATAAAAGTCTATGTTACATCAGGTACTGAGCAATAAAAGCATAAAACTACCCTCTATGCAGCGATAGTTTTATATTTTTATTTTAATGTAAAAGGCGGATTCCATTTCAGTGATGAATTTTAAACTAAGAAGAAGTTGGAGGCACAGAACTTTTTCCATTATGTACTTAGCAATATACATTGCTCAATTGCAATATACATTGCTATACATTGTGAAATATTCTTTACATATGCAAATTGAACATCACTATATAACATGACCATTGGCCCCATTTGGTTGTCTTCTTAATTGTAGCTTCAGAAGAAATAGCCATTCTAATTAGGACTGTCAATACATCACATACCCTGATGAAGCTCGGACTAGTGCTATTACTTTCAATGCTGTCAATCCTTAATTGACAGCAAGACATAAAAAAATCTATATAGCTAGTTTGTAGCCATTTTATAGCACTTAGAAGATTTGAGGGGTCTATATGTGCTTTTTTTAACTTAACTCTATCTACATAATGACCTTGCTTCATTATTTAACATAACAAAAGTTAACAGAAAAACTTAAAATGACACCTTTATGAACAATTTTAATCAGTTTTTAACACTTGTAAAAAAACACCTGGGCACAGACCCAGAGCCGCTGCACCTCTTCTTCTTTACTCTTACTTGTACACAGTAAGCCACTGAGGCCTTCAGCCTACAAGGCTCCATGACCACAAGACATCTGTGTCCCAGCGTAGGAGGTGCACTAGAATTATTAAGAACCTCTGGCGTTAACACTACCATTGTTAATTTCCGTTGCTGTCTTCCGTCATAGGATGACAGCAACAGACATTAAACTATTGCAGAGAACAGACACAGAATGATTCTGTGTCTGTTCCTATTGACACTAATGTAAACCTCATGACGGACGTAAATTTAACAATTGGGCAGAGAAGTTATCTTTCGTCATGTTTGTTTACTTTTGTAATGGTTGATATAGTCCTGCATGCGCAACTTTATCTTCCATTACAAAAGTAAACAAACATGACGGAAGACAACTTCTCTCTGCCAAATGGTTAAATGGCTAAATCATAGTGGGGTTAACACTAATAGTGGCTTTCTTAAGCATTGCTACCATTGCTTTATATTGTGTCACAGTACAGGCATAAATTATAGCACAGTCTCCGCTACTAGTGGCATCCACCGAGCTATAACGTGGCCATTTAAATATAGTGCTAAAACACTGCAGCAGCAGTTCTTCAGTGATAAGTGTTACATTCAAATGGGGAAATGGCCAAATCATAGCAGGCCCGCCACAGTTAATAGTGGTTGCAGCTATTTTATTTACTATAGCATATTCCTGCACTATGCTATAACATCACTATGTCACAGTACAGGGATAATTAAGCATAGTAGGGAGAGGAAGGAAGGGGAGGAAGAGGCAAGAGGTGCTGTCCAGCAATTCTTATGAGTTGTGGGGCAAGTCCTGCAATGCAGCTGAATGCAAGACCTGGCCGGAAATTCAATTGCAGCAGCTGTGCTTGGTATTGCAGCTAAGCTCAGTCACTTAAGGCTAAGGTCCCACATTGTGGAAACGCAGCTTTTTTTGTTGCAGATTTTGTTGCGGTTTCTTGAGCCAAAGCCAGGAGTGGATTGAGCAGGAGATAGAAATATTAGAGCTTCCTATATATTTCCCATTCCTTTTGTAGCCATTCTTGGCTTTGGCTCAAAAAACCGCAACAAAATCTGCAACAAAAAAAGCTGCGTTTCTGCAGCGAGGGGCCTCAGCCTTAATGAGACTGAACTGCGATCAAGCCATGTGCAAAATAAACATGACTTCACAGAATTTATGAAGCAATAGCAGCATTTAGGGAGCGCAACTGCTGCTTCAACCAGGTGATCCATAGGGATTCCAGATGTTGGATCCCCACAGATCTTAAATCAGTGACATATCCTACGGATATATCATTAATTTTAAAGTCCTGGAAAACCTCTTTAGGCTGGGACCCCACGTGTTTTAAAAGAGGTGTTTTACAGTCACTACTTGCGGAAAAATACGACCTGCATATATGCTGTGATTTTCGAAACCGTCATGGTTTTGGAAAACACAGCATGTCAATTATACCTACAGAAACGTTGGCAGTTTCCTTACAGGTACAATTGAAACAGAAAGTCCGCACAGGAAACCTCTGGACTGAATAGCGCTGAGGGCAAAACCACGTGATGCATTGCCGCCGTGGTTTTTCCTGTTGCGCTTTTTTGCTGCAGGACGCTACGTGGGGCCTTAGCCTTAAGGCTGCTACATCTGTACTCAAAAACATTGTAACAAAACATGTAAAAAACAGAACAAAAATAGGGTCATTGAGGACCCCCTGAACGGAAACCTAATCCGCATAAAAAAACTGTTACCTTAGGAAACCCGCGGACCCCATAGACTATAATGGGGTCCGCTTGGTTTCTGTTTGGTTTCCGCCTGAAAACGTCGAAAAATGCGTATTACCCTCTCTGCCCTTTTCATGTGGAGAGGGTAATGGAATCAATGGGAAAAAATGTATAGCTTGTACATTGCAACTTTGAAAGTGAAAGGGAAGTAGCGATGTTTTGCTGTTGAAGCACAGATTTAGGCTAAGGCCCGACATAGCGGGTCGCAGCAAAAAAGAGTTGTGGGAAAAACCACTGCGGAAGGGCATTGTGGTTTTTCCCACAGCGCTTTTCACAGAATGTCTGCAGAGTTTTCCTTTGCTGACTTTCTGCTTTAATTCTACTTATAGGGAAGCTGTCGGTGTTTCCATAGGTATAATTGAAATGCTACGATTTCCAAAAACTCAGCAGTTTTGGAAATTGGAGCATTTTCGCTGCGCATATTTTTTTGCAATGTGTGGATGGGATTCACTAGAATCCCATCCACTTTCAGTGACTGTAAAACGCTGCGGTTTTTGCTGCAGCGTTTACATCACGTGGGGCCCCGGGCTTAGACCGTTTTTTGACAACATGCCGCTTTTGCAGAGCCCATGAAGTGCTAGTGAAGTGGAATCCCCTGAGACGTGGCTTCAAAACCCTGCACAATGTATCACATTGCCGCAACCCAGTCGGATGAGACCGGAGGATGGGAGTAGTAGTGGCGGATGCTGTGCCACCTAGCAGGCCGAGTACGCTCCCAAACAGCTCCAGTCCCACTCCTAGGCCGGACAAAGTCGAGGGGGGTCCTGCAGCACTACCGGACGTTGGTGGTAGTAGTTCCTTCCCCCGGGGCACTTCCAGTTGAAGAGGGAACCTCTCCTACCTGAGCCGGTGTGGTGTTGGTCGGAAGAGCCCTGATGGTAAAGCAGGCACAACTCAGGATTCAGCGATGCAGGTAAACCAAACAGCCGTTTATTAAGACAACTGGAACAGTGGGTCAACAGCAGCTTCCAGATGGGTGTAGTAGTCCTACAGTGTCCAACCCCCAACCTTGGTTCTAGGAGGGCGCCCAAAGATGGAATAGACTCCACAGGATGGCTTTCTCTACTCCTCCTCTGTGCCTCTCCCAGCTAGGTACACTGGGGATGGAGTTACAGGGAGTCCTGACAGGGATCTGGTTACCTGGCGACTAGGCCCGAATACGACTCTCCTGTCAGGGTCCTCTCCTGCTCCTCCTGGCACGGCACCGAATAAGTCCAGTCACTTAGAAATCTTTACTCCCTTGCTCTGGGCTGTCTTCAGGTGAGCCTGGGGCTGATGATATCCCTCCTGGGGCTGTGAAAGCGGAGGTTGGCCTTCAGTTCAGAGGCTGGTGGCAGGTCAGCTCTGCACACCAAGACTAGTCTGCTCCATGCACTGAACTAACTCACCAACTGTCGCCAGGGAGATAATATCTCCTTACAACCCCAACCAGTGGCCTGTGATAGGCCAGGGCTGAACCAAGTCTGGGTTTCAACACTGCAGGGGGGAAATGCCAAGGGGAAAGCTGCACAACAATGACACTTAACATGGAACAAAACATACAAACATGAAACCCAGAGGCACAATGACAAACACACAAAAGCAGTAGCACTCTGGGATGTTGCAACATCACTGTGACAAATTTGATTCAGCTTCTGCCTGTCATGTCTGGTTTTATGCTGAGTTTAAGACATAATTAATTAGTCTCTAATTCTCAGTTTTCCCTTAGCTATTGGGTAAAGAGACGCTGCTATGATGTCTCCCATAGACAGCACATTGACATTTTGCTCCCTGACTCTCTTGCTCACTCAGAAACAGTTGCAGAACAATAAAGGACATTATATAGAAGTACTGATGTGAATAAAGAACTTGGGATGACTTAGAAAACTTATTATGGGCTGTGGCAACATTTCTGCGTTTATCTCTCTACCATTCTCTCTTTCTGTTTCCTCTTTACCTCCCTTTTCTTCTCTTCATAGTGTAGCCCTATTTGGGGGGGGGGGGTATGAGTATTATCCCTCCCGCAACAGACTCTGGCGCTGACCTGTGTGTATAATGGGACCTGAAGCCTTCGCTGAAGGGAAGAGTGGGAACATATATTAAATATATCAGTGCCTCCACCCAGGATAGAGCCTCTGTATTACAGGGAGGATCTCTTCCTGGGACTTACCCATGAAGTACAGTTAGTAGCCTTAACAAGGATCACTGTACTAATCTCACAGTCTGAAGAATACATACAGATACCACATAAGGTTATAACAGTAGCTTTATAAGAATCAACAGGGTAATAATACATACATAAAATATACTCAGAACGCAGCAATACTACAACAACCAGCAAGTCCTCAACCGTCTTAGGTTATATACCCGGGTATATATATAGATATATAGCAAGAGTCCAGTGCACAATACCTCCAGGCAACAGAAGAGATGCAGGGGCCCCTGTGGATGACTGTGGATCCTCAGATTCTTCCAGGAGATAACAGACAGCCGATCAGGAGATGATGATGATGGTGAGATTCTTCACAGGCAGCAAACAGGGCGACGGTGACGGCAGTAGATGCAGGCCTGACTACCCTAACACTGAGTCCTTAACCTGCCAGCTAAACTACTAGTGCCACCGGGCCTCTAACTAGCTAGTTGGCCTTCGGAAGCCTAACCTATCACTGCCCTGAACTATATATATATATGGATCCCTAACTACGGTTACTAGCTAGGTCCTGTGAGTATATAGGGGGTAAGATATACCTAACTATATACTGTGAAGTAAAGAGGAACAAGTGGCTCTTAGACTCCCCCAGACATAACATGTCTGTCTCAGCAACTCTGCTCACATCTCTCCCCCCAGCAGCTCTGCTCACATCTCTCCCCCCAGCAGCTCTGCCTCACATGTGTCTGACTCACTGTATTTACAAAACAAAACTTGCACTGAATGCCTGGGGTCTCTGAAGCCGAACTGCAGGGGCAAAGAAGCCAGATACATTATATACTAGTAGAAATGGCAGTTCCCTACAATAGACTTCTACAGGCAGTGGCCTCAGCACTCACATGCCTGAGCACAAGCGGAATGTCAGCACTTCCGTTCCAGAAAGGAATGAAAACATCAATCTTTAATTAACTTTTTGGAATCAGCAACCCTGTTAATGTTCATGCCTCACACCCTCTGTACTGCCTAAAAGTATCAGCTAAAAGTACTGTATTGACACTGATATATATATATATATATATATACTGTGCCTTGTGAAAGTATTCGGCCCCCTTGAACTTTTCAACCTTTTGCCACATTTCAGGCTTCAAACATAAGGATATAAAATTTTAATTTTTTGGTGAAGAATCAACAACAAGTGGGACACAATCGTGAAGTGGAACGAAATTTATTGGATATTTTAAACTTTTGTAAAAAATAAAAAACTGAAAAGTGGGGCGTGCCAAATTATTCGGCCTCCTTAAGTTAATACTTTGTAGCACCACCTTTTGCTGCGATTACAGATGCAAGTCGCTTGGGGTATGTCGCTATCAGTTTTGCACATTGAGAGACTGAAATTCTTGCCCATTCTTCCTTGGAAAACAGCTCGAGCTCAGTGAGGTTGGATGGAGAGCATTTGTGAATAGCAGTTTTCAGCTCTTTCCACAGATTCTCGATTGGATTCAGGTCTGGACTTTGACTTGGCCATTCTAACACCTGGATACGTTTATTTGTGAACCATTCCATTGTAGATTTTGCTTTATGTTTGGGATCATTGTCTTGTTGGAAGATAAATCTCTGTCCCAGTCTCAGGTCTTTTGCAGACTCCAACAGGTTTTCTTCCAGAATGGTCCTGTATTTGGCTCCATCCATCTTCCCATCAATTTTAACCATCTTCCCTGTTCCTGCTGAAGAAAAGCAGGCCCAAACCATGATGCTGCCACCACCATGTTTGACAGTGGGGATGGTGTGTTCAGGTTGATGAGCTGTGTTGCTTTTACGCCGAACATATCGTTTTGCATTGTGGCCAAAAAGTTCGATTTTGGTTTCATCTGACCACAGCACCTTCTTCCACATGTTTGGTGTGTCTCCCAGGTGGTTTGTGGCAAACTTTAAGCAAGACTTTTTATGGATAACTTTGAGAAATGGCTTTCTTCTTGCCACTCTTCCATAAAGGCCAGATTTGTGCAGTGTACAACTGATTGTTGTCCTATGGACAGACTCTCCCACCTCATCTGTAGATCTCTGCAGTTCATCCAGAGTGATCATGGGCCTCTTGGCTGCATCTCTGATCAGTCTTCTCCTTGTTTGAGATGAAAGTTTAGAGGGATGGCCGGGTCTTGGTAGATTTGCAGTGGTCTGATACTCCTTCCATTTCAATATGATCGCCTGCACAGTGCTCCTTGGGATGTTTAAAGTTTGGGAAATCTTTTTGTATCCAAATCCGGCTTTAACCGGTTGACGACCACCGGCCGTAAATTTACGGCCAGTGGTCCTGGTCTCTGAAGTCCGGCCAATAGTAAATTTACGGCCGGCACTTCAGAGACCCTGTGACCGGGATCGGGAGTGGGTGTTAGCTGTAACTAACAGCTAACATCCTGCTCCATAACCCCCGGTCGGAATTTAGTTCCGATCGGAGGTTTTAACCCCTTGGATGCCGCGGTCAAACATGACCGCAGCATCCAAGGGGTTCCGCCATGTTGCCGCCCCCCACGGCTACCCCCCGCGGCGAGATCGGGGGTTGCCGATGTCTATTTTCTGTAGCCTGGGGTCTGCCCAGTGACCCCAGGCTGCCTGAAGCCCCCACTACCTGGTTGATCCTGCCGGGATGTTAAGAAGTCAGCCAGTGCGTCTACATCGGCTGACATTCTTGTATAGACTGCAATACAAGAGTATGCTCGTGTATTGCAGTCTATAATAATGAGCCAGGATCAGAGCATCGCTGGCTCAGGTGTCCTTATAGGACAAGTAAAAAATGTAAAAAAAATAAATAAATAAAGTGTGTAAAAAAAAAAAAAAATTAATAAAGTTACAGTCATATGAAAAAGTTTGGGCACCCCTATTAATCTTAATCATTTTTAGTTCTAAATATTTGGGTGTTTGCAACAGCCATTTCAATTTGATATATCTAATAACTGATGGACACAGTAATATTTCAGGATTGAAATGAGGTTTATTGTACTAACAGAAAATGTGCAATATGCATTAAACCAAAATTTGACCGGTGCAAAAATTTGGGTACCCTTATCATTTTATTGATTTGAATACTCCTAACTACTTTTTACTGACTTATTGAAGCACAAAATTGGTTTTGTAACCTCACTGAGCTTTGAACTTCATAGCCAGGTGTATCCAATCATGAGAAAAGGTATTTAAGGTGGCCAATTGCAAGTTGTTCTCCTATTTGAATCTCCTCTGAAGAGTGGCATCATGGGCTCCTCAAAACAACTCTCAAATGATCTGAAAACAAAGATTGTTCAACATAGTTGTTCAGGGGAAGGATACAAAAAGTTGTCTCAGAGATTTAACCTGTCAGTTTCCACTGTGAGGAACATAGTAAGGAAATGGAAGACCACAGGGACAATTCTTGTTAAGCCCAGAAGTGGCAGGCCAAGAAAAATATCAGAAAGGCAGAGAAGAAGAATGGTGAGAACAGTCAAGGACAATCCACAGACCACCTCCAAAGAGCTGCAGCATCATCTTGCTGCAGATGGTGTCACTGTGCATCGGTCAACAATACAGCACACTTTGCACAAGGAGAAGCTGTATGGGAGAGTGATGCGAAAGAAGCCGTTTCTGAAAGCACGCCACAAACAGAGTCGCCTGAGGTATGCAAAAGCACATTTGGACAAGCCAGCTTCATTTTGGAAGAAGGTCCTGTGGACTGATGAAACAAAGATTGAGTTGTTAGGTCATACAAAAAGGCGTTATGCATGGCGTCAAAAAAACACAGCATTCCAAGAAAAACACTTGCTACCCACTGTAAAATTTGGTGGAGGTTCCATCATGCTTTGTGGCTGTGTGGCCAATGCCGGCACCGGGAATCTTGTTAAAGTTGAGGGTCGCATGGATTCAACTCAGTATCAGCAGATTCTTGAGAATAATGTACAAGAATCAGTGACGAATTTGAAGTTACGCCGGGGATGGATATTTCAGCAAGACAATGATCCAAAACACAGCTCCAAATCTACTCAGGCATTCATGCAGAGGAACAATTACAATGTTCTGGAATGGCCATCCCAGTCCCCAGACCTGAATATCATTGAACATCTGTGGGATAATTTGAAGCGGGCTGTCCATGCTCGGCGACCATCAAACTTAACTGAACTGGAATTGTTTTGTAAAGAGGAATGGTCAAAAATACCTTCATCCAGGATCCAGGAACTGATTAAAAGCTACAGGAAGCGACTAGAGGCTGTTATTTTTGCAAAAGGAGGATCTACTAAATATTAATGTCACTTTTCTGTTGAGGTGCCCATACTTTTGCACCGGTCAAATTTTGGTTTAATGCATATTGCACATTTTCTGTTAGTACAATAAACCTCATTTCAATCCTGAAATATTACTGTGTCCATCAGTTATTAGATATATCAAATTGAAATGGCTGTTGCAAACACCCAAAAATTTAGAACTAAAAATGATTAAGATTAATAGGGGTGCCCAAACTTTTTAATATGACTGTATAAAGCCCCCAAAAATCCCTTTTCCTATATAAAACAAATTATATAAAAAAAACCGTAAAAATTAATAAAAACAACACATATTAGGTATCACCGCGTCCGTAACAACCTGTACAATAAAACTGAAACAATATTTAACATACACGGTGAACGTCGAAAAAAAAAAAAAACGGAAAAAAAACGCTGGAAGTAATGATTTTTGACTATCTCGCTTACAAAAAAATGCTATAAAAAGTGATCAAAAACTCATATGTACCTCAAAACAATACCAATAAAAAGCACATGTCCTCCTGCAAAAAATAAGCCCTAAACCAAGTCTGTCAACCGAAAAATAAAAATGTTACGCATCTCAGAAGATGGCGATGCAGAAACAATTGATTTATGTCCACAAATGGGTTTTTGTTCTGCAAAATTAGTAATGCATAAAAAAACAGTATAAATGAGGTATCGCCATAATCGTACCGACCTGCAGAATAAAGGTAACATGTTACTTATGCTGTACGCTGCACAGCAAAAAATTAAAAGGTAAAAACCAATTCCAGAATTGATGTTTTTTTTAATCCACCCAGAAATATAATTTATTCAATAAGTTATAGACACCGAAAAAAATGGTGTCATTAAAAAATGCATATCATACCACAAAAAATCAGCCCTCATATGGCGACATCATCAGAAAAATAAAGAAAATATAGTTTGTACAATATGAAGACAAAAACCCCCAAAATCACCAAATCATTAGAACACAACTGGCTGCGGCAGGAAGGGAATGTATAAGCTGTGCGAGCGTATATCAGGGTACAATCCAGATTTAGAGCTTACGAGGGATAATAAACCAGAAGTGACCCCCAGAGTGACCCCCCCTCCAATCGTAGGAGCTACTGGGGATATAGTAGGGAATTTAGTGTACCCAATGTACTCCGCATAGCTTACATATTCACTCTTCACCATGCGCTGTGCATTCACATCTGGGATACTAATGCTTATTACACCCCCTGATAAATTCTTTGAGGGGTGCAGTTTTCAAAATGGGGTCGCTCCCTAGGAGATTCCACTTTTCTGGTACAGTTTTCAAAATGGGGTCGCTCCCTAGGAGATTCCACTTTTCTGGTACATTAGAGACTCTGCAAACATGACATGGCGTCCAGATACCAAACATCTGAATCTGCACTCCAAAAGCCACACAGCGCTCCTTCCCTTCTGTGCCCTGCTGTGTGCGCAAACTGCAGTTTATGCCACATGTATGACACTGGTGTACCCAGGATAATGTACTTAATGTCATATGTGGGTATAAACTGCTGTTTGGGCACAGCCGGGCACAGAAGGGAAGGAGCGCTATTTGGTTTTTGGCGCACAGATTTAGATAGTTTAGCTTTTGGACGTCATGACACTTTTGCAGAGCTCCTGAAATGCCAGTACAGTGGAATCCCCTGACACGTGACCCTATTTTGGAAACTGTAACCCTGTAGGAATTTATCCAGGGGTACAGTGAGCATTTTTTACCTTCAAGTGTTGCTATAATTTATTTTCCAGAAATGAATACGCAGCTGATTGTGAAAGGTGAAAATGGCAATTTTTCCAGGAATATGTAATTTCAATGCATAATACGTTGTGCCTGGCTTGTATCAGATATGAACGCTCCAAAAGATGTTGTCCCCGGGATACCCACTTAACAGTTTTTAGACTGTTTGTGTCTGCTGGCATAAGCTGGGCACAAAATATTGGGCACTGAAATGGCGTATCTCTGGAAAAATTGCAATTTTCACTTTTCATTATCATCTGCACATTCATTTATTGAAATTAAATGAATGCAACACTTAAGTGTTAATAATGCTCACTACCCCAATTGATAAATCCCTTCAGGGGTGTAGTTCCCAAAATGGGGTCACAAGTCTGCGGATTCCACTTTACTGTCAATTCAGGGGCTCTGCAAAAGTGTCATGGTGTCTAAAAACCAAATTGTGCTTCAAAAACCAAAATAGCGCTCCATCCCTTCTGTGCCTGGCTGTGCCCAAGCAGCAGTTTATACTCACATATGGCATTAAGTACACTATCCTGGGTACACCAGTGTCATACATGTGGGCGTAAACTGCCGTTTGGATACACAGCAGGGGGCAGAGGTGAAGGAGCGCTATGTGGCTTTTGGAGCATAGATTTAGATTGTTGGATTTTGGACACCATGTCAAATTGGCAAAGACCCTAAAATTGCCCCTACAAAATGTGGTCACTTCTTGGGGAATTCCAATTTACTGGCACCTCTGCAAAAACAACATGGCATCCAGAAAGTCCCTCTAGATCTGAACTCCAAAAGCTAAAAAGCGCAGTGCTCCTTCCCTTCTGAGCCCTACTGTGTGCCCAAGCAGCAGTTTACACCCACATACATAATTTTTTTTGTACCCGGGATAGCCCACTTAATAGTTTTAGGAGTGCGTGTCTCTGATGCCACAAAGTGGGTACAACGTATTGGGCACCAAAATGGCATATTTACATATTTTTGTATTTAAAATTGTCAATTTTCACTTTGTACATTAATTTTTGGGAATCATTTTTAGGCTCAAAATGATAATACCCCTTGATACATTCCTTGAGGGGTGTAGTTTCTAAAATGGGGTCACTTTTGAGGGGTTTACATTGTATTGGTACTTTAGGGTCTCTGCAAATGCGACATGGCACCTGAAAACTATTCCAGCAAAATCTACCCTCCAAAAGCCAAATAGCGCTCTTTCCATTCTGAGCCCCACCATGTACCCATACAGCAGTTTACGACCACATATGGGGCATTTCTGTGTTCAGGAGAAATTGTGTAACAAACTGTGGGTTTTTTTCTTCTTTATCCCCTTGTAAAAATTAAAAATATTTCGCTAAATGGACAGTTTATTGGAAAAAAAAAGTAATTTTTCATTTTTACATTCCAATGTTAATAGAATCTGTGAAACAACTGTAGGGTCAAAATGCTCACCATACCCCTTGAGAAATTCCTTGAGGGGTGTAGTTTCCAAAATGGGGTCACTTTTTAGGGGTTTCCATTGTACTGGTACTTTAGGGGCTCTGCAAATGCGACATGGCACCTGAAAACTATTCCAGCAAAATCTTCTCTCCAAAAGCCAAATAGCGCTCTTTCCATTCTGAGCCCCACCATATACCCATACAGCAGATTACAACCACATGGGGAGTATTCCTGTGTTCAGGAGAAATTGTGTAACAAACTTTGGGGAGCTTTTTCTCCTTTATCCTCTTGTGAAAATGAAAAATTTGGGGCTAAAATGATGGTTTATTGGAAAGAAAGTAATTTTTCATTTTCATGAACCAATGTTAATAAAATCTGTGAAACGGCTGTGGGGTCAAAATGCTCACTATACCCCTTGATATGTTCTTTGAGGGGTGTAGTTTCCAAAATGGGGTCACTTTTGGGGTTTCCATTATATTGGTACTCTAGGGGCTCTGCAAATGGGACATGGCACCTGAAAACTATTCCAGCAAAATCTGCCCTTCAAAAGCCAAATAGCACTCTTTCCATTCCGAGCACCGCCATGTACCCATACATCAAATTACGATCACATATGGGGTATTGCTGTGTTCAGGAGCAATTGTGTAACAAACTGTGGGTGGCTTTTTCTCCTTTAACCCCTTGTGAAAATGAAAACTTTGGGGATAAAGTGATGTTTTAGTAATTTTTCATTTATACATCCCAATGTTAATAAAATCTTTGAAACGGCTGTGGGGTCAAAATGCTCAGTATACCCCTTGATAAATTCTGTCAGGGGTGTAGTTTCCAAAATGGGGTCACTTTTGGGTGGTTTCCAATGTACTTGTACTCTAGGGGCTCTGCAAATGAGACATGGTACCTGAAAACTATTCCAGCAAAATCTGCTTTTCAAATGCCTAGTGTCGCTCTTTCTTTTCTGTGCGCTGCCGTGTGCCCAAAAATCATTTTACACCCACATGTGGAGTATTTCTGTGCTCGGAAGAAATTGCACAACAAACTGTGAGATGTATTTTCTCCTTCAACCCTTTGTGAATGTGTTAATCTTAGGGATAAATGAATATATTATTGGATAAAAATGAAATGTCTAAATTTCACCTCCATATTGTTTTAATTCTTGTGAAATGCTTAAAGGGTTAACAAACTTCCCAAATGCTGTTTTGACTTATTTGAGGGGTGCAGTTTGGAAAATGGGGTGATTTATGGGGGTTTCTAATATATAGGTCTTTATAATCCCCTTCAGAACTGAAGTGGTCCCTAAAAAATGAGTTTGGGAAATTTTCTTGTAAATCTGGAAAATCGCTGTTACACTTGTAAGACTTCTAACATCCAAAATAAATTAAAGGATGATTAAAAGATGATGCCGATATAAAGCAGAGATATGGTAGATAATATTTATTCATGTATTTTGGTGGTATGACTATCTGTGTGAAAAGCAGAGCATTTCACATTTTGAAAATTGCAATTTTTTTCCAAATTTCCCTCAAATTTCCTAATTTTTTTATAAATAAATACAAAATTATTGATCAGTGTTTACCACTAACATGAAGTACAATGTGTCATGAAAAAACAGTCTCAAAACCACTTGTGTAAGTTATAGCATCTTAAAGTTACTGCCATATAAAGTAACACATGTCAGTTTTGGAAAATGAGGCCTGGTCCATAAGACACTTTTAGGCCCAGTCCTTAACCGGTTAAACTTCTCCACAACAGTATCACAGACCTGACTGGTGTGTTCCTTGGTCTTCATGATGCTCTCTGCGCTTTAAACAGAACCCTGAGACTATCACAGAGCAGGTGCATTTATACGGAGACTTGATTACGCACAGGTGGATTATATTTATCATCATCAGTCATTTAGGACAATATTGGATCATTCAGAGATCTTCACTGAACTTCTGGTGTGAGTTTGCTGCACTGAAAGTAAAAGGGCCGAATAATATTGCACGCCCCACTTTTCAGTTTTTTATTTTTTACAAAAGTTTAAAATAACCAATAAATTTCGTTCCACTTCACAATTGTGTCCCACTTGTTGATTCTTCACTAAAAAAATTAAAATTTTATATCTTTATGTTTGAAGCCTGAAATGTGGCAAAGGGTTGAAAAGTTCAAGGGGGCCGAATACTTTCGCAAGGCACTGTATATATAATTTATTTCTGTGAGTTTAGTTGTTTTCAATTGCTGTCAAAGCAGTAGGGAAAAGTTGTAACTGCCTTGCAGCCAGAAATGATCTATGCAATAAATCTATTCTTCACTTTGTCTAGACACCTCCTGACTAAGCTGACACGAATTGCACTTTGATGCAGGGGCAAGCAGTGACTGTTTATGTATTTCTAGTAAGTACAGGCTCCTCTATTGGTTCCATAATCTTTGTTACTTACAGCATACCATTGTCTATAGTGATGACACTTGGTTCCTATTGTTTCTGTTAATTCTAGTGCAGAGGATATAAAGATACTACACCAGCCCCATTGGGATCTACTGTATACGTATGTTAAATACTATGGTTGATTCTGAAAATGGCATGGTTATACATATGGAATTTACATTTCAGGCTAGCAGGAATTTGTTTGGAATTAAAATACTGTTTGATGTGATATATACAGTGCTATTCAGTGCTGTTACTTTTTCTAAACATTTGCTCCATTTTGTATATAAAATCTTTTTAACAATGATTTTTTTTAATAAGACTAGCACTCTGTGAAATATTTTTTGGTAGTTTTGTATTTCCTTCTTGTTGCACTGCAAGGTGTTGCATCAAAAAACACCTGGAATCATGAGGTTTTTGCTGCGGTTCACCTGAAGGTTTCACTGTGCTACCCCCAGCCTTCCAGTTCTCCCTGTCTGGATTTGTTTACATGGCTGTAGCAGGACGGTATCTGTACATACACATCGCCCCGGCAACCAATCACTGGTCTCAATTGTCTCTTGCTGCATGCCCAGGATTGGACTGCCAACTGGTTCTTCCTAGTTCTGCTGGGGTAGAGCTTTCTGCCATACCACTTTACGACTTTAAGACTTGAGGTCTATAAGCTGCCTTTGGTTCATTACTCACCACTCAGCTCCAAGCTCCTTCTCTGCTTTGGCCATACATGATATGTCACAGTGTTATGTCCTGAGCAGAGAAAGAGTGGGGCTGGGGAACATAGTGGTGAGTAGTGAACTGATACTACACCCTCGTAAGAGTGTGGGGACAGTGGAGGGGTCATTAAACTCTGTGGGGGCACTGAAAGGATCATTATACTATGTGGGGCACTGAGTGAGGCATTAAACTGTGTGGGGGCCCTGAGGGGCCTTTTAACTATGTTGGGGCAGGGAGGGACCATTACACTGTGTGAGGCACTGAGGGGAGCCATCAAACAGTTTGGGGGCACTCAGAAAAGTATTATCCTATGTGGGACTTTAGGGATGATTAACACCAAAGACACAGTCAGTCATTACTGTCAAGTGAGCTGCTAATAACCATCACAGTATTTTAAAATGAATACAATATATTGCTTTGATCTGTTTTTAGCAGGATAGTTAGATTTTTACAATTTTATTTGGTGTTAATATTTTTATGCCGTCTCTGATCACATTAGCTAGAAGAATTGTACTGACAATGATGTATATATTTAATATTTATTTCCGGAACTTTTACTTGGTTTCAATTGCTGTCGAAAGCATTAGTGAAAGGTTGTGACTACCTTGCAGCCAGGAATATCCTATGCAATAAATCTATTGTTCACTTAATCTAAACTCAGGAGAGGGAGCAGGGAAAGTGAAATGAATGCTTCAACTAAACTATAGAACAAATAAAAAGAAAGTTTTTTCTTCTTTTTATCTTCAGAAAGCTATGTAAGGCCGGGGCACCATGCTACGAAAACGCTGCATTTTACAGTACCTGCAAAGTACCTGCACATTGCAGAAAAAAATCTGTGGTGGAAAAGCTGCGTTTTCAAAAACGCTCACGGTTTTGAAAAACATAGCATGTCATTTATACCCATGGAAATGTTGGCGTTTTCTGTATAGGTATAATAGGGGCCGAAAGTCCGCAGAGGAAAACTCTGTGGTCTTTCTGTGAAAAATGTTGCGGAAAAAAACATAATGCACTTCTGTCATGGTTTTTCCACAGCATTTTTTTTGCTGTGTCTCGCTACAAGGGGCCTTAGACTAAAACAGGGCATAATTATGTGAAATGATGATGTTAAGATAGAATGGTTTCTTCCAGCCACAGTATTTGATTTACATTTTGTATGTAGTCATTTGAATTCTATGGTTTTATGTAGCAGGACATAATAGAACAACATCTGGTTGGAAAGTCTGCAAATTAGGTTAATACAAACCCAAATGAACAAAACAAATGTCTAATTCTAGCAAGTACAGGTTCCTCTATTGGTTGTATAATCTTTATTACTTACAGCATACCATTGTCAATAGTGATGACTTGGTTCCTATTGTTTCTGTTAATTCTAGTGCAGAGGATATAAAGATGCATATTACACACCAGCCCCATTGGGATTTATAACTATGTTGTATACTATGGTTGATTATGAAAATGGCGTGGTTATACATATGGAATTTTGATTTCAGGCTCGCAGGGATTTGATTAGAAATAAAATACTGTTTGATGTGATATACAGTTGTGCTAAAAAGTTTACATATCCCGGCAGATTTTTTTTACCTTTTTTCAAAGAATATGAATGATAACACAAAAACTTTTTCTCCACTCATGGTTAGTGGTTGGATGAAGCCATTTATTGTCAGACTTCTGTGTTTTCTCTTTTTAAATCATAATGACAACCAAAAACTTCAAAATGACCCTGTTCAAAAGTTCACATACCGCAGTTCTTAATACCGTGTATTTCCCCCTCTAACATCAATGACAGCTTGAAGTCTTTTGTGGTAGTTGTGGATGAGGCTCTTTATTTTCTCAGATGGTAAAACTGCCCATTCTTCTTGGCAAAAAGTTTCTGTAAATTCCTGGGCTGTCTTGCATGTACTGCGTGCTTGAGATCTCCCCAGAGTGGCTCAATGATATTGAGGTCAGGAGAATGAGATGGCCACTCCAGAACCTTCACTTTCTTCTGCTGTAGCCAATGACAGGTCGACTTGGCCTTGTGTTTTGGATCGTTGTCATGTTGGAACGTCCAAGTACGTCCCATGCGCAGCTTCTTGGCTGATGAGTGCAAATTTGCCTCCAGTATTTGCTGATAACGTGCTGCATTCATCTTTCCTTCAACTTTGACCAAGTTTCCTGTGCCTTTGAAGCTCGCACATCCCCACATCATCAGTGATCCACCTCCGTGCTTTACAGTAGGAATGGTGTTCCTTTCATCATAGGCCTTGTTGACACCTATCCAAATGTAACGTTTATGGTTGTGGCCAAAAAGTTTGATTTTTGTCTCATCACTGCAAATTACCTGGTTCCGGAAGTTTTGAGGCTTGTCTTTGTGCTGTTTGGCGTATTAAAGGCGAGATTCTTTGTGGCATTTGCGCTGTAATGGCTTTGTTCTGGCAACTCGACCATGCAGCCCATTTTTCTTCAAGTGCCTCCTTATTGTGCATCTTGAAACACACCGATAGTTTTCAGAGAGTCCTGTATTTCAGCTGATGTTATGTGTGGGTTTTTCTTTGCATCCCAAACAATTTTCCAGGCAGTTGTGGCCAAAATTTTGGTTAGTCTACCTGACAGTGGTTTGGTTTTTACAGAGCCTCTGAGTTTCCATTTGTTAATCACAGTTTGAACACTGCTGACTGGCATTATCAATTCCTTGGATATCCCTTTTCTGTTTTATACAGTTCAACTACCTTTTCCCGTAGATCCGTGAACAATTCTTTTGCTTTCCCCATGACTCACAATCCAGAAACGTCAGTGGCTGGAGGAAAGATGCAACAGTCTGTCTGGATCCCAGAAACTCACTCAGCTTTTATCCTTTCCCATAATGCCTTGTGATATGTAGATGCTTAGTAGAGGGCGAAAGGCAACTCAAAACTCTACACACCTTAACTGGTGCTCTCCTCAAGGAGAGATGTCCCTGTCCATAACCCACTCATTGCCTCCCACAAAGCCAGCCAGTACACTTTGCTCTGCACTGATGAGGGACAAAAAATCCCGAAACGGCGCTGTATGCAGATAAGTGAAACTGGCTTGGCTAAAATCCCTTTTGCTGTCTTAAGACTCGGTGAGTCAAAAGCAAACTGAGGATCTGTTACATCCAACAGAGGGCGCATGAGCTCCCAGCTCCTTTCCCATAATGCCTTGTGATATGTAGATGCTTAGTAGAGGGCGAAAGGCAACTCAAAACTCTACACACCTTAACTGGTGCTCTCCTCAAGGAGAGATGTCCCTGTCCATAACCCACTCATTGCATTCCACAAAGCCAGCCAGTACACTTTACTCTGCACTGATGAGGGACAAAAATCTCAAAACGGCGCTGTATGCAGATAGGTGAAACTGGCTTGGCTAAAATCCCTTTTGCTGTCTTAAGACTCGGTGAGTCAAAAGCAAACTGAGGATCTGTTACATCCAACAGAGGGCACATGAGCTCCCAGCTCCTTTCCCATAATACCTTGTGATATGTAGCTTTTATGCACACACACTGATTACAAGCAAACAGGTCACAGGTGAGGATGTAGTAGGATTTAGTAGCCATTCAAACCCCTTTGTGTCAACTTCTGGGCATGTTATCAGGCAAAAATCACCATTGTATGTGAACTTTTGAACAGGGTCATTTTGATGTTTTTGGTTGTCATTATGATTTAAAAAGAGAAAACACAGAAGTTTGATAATAAATGGCTTCAACCAACCACTAACCAATATAATAATCTCTGAACCAATAATAATCTTCAACCAACCACTAACCAATAATAATCTCTGAAAAAAGGCCAAAAAAACAAAAAAAATCTGCCGGGGTATGTAAACTTTTTAGCACAACTGTATACAGTGGTATACAGTGCTGTTACTATTTCTAAACATTTACTCCATTTTGTATGTAGTTTTTTTAAGACTATGGCCCCATGTAACTGGCTGCAGCAAAAAAGTGCTGTGGGAAAAACCATGGCGATAACACATCCCGCTTTTTCACACAGCGCTTTTCACAGAAAGTCTGCAGAGGATTCCTCTGCGGACTTTCTGCTTCAGTTTTACCTATAGGGAAACTGCCAGTGTTTCTGAAGTTGTAATTGACATGCTGCGATTTCCAAAACTGCAACAGTTTTGGAAATCACAGCACGTCTGCAGGACGTATTTTTTTGTAAGGTGTTAATGGGATTCACTGGAAGGTGTTGCCCAGCGTCAGCCCCAAAACATCACTGCTCTAGAGAAGATCTGCATGGAGGAATGGGCCAACATACCAGCAACAGTGTGTGCCAACCTTGTGAAAACTTACAGAAAACGTTTGACCTCTGTCATTGCCAACAAAGGATATATAACAAAGTATTGAGATGAACTTTTGTTATTGACCAAATACTTATTTTCCACCATAATTTGCAAATAAATTCTTTAAAAATCTGACAATGTGATTTTCAGGATTTGTTTTCTCATTTTGTCTCTCATAGTTGAGGTCTACCTATGATGTCAATTACAGGCCTCTCTCATCTTTTTAAGTGGGAGAACTTGCACAATTGGTGGCTGACTAAATACTTTTTTTCCCCAATGTAAATAACACCTATTAAGTTTATAAACCTCCTTATATAAAATGCCCCTTCCTAAAGACTCTTTAAACTATTAAAATACAACTGCACTAAAAAAACAAACAAAAAAAAAGTTATACTCAATTATACAGTATGCGATCCCAGCACAAGAGGGCACGATGATGTCATAGCAACCAGGACAGATCTCGCTTAGCTTCTTTTTTTTTTTAAAGCGGCCTGTCTTAGGCTGGTGTAGGTTGAATAAATAGTGAAAATGCCGGCCCCTCCTAGCTGTGACGGATAGTGCCGCCTCACTTTGCCGAATTTTAGGTGCGTCCTGAACTTGCAGCATATGAGTTGACCATTATGCAACATGGCAATGATTCCAAGCACACCACAAATCTACATCAAAATGGCTGAGAAAATGAGGATCAAGCTGTTTCATTGAGAATTACAGAAAATTATTACTGCTGCTAAAATTGGTTCTACAAGCTATTGATTCAGATGGTGTACTTAGTTTTCATGCATAACTTTTCCATTTTGGCTTTATTTTTGTTGAATACATAATGACACAGTTCTAATTTTTTTCATTATGTCCTGACGTGTCAAATCATGGAATTCAAAGATGTAGTTTTGTTTCCCCCATGATTTGTAGAGCTTGTCAAAAGTTTTAGAACATCTTATTTTTTTTCCAGTTTTTACTGCTATTTACACAGTTTAATGTCTCAAATGTACTTTAAAAGAAAAGCATAGGAGAGTAAACAATAAACAAGTTAAGATGTGCTAACATAATGGATTAAGTTTGTATCAACAAATATAATCGCTGAGGGGGGGCAATGGGTTGCATTATTATAGAGGAACACCATGTCACGTTTGCAGAGACTCTAAAATTGCCCCTACAAAATGGGGGTCACTTCTTGGGGAATTCCAATTTACTGGTACCTCCAGGGCTCTGCAAAAACAACATAGCATCCAAAAACTCTCCCTAAATCTATATTCTAAAAGCTAAAAAGCTCAGTGCTCCTTCTCTTCTGAGCCCTTCTGTGCCCAAGCAACAGTTTACGCCTACATATACAACTTTTTTTTTTACCTGGTATAGCCCACTTAATAATTTTAGGATTGTGTGTCTCTGATGACACAAAATGGGCACATATTGGGCACTGAAATGGGATATTTCTATAAAATTTTCAATTTTAACTTTGTACATTAAATTTTGGGAAGCACTTTTGGGATCTAAAATAGTGTCACTTTTTGGGGCTTACCATTGTATTGGTACTTTAAGGGCTCTGCAAATGCGACATGGCACCTGAAAACTATTGCAGCCACATCTGCCCTCCAAAAGCCAAATAGCGCTCTTTTCATTATGAGCCCCACTATGTACCCATACAGCAGATTACAACCACATATGGGGCATTGCCTTGTTCATGAGATATTGTGTAACAAACTGTGGTGTGTTTTTTCTTCTTTAATCCCTTGTAAAAATGAAAAAGTTGGGGCTAAATGGACAGTTTATTGGAAAAAAAAGTAATTTTTCATTTTTTATGTCTAAGAAACAGCTGTGAGATCAGAATGCTCACTTTTAGGCGGTTTCCATTGTGTTGATAATCTGGGGGCTCTGCAATGCAACATGGAACCTGAAAACTATTCCAGCAAAAGCCAAATAGTACCCATACAGCAGATTATGACCACATATGGGGTATTGCCGAGTTTATGAGCAATTGTTTAACAAACTGTGGGGTGCTTTTTTCCTTAATCCCTTGTGAAAATAAAAACTTTGGGGATAAAGTGACGTTTTAGTCATTTTTCATTTACACATCCCACTGTTAATAAAATCTGTGAAACGGTCAAAATGCTCACTATACCCCTAGATAAATTCCTTGAGGGGTGTAGTTTCCAAAATGGGGTCCCTGTTGGAGGGTTTCTTTTGTATTGGTATGCTGCAATAGTTTTGGAAATCGCAGTGTGTCCGCCATGCGTATTTTTCCACAAGGTGTGAATGGGATTCGCTAGAATCCCATCCTCGGTGCAGTGACTGTAAAATGTTGCGTTAGTGCCACGCGGGGCACGGCCTTAATGTCAAAAATAACTAGAAATATCGAGGCATGCTAAAACTTTTAGGTGGTATTTAAGGTACTGTAATGTTATATTCCCATTTAATGGAGCTTTGTCTAAAAAACACATGATACCAGTGTTTTTCAGTGCATATAAGGCCGGGGCCCCATTTTGTGAAATGATTTTATCTTAGCTCAATTTTGTATGTATTTTTTTTTAAAGAGGACCTTTCATGTCCTCAGGCACATGCGGTTTTAAATTCCCTTAGAGCCGACAGTGCGCTGAATTCACCGATCTCTGCCCACAGTCAGAAGGACGTTCCTGACAGTCTATCTGGGCTGTGAGGAACGCCCCCCCCCCGACAGAATGTGCCAATTAGATAACACAATACTGGCATTACACCTGGTTATGCCTAATTACTGGATTCATTAAATTGTGTTTTGAATATCATATTATAAATACAGATATATATAACGTTAAAGACCAGTTAGTCTGGATGCAGGATGTCCAGCCCTGCCTATAGCTCTATCAGGATTTATATATCTAAATTTCAGAAGGGAGTTGATAGAGTAGAAAATAGTAAAACTTCACTTTTATTTCTTATATAAATAAAAATAAATATAAATATAATATCGTATTGGAAAGACGAGACTCACTAGTGCTCCCAAGTGCTACCATGTGATTAGTGAAAGAGAAGGGATGAGATCGCATAAATTACATATATAGCGTGCACTAATGTTTATAGATGCCCAAAGCAGATGTTAGCCCTGCTATTTTATTTTCTAATGACCATAATAATGATAACAACATGAGTCATATAGTTAATAGCATCAGTGTCGTTTAAAGGGAGTGTATGAAGGGTAGCTAAGACAAACAAACAGGGAGGGGTTAGTTTAGTATTCAGCAAAAGTCCACATATCACTTCTCATAACAGCTGAGACAGCGTCTACTCTGCCCAAGGTATAAATATAGTCTGGTGCCTCAAATAAAGCCTCATTATTATGGTCAATATGGAACTAGAACAGTTTGCACAATTTAATGATAGATGTAGGGGGCATAATTTGAGCATTGAAGAAAGACGGGCATTGAGAGATCTTGAACTGGACACTAATATTACGATAAAACCCTCCAATAAAGGGGGGGACATAGTAGTGATGGACTCACCGCACTATAGGGAGATGTGTTTGACGCTTTTGTCTGATACAACTTTTTATGGGATTATGTGCACTAATCTGACACAGGCCTGTTTGACAGCTTTACAATCACTGTTACAGAGGGCTTATGAGGAAGGACTGATAGACAAGAATGAGATGGGTTTTATTTATCCAAAATTCCCGGTGATGCCTACCTTTTATGCCCTCCCTAAGGTCCACAAAGGGACCAATCCTGTGAAAGGAAGACCAATTGTATCAGGTATTGGTGGCCTCACACGAAACTTGGGCAGATCTTGAGGCCCTTTGTGGAGTCCCTTCCCTCATACATCCGAGACACCTATGATCTCCTGCTGAAACTAGATGGTATTACCTTAGCGCATGATATGATTCTTGCATCGATTGATGTAGAAGCATTATACACATCCATCCATCATGAACAGTGGATCAGAGCAGTGGAATATTATCTTCAGATGAGGGACATTAGATTGAGACCACATAATCGGTTTGTCATTGAACTATTGAGTTTCTGCCTGAACAATAACTTTTTCACCTTTGATGGCCGCATTTACCACCAGCTCAGGGGCACCGCTATGGGTAGTCCCTGTGCGCCCAGTTATGCAAACTTGCTCCTGGGCTGGTGGGGAGGCGGCCATCGTGGGTGCCGATGACCTCAGGCGATGGCAGGACCATATCTGCCTCTGGCTGAGGTACATCGATGACATCTTTATCCTGTGGCGTGGGGATCACACGTCATTCGAGGAGTTTGTGGAGTGTCTGAACTCTAACCCTCTGGACCTAAGGTTTACATCTACCAGGAGTATGAGTGATCTACCATTTTTGGATGTTCTTATTACTAGAGATCATTCAGGAGCAATTCAAACTAAGGTCTACAGGAAAGAGACTGTGACAAACAGACTCCTTAGGTGGGAGAGTGCCCATCCTGTGGCCCTCAAAAGGGGTATTTCCAAGGGCCAATATCTCCACCTAAGGAGAAACTGTTCAAAATTGTCAACTTTTAAACAGCAGGCAGATGATTTGAGGCTCAGATTTAGGGACCGCGGATACCTGGATAACACACTAAAGGGAGCTTTCCAACACGCTATAACTTGTGACCGAAGAGAGCTTTTGATCCCAAAGAGACATAGTCAGAGTATAAAGAACATAAAATCTGATAATGTAACTAGAATTGTTGGAACTTTTGATAATATGCATCAAGAGACTAGGGAAATACTTGGTAAATATTGGGGGCTATTACTCCAGGACGTTGATCTGAAAGAGATTTTAGGATCCACCCCCCAGATCACTTATAGACGTGGGAAGAGTTTAAAGGACAAGATAGTTAGGAGTCATTACGTTGCCCCTAAATCAACGGTGAATTGGCTTAGCCAGAAACCTAATGGCAACTTTAGATGTGGCAACTGTATCGCATGTGGACAGGTGCAAAAAACTAAAACAGCAACATGTACAATTACTGGTGAGGTCTGCCAAATTAACGACTTTATCAACTGTCTTAGTAAAGGAGTAATCTATTTAGCACAGTGCCCCTGTCCGAATGATTACATAGGTAAGACTAAACGTGAATTTAGGGTAAGGATAAGGGAGCACTATAATGATATTCTCAACAATCGTGACACACCAATAGCTAAACATGTGCATAGCCACCATGACGGACAACCTGAATCCTACAGCTTCATAGGATTGCAACTGATCTGACCACCAGGTAGGGGTGGCAATTGGGATAGACTTCTGTTGCAACATGAATGCAGATGGATTCAACGTTTTAAATCGACATCCTCGGGAGGAATTAACAAATGTTTGTCCTTCGCTCCATTTTTATAATTCCCTGTAATATTTTGGAGTTAGGGATTATATATATTCAGGATGGATGTATTATGATGCTGTCCACATGAAACACGTCTTTAGGGGAGAGGGAATAAAAGTGTACCCCCCTCTTTGACATATCTCTCTTTTGAGTATATTCATTATATCTATTATGGCACATACCCTAAATCTGATGATATTATTAGGAATCTTCTTATACATTTTTTTCTGGTATATCTGTGTATTATATATTTCCTTTGGAAAATGGGGAAATATTATATCTCATATATGGGCAATTCACTATATAGTGAACATAATACTCAGATCTATGCAGAGTGATTTTCACTCTAGTATTAATACGGTGATCTATGATTCATGGCTTTTATGGAGTTTGATAAGTGTAAGCTCAGTTGGGAAATTATTTTTCACTGTAGAGGTGAATACAGACCCTGTGTACCTCTATTGATGCAATGTACCACCTGAATCTGTTATCTGTTGTGCTTCAACATTTATATGTATTGCGGGATTGAGAAGTGCTGGTGCTGTATAGATCAAGCATCTTACATGTTTAAGCATAATATTAGACAATGCACATGAATTCCTTCATAGCATGACTTCTGTGTTTTCTGCTCCAACTGCCTACAATTGGGATCAGAGAGATGACAGCACAATGTAAACATAGGAGACACGCGTCTATGTCTCCATAACAACAATGACAGCTTCCCTGCCCCTGGGAGGAGCGCCTCGGATGACGAATAGTGTGAGGGGAGGAGCATCGGCTATGGCTACGCCTCCACCGCATGACGATTGGACGTGACGTGCCGGCGCCATTGCTATTTCACTCTCAAACTGAGAGGTTATATTGATTTAATCCCCTGATGATCCAGCAATGGCTGGTGAAACGCGTAGGGGTTTTTATTTTAACTCTTTAGCACTTAGGGAGAGACTTTTAAATGTGTGCTATAGGTGTCAGATAGAGGTGTATGTGGAAAGGGTGCTGGGAGGCTGTGGGGTGCTGACAAAATTACCCTATTGAGGTTGTATTCAGCTATAACCTGCCAGTGGAGTGTATTTGGTCACTCCTCAGTGCCAGGTGACACACAATTTTAACTGACTGTGTGTCCATATACATTTGAGGCTTTATTTGAGGCACCAGACTATATTTATACCTTGGGCAGAGTAGACGCTGCCTCAGCTGTTTTGAGAAGCGATATGCGGACTTTTGCTGAATACTAAACTAATCCCTCCCTGTTTGTTTGTCTTAGCTACCCTTCATACACTCCCTTTAAACGATACTGATGCTATTAACTATATGACTCATGTTGTTATCATTATTATGGTCATTAGAAAATAAAATAGCAGGGCTAATATCTGCTTTGGGCATCTATAAACATTAATGCACACTATATATGTAATTTATGTGATCTCATCCCTTCTCTTTCACTAATCACATGGTAGCACTTGGGAGCACTAGTGAGTCTCGTCTTTCCAATACGATTTTATATTTATATTTATTTTTATTTATATCAGAAATAAAAGTGAAGTTTTACTATTTTCTACTCTATCAACTCCCTTCTAAAATTTAGATATAAATACAGATATATGCAGTATAATCTTAATACAGTTGTGCTAATGTACGCAAACACAGTAGAAATGTTACGCTGAGTTCTCACCTGCATTTGCACTATGTTCGGGGATTCCGTCCCCCTTTCCGCATGAAAAATGCGGAGAGAAAAGCATTGCAAGCAGGACTTTTCTCTCTGCATTTTTCCACCCTTTCGGGCGGGAAATTGAGCGGAAACCACACGGACCCCATTATAGTCTATGGGGTTCGTGGGTTTCCTAAGGTAACCGCTTTTTTATGCGGATTAGGTTTCCATTTGGGTTCCCCAAGCAGACCTCCTGAACGGAAACCTGAACGCAGATGTGAACCAAGACTTACTGATTAAATCTTCCTACATAAATTTTAGAGCATTGTATACTTGACTTGAGTGTTGTGTGAAGTCGTTTCTTTGCCAGCAAGCTCTAATACGGGAGTTTCAGGTAGGACACCCAAGTGTCAAGAGGTAATAGTATTACTACTTTTACAATTCTAAAGCTAAGAACACACATGAGATTTTTGATTGAAGCTCAAACTTGAAGTGGATTGAAAAAAAAAAGTACCATCTGTCCTTCATTTATGATCCACACCTTATTTTGGTTTCAAAAACTGCAAAAAAAAAAAATGTGTCCTTGCACTTAGGTTACTTGAATGCTGAAGGAAAATGACTGAAAAAAGCAACAAACCCAGGCATGCTGCAATTTGAAAAAATGCCATTTAAGCAAAAATTCTATAGCACAAAAAAACAGTGGTTTGAGATGTCCTGGATTTACTAAGAGGCTCTGAGGACCTTAATAATTCAGGCACATTGCATTGGGGACTGGCATAGGTTTCAGCTATAATTTGAGCCAGTATTCTGATTTAAGATTCATATATTGGCTTTCTATCAAATATTGGCTTTGTATCAAAAAGTATCAAAGCTATATGAACAAGGCCTAAACATTATCCAACAGAGATCAAAAACAGCATTAAGTTCAACAGCAACAAGAAAACAATTCTTGACTTTGGCAATATCTTTGGTTGATTTATCTTAAGAAATTTAGCTGCACCTGGTATATTTTCTGCTGAATCGCTGTGATAACAATTCTTTAGGTTATCACTCCCAAGTATCTTATTTCCTAAAAGAATGAGTTGTAGTTTGTTATATAAAATGAGTTAATCTTCCCTAGATATCTCTTACTACATTGCTTCGTGCCAGAGTGAGCAGGGGACAATATAAACCGATGCTAGATAAATGGCATTGTGCTGACATAGCACATAATAACACAATAGACATGTTAGCTTTAATAAAACTAATCAGAAACTACAAACTCCTGCAGGGGAATTTCTGTTAGTCTACAGGGCTGGGATTAATGACAAAGATCACTGAAAGTCTTCAAACGAATATCAAATAAAAGATGCTTGAAAAGTATAGACACAGTTCATATCAGATGCAAGCCAACAATACACTTGTGCTGTTAGGAACCATGGAAGTATGTATCACATTTTTTATAATTAGACATAAATGGAGGCCATCCATTTTCCTCGTGGGGAAATGGAAATACATGAATAGGCTGGTAAATTGCCACAGGCTCACTTTTCCACACTAAAATGTGTCATTACCAGTGAAATACAACAGCTGACATAACATGTACTATTACTCAATTCTGAAAACTTGCTCTTTCACAGCTTTCTAAATGAGTTTTTTTTTTTCTATGCTTGAGCAAAAATGATGATGGAGTTAGGAAGGTAATTTGTGCCAGTATAGAATGCAACCTGCATCAACCTGAATCAGAGAAGGTTGTGATGTAGCTCATTTAGGTTTAGCTAGGTAGAGGCAGATAAAGCCAGGAGGATTAGTGAATTTCTGTGCAGAATTTTGGGGTGAATCCATGGTTATATGGAGCAGTTTCAGATAATCTAAAGCATTCAAATGCCGCTTGACATGATAATCCACATTTGACTTGCGTAAGGGGATGCTCACACGCCCATTATTAACGTCCATCATAGGATGAGAGCAACAGACATTATTGGCAATAGAGTGACTGATACAAACATATCCCCCTTTGTCTGTGTCCATTCCCATTGACTCTAATGTAAAAAACATGACTGAAGCCTTTTTCTGTCATGATGGTTTACTTTTGTAACTGAAGAAAAAGTCCTGCATGCACAACTTTTTCTTCTGCCAGAAAAGTAACAAACATGACATGATGTTTTTCACATTAGAGTCAATGGGACTGGACACAGATGAAGGAGGCTCTATCTGCATCAGTCACTCTATTTCCGTTAATGTCCGTTGCTCTTATCCTATATAAGTAAGTTTGTCTGGCATATTACAGATTTTATCTTGAAAACATGAGAACTGCTCTGTAGAGATGGAAATATATTTAAAAATCACTGGCAATGAAATAACCAACAGAGAAAGTTGTTCAAATTTTCACATTTAATATTATTATATTTCAATATGATTAAACATGGATTACAATTTGTGAAACTCTAGAACTGGGAGAGGTCAATCCATTTGAAATAGTAATGAAACAAATATAAAGAGATAAAATGAAACAAATGTATTCACATACACATGTGCTATAAAAACACACACATTATATATATGCCTATAAAATGTCACCAATGAATGCCCAGCTGCTACACCATTTAAAGTACACAATGAGCATAGGAACAAAGGTAAAAACACATAAAAGCACTAACTGCTTGGGGTCATAGCTCTTTAGAAAAGGAGGTACATAATGAAAAAATAATGAATCCTCAGTGAGGAAAATTAAATCTAAGATTCGTGTCTATGTTCACAGAATGCACAAGGCATATCAAACTATGTAATGGATCATCAGTCACGTTTCACGAACATTGGTCTAATATAAAAAGCATCAAACTGCATAACACCAAACAAAAATATTACAGTTCTTGTGTGCTAAAAGATTATTTGCACAATTCTTAGTTTGGAGCAAGCTGTCCATAGCAGAACATCAAAAGACTTTCTGATTTATAAGATTAGTTTTGCAGAAAATTGTTTATGTATTACATTTTATGCATTCCATCTCTTACAATGACCAGTATACTATGCAGACTGAAACAATGACAAGAATATGATACATGCAACTCACTACTGGCATTATGGGGTTTAGGAGAAGTAGAAAGTAATGTGTATTGTAGGTTATGACATATACTAATGTTAATAATTAGGGTCTATATTAAATGTTTCTAACATTTTGTGCCTTTAGAGCCTCATTCAGTTATATCAGGTGGTACTACATTTAGTTACATTTAAGGGGGTGTCCACCTTTGCAACCATTCTTTAAAATACGCTTGTCATTTCCAATCATGAAGGTGAAGCCAGGAGACAAGTACTGTGGTCAAACTGTGGACACGCCATGCTTTCTCTAATGTACATATTTATCTTGGATGAGCAGATGCACCCATGTTTGCCATAATATCCTGGAGTGTTCATAAAGGTGGTTTGGAATAAGAGAGAATGAACAGCGGCAAGTGATGACAGGGAAATCACAATTAAATTACCAAAGGTTTTGGTTGATCCAACCTTCCTCAATTGCAATATGAGGGTCTGATGGTGCCTGGAGTACTAGTACAATCTGTGAAATTCCATCTAGGTAGTTAGAAACTAAATGGTCAGACTGTTGTCCCCTGGTAATTCTTGACTTACAACACTCTAAAATGAAGAATTCTGTGAACTCTTTTGTTGACATTTGGATGTTTAGTTGTGAAACATGTCAGATGTCCATTAATAATGTTATTACTTAATTATTTCTGGACAGCTGCCAATATCCTATTTATGATTCTATTACATAGCACACTAAACTTCTGAAAAGAGTTTCTGTTTACAATCAGCAGTTGTAAAGAATGACTGTGAGGGCACTAATAAAATGTATTTTTTTCCGTTAAGAATTGAATAAATTACCATATTTTTAAAGATAATTTAAATTGGATTGGAAACCCAATGACCCATAAGACAACAATGATGGCATACATTGAATATGTATTAATTGACATGGGAATATATTCCTTTGTATGAATATTGAAGCAATAGTAACTGGCTACAATTCACAAATGCATGAACATATGCAGAACACCAGGAACAGGAAGAAGAGCTTGTTGCATGAAACATCTGATGTAGGGGCTTAGGGACCAGGGAAGCTCATTTATACCCCAAATACTAGGCCCAAGATTCTTCTGTGTCCTTGGCCCTACATAAACCTAACCAAGGACAGGCCAGTCGAATTCTCATTACTTGGTGCTTCTAGAGTTGCGGTCAAATAAAACACTATCACCTCACAGAATCAAAAATGTCACTGCTCAAAAGTAATGCACTTCCACCGTTAACAAAATTCACTTAATAACATGTGTGAAGTATAGGATAAAACGTAACTTTTCATAGAAGTATATATATAAAAAATCTCACCACACGGCTATTAAAGCGTAACTAAACTTTTGGACAACTTTTGTTTTCTGGTAGTATTTGTGTCATTAACAAATTTTGTAATACACTTTATTATCAAATTTTGGATAATTATTGTGAAATCCTGCATTTTTTCACTCTTTCAGTTGCTTCTGTATTGAGAGCTGTTCCTGCCTCTCACAGAATGTTACTGTGTATAGAGCCAAGGGTAAATAGGGCAAGCCCCCAAACAGATGAAGTGGCCGATCATGGCGCACCACATCACCATCAGGCCACCTCTTGCGTTGCAGCCGGCAATCTTATCGGCCGCGTTATGATCATGTGACCAGCCTAGCCAATAGAAAAGCAAGGGGTGTGATTAATTACTATAGAAACCAGGGACGCTAGCTGTATATATGCCCTGAGACCAGAATCATAAGTTTTCAACAGATCAAATCATTTTAACACTGTGAATCAATCTAATAAAAATAGAGAGGGAGCAAATACACATCACTGGAACCGGGTATAAGTATTTACTGTTGCAGACATATCATGTCATTCACAGAAGGTGAAACATACAGATATGAACCTAACCATAATAAAGAAGGAGCAAATGCACATCACTGGAACCAGGTATCAGTATTTAGTGTTGCTGACAGCAGCATGATAATCAAACATAGAAAAACATAATGAACCATCAAAGTATCAGACGCCATAGTATAGCAACGTCATGATGATGCTAATTGTACCTGTACTGCATCAGATAACGGCATCAGGTAGAAGCATCATAGTAATAACTACACTGGACCCAATATTGTCCATACCTGTAATGCATCAAATAGCGACATCAAATAATGACACTGTAATAGCACTGAACCCTACCATAGTGTAGACTCACAGCATGTACGAAAAACAGAAATCACCCAGATGCCCCCAACCCAATGAATTCCTCGCAAGGAGAAATGTCACATTGGGAGGATAATAACTCTCAACACATGGGGGGACAGTGTAATGAGAATCAGATAAGGCAAGAGAAATCCAATTATTTGTTGAGACCATCTGGGCTCATCTTACGCAATCTGAAGATCCATTGGACCTCCTTTCTCAAAATGTCCCAGTCCCCAGCCCTCTCAAGGGCAAGAAATATTTTATGCAGCATACTACAAGTTTTGTCCCTCTTTCTGTCCTCTGAAAGTTGGGAGGTATGTAGTATATACTATATGTGTATATGTACTGTTTATGTGTGTGTACAGTGTGTTAAGTATTTAACATTTCAGATAAATCCTGATAAGCCATTTTGGTTGGTGTAGTATGTATTGTGTTACTAATGCTTCAGATGTCTAGGTCCCACTAGTGGAATTGTTTCTAGGGGCCCACCGCCAGGACCCCTGTAATAACAATGCCACGCTGCTCACCCGCCATACACACCAGTGCACTACCTAAACCTACTGCTACAACCTGTATGGCAAGCAAGCAGCGTGGCTTCTGGAATTGTTAACATGACCTATAGCTGCACTATCCTCGAAAAGCTGATCTGAAGAGTTCCTGGCTGTTGTACCCCTGCAGATGTAATATTGATGGCCTATCCTAAGGACAGGACATCAATATTAGAAAGATTAAAAAACCCTTTAAAGAGGTTGTCCAGGAATTGGAGCAACCCATGTGGCGGGCAGGAGGTGTAAAAAAAAAACTCTCCTGTCCCCGGGTTTCTGTTGCCGGTGCCACATGTGACCGCTGAGACTAAACAGGTACAGGAGGTAAAGAATTTCCAGAAATGAAACGCCGCCATGAGACTGAACAGACACTAGCATGGGACAACGGGGTGCTGAGGAGTATGCTTTTTTTTGAAGGCTAGGTTCACACCTGTGCCCAGTCTCCACTCAGGGTTTCCGTCCCCGAATCCGCTTAAAAAATGCGGAGACCGAAGACCTGCAAGCAGGACTTTTCTCTTTGCATTTTTTCGCCTTTTTTGGGCAGAAACTGGGCGGAAACCCAGCGGACCCCATTATAGGGTTTTTTAAGCGGATTAAATGCAGGTGTGAATCTAGTATAAGACTGATGCACTGTCTTTTATTAGCAACATATTGAAAAACTTTTATTGCATTGGATATTTGTTACAAAGGTTAAATCTGTCATATAATAAATAAGCCGTGTTAAAAAGGACCTTTCACGTCCTCAGACATATGCAGTTTTATATACCGCAAGAAAGCCGACAGTGCGCTCAATTCAGTGCACTGTCGGCTCTCCAGGTATGTGCCCCGGGGTTAGAGATATTGGTGCCGTTAATTTCGGCACTGATATCTCCCCACCATCAGAAGGGCGTTCCTGACAGTCTAGCGTCATCACTGGAAGGAATGCCCGCTCTGACAGTACAAGGCTATGTTAGGGTACTGTCGGAGGGGCGTTCCTCACAGCCCAGCAATGACGCTGAGCTATGAGGAACACCCTTCTGACAGTGGGGAGATATCGGTGCCGAAAATAACAACACCGATCTACAGCCCCACAGTACTCCACAGTGGCTCCCACACAGCATTATATGCTCTACAGTGGCCCCCACACATTATTATATGCTGCATAGTGGCCCCCACCCAGTATTATATGCTCTACAGTGGGCCCCACCCAGTATTATATGCTCCACAGTGGCCCCCACTCAGTATTATATGCTCCACAGTGGCCCCACCCAGTATTATATGCTCCACAGTGACCCCCACCCAGTATTATATACTGCCAACAGCCCCCCTCCGCTCCGGTGCTATTATTATACTCTGGGGTCTCCCAGGGCACTTGTTTGCAAGTGTTCATTTCTTCATTGGCATTGTAGTTATACTATTCAATACATGCTAGCCTGTGCATTATCTGTGTTGCCCACCCATGCATTACATAGATTTACATGCATGGTTGGTGGTATTATTTATTATGAGCATAGTTAGCAAAAGTTTTATTAAGATTAAAAGCATGTTGTAGTTGGTAGAAATCAAAATGTTACTCTAGACCAGTGATTCCCAAAGTGGTCTAGCTGGACCTCCAGGGGTCCACGGGAGACTCGACGGGGGTCTACGTTAGGTCTAATCTTCACATTTTTTGACGAGTTTTGGGAACATGGTAGAAATGTAGCAGCAGGGGGTCCACCGAAACCAGTAACATTTTGAAAGTGGTCTACAAGAAAAAAAAAGTTTGGGATCCTCTGCTCTAGACTAAATGAAGAAAAGTGCCAAAACGATTGACTACAATTTATTGGTTATTTTAAACTTTTGTAAAACATAAAAAACTGAAAAGTGGGGTGTGCAATATTATTTGGCCCCTTTACTTTCAGTGCAGCAAACTCACTCCAGAAGTTCAGTGAGGATCTCTGAATGATCCAATGTTGTCCTAAATGACTGATGATGATAAATATAATCCACCTGTGTGTAATCAAGTCTCTGTATAAATGCACTTGCTCTGTGATAGTCTCAGGGTTCTGTTTAAAGCGCAGATAGCATCATGAAGACTAAGGAACACACCAAACTTTAAACATCCCAAGGAGCACTGTGCAAGCGATCATATTGAAATGGAAGGAGTATCAGACCACTGCAAATCTACCAAGACCTGGCCGTCCCTCTAAACTTTCATCTCAAACAAGGAGAAGACTGATTAGAGATGCAGCCAAGAGGCCCATGATCACTCTGGATGAACTGTTGAGATCTACAGCTGAGGTGGGAGAGTCTGTCCATAGGACAACAATCAGTCGTACACTGCACAAATCTGGCCTTTATGGAAGAGTGGCAAGAAGAAAGCCATTTCTCAAAGATATCCATAAAAAGTCTCGTTTAAAGTTCGCCACAAGCCACCTGGGAGACACACCAAACATGTGGAAGAAGGTGCTGTGGTCAGATGAAACCAAAATCGAACTTTTTGGCCACAATGCAAAACGATATGTTTGGCGTAAAAGCAACACAGCTCATCACCCTGAACACACCATCCCTACTGTCAAACATGGTGGTGGCAGCATCATGGTTTGGGCCTGCTTTTCTTCAGCAGGGACAGGGAAGATGGTTAAAATTGATGGGAAGATGGATGGAGCCAAATACAGGACCATTCTGGAAGAAAACCTGTTGGAGTCTGCAAAAGACCTGAGACTGGGACGGAGATTTACCTTCCAACAAGACAATGATCCCAAACATAAAGCAAAATCTATAATGGAATGGTTCACAAATAAACGTATCCAGGTGTTACAATGGCCAAGTCAAAGTCCAGACCTGAATCCAATCGAGACTCTATGGAAAGAGCTGAAAACTGCTGTTCACAAACGCTCTCCATCCAGCCTCACTGAGCTCGAGCTGTTTTCCAAGGAAGAATGGGCAAGAATTTCAGTCTCTCGATGTGCAAAACTGATAGAGACATACCCCAAGCGACTTGCAGCTGTAATCGCAGCAAAAGGTGGCACTACAAAGTATTAACTTAAGGGGGCCGAATAATTTGGCACGCCCCACTTTTCAGTTTTTTATACTTTTACAAAAGTTTAAAATATCCAATAAATTTCGTTCCACTTCACGATTGTGTCCCACTTGTTGTTGATTCTTCACCAAAAAATTAAAATTTTATATCCTTATGTTTGAAGCCTAAAATGTGGCAAAAGGTTGAAAAGTTCAAGGGGGCAGAATACTTTCGCAAGGCACTGTATCTAACCTAATCTCCTGTTACCTACCCACACGTAACCTCCAATCCTCTCAAGACCTCCTACTCCGCTCTGCTCTTATCCGCTCTACACACTACCGTCTCAAGACTTCTCCATTGCATCCCCCATACTCTGGAACTCACTACTATGATACAAAAGATTGTGCCCCAAGATCACAAGCTTCAAGATGACCTTGAAGACTCACCTCTTCAGGAAAGCCAACAGCCTTCCGCCACCACACCACCATCTGAACAGCTTCTATCCTCACCTACTGTCTCTGTCCCCTTTCCCTCATAGAATATAAGCCCTTGCAGGCAGGGCCATCTATCCCCCTGTTCCAGTTGGTCACTATTAGTATTGTACTTGTTTTGTGTATTTTGTATGTAAACCCTCAAATGTACAGCACCATAGAATTAGTGGTGCTTTAAAATAAATAATAATAATAATGCTTCTCAAAAGTTGATACATATTGCTATCTGCCAAATCACCATGAAAGCATGGTGTATTTGCTCTGGAAAAAAAAAAATATATATCTATATATCTATATATAGATATATATACACGTGGAAAAAAATTGTTGGTACCCCTCGTTTAATGAAAGAAAAACCCACAATGGTCACAGAAATAACTTGAATCTGACAAAAGTAATAATATATAAAAATTCTATGAAAATGAACAAATGAAAGTCAGACATTGCTTTTCAACTATGCTTAAACAGAATTTAAAAAAAAAAGAAAAGTCATGAAACAGGCCTGGACAGAAATGATGGTACCCTTAACTTAGCATTTTGTTGCAAAACCTTTTGAGGCAATCACTGCAATCAAATGATTCCTGTAACTGTCAGTGAGACTTCTGTACCTCTCAACAAGTATTTTGGCCCACTCCATTTGTCTCGGGTTTGAAGGGTGCCTTTTCCAGACGGCATGTTTCAGCTCCTTCCAAAGATGCTCAATAGGATTTAGGTCAGGGCTCATAGAAGGCCACTTCAGAATAGTCCAATGTTTTCCTCTTAGTCATTCTTGGGTGTTTTTAGCTGTGTATTTTGGGTCATTATCCTGTTGCAAGACCCATGACTTGTGACTGAGACCAAGCTTTCTGACACTGGGCAGCACATTTCTCCCTAGAATCCCTTGATAGTCTTGAGATTTCATTGTACCCTGCACAGATTCAAGACACCCTGTGCCAGATACAGCAAAGCAGCCCCAGAACATAACAGAGCCTCCTCCATGTTTCAAGATATACTTTATTTTTCCGTCTGTGAACATAGAGCTGATGTGCCTTGCCAAAAATTTTGATTTTTGTCTCATCTGTCCATAGGACATTCTCCCAGAAGCTTTGTGGCTTGTCAACATGTAGTTTGGCAAATTCCAGTCTGGCTTTTTTATGATTTGTTTTCAACAATGGGGTCGTCCTTGGTCATCTCCCATGAAGTCCACTTTGGCTCAAACAACGACGGATGGTGCGATCTGACACTGATGTTCCTTGAGCTTGAAGTTCACCTTTAATCTATTTAGAAGTTTTTCTGGGCTCTTTTGTTACCATTCGTATTATCCTTTTCTTTAATTTGTCATCAATTTTCCTCCTGCGGCCACATCCAGGGAGGTTGGCTACAGTCCCATGGATCTTAAATTTCTGAATAATATGTGCAACTGTATTCACAGGAAGATCAAGCTGCTTGGAGAAAGTCTTATAACCTTTACCTTTAACATGCTTGTCTATAATTTTCTTTCTAAGCTTCTGAGACAACTCTTTCCTTCGATTCCTCTGGTCCATGTTGAGTGTAGTACTCACCATGTCAACAAACAGCACAGTGAGTATCTGTAGCCCTATATACAAGCCCACTGACTGATTACAAGATTGTAGACACCTGTGATGCTATTTAGTGGACACACCTTGATTTAACATGTCCCTTTGGTCACATTATTTTCAGGGGTACCATCATTTCTGTCCATGCCTGTTTCATGAGTTTTCTTTTTTTTTAAAATTCTGTTGAAGCATGGTTGAAAAGCAATGTCTGACTTTCATTTGTTCATTTTCATAGAATTTTTATATATTATTACTTTTGTCAGACTCAAGTTATTTCTGTGACCATTGTGGGCTTTTCTTTCATTAAACGAGGGGTACCAACAATTTTGTCCACTTGTGTATATATAAGTAATACAAGTAACACATTGATTAAAGACATTTGTAACAACAAAACAGGCCAAGCCCTCTTTAGGAGTAGTCTCTGCTCTTCTTAGAAGTCATGTTCTAACTCTTCAACCTCTTCCTGCAAAAGAACAACTGATGTCCAGGCCTTTGCCCTCTTCACATGGGTGCTGCTGTTCCCAGCGGGGCAATGCCTTAGTGTGAGAGCAAAGGTCCCAAGGCAACATACAATGATTGTCCAGGAATTTGCACTTGACTCCTACAGCTACTGCTTCTTAGGCCCATACTAGGCTCGCTACACGTTACTTCATTACAGTCTGGCTCTGTTTCAGTAAAGGCATCTCAATGACAGGTAGCAGCAATGGTTACAACAAAACTCTGGATGGCAGACCCAAAGATGTAGGAAAGCTTTTCTTTTACAATGGAACTTTCCCACTCTTGGTGACTACATTGCATTAGGTTACAGCATGCATAGGCCTTACTGCAGATGACTTGAAAATGATGCCTCCCATGGCAAGAAGTCATTGGCATATATACAGCAATAAACTACAAATTACACATAATACAATGCACAAAGCACAGAACACCATACAAAGATTTGACATAGTAACCTACTTAAAGCCTTTTTTTGAAAGTTGGTGTCATCCACTACCTTACTCTAACTAGTCTTATATATACACCACCTTTCTTCTTTGATGTGTAACCCCTGCAAGGAGCACTTTGCATACAGCAGATGCTGCAGTTAATGCCAAGCCAGGACCCACTACAGCAGACATCAGCCATTTTATGCTGAGGGACAGTGGATTACATTTCCCTACACCCCTTACTCCAGGGGGAGGAGTATCAGAGAAAGGGACTGATTGTAAGAGCAGGGAATTATAGGAAAGGTCTGCACAGGAGAGAAGGCAGGCAGCCACATGGGCTGCAGAAGGGGCTTCTTCCAGAAACTGCCAGGGAGCACATAGCTTGGCACTGGGTAACCCAGGACATAGAGACATTCCTGCCAGCCCACCAGCTCACTCTGAGGGAAGAAGCAGCATCCCTTCAGCAGCAGCAGCTCCACCTGTCCAGAGTGACCAGACTCCCAAAAGGTACCCAGGGCTGCATCCAAGAAGACTCCTGCCTCATACTCCATTAGTATCCTGTCACCTGAAAGCTGCAGCACCCAGTGAGACTCCAGGCTGGCACCAGATTCCCTGCAAGAGTTAGTGAGTAGACTTTGCTGGAATTTTCTGTACTGCTGTTAGAAGGTTTATGAGAACTGTGGTAGAAAGGATCTGCTGTGTCTATAGAGCACCAACATTTCCTGAATGCGCGCCACCGTCCGCAGCAACTTGGCCCCAACGGATGGACTGTTCTGTTTATTGCTGCAGCCATTAGTTATTCTGCATTGTGTGCTGTTATTTAGGAGTGCAAGCTGTTACCTGCAGTATGATTGCATGTGTGTGATTATCATCTGTGGGTCACTATCTTAACCCTGTGCTATTCCTTATAGTTTATTATACCCGCCAGGCCTGGCACATAGTCCATTCCTAAAACTAGGGGGTTAATACTATAGGATGTACCTGTGCATTGTCATGTGAATTACTGAAACATTTCTCTGTTCACATTTTATTAAGTTTGCCCTTGTTTACCTTTCCCATAATAAACCGGTTAAGTAGTTTTACCCTCAACATTTGTGAGTGTGTACTGAGCTTAGGTGGGGGTTTCCTGAGTCGACCCCTAGCAGAAGAGGAAGACCTTCCTGAATTCCTATAGAGCTCCTAGCAAGATTCGGGTGGAGGCACTGCGCCATAGTGAGGTGAGAACTACAACACACCCTGCCTACAGAGGTCGGCCCAAAGGGGTGTTACAGATGTACACCTACAATACTGACAAGAAGTGAAATCATGACATATTGTGTAGAAAAATATATACTGTAAAAACATCAAAATTAGCTGTTTTTATGAAATTGTTAAAACAAAGATAGAATACCAGAGCAACAAAACTGTATGGCATCGGGGGCGGAGCCTAGCTGTGGACTGTAATGGCCGCATAGTCTCAGAGCTCTTGGTCTGAGTCCTACTCAGCGACATCACAAGCGACGAGCCTGTGGCCTTTGGGCACAGAAACTGACAGCAAAAGGTGCCTTACCTCCAGGGATGCCGAGACGGAAGAAATCGGCGGTGAGACCGCATAAAATCTCGGATTTCTATTTCCCCCCATGGGGGGGGGGGGGAGGGGGGACCAGCATGGAGACGGCCCGCGCCTGGAAACAGAATCTAGGGCCTCAACTCCACCGCGCGACCCACCGGAGGAAACAAGTGCGCTCTCCGCTCACAAGAGAGCGCTCTCAGCCCCATCTTTACCGCAGCTGCTGGACGGCGCGGCCGCGGAGCTACCTGGGCCTTCTCCCCGGCAGGCCGGGGCCTACAATGGAAGCGGGCCTCCGCGGGTCGGCGCTTCGGGATCTGCGGGCCTATCCGGCCTGGGGACACACCAGTCGCCTACCGCCAGCCCGGCTAAGCAGAGACCAAGACTCCAGGATAGCGACCCCCAGGATGGCGAGGTGAGCAACAATGTGCAGCCTACCCCCCCACCCACTGATTTTTTTGCAGAAATCCCAGAGACAGAGAACCCACTCACTGAGGCCTCTATGAAATATATGCTCATGGCTTTCTGCAAATCACTAAAAACAGACATGTCTCTCATGGTAAAACCGCTAGATAGAGATCTTCAGGAACTGAAAAACCGTACAGTTCATGTTGAATCCAAAATGGCGGAATTTGCGACATCACACAATGCATTAATAGATGCTCAGTATGAGATGGAGTCGGATGTGTTGTTTTTGAAAACTAAAGTAGCAGACTTAGAGGATCGCTCACGGAGAAATAATCTGAAATTTAGAGGGATTCCGGAGTCGGTCTCCGCAAATAATTTGACGACGTTCCTCCAAGATCTGATCCGCTCGCTCCTGCCGAATCTTACAGAGATGGATTTAATTATTGATAGAGCTCATAGAGTCCCCAAGCCATCTCATCTAGATGAAGCAATACCCAGGGATGTTCTTGCTAAAATCCATTTTTATCGCACTAAAGATCTGATTTTGATGACTTCCCGAAAGCTGGGGCACCTACCTGAACCATATCACAAAGTATCTATTTACTCGGATTTATCAGCCACGACACTGCAATTGCGGCGGCAATTTATCCCTATAGCAGGGTTCACACTACCGTTGGAGTCCGCTATGAAGGTGTCCGTTAAAAAAAAATAAACGGACACCTATCATAACGGACCCTAACTGATGAGCATCAGGTAGTGCCCGTTTTTTAATGTCACATACCGCTAGAAAGCCGACAGTGCGCTGAATTCAGCGCACTGCCGGCTTTCCCGGTATGTGCCCCGGGGCTGGAGATATTGGCGGTGTGGAGTTACATGTTTTACTTTACTTACTGTTTGAAGGGCGCTGTGAGGAACTCCCTCCCTGCCACTTCTCGTTGGTCCATAGCGCTGTACTGAGGAGGCGTTCCTCACAGCTCAGCGTCATCGCCGGGCAGTAAGGAACGCCCCCTCTGACAGTACAGGGCTATAGACCAGTACAGAGAGAGGGGGCGTTCCTTACAGGCCAGTGATGACGCTCAGCTGTGAGGAACGCCCCCTCATACAGCGCTATGAATGAACAGAACTATCAGGGAGGGAGTTCCTCTGACAGTACCCGGCTATAGACTAGAACAGAGAGAGGGGGCGTTCCTCACAGCCCCAGCGATGACGCTCAAGCTGTGAGGAACGCCCCCCTCAGTACAAGTCTCTGAACAAAGAGAAGTGTGAGGGAGGGAGAGCCTCGCAGCGCCCTTCTAACAGTAAAACATTACACCGCTGATATCTCCAGCCCCGGGGCACATACCGGGAAAGCCGGAAGTGCGCTGAATTCAGCGCGCTGTCGTCTTTCTAGCGGTATGTAAAACCGCATGTGCCTGAGGACACGAAATGTCCTCTAACACTGCTAGTTTTTTTTTTTTTTGTTTTTGTTTCTCCTTTCTGAGCATGCGCAGGGAAAGTAAACGGACATAAAATAACGGACAGTAACTGATAGCTTTCAGTTACTGTCCGTTATATGTCCGTTACCCATAGACTTCAATGTTAAAAAAGTAACGGACACTTGCTGTCCATCAAGGATCCGTTTTTTTCAAACGGACAAAAAGTCCTGCATGTAGGATTTTTGTCAGTGAAAAAATAACGGACTTCTGACGGATTTGGTGTAAACGGACACTAACGGACACTAATGGACACAATATAAAAACCCACTGAAATGAATAGAAATTTTAACGGATTTCTGACGGTTCAACTAGTGTCCGTAGCTAAAATCTTGTAACGGACAATAGCCACGGACACTACTGACGGACACCAACGGTAGTGTGAACGCTCCCTATTACAGCAGCTTTACGCCAGCACCATATTTTATACAAGTGGGGATTTCCGGTCCGTGTGATCATTACCCAAGACAACACGGTGCATGTCGTTAAAACTTTGGAAGAAGGAAATCGTTTGCTTCACAACTGGAACATTCCGATTGTCGAGATACCACCCAAACAACCACCTGGTCCTGTGTCGGATGGGTGGCACCAAGTGAGGGCCCAAAGACGCCCGCGCAAAGGGCTACAAAGCTAAAGACTCACCTTTTCTTGGATTTCGTATGTCCACTGTCGTTGAACTTATCCCCCCAGGATTGCGATAGCCGCTGGTCTGCTGTACCATACTCTTTTCTTTTCTCTTTGTTTGGTTTTGCCACGAAGGTGTATCCATTGGTTTTGTAATTTGCTTTGTTTGTTTTTATTTTTATTATTGGTTCTGGCACATTGGGCGTAGTGAACATGAAGGGTGGAAACAGTTTCTCTTCAAGTCAACAGTGACACCTACTGGTATACGCGGTTGTGGTAAGAATCTCAAAGCATTTCTAACTGTGTACCATGGTACTTAAGATTATGTCCATGAATGTCAGAGGTTTGAACTCCCCTCAGAAAATAGCCAATTTATGGCGTGAGGCCCGAGGGCAGAACTGTGACATTCTTGCACTACAAGAGACACATCTTTTAAGGGCAGACGCTTTTCGCATTAATCACCCAGCATACCCACATGTGTTTCATGCTCACTACTCCTCAAAACGTAGGGGCACATTGATTGGTATTAAGGACTCGGTTGTGTTTCAATTGTTATCTCAATACGCTGACCCGGGAGGGCGATTTGTTATAGTACTATGCATTATTAACAATGTCACCTATACGCTGGTATCAGTTTATGCCCCAAATAGGAAGCAGGTGGCGTTTCTAGGGAGACTAGTGAGGGCGGTAGGAAAGAGGAAGAAGGGATATTTAATATTAATGGGAGACTTCAATATGGCCCCGGACCCGCTAGTAGATACCACGTCTGGTATACTAACACGTCACCCCTCCTTATCGCAGGCTATATGGCGCTATGAACTATTTGACATCTGGCGTATCCTGCATAATTCTGAAAGAGATTATACGTACCATTCCACGGTACATAATAGCTATTCACGAATAGACTTCTTCCTGGTTGAGCAATCTAGCATTCCCCTTGCTAGGCAGTCCGAGATATCTCAAATAACTTGGTCAGACCATGCAGCGATAACCCTGTCCATAGCTGAAAAATATGAATCTAATAGAGCATATGTGTGGAGGTGTAGTGACTTTTTAATGTCGCAGCCAAAGTTAAAAACAACGTTAGAGAATGACTTGAAGGAATTCTTTCAGATTAATGCCCCCTCTGCTCCTAGCCCTGAAATACTGTGGAATTCTCACAAGGCCTTTATTAGAGGAACGTTTATTCGCCTAGGGCATATTGAAAAGAAAAATAGGATGGCAGAAATGGATCGTCTGCTCCGTCAGATAAGAATTATAGACACTAGCAATAAACAATCTCCGTCTCCCTCACGTGCAACGGAATTAATAGCTTTACGCCAGCAGTTAACTGCTTGTTTATTACATAAATATGAGAGAAACCTGAAAAAGATTAGAGCTACATATTACTCTCAATCTAACAAAGCGGGCAAACTTCTAGCATCCAAGCTGAAACAAAAGCAGGCAAAATCTAGGATTCCATTTATGTATCGCAAGGATGGTACATACAAAATTTCTGACCCTAATGGCATTGCTAACGCCTTTGAACATTTTTATGAAGGCCTTTACAACCTAGCAGACGACTCCTCGACAGTCCCCCCGACAACCCAGGATATTGAACGATTCCTCAAGGTGGCTCAACTACCCGCACTCACGGAGTCACAGCTGGACTCCTTTAGCGCGCCTATCACCTCAGAAGAATTACTATCCATCATTAAATCACTGCCATCACATAAGTCTCCGGGCCCTGACGGCCTTACTAATGAATATTATAAATGCTTTTTCCCAACCCTGATGAGCCCACTGCTATCATTTCTGACGGCCGTGGTTGATTCTGGGGTCATCCCAAAAGAAAATCAAGAAGCCCTGATAGTTACGTTGCCAAAGCCTGGCAAACCCGCCAACACCCCCCAGAACTTTAGACCAATATCGCTATTAAACACAGATTTAAAAATCTACGCTAAATTAATAGCGAGCCGACTGGCAGTCTGTCTCCCATGTTTGATAAATTATGATCAAGTGGGATTTGTTAAAGGGAGACAATCATATGATAATACCAGGCGTATATTGAATATAATACACCATGTCGACTCTAGAAAGGAAAAGGCGGTGATCCTTGCATTGGACGCAGAGAAGGCATTCGACCGCATTTGCTGGTCGTATGCCTTTTCGTTGCTTAGAAGTATGGGGTTTTCTGGAGCTATCTTAAGAGCGATTGAGGCGTTATACTCAGCACCTTCTGCAAAAGTGTTCACTAACGGAGTAGTATCAGATCCATTCCTCATTACAAATGGGACCAGACAGGGGTGCCCCCTATCGCCCCTGATATTTGTTCTTTCTATAGAGCCTTTAGCCCAAATACTTAGATTAGATCCGAGAGTGGGAGGCATTGACATAGGAGGTAAATCTCATCTTATATCATTATATGCTGATGATATTATTCTCACTCTGTCTAATCCGCAACTATCTATTCCTCATCTCATGGACACTATTAGTATTTTTGGGCAATTATCATTTTATAAATTAAACATGGCCAAATCACAGGCATCACCTTTCAATGTCCCTCCACCCTTGCTCCAGCATCTCCAATCGACTTATGATTTTGATTGGAGGAAGGACAGTGTTCAGTATTTGGGGATACAGGTGACAACATCATTAGGAACCCTCTACAAAAGTAACTATATCCCAATGTTAAAAATATTGCAAGAAGAGACCGAACGAATGTCTAAAATGGATGTTTCCTGGATAGGACGGGTAGCGGCTTTTAAAATGCTGCTATTGCCTAGACTATTGTACTTGTTCCGTACGCTCCCAATATCCATTCCGGTTTCCTTTTTTGAGATAGCACAAAGGGTGATTTCAAAATATGTGTGGAATGGTAGGAGACCTAGAGTCAATAAAAGCTTTTTATTTAAGCAACGAGAGGCAGGAGGGCTGGGAGTACCAATGGTGAGGAATTATTATATAGCATCACTGGTCACTCAGTGTGCAAGGTGGAAGTCAATGGATACCTCTGTTCCATGGCTACATATAGAGCAGGCGTTTATATTTCCCCTAAAGCTGGAGGATGCGCTGTGGCTGCCCTTCTGGAACATTCCAGCTCCGGGATCCTTTTCCCCGGTCATGTGCGCTTTGTTAATGGCATGGAAGCTAATCCATGGGAAGGCAAACCCAGTGAAACATTTTCATATTGCAGACATGCCTCTGTCATTGATGGCCTGGATGATTGATGGCATGGGGGTCTCGGGTTGGGAATTGAAGGGGATCACGCGGATTTCTCAACTATACTCTGACTCTAAACAGCCTATACCGTTTGTGGATCTTAGACAAAAATACGGAATCCACGTAGGCGATTTCCTTAAATATTTTCAGATATGGCACTTCATATCTAAACACTCGGTGACGACCTTGCCCCATAACGGTTCACTTTTTGCTTGGTTGTCGACCAATGTGAGGGGATTACGATTTCTTTATGATAAAATGGATGGAATTTCGACTTTTACTAGATCCACTCCGTTCCGTTGTTGGGAGAAAGACTTAGGAATGGTCATTACTTCAGACGACTGGCAGCGAACGATTAAACTGATCCATCTGTCTTTAAAATGTAGCACCCACATAGAGACAGCAATGAAGGTCATTTTACGGTGGTATAGAACTCCATCTACTTTGCAGTTAGCGTATCCCTCCATGTCTGGGAATTGTTGGAGGGGATGTAGAGACAAAGGAACCCTTCTTAACATTCTGGGAACCTGCCCTATAATTCGTGGTTACTGGGATAGTGTCTTTGAAATGCTCTCTGAATTGTTTGATGTACGTCTCCCCCCTACTGCACATATGGCGATTTTGTTACTTGGCATTCCCGGAGAACTGAATAGGCATAAGCAACTTATTTGTAAAATTCTAACGATGGCTAAACTACTGTTGGTACAGAGATGGAAGGCAACAGCTTCCCCGCCTATGTCGGCCCTGTTACTAGCCATTAACAACACATATTCCTATGAAAGGGTAATCGCAATGGGTAATTACTCGTTTCATAGATTCGAAATAATTTGGGATGCGTGGATACATTCTAGATTTGTCACGTAAAAAGAACTGAATGGTATATGAAACCCAAAAGAGGGGGCTGGGACAGAAATAGAGATGGTTGTGAAGCTTGCCAACCCCGTTGTAAGGGGAACTGGGGAGGAATAGCCAATGTTGCGGGTACGAGTCAAAAGTCCCCTGCACAATTAAACATCTCATGTAGAAGAGAAAACTGTTTACGGAGATATAGATATCCACAGCCTAATATAGGTGCCTATATGTTATTACTATTGTTCACTTTAAAAGTAATCTTTATATTTGGTTTTACAGATATGCGGTTATAAGAATGTATCTTGAACCTGTATTTCAATGTCTATTACTGTATATCGCAATATCTACTCATTTTGTTCTTTGTTTTTGTATTTTGTATTTTGAAAAATTGAATAAAAAATATTGAAACTAAAACTGTATGGCATCACAGGGTCTAATGCAAAAGTAACAATGCTACATACTTGTGTTAGCATAACGTGACACATGGTCCAACTATATCATCAAACGTAAACCTATCACATAGTTCCCTCTTCTTAGATGATGGCCCGTAGTGGGTGGTCAGCGATGTTGGTATATGAGCTCTTTACTAGTAATGACTATAAACCAGGCAAGATGACAACTCACTAATAGTTGTACTAAATATATTAAACTTGGTTTCATGCAGAAAAAACAGAACCTTTTTTTTGTTGGATATTGAGGTAATTGTCGCATGTTTCATCTGTTTCCAAATGTATCAAGTTATGTTACTATAGAAGGAGAATAGAACACCTGAAAGAGTGTGTACAGCAATACACAGAGAATGTAAGGTCTCATACTATGGAGCCACACAAATTCCATGAATCTCAATTACAAAAGGGCAAAACCTACCCTCATTATTACTTGAACCCTCTGGAGGTTATATTCCCATTTTGTGTGCCTGCTTCTATTCAGCAGGCTATTCATAGTTTTGCCTTTTTCTATTTCGAATAGGCAGAATAGAGCTTTTTTGGTTTGCAATTTTGGAGAAGTTAGGTGAGACACTTTTTAGTCAAACTTTTTTTTTAATCTGGTGTAATACCTAAAGTTTTTGAAGCATTTAAAGTTTATCTTTAAAAGGGCTTTCTGGGACTATATTATTGATAACCTATCATCAATATTTGATCAGTGGTGTATGATACCTGGGACCCCCACTATCATCTGTTTGAAGAGACCACAACATTGCAGCTTCTTCACTGTATTCCAAGTATAGTGCTGTGCATTGTGTAGGGGATGTGCTTGCTACTTCACATGATGTCACTGGCCGAGCACTGCTGCTGCTTTGAGCATCTGATCTGTGGAAGTCCTCTGTATCATACCTCCACTGATAAGATATTGATGATCTATCTTTAGGACTTTAACTTCTGGAAAACCCATTTAAGCCTTGTTTTTGCTTGAAAATGTACCACAAGCAAAATAGATTTCTACAGTATTTTCATGTATCTGATTGCTTGCTCGCAATTGAACGATTCATCTGATGCAGTTTTCTGTCCTATCTTGTAATTTCTCAAATGAAGTGCTTGCAAAGCAGATGCATCTATGCGAAGACATTTCCAATTCAAAATCAGAAAATACATTTACACTGGTAAAATCCTTACTACAGAGCCGATTTTAATGCCACAGATATTTTTAAGATGAATATTTTATACATTCAAAGCACAATGTCAGGAAATCTAATGATTAATAAGCACGCATTAATTAAATGAGAAGTTGCTGCAATTGGAAGCACATTTATCTTGTCCAGATCTATATCCTGTGGTTTTGTTAGAAGACCTGCTATGCACGACATGCTACACCTTGTTAAGATACAACACCATGATCTTTTGAATTTCATAAGAAAATGTTAAGTGTATTAGCATTCTGTGTGAAAGGAAATGAAAGTGTCTTGCAAGCCTCACAGCTCTTTCATTAAGCTACTTTACATATTTTCCATATAAATTGCAGTTGTTTTTTTTTTAGCCGCCATTTGTTTATTAGCGGAAAATGTGACATATTTACCTAGTATAATTGCATTGTGGAGAAACATAAAAGTTAATATGCACATAAATAACTGAAATATTTACGCATGAAAGAAGTATTTTGTGTTCTATAATGTTGTTAGTGTGAAATAATCATTTGTCTAGGACCATTTTTCCCTGATTAACTTAGAGAAAAACATGTGCTCTGATTCCACTTGACACAAAGCTATTATTTTCCTGGCAAATGTTCAGTGTCAAAAATAAGGTTTTGAAACTATTATTTGTAAATTAAGTTTGTCATTTGAATTATACTTACGTCATAGTTTATACCATATATTTGTCCCTTTTATGAGCATCATCTTAGTCAGTAGACTGAGTTGTGTTTTGTGGCAAGCCATATGGGTTACTTCTGAACTACATAGTCAAATTCTGGCCACAGTGGTGACTAGCTGGCAACTGACAGGACAGTCACATTTCCATGTCGACTAGGGCCAGGAAGCACAAAGAGCAATGGGAGACACAAGAAGTATTGGAATAGGAGAGAGAGAAATTGAATATAATTTATTTTATTATTCTGGGAATTTTCTAAAACTTTTTAAGTGTCAGGACAAACCCTTCGAAGGGATCTTCTGTGACTATCAAATTGTTCAACTTCTGTGACTATCAAATTGTTTAATGCTTATCAGGAGAGGGGTATAGACCCTACAATCCCATGATCATCAGAATGAAGTGGTTTGATCACTAGAGTGTGATTGTTCCTTCATCTGTTATCCATTCATAGTAGTTAAATTGTAACATGCAACCATGCCTGTTATTGCAACTTAGCCTCATTCAAGTTCTGGTCATAGACAAGGGTTCCTAGGGTCAGTCCCTGACAATTAAATACTGATGACCATAGATCATCAGTGCTTTATTGCTTTATTCATTGGAACTCCTTCAAGCCCTTAATGAAGAACATAATGTGTGCATTGTTCATTCCAAAGACATACTGATAGGGAATATATAAGTATTATATAAGTGCTATATAAGTAAGCATAATAAATAATAAATAAATAAATTGTGCTAGTGACTTGTGGATAGTCAAGTATGGTGTAGGGAGTCATGCATATCAACGATGATACAGTCAAATTCTGTGTATTGCAGCTAACACTTTGAAGGGATGTGTCCATGCCATAAAAAAGAAAAAAAAAGTACTGTTTTTGCCCATCCTATCTTCAAAAAAGATAATAAAAGAGGAGACACTCTCCATGTCTGATGTACTTGCCCCCTTGTCTGTCACTTCTGGCTGTCCATTAACAGGATGGTTCAATGGTTTTTGGGCCAAACGGTACCTCTAATGATCCTGGTCTTCTTGCAAGGCCTTAAACCAGCTGGACTCCAATATGCTCTCTATAAATTACTACAAATTACTATAAATTATGTTCACCATGATTTAATTTGGCATCCGTGACATGCGTTGACTCAATTATGCTCTTTGAGAAGATCAACACTATCGTATCCGATATTCGGACACGCTTTGATAAGATCTGGTCTCCTTAAGTCAATAGAGCCAACATCCTGGGCTTGTTATACTGTCTACAATTATAATTCTCGGATGAAATGAAATGATTTTGGTAGCCCCCTTTGGCAGAGGCCCTTACTATAGGAAGCAGCACTATGCTTTTTTACAGCCCTTGGTTCCTCCCTGTGTCCTACCGCAGGTATTTTTTGATTTTGACTTCCCACTTTGTAAACAACATACTTTTGTTATTTTTCAGTTCACAGAGCCATATGAGAGCATAATTTTTGTGAGACAAATTGTACTTTGTAATGGTATAATTTAATATTCCATACAATGAACTGGGAAGCTGAAAAAAAATTCAGAATGGGGTAGAATTGGAGAAAAACTGTGTATATGCGACTTTTTTACAGGTTTGGTTGCTGCCTTGTTCACTTTTGTATTGTGTATTTGCTGTACATTTTGTTTCATTCAATAAATACCTTTGAAACTATAAAAAGTAAAAAGTCATATTAGGGCTAAGGTTACACATAGCAAAACACAGCTAAAAAATGCTGCAGAAAAATACCCAGAGGAAACACCTCCCCCATATAATTTAATTTGCAAATGTAGCATTTCCACAGGTAAAACACGTTGCCTTTTTTAAAACACATCTTTCTTTCTGTAATGTTTAGATGAGATTAACCCTTTAACGCTCTGCGCCGTACTATTACATCGCACTGAGCGTATAGTTAACGCTCAGCGCCGTAATAGTATGTCACTGTAATGCCGCGAGCACAGGAGCTGTGCCTGCGGCATTATTTCCAGCTCTTGGTTGTCTTACATACAAGATACTCCGACTCCGGCAGATTAACCCTCAATAGCAATTATGGTATCCAAAGGATCTGGGGCAAGATCGCCCCCGCCCCACCCCCTCGCTACGCCCGAGATAATATCGCGGTTTCTGAGGAGTTACCATGGCAGCCAGGAGGCCAGGTCACGTCCTCCTGATTGCCTATGCATAGTTCCAATAGTTCCTCCGTGCAATGTACCGCAATACATTGCACAGAGGATCTGAGATCCCTGCTTCAAGTCCCCTTGTGGAACATATAAAAAGTAAAAAAAAACACACAAACAGATAGTAAAAACACACAAAAATAACTAAAGAAATAATAAAAAGTAAAAAAAAACCCCACCTTTATATTTAAAAATATATATAATGTAAACAAAAATAAATAAGCAAACATATTAGGTATCCCCATGTGCGTATAAGTCCCCACTATCCAAAAATAAAAAAATATCCTGTATGGCAAACTTATTAACGTATTTTGGTCATTTTGCTTTCCCAAAAAAGAACAATAAAAAGTGATCAGAAAGTCATACATACCAAACATTGGTACCAATAAAAAGTATAACCCTGCAAATAAAGAGCCCTGACATATCTCTATCAACAGTACAGTAAAAAAGTTATAGTCATCAGAATACAGTGACCCCAGGAAAATTGTTCATTTTCAAAAAGTGATGTTTTATTTGTAAAAGCGGTAAAATTTAATAAAATCCAATATAAATATGGTATCTCTGTAATCGTAATAACCCGCTGGACAAAGGTGCCGTGTCATTTTTAATGCAGAGTAAATGCCGTTGCTATGTGTCTGTGTTTTTTTTTACTTTTTACATGTCCCATAAGGGGATTTGAAGCTGGGATCTCTGGGATAGTATTGCAGAACATCGCACATTAGTTCCTTTGGGAACTGTGCATAGGCAGACAGGAGGCTGTGGCTCGGCCTTCTGGCTGCCATGGCAACCCCTCGGAACCCGCGATCTTACCGGACCTCCTGGATACCATGTTGATGCTGCGTTAACTATACGCTCAGCACGACGTAATAGTATGGTGCAAAGTGGCAAGGGGTTATGGAAAAAGCCTAAAAGCCCACATGTGGTTGTAAACTTATGTTTGGGCACACAGCAGCAGCCTGTGGAATGGAAGGAGCGACACTGGGTGTTTGAAAATCAGATTTTGCTGGATTAGTTTTCAGGTGCCATGTCTCATTTGCAGAGCCCCTAGAGCACGAGTACAATGTATGCCCTCCAAAAGTGGCCTCATTTTGGAAACTACATCCCTCATAGAATTTATCAAGGGGTATAGTGAGCATTGGGATTTGTAAATGAATAATACTAAAACATCACTTATCCCCAAAGTTTTCATTTTCACAAGGGGTTAAAGAAGAAAAAGTAAACCACAGTTTGTTACACAATTGGTCATGAACAAGGCAAATCTGCTGTATGGGTATGTGGTGGGTCTCGGAATGGAAAGAGCACAATTTGACTTTTGGAGTTCAGGTTTTGCTGGAATATTTTTCATGTGCCATGTCCCCTAAAGTACCAGTACAATGGAAACCCCCAAAAAGTGACCCCATTGTCTTTTGGAAGGTGAACCTTCGGCCCAGTCTGAGGTCCAGAGCACTCTGGAAGAGGTTTTCTTCCAGGATATCTCTATACTTGGCCACATTCATCCTTCCTTCAATTGCAACCAGTCGTCTTGTCCCTGCAGCTGAAAAACACCCCCATAGCATGGTACTGCCACCACCATGTTTCACTGTTGGGATTGTATTGGGCAGGTGATGAGCAGTGCCTGGTTTTCTCCACACATACCGCTTAGAATTAACGCCAAAAAGTTCAATCTTCGTCTCATCAGACCAGAGAATCTTATTTCTCATAGTCTGGGAGTCCTTCATGTGTTTTTTGGCAAACTCTATGCGGGTTTTTATATGTCTTGCACTGAGGAGAGGCTTCCTTCGGGCCACTCTGCCATAAAGCCCCAACTGGTGGAGGGCTCTTCTCCCACGATTGCTCAGTTTGGCTGGGAGGCCAGGTCTAGGAAGAGTTCTGGTCGTCCCAAACTTCTTCTGTTTAAGGACTATGGAGGCCACTGTGCTCTTAGGAACCTTGAGTGCTGCATAAATTCTTTTGTAACCTTGGCCAGATCTGTGCCTTGCCACAATTCTGTTTCTGAGCTCCTTGGGCAGTTCCTTTGACCTCATGATTCTCATTTGCTCTGACATTCACTGTGAGCTGTGATGTCTTATATAGACAGGTGTGTGCCTTTCGTAATTAAGTCCAGTTTAATTAAACTCAGCTGGACTCCAATGAAGGAGTAGAACCATCTCAAGGAGGATCAGAAGGAAATGGACAGCATGTGAGTTAAATATGAGTGTCACAGCAAAGGGTCTGAATATTTATGACCATGTGATATTTCAGTTTTTCTTTTTTAATAAATTTGCAAAAATATCTACATTTCTGTTTTTTTCTGTCAAGATGGGGTGCTGCGTGTACATTAATGAGAAATAAAATGAACTTTTTTGCTTTTAGCAAATGGCTGCAATGAAACAAAGAGTGAAAAATTTAAAGGGGTCTGAATACTTTCCATACCCACGGTATGTCAGGGGTCATATTACAAGGGGGCAATTAATTTACTTAAGGCTGCACTTGGGCTATATTAAACGCGTTTGCCAGCTCATTTTTATTGATGAGCTATCCTCAGACTAGATCATCAATAAAAGGTCAGTGGGGATATGGTGCCTGTTTACATCGCATGCTATCTGTTTTACAATGACTGTGCACTGTAATTACAACCCTGTTGCATAGAAGTGTATAGAACGAGGCTTTAGTTACATTACATGGCTTTTATGGAAAGAATGATACCATGCAAACAGAGAAGGGGTCACTGCATGTACACAAGTGCTTTGTGATGTGTTTGATATTATGGTTCAGCCCCACTGAATTAAAAAAATAGATGCTTTTTTGCAGTCTCATACAACCCCTTAACACCTTTTGCAGATAACCCTACTACATTTCTTTTTTGTTTCTATGCAAGCATTAAGAATCTCTGCTGCACAGACTTTTTCTCTTGTACTACCAGGACGTTGCTGTTATTCTGTAAACCCAAAGACATATGATTTTCTCTGTAGAAATCAATCAATTTACTGCATCAAGCAGAACCCTATAACTATGCTGTTTGTGTTTTACAGTCTGATAGTTTATAAATGTGTCCAGTGTTCTGTCCTTTGTGCTGTTCTAACCAACTTGTGACAGAGATATACAGCACAGCTTCCTCTGCTTAGAAACCAGAAACAAACTGTAATTGAATTAGAGTGAATCTTTAGTTACAAATAAAAAAAAAATAGAAAATTGCGCCTGTTGTCTATGCATATAATGCCAAAATGAAGGAGCCTCTTATGGTCTTCACAATAGCTCACTTCAGTTTTTTCTATTATTGTAGTTACACATGTCCCTTTGAAAATTTATTTTCAGTTAAAAAGCACAGAAAAGGCACTGTCATCTCGTGTTTGATATGTGTTCTACAATGATAGGCAATACATGTTGTCCAACATCAATATTGGACTGGAATACCTAGGGCCCACAACTAAAATACATTCTGGGGGCCCACTATGCAGCTACATGCAAAAATTACCTAACAGCCATTTGCAAATTTTTAAAATGTCGCCCACATAAATTTATTTTTAGTGGTAGCTTGCTGCCTAGCTCTTGTCTTCGATTGTTTTTCACTTGGTGGTCCTGCCTGTAGTCTGTTGTCTGGCTGTTGCATTAAACTAGGGCCTTCTTATGTGAGCCAGGAATATGTGCCCACCCAGTAGCGGACTCCAGGCATCAGAAAGGCATTACAGGATGATTAGTGATTGGAGCCCCTGCAGTGTAATTGAGAAGATAGGGCCCAGGGAGGAAGGATACTGCTTGGTCTCACCTAGGTGTCATTTCAGCCCCCCAAGTGTTTCTATAGTATATACAAATAAACTTGGTAATTTCTTAAAGGGGATGGTCACTTTCAGACCAATACTGAGAAACAAATGTTATTGTTTGTATAATAAAAAGTTGTACAATTTTCCAATATACTTTCTGTATCAAGTCCTCATTATTTTCTAGATCTCTGCTTGCATTCATTCATTCTACTTACTCCCAGTGGATAAAAATTATTCCATGATCATGGCTGATGGTCATGTGATGAGCACACAGGTGCACAGCTCGTTACCAGGCAGATGTCTGATTACTGTGCTGTGACTATAACGAGCTGTGCACCTGTGTGTTCATCACATAACCATGGACTGTACATCACATGACCATGGGCTGATTTTCATCCACTGGGAGTAAGCAGACACTATGAAGTACAATTATATCAAATGTCAAGATGGGGTTAATCAGTACAGAATGTTTCACCAACTTACATAAAAAAGGAAAACAAAAAACAAATGGTGTTTATCAGGCTTCCTTTTTAATGTTTCCCCTATAAGTAATCCACAGAAAGTATGAAAGAAATATTCAGTCCAGATCTCTTTTTTATTCAAAAACAGTACTCCATGGCCAAGTGCAGAGATTTGGAAACAATTTCTTTTTAACCCCATCAGACAGTTACATAATTTACCTTGATCAATTAAACATCATTTATTGTTATATTATATAAAACACTTTATGCTATTAGTTATAAAACAAATATCCAGTCCTTTTGTAAATTATATCATTGTATTTGCCTTAACTATCTTAAAAACACTCCAAAGTTTTAATAATGTAACTGAAAAGAACCCTTTCCTACACAGATATTTGCCCTCCTTCCTCATGTACAAGATGTCTCTTACTGCTCTGTAAATTTCTCCTTAAACTTTGGCATGGATTTTTTTAAACTGAAAAGAGATAAATTGTTTACAGTGAATTCACACACATCCAACGGCAGATTTATAAAAAGTAAAAGCCGTAATATAATAGAAGTGTAATGTATGAGGTTATGAGCTGTAAATCTTAAGTGCCTAAGATGTATTGTTTATTATATGCTCTAAATAAATGTTCTATTCGGTTTGTCAGTTTGTGGTGGTGGTGAAAGAGCGGAACAAGAACAATTTATAGTATTAATCTTTCTATTGGTATACACATTGTCAATCTATAAAATAGGAAAATTATAGAAGGATGCATTTAGTACATCTATGAGCACAGTTTAGAATAGATATGTTTTGTCAGTGTAGATATTAACCATCTTAATCCAACACTTGTAATAACTTATACCTATTGTGTTATATTCAAAGAATAAAATCTGATTGGTTGCCCATTGCATCCAATCCCAGTTCAGACCCTAAACACAAGTCATATTTACCTGATACAAGGTGACACACTAGTTCACTGCATAGTATGTGGTATGTGATGGAGGCCGCACAGGTGCAAAATACTGATGAATATCCACTCATTGCCTGCAATCCATGTTGAAATGGATTCTTAGCATTCCAAACGTGCACAAAATCACTTTAACCTCCATAAATCACTAGAATACAAAACATCTATGCAAAAATGCAAAAACCGGTGATTTGGAGACCATCAAACATCAGGCAGCTCACTGATACCCTACGACTTCTGTTCCAACACCTCCCTGGCCCCTTTCAACACATGGGCAATGACCACATAGTGGCTGCAGCAGTAACTCACTGCATCTAGTGATTGGCTGAGCATTTTTTTACTGTATATTTAGAGGGACCAAACACTACAAACCAGCAAAGTATCTGGAAGCAGCATAATGAAAGCAGTGTTGTATCAGTGAGGAAAGTATTTTATTTTTTTAACCTATTTTCCAGATTTTTTTTACCCGCCAGACATTCATTTGATAATTCATACCTCCTAAACCATCTTTTTACTTACTGTAAAAGTAGTGAAAGTTGTTTTGTGTATTTGATAGTCTGTGTTTAGTTGCAGATCTTGAGAGGCAAAACTGAGGTCCAGTGTCAAATTGCAAAACTACTTTAGAGATGAGAAAAAAAACAACAACGCCGAACGGCACATACAGTCATGGCCAAAAGTTTTGAGAATGATACAAATATTAATTTTTACAAAGTTTACTGCTTCAGTTTTTCTAATGGCAATTTGCATATACTCCAGGACGTTATAAAGAGTGATCAGCTTAACAGCAATTACTTGCAAAGTCAATATTTGCCTAGAAAATGAACTTTATCCCCCAAAACACATTTCAACATCATTGCAGCCCTGCCTTAAAAGGACCACCTAACATCGTTTCAGTGATTGCTCCATTAACACAGGTGTGGGTGTTGATGAGGACAGGGCTGGAGATCAATCTGTCATGATTAAGTAAGAATGACACCACTGGACACTTTAAAAGGAGGCTGGTACTTGCCATCATTGTTTCTCTTCTGTTAACCATGGTTATCTCTAAAGAAACACGTGCAGTCATCATTGCACTGCACAAAAATGGCCTAACTGGGAAGAGTATTGCAGCTAGAAAGATTGCACCTCAGTCAACAATCTATCGCATCATCAAGAACTTCAAGGAGAGAGGTTCCATTGGTGCCAAAAAGGCTCCAGGGCGCCCAAGAAAGACCAGCAAGCGGCAGGACCGTCTCTTAAAAGTGTTTCAGCTGCGGGATCGGGCTAGCAGCAGTGCAGAGCTTGCTGAGGAATGGCAGCAGGCAGGTGTGAGTGCATCTGCACGCACTGTGAGGTGGAGACTCTTGGAGCAAGGCCTGGTCTCAAGGAGGGCAGCAAAGAAGCCACTTCTCTCCAGAAAAAACATCAGGGACAGACTGATATTCTGCAAAAGGTACAGGGAGTGGACTGCTGAGGACTGGGGTAAAGTCATTTTCTCTGATGAATCCCCTTTTCGATTGTTTGGAACATCTGGAAAACAGCTTATTCGGAGAAGAAGAGGTGAGCGCTACCACCAGTCTTGTCTCATGCCAACTGTAAAGCATCCTGAAACCATTCATGTGTGGGGTTGCTTCTCAGCCAAGGGAATCGGCTCTCTCACAGTCTTGCCTAAAAACACAGCCATGAATAAAGAATGGTACCAGAATGTCCTCCAAGAGCAACTTCTCCCAACCGTCCAAGAGCAGTTTGGTGCTCAACAATGCCTTTTCCAGCATGATGGAGCACCTTGCCATAAAGCAAAGGTGATAACTAAATGGCTCAGGGAACAAAACATAGAGATTTTGGGTCCATAGCCTGGAAACTTCCCAGATCTTAATCCCATTGAGAACTTGTGGTCAATCATCAAGAGACGAGTGGACAAACAAAAACCAACAAATTCAGACAAAATTAAAGCATTGATTCTGCAAGAATGGACTGCTATCAGTCAGGATTTGGTCCAGAAGTTGATTGAGAGCATGCCAGGGAGAATTGCAGAGGTCCTGAAGAAGAAGGGTCAACACTGCAAATATTGACTTGCTGCATTAACTCATTCTAACTGTCAATATAAGCTTCTGTTACTCATAATATGAATGCAATTCTATTTCTGTATGTGATAAAAACATCTGACAAACACACATAAAAACCAGAGGGCAGCAGATCATGTGAAAATATAATATTTGTGTCATTATCAAAACTTTTGGCCATGACTGTAGAGTAATACAGTTTGGACACAAAAATTGATAGTGCTCAGAGGGGAGAACATGAGATGGAGAGAGTGCACTTGTACAGATACAATGGTGATCAGTGGTCTGGATGTACTCTCACCTTGAATAGTTGTGAACAGTCACAACTAATATGAATGGAAACTCAAAACAGTGATGTGACTAAAAGTTAATGGTCCGGATGTAATCTCACCTTAGATGGTTGTGAAAAGTGTAACATTGAATTTATGTGTGATATACAGTACAGACCAAAAGTTTGGACACACCTTCTCATTCCAAGAGTTTTCTGTATTTTCATGACTATAAAAATTGTAGATTCACACTGAAGGCATCAAAACTATGAATTAACACATGTGGAATTATATACTTAACAAAAAAGTGTGAAACCACTGAAAATATGTCTTATATTCTAGGTTCTTCAAAGTAGCCACCTTTTGCTTTGATTACTGCTTTGCACACTCTTGGCATTCTCTTGATGAGCTTCAAGAGGTAGTCACCTGAAATGGTCTTCCAACAGTCTGGAAGGAGTTCCCAGAGATGCTTAGCACTTGTTGGCCCTTTTGCCTTCACTCTGCAGTCCAGCTCACCCCAAACCATCTCGATTGGGTTCAGGTCTGGTGACTGTGGAGGCCAGGTCATCTGGCGTAGCACTCCATCACTCTCCTTCTTGGTCAAATAGCCCTTACACAGTCTGGAGGTGTGTTTGGGGTTATTGTCCTGTTGAAAAATAAATGATGGTCCAACTAAACGCAAACCAGATGGAATAGCATGCCGCTGCAAGATGCTGTGGTAACCATGCTGGTTCAGTATTCCTTCAATTTTGAATAAATCCCCAACAGTGTCACCAGCAAAGCACCCCCACACCATCACACCTCCTCCTCCATGCTTCACAGTGGGAACCAGGCATGTAGAGTCCATTCGTTCACCTTTTCTACGTCGCACAAAGACACGGTGGTTGGAACCAAAGATCTGAAATTTGGACTCATCAGACCAAAGCACAGATTTCCACAGGTCTAATGTCCATTCCTTGTGTTCTTTAGCCCAAACAAGTCTCTTCTGCTTGTTGCCTGTCCTTAGCAGTGGTTTCCTAGCAGCTATTTTACCATGAAGGCCTGCTGCACACAGTCTCCTCTTAACAGTTGTTGTAGAGATGTGTCTGCTGCTAGAACTCTGTGTGGCATTGACCTGGTCTCTAATCTGAGCTGCTGTTAACCTGCGATTTCTGAGGCTGGTGACTCGGATGAACTTATCCCCCGCAGCAGAGGTGACTCTTGGTCTTCCTTTCCTGGGGCGGTCCTCATGTGAGCCAGTTTCTTTGTAGCGCTTCATGGTTTTGGCCACTGCACTTGGGGACACTTTCAAAGTTTTCCCAATTTTTCGGACTGACTGACCTTCATTTCTTAAAGTAATGATGGCCACTCGTTTTTCTTTACTTAGCTGCTTTTTTCTTGCCATAATACAAAGTCTAACACTCCATTCAGTAGGACTATCAGCTATGTATCCACCTGACTTCTGAACAACACAACTGATGGTCCCAACCACATTTATAAGGCAAGAAATCCCACTTATTAAACCTGACAGGGCACACCTGTGAAGTGAAAACCATTTCAGGTGACTACCTCTTAAAGCTCATCATGAGAATGCCAAGAGTGTGCAAAGCAGTAATCAAAGCAAAAGGTGGCTACTTTGAAGAACCTAGAATATAAGACATATTTTCAGTTGTTTCACACTTTTTTGTTAAGTATATAATTCCACATGTGTAAATTCATAGTTTTGATGCCTTCAGTGTGAATCTACAATTTTTATAGCCATGAAAATACAGAAAACTCTTGGAATGAGAAGGTGTGTCCAAACTTTTGGTCTGTACTGTATTTTATGAATTTTATTACAATGGATTCTGATGAGACATGTACACCCTTTTATGAAAATATTTTTATTTGTCTTATCTATTTATCATCCTTTGTGTTTCCACTGTTATTTTACATATTTTAGCCTTATACATGTGTATTTTCCATCAACTATTGAATCACCCATAGAATATATATGTGGTTCATATAGTTTTGGAATTTTCCTTCCCCCCCCCTATCTTCGATAGAAAAAAATGCATAATTTCATTACCTTTCCATATTATTATTACTATTATTATTAATATTATTTTTTATAATGCAGGAATCAAACATTTTTAATATATATGTTTCTATTATGGACTAATCCCAATGTATTATAATCTATATGTTAGTGGCTGATCCACCTAGGTTTACACCTAAAATGCTAGTATCTATGCCACACCTAAGCCAAATCCATGCCATATCTATCATGCCACATTTATTAAATCATAAGACAGTAGCTGATCCACCCACATTTACAGTGCCTTGCGAAAGTATTTGGCCCCCTTGAACTTTTCAACCTTTTGCCACATTTCAGGCTTCAAACATACGGATATAAAATTTAAATTTTTTGGTGAAGAATCAACAACAAGTGGGACACAGTTGTGAAGTGGAACGAAATTTATTGGTTATTTTAAACTTTTGTAAAAAATAAAAAACTGAATAGTGGGGTGTGCAATATTATTCGGCCCCTTTACTTTCAGTGCAGCAAACTCACTCCAGAAGTTCAGTGAGGATCTCTGAATGATCCAATGTTGTCCTAAATGACTGATGATGATAAATATAATCCACCTGTGTGTAATCAAGTCTTCGTATAAATGCACCTGCTCTGTGATAGTCTCAGGGTTCTGTTTAAAGCGCAGAGAGCATCATGAAGACCAAGGAACACACCAGGCAGGTCCGTGATACTGTTGTGGAGAAGTTTAAAGCCGGATTTGAATACAAAAAGATTTCCCAAACTTTAAACATCCCAAGGAGCACTCTGCAAGCGATCATATTGAAATGGAAGGAGTATCAAACCACTGCAAATCTACCAAGACCCGGCTGTCCCTCTAAACTTTCATCTCAAACAAGGAGAAGACTGATCAGAGATGCAGCCAAGAGGCCCATGATCACTCTGGATGAACTGCAGAGATCTACAGCTGAGGTGGGAGAGTCTGTCCATACGACAACAATCAGTCATACACTGCACAAATCTGGCCTTTATGGAAGAGTGGCAAGAAGAAAGCCATTTCTCAAAGATATCCATAAAAAATCTCGTTTAAAGTTTGCCACAAGCCACCTGGGAGACACACCAAACATGTGGAAGAAGGTGCTGTGGTCAGATTAAACCAAAATCGAACTTTTTGGCCACAATGCAAAACGATATGTTTGGCATAAAAGCAACACAGCTCATCACCTTGAACACATCATCCCCACTGTCAAACATGGTGGTGGCAGCATCATGGTTTGGGCCTGCTTTTCTTCAGCAGGGACAGGGAAGATGGTTAAAATTGATGGGAAGATGGATGGAGCCAAATACAGGACCATTCAGGAAGAAAACCTGTTGGAGTCTGCAAAAGACCTGAGACTGGGACGGAGATTTATCTTCCAACAAGACAATGATCCCAAACATAAAGCAAAATGTACAATGGACTGGTTCACAAATAAACATATCCAGGTGTTAGAATGGCCAAGTCAAAGTCCAGACCTGAATCCAATTGAGAATCTGTGGAAAGAGCTAAAAACTGCTGTTCACAAATGCTCTTCATCCAACCTCACTGAGCTCGAGCTGTTTTCCAAGGAAGAATGGGCAAGAATTTCAGTCTCTCGATGTGCAAAACTGATAGAGACATACCCCAAGCGACTTGCAGCTGTAATCACAGCAAAAGGTGGAGCTACAAAGTATTAACTTAAGGGGGCTGAATAATTTGGCACGCCCCACTTTTCAGTTTTTTATTTTTTACAAAAGTTTAAAATATCCAATAAATTTCGTTCCACTTCACGATTGTGTCCCACTTGTTGTTGATTCTTCACCAAAAAATTAAAATTTTATATCCTTATGTTTGAAGCCTGAAATGTGGCAAAAGGTTGAAAAGTTCAAGGGGGCCGAATATTTTCGCAAGGCATTATACATCCTTTACTGGTTCCCCAAGCCATACATGGCTGTATTTATCTGTCTGCAGCTCCACGCTCATTAGCTTCAGTAACTGTGCATCACAGCTACACGTGAAGCTGCATAAACAAAAGATCAGCTGTATTCTGACCGGCTGCCCGCGCTATAGAGAGATGCCAGTCTGATCATCATACAGGCGTCTCTTACTACTTGTGAATCTCAGCTGGCGGCTTCAGCAGTGTATCCCTGGTGGGCATGCACAATAGGTTCCTTCTCCCTTCATCTGTACAGCTCAGCTAGGCTGGCCTGTAGGCTGTGCATGTGCAATAACATTTTGGGAACGCCGAATATGTCTTTCGGCATTCCCTCCCTTCTCCATGTCCAGGGTTTGCCCCTAGATATTTGTATACCTCAGGAAGTGATCTGTAAGTAAATTCAAACTGATTGTAATGCACTACATCCATTTTATTGTACGTCTGTATGTTTTTTATATTGAAGTTTGTGCCCCTCCCCTAGTGGGTGGTTCCACGCCATTATACTCCTATAAATTGTACTATACCCAGACAAGCACCTTATTATGCCTTATTTAAACTTGAAAAAGGGGTCTCTTATTTCCAAAACGCGTTGTGTGTTTCCAACAACCAATAAAGGACATTTACTGGAAAGCACAGACGTCCTTCTCTGTTTTTTGGAGACCCTGCTCCCCTCTCTATACTAAATTGCAAAACTAGAGTCAGAGCTTGGGAGTGGTATAACTCTGCTCAATGGCATACAGTAGCTGTAGGGGTTAAGGCAGGCCCAATTGTGACCAGGCCTCTATACTAGGGGAGCTCACAGGCCTGACACACTGAGGCAAATTGGACAGTTAGTTCTTCCATGATCTTCCCACATAATACCCCCTCCCCTTCCTCTGCACTTTCATCTTGTGTCAGCTCAGAGGGTAAATTATTACTTCTAAGGCACAGAAATTGATTATTACATTGCAGAAGCACACGGAAGGGCACTATTATTGTGGATCACAAACTAGGCATTATTACTTTTATTGGCCAAACTGAACTTTTATACCAGAACCAATGACATACAGTTGAAACCAGAAGTTTGCATACACTATATAAAAAGACACATATGCATGTTTTTCTCACTATCTCTCATGAAATCAGACTAAACCTTTCCTGTTTTAGGTCAATTAGGATTACCAAAATTATTTATATTTGCCAAATGCCAAAATAATGAAAGATTTTTTTAAGGCATTTTTATTACTTTCTGCAAAGTCAAAAGTTTACATACACTAAGATTACTATGCCTTTAAACAATTTGGGATAGCCCATATGATGATGTCATGGAAGCTTCTGATAGGTTTATTGGCAACATCTGAGTTAATTAGAGACACACCTGTGGATTTATTTTAAGGCATACCTGAAACACACTGCTTCTTTGTGTAACGTCATAGGAAAGTCTAAAGAAATCAGCCAAAATATCAGGAAGAAAATTGTGGACTTGCACAATTCTGGTTCATCCTTCGGTGCAATTTCCAGATACCTGAAGGTACCTCGTCCATCTGTACAAACAATTATACGCAAGTACAAACAGGAGGAGAATATCCAGTGTGAGTATGTGAACCCAGAGGGCGCTATTGAGTGACCCAGGCCAGCCCTGAAAAGGCCCTCAGCCACACCTTTGGGTGGGGGCGCGTAACTCCAGAAGGCTGGAGTATCCTGCAGGAAGCAGGAAATGGTGGACCCAGCCAAAGGCAGACAGGGTGGTCTGTCCCCAGAGGGCAGGGGTCCAGAGAGGACTTACGGAGACTAAGTCAAGCTTCTTATTGCCCCAGAGGCTAGTTAGGGGCTCAAGGAGTCAGTTAGTGCCCTAACTGTGGTCTAGGTTTTTTGTTGTTTTGTTATGTTGCACGCAAGCTGAATAAAGCCCGTTTATTTTACACTTGGACCGTCTGAACGCTATCTCTCCGGTGCCCAGTACCACGAACCACCGCTCTCCGGACCAGGAGTCTGCCACCATTTTGAGACTAATTCCCCCAAGTTGTCACATATGGTGCTACGGATTCGGGCATAAAGAGATCCACGCAAGTCCTGAAGACAAGTGGTTGGTGACTGCAGTACTGCTAAGTGTGCATGGTGGCCTACAGCTGGAAGAAATCTGTGATTTCAACGGAGAAACCCAGGAAGGGGTGAGTGGATTGCAACATAGCAAATTGTGTGCAAAAACTGGTGAAAGTAAAACTCTGGAAAAGGAATCCAGGGAATGGACTTTGTGTATACTGTGGCACAGAAGTCTGTAAAGTGCTTGCTGATGGCAAGAAAGTAAGCAATGTGTGTAGAAGCTGGATATTGCAAACAGTCTATGTGAAAGGCTATGGTGCCAGGTTGGCGTTTTCTGTGGAACACAGAAGAAAATGCTGGTTGTTGTAGTGCCACATAAGTTAACTGTTTGAATACATGTGACTGCAGAAGATAGCAAAAAAAGTTGCTGCTGGTTGAACCCAAGGTTGCTGTGGAATATTGTGTAATCTTGTTAGTAAACCATGGGCAAGAAAAAGAGAATTTCAGCTTGTAAAAAAGCAGAGAAGTTATGCACAGGTTTATTAGTGCAGCAGTCTGAATGCAGAGAAACACAAAACCCAGAACAGAGCATGTGGAGTGCAAGTAAAGATAAAGGGTTGCATGAGAGTGACTCAGTTTTTCTAAAGCACCTCTGTTCTATGATTGAATATGTCCCTGCTGACTGTGTGTCTCATAATGGAGTGCATCAAAGCGCCAAAGATGAAAATATTATGGTGCAGCAGCTTCAAGATGAGAATAAAACCATCAGGTTCATGTATGAAGATGAAATATCTGAATGGAAATGGCAACTTGAGGTATCAGAAAAAGAGAACCTTAAGTTAAAGAAAGAGCTTGAGACTATAAAGAGTTTATATCCTAGTCATTGTGAAAAGGTGGTACTGGGTTTGCCTGGAATGGACTGTGTCACTAAGAAGGAGTTTGTTGAAATGAAATGTGCTCTATCTAATAAAGTTATACAGAGTGTAGAGCAAAAGCAAGTGCTTGAGAAGCAATTGCAGGATTTAAAGGAGCAGCATGTCCAAGACTCCATTGCCAAAGAGAGTGTCATTGAAAAGTTAAGAGATGACCTTGAAACTGCTAAAACGTGAGAGAAGTGAATTTTTGCAGTGTCAGTCAGAATGTTTGGATTACCAAGTCAGGAAGTGTGAAAAACTTTCGGCTTCATTAACTGACAAAGAAAATGAAATTGCCGAGCTGAGGAAGCATGTGTCTGACCGAGAGAGTGATTTAGAATCTGTGGTGCAGACATTGCAGTCAGGGCAAAACTTGCATGAACTAGAGCAGGTTCGCCTAAATAGTGATATCAACGAATGGCGGAGCAGAGCTGGAGTTCTGGAACAAAGAGAAAGAGAACTCAAAGTTAGAATATGTAGCCTGGAGAGGGCGCTGTCAGGATCTTGTGAAGATAATGAGAAATTGTCTGTTTTGGTGCAAAATAAAGACAAAGAGTTGAGGGAGATGTCGTCTGTCCATGCTCAGAAAGTGCAAGCCTTACAGGAGAGTCACAAAAAAGTAGAGACTCAACTTCAAGTGCTGCAACTAAAAGTCACAGAAGGGGACAGGTTTCAAGCAGAACTGCTAGACAAGGCAAACGGTCTGCAGGCGGAATTGAATAATGTTACAGGGCTTCTTTCTCAAGCAGACAGCAAGTTTATCAAACTTTCCAAAGATTTTTCTACACTAGATTCTCAGCTTCAGGACACTCAGGAACTTTTGCAAGAAGAAACTCGTCAGAAGCTTGACCTTAGTACAAAACTAAAACAAATGGAAGATGAGAAAAATGGTTTCCTTGAGCAACTAGAGGAAGAGGAGATAGCAAAAAGAGATTTGACAAAGCAGATTTCAACACTACAGGCTCAGGCGACTGATATGAAGGAAAAAAATGGAGGATAGTATTGGGTCCTTGGACTCTGTTGAAGAACTAAAGGAAAAGTTGCAAAAGGAGCTAGAAGCTACAAATCAACAGTTTGAAGAGAAGGCTGCTGCTTATGACAAACTTGAGAAGACGAAAATTAGACTTCAGCAGGAACTAAAAGATATAGGTGTAGATCATGATCATCAATGTCGGATTGTGTCAAATTTGGAAAAGAAGCAGAAAAGGTTTGATCAGCTGCTTGGTGAAGAGAAGACTCTTTCTGCTAGATATGCAGAAGAACGTGACCGTGCAGAAGCAGAGGCTCGTGGAAAAGAGACCAAAGCTCTTGCCTTGGCTCACTCCCTAGAAGAGGCCCTTGAATTGAAGGCCGAGTTAGAGAGGCTCAACAAGCAACTGCGCACTGAAATGGAGGATTTGGTTAGCTCCAAGGATGAAGTTGAGAAAAACCTGGAATCTGTGCAGATATTGTATGAGAATAAAGCTAATGCTTATGACAAGCTGGAAAAGGCCAAGAGAGAATTGGACCTCCAGATAGAAGACATGAGGATTCAGTCTGAGGAAAACCTGTCTAATTTATCTGCTGAGATTGTAGATCTAAAAATGCTTGTTGCTAAACTAAAGGTGCAAGTGAACAAGCAGGAAGAAGTTGTACGCATCAAGGAACAGCTGGAGTTTCAGATGGCTCAAGTGAAGCGCAAGTCAGAAATAAACTTGGAAGAGCACACTTTTCAGATTGAACAGTTAAAACCCGAAGTGGAATCTAAAAGAGAAGAATTGGATCGATTGCAGCAGTCTTTATCCAATACTGAACAGTCGGCATCTGCAGTATCTTCAAAGCTGGCATCACTAGAAGCTCAGAAAGACTCGCTGCAGAACCTGTTAACCTCTAAAGAATCAGAGCTGCAAGGTGCACTAGTAAAAACTGAGATGGAGGCTGCTCAGAAAAATGCGGCAATGAAGAAAGTTCTGGATCTGGAATCAGAGATTTGTGCGCTACCGAAGACGTTAGAATTGGAGAAAGCTGCCAGCATAGAGGCAGAGAAAGCAGAGCCATTAAGGCAGCCAGAACATGTAACCAAAAAGCATCTGGGTACTGACAGTAAAAACTGTGATGTTGAAAACTTGGTATCCCAGTCCTCCGGTGTTAGCACAGGGAATGAAAATAACTTGGAGAATGTTGAGATGACGATATCACCAGCTCCTGTACTGTCAGAAAGAGGTTTTCATGAAAATTCTTGCAATCTATCACAGTACCGCAAAATGACTCCAGGAAGTTATGCGTATGAGAAAGAGGAAGTAAGAATAGAGTATGGAAGTGGTTCTCCGGCTGCCGTACAGATGTGGAAGTATTATAAAGAAACCATTCCAATATATGATGTGGCAGTTGTTAAAGACTTACCAGAAAATGTAGTTCAGCGTGATCTATTCTGTGAGGGTGTACTGTATGGCCCTCGTGCAGAAGGAGAAGATATTGCAGTACAGAGCTTGTGTATCTCAAACAAAGAGGAGAGCAAGCGGCCTATGTCTCCTAAACTTCTAAGCCTTGATGGTGATGGCAAAGTTTGCTTTGAGATGAAAGTTACAGAAAAGGTACCCGTGAAACGTTTATACTCTAAAGACATTGTGGTGCATGATGTACGTGTTAGTTGGTCTCTGAGCTCCTGTGGATTCATGATAGGTAAAGATGAAGATTCTTACGGCTATTTACTAAAGGGATCAAAGTCATGCAATGGGATGGCTGCAGAGTACGGCGAGAAATGTGATGAAAATGATGTGATCCCCTGTATGGCGAATTGTGAAGGTGATGAAGTAAAACTTGCCTTTGCACAGAATGGCCAGGATCTTGGCGTAGCATTTAAAGTGAGGAGAAAACGGAAAACTCGACGGAGCGGAATTTGGAAGAAGAGACCGCCAGATTGGGACTTCTGGAGAGACACTGGACAGGCATACATGGTTGAAGAGGGACTTCGACATAGGATGTCTCGTCCCATTGTAGCTCACCCCATGGGTAGTGAGCTGAGGGGGGAGGGTATGTGAGTATGTGAACCCAGAGGATGCTATTGAGCGACCCAGGCCAGCCCTGAAAAGACCCTCAGCCACACCTTTGGGTGGGGCGCGTAACTCCAGAAGGCTGGAGTATCCTGCAGGAAGCAGGAAATGGTGGACCCAGCCAAAGGCAGACAGGGTGGTCTGTCCCCAGAGGGCTGGGGTCCAGAGAGGACTTACAGAGACTGTCAAGCTTTTTATTGCCCCAGAGGCTAGTTACGGGCTCAAGGAGTCAGTTATTGCCCTAACTGTGGTCTAGGTTTTTTGTTGTTTTGTTATGTTGCACATAAGCTGAATAAAGCCCGTTTATTTTACACTTGGACCGTCTGAACGCTATCTCTCTGGCGCCCAGTACTACGAACCACCGCTGTCCGGACCAGGAGTCTGCTGCCATTTTGAGACTAATTCCTCCAAGTTGTCGCACCAGCCATCATACCGTTCTGTGTTCCAGAGATGAGCGTGCCTTGGTACAAAATGTGCATATCAACCCAAGAACAAAAGCAAAAGACCTTGTGATGATGCTGGCTGAAGCTGGTAAGAGTGTGTCACTATCCACAGTGAAACAAGTACTGTATCGACATGGGCTGAAAGGCCACTCTGCCAGGAAGAAGCCATAAAAGAAACATAAAAAAGCCAGATTAATGTTTGCAAATGCACCCAGGAACAAAGACTTTAATTTTTGGAGACATGTCCTGTGGTCTGACGAAACTAAAATTGAACTGTTTGGCCATAATGACCATCGTTACGTTTGGAGGAAAAAAGGAGAAGCTTGCAAGCCTAAGAACACCATCCCAACTGTGAAACAAGGGGATGGCAGCATCATGTTGAGGGGTTGTTTTGCTGCAGGAGAGACTGGTGTACTTCACAAAATAGATGGCATCATGAGGAAAGAACATTATGCGACAGTACTGAAGCAACATCTCAAAACATCAGACAGAAAGTTAAAGCTTGGGCGCAAATGGGTCTTCCAAATGGACAATGACCAGAAGCATACTGCCAAACTGGTTACAAAGTGGCTTAAGGATATCACAAAGCCCTGATCTCAATCCTATTGAAAATTTATGGGCAAAGCTGAAAAGGCAGGTGCGAGCAAAGCGGCCTACAAACATGGCTCAGTTACACCAGTTCTGTCAGGAGGAATGGGCCCAAATTCCTACAAACTACTGTGAGAAGCTTGTGGAAGAATATCCAAAACATTTGACCCAAGCCATACAGTTTAAGGGCAATGGTACCAATTAGTACTGAAATGTATGTAAACTTTTGACTTTGCAGAAAGTAACAAAAATGCCTTAAAAATTCTCTCTCTCTCATTATTCTGGCATTTGGCAAATATAAATAATTTTGGTAATCCTAATTGACCTAAAACAGGAAAGGTTTATTCTGATTTCATGTGAGATAGTGAGAAAAACATGCATATGTGTCCCATCGTGTGAATTGACTATTTCTTTGTAATGTATCTCTTTTGTCTGTACTTGAAGCCTACAAATTGTACGTGCTGCGGAATATGTTTGCGCTTTATAAATAAAATGTATTATTATTATTTTTATAAAGTGTATGTAAACTTCTGGTTTCAACTGTACCTACTAGCTGGGTAGGTAACCGTTAAAGGACCTATGCAGGGAGGGGTCCCTCTCACAACACTTTGATCCCTTTTGAGATCTGGCAGTCTAAGGATCATAAATCCCTACTTCGCCCTATTTACTGAGATTTATAATACAGTCTGTCAGATACTCCAACTTGCCCTGTCAGGAGATTTAATGACAAAAGTAGCTCTGGGTCAGTAGCTTATACAATCAGGTATCAACTTCAAAACGTATGACACTGACTCTACTATAAAGAACCGTCAGAGGAACAACAGGGTACCGTCAGTGGGTATACTCACTAAATGCTTGAAAAAAGTTTAATGCATGTTCTCTCTCAATGGTGAATGTAAATTTACTAGCATTTAGTTTACTCACACAAAGAGCAGGGATTTCTGTTATTGGGTTACAGTGGTACTTTACTAAGCATGCCTGAAACAGGGCCGTGGAAACCAAGAGTACTAAAGGAATTAAAGGCTTTTTGCCAATGATGACAGTTTAAGGGAATGCCTGAGTGTTATACAGTGGCTTGCAAAAGTATTCATACCTCTTGAACTTTTTCACATTTTGTCACCTTAGAACCACAAACTTAAATTTATTTTATTGAGATTTTAAGTGATAGACCAACACAAAGTAGCACATACTTTTAAAATTTTAATTATATAAAAATCTGAAAAGTGTGGCATGCAAAAGTATTCAGCTCCCCTATATCAATACTTTGTAGAGCCACCTTTCGCTGCATTTACAGCTGCAAGTGTTTTGGGGTATGTCTTTACCAGCTTTGCACATCTAGAGACTGAGATTTTTGCCCATTCTTCTTTGCAAAATAACTCAAGCACAGCCATATTGTATGGAGAGCGTCTGTGAATCATTGATTATGATGTTAATCTGTTTTCCCTTAGTCCTAACAGCAGCACAATATGGGGTATTTCTGCCCCTGTGTGTTGATAGGACAGGTGGAATTTTTAATTAACATAATTTATGCATGACTATGGTACCCTATAAGAGGGCAAAAGGGACCTCACCCCCTTGTGTAAGTTATAAAGTAAAAATCCTAAGTTAGGGAGCGAAGCTTGTGCTGCTGTTAGGACTAAGGGAAAAGAGATTAACATCATAATCAATGATTCTCTTACGTCCTACAGCAGCACAATATGGGAATGTAGCAAGTAATTCCCCTAGGGAGGGTTTCCTCGATGTACAGTACCTAGGACTGACTGTCCAAAGGCAGTCACCTCTGAACTCTGGACATTTAGCCGGAAATGTTTTACAAAGGTCAGCTGAGATGACCAAGAAGCGGCTGCACAAATCTGATCAAGAGGTACCGCACGGCTCTCAGCCCAAGAGTTTGACACAGCCCTAGATGAGTGGGCTGTAAAGAATTCAGGTGGAGTTAACCCCTGAGCAGAAAAAGAAGTTTTAATCGCTTCCTTGATCCATCTAGATAAGGTAGGTATGGAAGCTCTGAGACCTTTGTCTCTACCATATATATTAATAAGGAGAATCTCAGATTTCCTGAAAGGTCGTGTACATAGAAGGTAAGTCTAAAGACACCTTACTTCATCCAGTGTGTGAAGTCCTTCTTCTTCAGAGGAAGGAGCTGGAAAAAAAAAAAAAAACACTGGTGAGGAAACCATCTGGTTGATATTGGCATGAGAAGGCACCTTAGGGTTAAAGCCAGGGAGAAACCTGAGCTGGACCCTATCCTCAAGCACGAAGTATATGGTTCCTTGGAAGAAAACGCCTAGAGCTCACCCACTCTCTTTGCTGAAGTGATGGCTAACAAAAAGGTGGTTTTAAAGGCTAAATACTTTAGATCCACGTCCTCTAATGGCTCAAATGGAGGACCACAACGACCAGAGAGAACTGTAGCAAGAGCCCACTGGGGAACAGAAGTTGAAACCACCGGTCTAAGTCTCATAGCACCCTTAAGGAACCTAGAGATTAAGGGATTCTGAGACAATCGTCTGCCTAAACAGGCGTATAAGGCTGAAACCTGTACCTTGAGTGTAGCAGGGGAAAGGCCTGTATCCAAGCCGCCCTGAAGAAAATCCAGAGTTCTTGCCGTAGTAGGATTTGAACTATCAGCTTCTCTTCTGGAGCACCACTGCTTGAAGATATTACCTATCCTATGGTAGTTCTTCTTGGTAGACTCTGCTCTGGCACAGGAAAGAGTCTTCAGGACGGATTCTGACAGTCCTCTAAATCTCCGTAGGGACTGGTCAACATCCAGGCTGTCATGTTGAATCTCCTCAGAACCTAGCACTTCTGAGTTCCTTGGGAAACCAGGTTTTGGGTGCGGGGAAGCCTCCAATATGTCCTTCGACTCATGTACATGAGCTGGGCAAACCATGTCCTTTTTGGCCAGAATGGTATGATGGATATCACAGAGACTTGGTCCTGTCTGACTTTCATCAATACTTTTGGTATCATGGAAAGTGGAGGGAAGATGTATGCCAGCCTGAATCTCCAAGGAATGGACAGGGCATCCACTGCCAAAGGATAGTCCTCCTGATACAGTGAGCAGAACGTCTCCACCTTGGCATTGAGTCTGGTCGTCATAAGGTCTACTTCAGGGTAATCTGATGGAAGATCTATGGATTGAGAAACCATTCTCCTGATACGGTGAGACCCCGACTCGACTGATCCAACTGATAAGTGGGTCAGAATTTCCTCTGCCCAGGTAAAAGTCAGACCTGTCTCCCTGAGGAGAGATAGCGATCTGGTGCCTCCCTGTTTGTTCAGGTACATTACAGTCGTCATACTGTCGGACTGGATCCTGACCACTCTTCCTCTGAGGAAAGGAGAGAAATGAAGTAGTGCCAGGTAAACTGCTTTGAGCTCCTTCCAGTTGGACGATGTCCTCTTTTCTAGCTCCTCATCCCGAGAGGGATGCATCAGTAGTCAACAGGGTCCAACGTGGTTGGACCGTGAATATCCCGTCTTTCAGGTGTATCCACCATCTGAGGGAAAGACGGGTAGTGGGGAAAGTCTGATCCTCTTGTCGAGAGTGAGAGGAGTATGATTCCAGGCCTTTAGAGCTTCCATCTGAAGAGAACGCATATGCCATAAAGCCCAAAGGACTGCCATGGTTGAGGATGACATTAGGCCAAGGACTCTCATAGTTGTTCTGATAGACACCAGGTGTGTTCTGAGAAGATACCGGACTGCTGTGGTTAACCTTTCTTTCCTTGCAGGAATTAAGGAAATTTTCTTGCAGACTGAGTCCAGGAGAAACCCCAGGAACTTTCTCTGAGTAAAGGGAATCACCTCTGACTTTACCCAATTTATTAGCCAACCTAGGTGTTGAAGAAAGGACATGGCTATCTGCAAATGCTGGAGCAGGATGGATTTTGATTGAGCTTTTATTAGCCAGTTGTCCAAGTATGGCACTATGAATAGACCTGAAGTCTGAGTGCGGCTGCTACTGGAGCCACCACCTTGGTGAAGGTTTGGGGAGCTAAGGGGATGCCGAAAGGTAGAGCCGCAAACTGAAGATGCTTCCTGTGGCTGGAAACTGAGACAGCGATTCTGAGATACCTTCTGTGCGGAGGATAAACTGGAATGTTTAGATAGGCATCCTTTAGGTCTAGAGTGACAAGGACCTTGCCCTGCTGTAGAAAGGATGTGACAGATTTCACGGTCTCCATTCCAAAATGATTTATTCTTATGAAGAGATTGAGATATCTTAGATCTATAACCATCCTCCAGTCGCCTGATGATTTTAGCACCAGAAAAAACTGAGGAGTAAACACTGAATCCTTCTTTAGAGGGGAACCTCTTTCAAGCTTCCCTTGTAAATATAATCGCGAATGGAACTTACCAGTATAACCTGCTGAGCCGCAGGAAGGGAGTGGGTCATAATAAATCAGACTTGAGCGGCTGAAGAAAATCGATCGCATATCCCACTTGAATCTTCTCCTGCCAGAAGGTGAAAAATTCGGAGTCGTCCCCAACAGGAGTCTCTGCCACAAGAAGAAAACAGCTGGTGTCAGAAGTTAGGCTTCCTCTTGTCCCCTTCTTTGGGGAACTTCCATCCAGAACCCATAGACTGGTATCTAGGATTCCTCTAGAACTGAGGTCTAGACTGAGGCTGATGTTGGGAGGCCTCAGATAGGTAATCTGCAGACAAGGAGACTGACCTCAAGAATGATAAGAGGTAATCTCTGGAGACTTCAGAGTCGATGTCCCTCTCTAGTTGGGCTAGATCAAAGCCTCATTAGAGGCAATGGCCACCGTGGTCTCAGCAGAGGCCACAGAATGAGCCTTTCTGAAGGCGCCCTCCATGCACCTATCCATAGGGTCCTGGAGGTTGAAGCCATCAACCGCCAGGACCACCGTACGGCGGGACAATTTGTCTACAGCCATATCGACTTTAGGTGGGGGACCCCATTGGTCCAGCTGGAATTCCACAATAGGAAATAAGGCCTTAACCTCCTGATAAAATAGTGGCTCTTTCAGGATGTTTTCCAGTAGCATGAGCTTATCAGTGTAACGACCACTTGAAAAGCCCTAGGCCCCCTATTGGTGGAAGTGTAGGCTTCCCCGTCAACATCTCAGTCCCCCAGGGACTTCAGCAGACTATTTATCTTCTCTAGAGGAAAAAGAGGTCTGCTGGAATTCTCCAAGGTATCTTCATCCGATGAGAGCATCTCATCAATCACCTGGAAGTCCTCTTAGCGACTAGTGAAAGAGTATGTTTCTCAGATCGTGACTTTTCTGAAATCTGGAGTCCCTGCTCTCCTTCATGGAATCCTTGACACATACAACAATGTCTTGTATAGACGGTACTTCAGAGGGGGGTCCACACACTGACTGAAGCAAGTAATTTCATACCCACAGTGTGTCACAATGCACACAAACTAGACCCCTTTTTTTTTTTTTCAAACTCCTTGCAGGATTTGAACCCTGGACTCTAGCGCTGCAAGGCTGCAGTGCTAACCACTGAGCCACCGTGCTGCAGCAGCAAGAACAGTAATCCAAGTGGAGTACTGAGGCCTTCTTCACTAAGAGACAAGCCATCTCCTGCATTGAGATGAAAGCTTCTATAGGAGGGGAGGAGGAATGAGCAAGTAGTGCACACAAAAAAACCTCCCCCACAAATTTTGCAAACCTTAATTCCTTGTACACAGAATTAAGCTAAAAATATACAGACCGATGCCAGAAAAGAGGTTCAGCAAATATAAACTTGCAAAAAGGAGGAAAAACTAAGTCGCCAAAAGTCCGTCCAAGAATTTACTTCCCGGAAAACCGGAACACAAACAAAGGTTCTGGAGGAACAAAATGACTGACGCCACTTCTGGCGGCCACAGAGCTTGTAAGGTAAGTGAAACGGTAATGCACCACATCAAGGCCACACAAGTGGCCTGCACTACAAGTCTTTGAACATGCAGCATGCAAATACCGCTGCATGTACTACTGAAATAAACCTTTTCAGAGCAAAGGTTGAAAGTTTGGCTAGGCACAAAAAAGGTAAGTGAAACGGCAGTGCTCCACAATCAAGGCTGCACAAGTGGCCTGCATTACAGGTCTTTCAACATGCAGCATGCAACTATAACTGCATGAACTACTGAAATCAACCTTTTCAGAGTGAAGGTTGAAAGCTTGGCTAGCACAAAAAAACTGCCTAAATAAAACCCCCCTTCTTTTCCTCAGAAGCGTCCAGTGGAAGAAAGAAGAGAAGAGAGGTGTAAAGATGACTCCCCAAAGGAAGTTAACAAACTTTAGGGGAAAAAACTAAATATTGGAGGACAAAAGACCTCCCTCCACCTGTCCCACCAAACAGGACAGAAAAAAACACAAGGGGGAGGTCCCTTTTGACCTCTTATAGGGTACCATGGTCATGCATAAATTATGCTAATTAAAAATTCTGCCTGTCCTATCAACACACAGGGGCAGAAATACCCCATATTGTGCTGCTGTAGGACATAAAGGAACAGAAATTTTCATGTCTTGCCACAGATGGTCAATGGGATTTAGGTCTGGACTTTGACTGGGCCATTCTAACACATGAATATTCTTTGATCTAAACCATTCCACTGTAGCTCTGGCTGTATGTTTAGGGTCATTGTCTTGCTGGAAGGTGAATCTCCTTCCCAGTCTCGTCTTTTGCAGCCTCCAACAGGTTTTCTTCCAGGATTGCCCTGTATTTAGCTCCATCCATCTTCTCATCAACTCTGACCAGCTTCCCTGTCCATGCTAAAGAAAAGCATCCCCACAGCATGATGCTGCCACCACCATGTTTCACAGTGGGGATGAGCAGTGTTACTTTTCTGCTACACATAGCGCTTTGCATTTAGGCCAAAAAGTTCAACTTTGGTCTCATCTGACCAGAGCACCTTCTTCTACATGTTTGCTGTGTCCCCTATATGGCTTGTGGCAAACTGAAACGGTAGTGGTTTTCTTATTGCCACTCTTCCATAAAGGCCAGATTTGTGGAGTGCACGATTTATAGTTTTCCTGTGGACAGATTCACACACCTGACCTGTATATTTTTTCAGCTCCTCCAGAGTGACCATGGGCCTCTTGGCTGCTTCTCTGACCAGTGCTCTCCTTGCTCAATTTGTTAGTTTAGGTGGTTTTCCTTGTCTTGGTAGGTTTGCAGTTGTAGAATACTTTTTCCATTTTTGGATGATGGATTGAACAGTGCTCTTTGGGATGCTCAAAGCTTGGGATAATGTTTTTATAACCTAACCCTGCTTTAAACTTCTCCACAACTTTATTTCTGACCTGTCTGCTGAGTTCCTTGGTCTTCATGATGCTGTTTGTTCACTAATGTTCTCTAAAAAAAACACTGAGGCCTTCATAGAACAGGTGTATTTATACTGAGACTAAATTACACACAACTGGACTCTTAACTAATTAAGTGACTTCTGAAGGCAATTGATTGCACTGGATTTTATTTAGGGGTATCAGAATACAGGGGGCTGAACACTTTTGCATGTCTCACTTTTCAGATTTTTATTTGATTAAAATTTTAAAAACCATGTATCATTTTCATTCCACTTCACAAATATCTGCTACTTTGTGTTGGTCTATCACTTAAAATCTCAATAAAATACATTTAAGTTTGTGGTTATAAGGTGACTAAATGTGAAAAAGTTCAAGAGGTATGAATACTTTTGTAAGCCACTGTAGAGGTGTAACATGAAGCTCCTGGGCCCCACTGCAAAATCTGTAATGGGGCTCCCATCTATAAATAATTATTAGTACTGGTCTCATTATATTGGGAAGAAACAACTTATGGGCCCCTAAAGGCTTCTGGGCTCTGGTACGATTACACCCTCTGCACTCCCTCAAGTTATACCTCTGTCTATGACCCTAAGCTCTGGGAATCTGTGTGGGTATATTTAGTGTTTAGAAAAAGTAAACAATGATCTAGTCAACACCCAGCAGTATTTGATGTATACAGTTCCAATTCTTCACTGGTTTCTTATAGAGTAACAGCTATATCAGTGATTTTAGTATTGTGTAGGAGGTATATTTGGGATATATTTTATTAAATAATTTTGTTCATTTTTATTAATAAAACTGTCTTTGATGTGTCTCCATATTCAATCCATATTCAGCCTGTATAGCATGTACTATATAAACAAATTTGGGTTTTAGCTGGAATTTTACTTTTTTTGAGCCCAAGGCTAGAATAGATAATTGTGTGTTTTCAGTCCATGAAGTTGCTGTGGAACGTGTAGAATCTGCCCTCGGTGTAGTTGGTAAAGAGAGGTTTGCTAATCTGTAGACCTCCAGATCTATCTGGCCAATGTGTCTTTAGAGGATTTCATCTCCTTCCTAGCGCCTGAAAAAGGTACAAATAAATTTTCTTTTCTGAAATTCTTGGTTCTGTCCAGGTTGGTCAGAATAGCTCTCTTAACATCTAAGATGTGTAAACGTATCTGTTCTTCTGTCTCAGGATGAGGATAAAAAACTGCTAAGGATTCTTTATTGCTATTCTGAAAAGAAGGGACTTTAGGTATAAAATTTGGCAAAGTTCTCAGGAGAACCCCATTGGGCAAAATTCTTAGGTATGGGCTTTTTAAGATAAGGCCTGTAGTTCTCCCAGAATCTTAGCAGATGTAATTGTTACTAGAAAGGTTACTTTACATAATCAGAAAGGTTACTTTACATGATAACCATTTAAGGTCAATGTCCTGGATAGGTTCAAATGGATGGGATGTCAGAGCATTGAGAACAACAGATAAGTTTCAAACAGGTACAGGAGGTTTAACTTCCGGTCTCAGATTCCTAATTGCTATGAAAAATCTTGACACTAAAGGGTGACCAGAGAATTTTCCATTAGTCATGGCATTAATTGCTGTCATGTGAACTTTGAGAGTATTAAACTTAAGGCCTTTTTGAAAAGCATACTGCAGAAATTGTAGAACTCTCAGTATTTCTATTGAATGGAATTCTAAATCCAGGAAGAGAATTTAGACCATATTTTATGATAAGTCTTATTTAAAGAGTCCTTATGGGCTCACATTCAAGTGCTTTCCCAAGGTGGGGCCTTTTGGCTCTAAGACTTGATATCTACACACCTTTGTGTCTATGTATTTTCTTCATGTCTCCACTGACCAGTGAAAGCTTTTTTATATATTAGAACTCTCAGACAATAAGGAGAATGATTTAAGTTCTCACATATATTTAATACTTTGACAACTGTTAGAGATGGGCGGACCAATTTATTCTGACTCAGCTTTAACCTGAATAACAAAGCCAAATACTTTGCGATTCATCTCAGTAACTAAAATGGCTACTGCAACATGCATGGCACAGTGAAAATACAGAAAAAAAAAAAAAACTTGTGTGTGACATTCTAGCATAACCTGAAATCACCTGACAGCCTCTCAGCCAATAATCAGTGGTAGGTGGGCACCTTATAATGCACAGTATATAAGAGGTATAACACAAGGCATTTTACTGAAGCTGGGGATGGATGTGTTATTCATCACTGCATGATCCAAAGCAATTACTCCATTTTCTACTGTAATACACAGTACTTTTTCAGCAAAACCTGCAATAGAACTGAAGAATCATAGGAGAATGAAGTTTAGTCAGATTTATTCAATTTCAGGCAGGTAATGATGGAAATTATAAAACTGAGGGAGAATATTTGCACTGTGCTGTGTGAGCCAGACTGCTGCAGTACAGATATTGAACAGGTAACCGTTTCATTGTGAATAATCTAATTTTGTGTAAGTCTGTTTTGCAGTAGTGCAGTTTTTTTTTTTCATTAAATATATACAAACTGCTGTTCTAACGTCAATACACTGATTCCCTCTGTGCTAATCTGAAAAATCTCCATTTCTTAATGTTTTTTGTTTTTTTTTGGGGGGGGGGGTGTACCCAATAAACAGTGACCAGTCTGCTAATCTGAAAAATTTCCATTTGTTGAGTGGTTTTTGTTTTGTAGGCAATTTCATAACAGCCTGCTAATCTGAAAAATCTCTGCATCTGAGGGTTTTTTTTTTTTGCTCACTCAATAAACAGTGGTGCAGCCTGCTAATCTGAAAAATATTTGTTTAAGGGTTTTTTTTGGTTACCCAATATACATACAAACTGCCACCATTGTAACTGCAAAAAAAAAAACAAAAAACAAGCAGACTGAAACAGTTCTAGTCTAACACCTGCTGACTAGGTCACCCTTCTAGTGCTTTGCTATTTTTTTTTAAAAAAAAAAGAAACCACAAAAATAATAAAAGACATAGTGTGTCAGAATTGTTGCCAACTATTATAATTAAGCAGTGTGCAGTAAAATAACTGGGGAAAAAACAGGGCAGGAGACAGGCAAAAGGAGGGCAGGAGGAAACACTTGTGCAAGTACTAACAATAAGAATGTGGGTGGCAAGAGCAACACTACAGTAGTTCTGGTCTTGACAGCCTGACCAGTATCCAAAGTGTTGTCATACTTCCTGAAAATAAGTTTTTGAAAGCAGTAAAACAAATGTCAGGGTTTTGTGTGTATCTCCTCCTCTTCTGTTGTAATACGTATTTTACCATGCTGCCTTTCCTTACTGTCACCCATATCTTCTTCTTTATCTTCTCGGACACAGATCTAATTCTCTAGTATTCATGTGGCCATGTGGGCCTCTCCATGTACATGTCCATGTTGGGAAAGGTGTATGCCACCGTCAACTATGCAGCAGCGATTATGGACAGGGACAATACAATGTTTTGAGCATAAACAGCCACAGTCTAGAAATGCAGCAGGGCCAGGTGCTTTCTAGTACTGACATCACCTCATGGGTGCAGGCCTAATTTGAACACCAGGCAGGACGCATCTGCCTCCTCCAGCTCCTCCACACTAGACCATTTCCCACCTCCAACTTCACCAGGGTAAGCCATTGTTCACACATCTCCTCCCTCATTTCATTGCTGTAAGGTGAAGCGCACATTGAGTGGCACAGTGGCACATACTGGAGCATCAGTTTGAGCAGCACTATACAATGAATGATTACTGCATGCAGCAAAGCACAGAAACAATGGAGTAGATAACTGTGAGAGGAAGAAATAGAACATCTTCTACATAAAAATCACTTTTGGAAGGTAGTCCATCTTTTTCATCTAGCAGGCTAGGCACACTGATATGACTGGTATGGTACAAATTTTTATTGAAATTCTGTAAATTGTCACTTTCTGTCAATTGTCATTTTGTGACTTGGTGCCACATGTGTACCCATAATGGGGGCATTTTTGGTAATTTTCTCTATGTTCAATTCTTTATTACTTTCAACTGGCAGACGCACTGATAGTGTGCCACACATTTTTCTTGAAATTCTATAAATTGCCACTATTTTGTGCTGCATATGCACCCATAAAGGGATAATTTTTGGTGGCTTTTTTCTATACTCAATTCTTTATTGCATTTCAACTGGCAGGCAGGCACACTGATTGTGTACTACTAATTTTTCTTGAAATTCTGTAAACTGTCACTCCACAAACAAGATATTGATGTGGAATTTTGTTCCCATTCAGGGATAACTAGCAGGATAAATCCAGGTTCTTTTCTGGCTCCCAAGTGCTGTTCTCATGGTTATTAGAATCCTTTCTATTTCCAAAGATATTCTAGCTTTTTCAGTTGACAGGCCAGACACACTGATATTGGGCCACAATTTTTCTTGTAATTCTGTAATTGTCACACCTTGGTGTTGCATCTGCTCTCATACATGGATAATTTTAGGTGGCTTTTTTATAAAGTCAATTCTTTATCACTTTACTTTTCAAATGGCAGGCATGCTGACAGTGAGCCACAAATTTTTCTTCAAATTCTATAGTTGCCAGTGTCACTTCCTACTGCCACACTGTTGGCATAATAACAAGAAAATAAAACAAAGAACCCCACCATTGCTTCCAATACCAACCCATACAGGGATAATATTTATATTTATCCCCTTCCCGTCTGTGACATTTTTCGATTTTCGTTTTTGACTCCCCCCCCCCCCCCCCTTCCAAACCCAATAACTTTTTTATTTTTCCGTTCTCAGAGCCATATGAGGTCTTAATGTTTGTGGGACAAATTTTTTTCATGATGCTACCATTTATTATTCTGTACAATGTACTGGGAAGAAATTCAGAATGGGGTGGATTTGAAGAAGAAGTGCATTTGTGTGACATTCTTACGGACTTCGTTTTTACAGCGCTCGCTCTACAGCCAAAATGACATGTGATCTGTATTCTATGTTTCGGTACGATTCCGGGGATACCAAATTTATATGGTTTTATTTACATTTTATCCCCTTAACAAAAATCCAAAACTGTGCAAAAATATATATTTTTTAAAAGTCGCCATATTCTGACACCCGCAACTTTTTTATACTTCTGTGAATGGGGATGCATAGGGCGTCTTTTTTTGTGGGACCAGGTGTACTTTTTTAGTTATACCATTTTGGGGAATTGCTATTGCTTTGATCACTTTTTATTAAAATTTTTATCAGAGGCAAAACAGTGAGAAAACGGCAATTTGGCACTTTTGATTTTTTTTTCCCGCTACAGCGTTTACCGTACGGGAAAAATATTTTTATAGATTCGTAGACCGGGCGTTTTCGGACACAGGGATACCTAATGTGTATGTGTTTCACAGTATTTAACTACTTTTATATGTGTTCTAGGAAAAGGAGGGTGATTTGATCTTTTAATATTTTTTATTTTTTTAATATATTTTTTTTTTTTTTTTTTTTGCATTTATTAGACGCCCCTAGGGGTCTTGAACCCCAGGGGGTCTGATCACTAATGCAATGCATTACAATGCTAATGCATTGCAAAAAAACGCACTTCTTTTGCAGGTTACAGAGTAGCCTGCAATAGAAACTAATGAAAGACAGGCCTGGGAGCCTTCATAAGGCTCCCGGCTGTCAAAGTAACGGGACGCCGGCCCTGGGACTTGCTCTGGGTGCCGGCGATCTCCGTCAAAATGGCGGCGGTAAAATGGCACCTCGGTCAGCTTTGACCGAGGTGCCAGAGGGGCTAATGCACTGATCGTGGGCATTAGCGCCAGGTATCTGCTGTATAATACAGCAGAAACCCGGTGGCTATGGCGGCTGCTCGGGTCCCGAGCGGCCGCCATATTTAAGCACCTGGCAAACGCAGTACTCTTACGGCGGATGTCGGGAAAGGGTTAAAAAGCCCCTTCTTCATCACTTTTCAACTAGACACACAACAACAAAGTTGTCTCCCAAATAACAAGCCTGTAGCACTTACAAGTCATCAAAACAGACTATTTTTTATATAAAATCATTGCTTTTTGCAATATAACTGACCTGTGTATAAAAAACCATGGTCATGTACCTTTCACCCAAAAAAGCATCATTTTTGGAGCGTTTTAAATGTTAAAATGCGTAAAACCAAGTGTCAGTGCAGTGTATGGTTAAACTAGCAGTTTGTACCATTCGTTTTCCCATACATGTCACTTTCACTTTTACATAATTTATGGCTGTGTTTTGCATAGAGAGGCCGAAATTTGATAGATAGGTTGCTAGGGGTCCTGGCAGTGACATATGCTATGTTTTAAGCCAATTTAAGCTATGGTTCATACCAAATTTATTTGACTCAAAACAAATCTTTGGACCGAACCACCTGAACCCAAAACAAAATGAATCTTCAGAGGTTCGTCCATCTCTTTTTACTGTAAATCCTTTAAAAAAGGGAACTAAAACTAATTAGAATAAAATGGTATGTAAACCTTTACAGTACTATCTCCATTACAGCATGCTACACTGTTTGCATGGATGTGTATTTTCATTATTCGGATAGTTAATTTCTAATAAATCAAATGTTAATTGTTTGGATGATGTTCATTAAATGTTATATACAGATGGTCATAATGAAATATTGATACTGAGATCAATTGTTATAGTAAAAACTAATAAGGAAGAACCTTGAGTTTGTTGTTAAATGTGCCATATTCATTTATCAGCAGGGCGAGTTGCATGGAGACATCCTTTGAAATGAGTTCATAATTATTCATAGGAAACTAGGTAGCATAGATACTAAAACATGTCTGAATAGTTTGTATATCCTCATTGAATTCAGCTATTGTGACAGTGCTATTGGCTATTACTATTCATTAGCATTAGTTTCATTCAAAGGCCAAGGATAAACCATTGCAGTTTTTGATATATTATGTACATAAATAGTTACTATCCTAATATTGTTAATGCAATGGAATGTTTGGACCTATATCATCTATAAATAACAAACTCTCCTAATGATAAGATATTTTAAAGGCATCAGTTATCATCTACTTGTATATTGGTAAAGGTTATGACTCACAGTAAAGATCTCAGCTGACTTCTTTCATTGTATCATTCTCTGCTGATGTTCAATCTTAAACACCATTTTTTCAATGTAACTACTGTAGGTCCTAAATTCAGTGCGGTTTATAAACTGAATGCAATAGTAAAACAGTTCCTAAGACCTGTGTTGTAATAACTGTAGGCAAGCAAAGTTTTATAATTTATATACAGTATCTATGCAGGAACCTTTTAGCTTCATTTGCAACAACAGAGCTTTGAACACATTTAGGCCGGGACCCCACATTGCGAAAATGCAGCGATTTCCACCGCAGCATTTTACAGTACCTGCAAAGTGGATGGGATTCTGGCTAATCCCATCCACACATTGAAGAAAAATATCCGCAGTGGAGATGCTGCGTTTTCAAAAAACGTTGCTTTTTGTAAATTGCAGCATGTCAATTATACCTATGGAAATGCTGGCATTTTCCATATAGCTATAATAGGAACAGAAAGTTCGCAGAGGAAAACTCTGCGGACTTTCTGTGAAAAGCGCTGAGGAAAAAAACGCAATGCATTTCCCCCACAGTCTTTTCCGCAGTGCTTTTTGGCTGTGGCTCGCTACATGGGGCTTTAGCCTAAAAGATATATTAAAGGGATATTTTCATCCCAGAAATTCATGACATATCCAAAGGATTTCTCCACAAAAGGAGTACCATGCCCCCCCCTGTCAATAAAAGGAGAGGGGTTCATGCATTTGTAACTCTTTGTAGCCTCTTCTACTGTATATGAGTTCTGATAACAGCACTTGCTTGGCTATTTTCAGGAATTCCATATAACTGAATGAAGAGACCTCTCTCCATTTACAGTGGATATCCCATGAATGTCTGTAACAACAATACCCCTTTAAGAATGTTAAACCTAAAAATTATGTGGTGTTAATAGAAAAACATTCAGGCTCAGTAATGGTGTAATACTGTTTTCCATTTATGATACCACACTTGCAATCTTACATCTCAGCAGTCTCCTTGTGAATGTATGAGAGTAATTTAAGATAAATGTAGAGGACATAGGGATAATTATCCTCTCTCCTTCATGCTCCTTTTCCTGACATCAACCATAGGTCCTAACCTAGAATCACTCTTAATAATGAAACTAACTCTAAGTTGTGCTTGTTAATAGTACATTATATACAAGGTACACCCCTTTGTCACTCAAGAAATCCATCAATGTCCTAATCTAAACCAATAGTAGCTGAGATTAACTACTGTTTTATCATTTTATTTGATCTCCCAGTATAAAGATTGTTACTGCTATAGTCTATTGTCAGTGCTGTGAGACTGATCTATGACTCTCATAGCTCTACATCTACTGTTCTCTTTCCATAAACCTGAAAGACCCTCCATAGTCTTTTTTATATTCCTTGCACTAAACACTCTTTATGCATCTCCACTGACTTATTACTGCACTCTTCTACCATAAACGCTTCCCATTCTCAGAAAATGGTTTCTAGAGAGCACTGACTCTCTGGTATTCTCTTCATTGTGCTATTAGACAATTCCTTCTCTAAAAGTTGAATCAGTCCCTAAAATCTTCACAATGGCATATCCATGTTTTACCCTCAAATAGTTATGTAACTTATGACCACCATCCATTACTTCTTAGATGACACAACTAGGATTTCATCACCCCGTAAAATGAAAATGTATCCACATATGTGTTGTTCTTTAGGTATTTTGTAATTCTGTAGTTTTTGCTTCTCCGCTATTTAACCCCTTCCCACTGCAGCCATTTTTAATATTAGCCTTCCAAAAGCCATAACACTTTTTTATTTTTCCACTCACAGAGCTGTATGAGTGATTTTGTTGTGCAGTAAAAATGACATGTTACCTATACTGTTCCTGTTGGCATGTTCATGGTATGGGTGAAGTGTCACTGGTGGGCAGCTTTGGGTGACCTGTAGGGGCAACTTTTGTTTTAGCTCTGCATTGTATCACTTTTCTTCTATTCCTCATAAATATATAATAATAAATTGACAACTGGGAATCTTTAAAATAAGACCAAGATCATACTTGTATCCCCAGTAGATCCAAAGATAACATTGGTAGCAGTGGAGTTGCATATGCTTGCAGCTTTAACTTCAACCACTGTGAAGGCGAACACATACAGCTCCAGGGAGAGGAGAATGATCCCAGGGAATGGTGTACCATGGACTTTTGTTCATGATATAACCCCCTTCCCATCATCATTCAGACAGTATACTCACTATTTAACCCCTGAGATGCTGCGGTCAATGTTGACCGCAGCGCCTAAGTGGTTTTACAGAAAAAAGCAAAAGGACAGGGATGTTACTGGTTTAAGGCTAAAATTAGTTTGATCAATAAAGGGTTAAAATGCACATTAGGCACCAGAGTTATGTGCCAACAACATTTACTTCAGTAATGTCAGACTAAAGTCTAGAGCCCACCCAACAGCTGCCTGGCAATAGCCTACATCATGGCTCCTTCACTGAAATCTTGCATATGTGCTGACTACCTGGCAACTAGTGCTGCTGCACATTACTTAACATTTTCAATGTATTGTCATCCTCTATAGTACTGTGAATGCCCCAATATCTCCATGGCCAGTTCATGTACAGTACTGTATGGTGAATGACATGGCCAAAGAGAATTGCACTTATGCGCAAGATAGTGAGAGAGCTTTGACACAGGCATAGCACACAGGGCTGCCATCATGAATTTTAGATGAACCATACAAGCAAAATTTGTGGGTTCCCCTCCTCCCTGATGTATCTTACAGATTCCTGTCCTGTGGCCCCCACACAGTATATATAGTGTTCCCTAGTGCTCATCATACAGTATAAAACTTCCCAGCTCCCTCTCCACAGTATAATGCATCACATGGTATATAATGCTCCACAGTGTCCCCCACAGGATAATACTATGCAGTGGCCCCACATGGTATAATGCTCCACAGTGGTCCCACACAGTATAAAAAGCTCTCCTAGGCCCCACACAGTATAATGCTCGACAATGGACCCACACAGTATAATATACTCCCCATAGACCCCCCAGTATAATGCTCCACACAGTTTAATATACTCCCCAGAGCCCTCCCACAGTGTAATGCTCCACAGTGGCCCCACACAGTATAATATACTTCCCAGAAGCCCCCCAGTATAATGCTCCACAGGGGCCTCATACAGTATAATACACTCCCCAGAGCCCCCTACAGTACAATTCTGCACAGTGGCCCCACACACTATAATATACTCCCCAGGGATACCCCCCCCACACACAGTACAATGCTTCACAATGGCCTCAAACAGTATAGAATACTCCTCAAATCCCCCCACAGTATAATCCTCCACAGTGGCCCCACTCAGTGACCCCACACAGTACCTCAGTGGCCCCACCCAGTATAAAATGATCCCAAGAGCCTCAAGCCACTTCAGGCACACTGCACAAAATTTGTCTGGATGACTATTCATGAGGTTCAGCCCTCTGGTTTGTTTCAGTGCTATTATTGTACTCTAGGGCTTTCTTAGACCCTAGAGTATAATAAATTGAGGCCCAGGGGAGGTAAGGAAAATAATAAAAAGTTATACTTGCCTTGCCTCACCTCTCCTGGACATCCTTGTGGCATTCGGCTATCTCCAGCATCCCCTTCAGGCCTATGGCTGATTATTCGCATCCTGGGGGTCACCGCTATGGCCTCTGATTGGGCCTCAGTGGTCACGTGGGTCACGCTGACTTCATGACGTCAGTGTACCTTATGTGACCACTAAGGGCCAATTGCTCCAGTTGGCCGTCAGTTTCAATTAGTTAGTTCACTATAAAGATCAGTTATTTTGAACTAATAATAATTCATGAACTCCCCCTCACTACTCACCAGAAGCTCACTAGGCAGTTGAAACCTTCAGTGAGAAAAAGGTGAATATCAGGTAACTTATACATATTTATTGATGTCATTGAGCCTCAATAACGGGCAATCTGGAGATCTTATGTTGAAAAAAATGGAGACACCTGGTGCGTAGAAAATATTTATTAGTAAACAGGGATTTCCTTATAATTTTCGAAATATACTGAAATAACCTTTTCAGAATTCTTCCTGCCTCAGAAATGTTAATCTTAAGATTTATTGCTGCCATTTCATGAGACATTATTTCAGAAACCCAAAATTTGTAAATCATATAGTTTATCATCTTTGACAAAACAGAAATTGCGCAAGTTTACAAGATTTATTAGCTATTCTTAAAAGAATTTTATACTTTCCTTACACTTATTTTATTTTATCACATTCTCCTGAGTTACAATTTTGGTGGAATAGTGACATGCAAAATAATACTCTTTTGGTATTAAAACATTGGCTAAAAACAAAGCACTCGCTTTTTTTTCTTCACAGTTCTAAAATTGTATGTTTTCCTACTTCTCACAAAATGTCATCTTTTGTTTTGACAATGATATGTTGCAAAATTTTTTGTGCTAAAACCTAAATTCTAATGAATGTACTATATTCTGCCTTTGAATGCAAATAGAAAATAGAAGCTTTAGTGTGCTCAGTAACCATAGCAAAATACCTGAATTTCAGTAGTAGACCAATAATCAAATTTTCTTTTACACCTGCAGATGAAGCCATGGATCAATTCAATTGACAAACATTTTGCTTAGATCTAGTTTTTATAGGCCTATTATACACAGTTGATGCAAAGTGAAGAGGGGAGAAAAGTTTGCTATCATTCCTACCCCATCCAGCTGTACTGATTATTGGCAGCACATCCTTGTTTACACATGGCAGTGGATTGCTGATAGTCTTGTAGCTTTCATGCTGCAAACAGCTGATTTATGCTTACTGGTCAGTTGATCTTAGTTATTCGTATTCCTAATGTTTGACCCGATTCTTGGATCACGTAAAGAGAATTAATTTGTGTATTAGATTATACTATTGTAGGTATACTATTATAAATACTATTTTATTAGATTATGTGTATATGATTAAGGGATAGTCACAGAGGTAAAAAACAAAATCCTCAGTTTATTTTCTAATTCTCCATTTTAATTGAGGGCAGTGGATGGCATATAGATTGTAAAGATTATTCAGAGATGCTGCTGGTAGCACTGGGTAGTGAAAATGTCTCACACATTCCATAAAGACATTGATTAGCTATACTATAACCACTAAGATTAATAGAAAAAAATGGCAGTGTTGGTTGGATTTGTCTTAAAATTCATGGTAGACACTCACATTAAAAGACCAGTGCTCCCCAAATTTTTCAAACTCAGAGAAGACCCTACCAAATATTTTTTACCAAAAGACAAAACACATCCTGTTGTGGTCCCCTGGCAGGTTACCAAGGTGCCCCTTGGTGCCTCGCCACACCTGTTGGGAATCACTGCAATAGACACTTGCATTACAACAATTAAACCTATAATTCCCAGGAAAATCACAACTATGGGGAAATCACACTGATAAAGCAGTCTTACATTTTTCACCTGATAAAATACTTCAAAGTCATCAAAATGAATACCATAGTTTTATTAATACATGAAATAGACCACACAGTTATCAAAAATGTAAAAAAAAACATAGAAACAAGTAGGTTGCACCCATTTAAGGTGCAATACAAATATTAATCCCATGACAAACAAGGGTTGAGAAATAAAATACAGTAAAAATCCTCTGGCAATGGCTGTTAACAGAACAGCAGTGAGCCAGTGCTGTATATATGTATGTATACAATCATGTGATAAAGGCTGAAAACAGAAAACAATGAGCAAGTGTTGTCTATATTTAAGTATACAATTTTCTGATAATGCTTAAAGCCATACATCAATAGCTGTAAATACAAAGTCTATAGACATAATAACAATAATTACCAACTCAAAAAAGTAGAAGCAGAACCAGCTGTGACTTCTAACCACAGACCCCAGAGATTTTATATTTACTTACATTACACCAGCCACAGCAAATTTCAGAAGTGTTTTGTTAAATGTATATAATATATATATATATATATATATATATAAAGCTAGAAAAATTTACAGTACACTGCAAATCTGCGTGCTGCTAAGAACTGTAAAAACAGGAAAATGTCAGCTTGTGTGTGCTTTTGTGGTAAGTGTGCAAATGTTTTGGGCAGGTATGGATAAAATATTGAAAAGAAAGAATGCTTTCAAATATAGAAGTGTTAAGAGATTATTTTTGTCAATTTACAAAATTAAGTGAATGAACAAAGAGAAATCTAAAATCTAGAGAAGTCAAAAGGAAGAAACCAGCTAAACCAAAAAAATGACATTATTTTCATTTCTATCTGTCCCTCTTGCAGTTTTATTGAATAAAAACAATCTTAACTCTTGACAGGTCTGGCTGCTAAGAAGACTTTAACCAATTTTTAAAATACACAACCTACACTCTCCACAGTATAATTCCAGCAGAAGCCCATTGCAAATTATTTCTGAGGACACAGTCTATGTAAGTGAAATAATAAGCATTTGAAAGTCTGCTTTCATGTGAATTTGTCACCTTTAGGCTAAGGCCCCACTTAGCAAAACACAGCAAAACACAAATGCTGCGCAAAAAACCGCAGTGGAAATGTATCATGTTTTTTTTTTCCACAGCAGTATTCATTGCGATTTTGCAGAGTTTCCCTGTGCGGACTTTCTGCACCTATTATACCTACACAGAAAACACCAGCATTTCCGCAGGTATAATTGAAAACGCTGTGGATTATTTTCTGCAATGTGTGGATGGGATTAGCCAGAATCCCATCGACTTTGCAGGTACTGTAATACGGAGCGTTTTTTGCCACTACAATGCCATTGCATTTTCGTAATGTGGAGCTTCAGCCTCAATTTGTTTATTTTACATAGTTACTTACGATAGTCTACTATTCATGTTAAACTTATCTTTAAATAGTACCCAAAGCTGTATTCTTGGAAACTTTATGTTGAATACATTAATGCAGGTTGGGCTCCGCAGAAACAGAAATGATCCTTCTGCACAGCTTCCTTTGTCATACACCCTCAGGCACAACAGATTAAGAAATTATGTAAAATGAACATGTTTAGGAAGAGGGGCAGGGCTGTCACTCAGGTCTCTTGTATCTAAGAGATCAGTGCATTTATTATAGATGACAAATGTTTACTGTTTAAATACCATAAATTAACCACTTCCATACCAGATGCTTTACCCCCTTTCCAGACCAGGCACATTTTCAAGTTTTTTGTATGTGCGGTTTTGGAGGGCTATAACATTTTTAGCATTTGCGTTATTCAACTAATTTCTGCGTCTTTTTTCGGTATTTATTTTTACATGTGTTTTAATTTTTTTTTTTTATATCCGGGAAAATATAAACAAAAGAGGAGGGAAAACGTGTCTGTTTTTCACTTTTCATTTTTTTTTTTTTTTATTTAATAACACAAGTTCTACTAAAAAACTTTATAAAATAGTTTTTACTCTCCGTTACGATAATTTTTATTTTGTTGGTGTTGCCGGGGGTGGGGCTATAACCTTTAATAAAGGATATTAAACTTTTCTATAATTTTTTTTTAATTTACATTGTTTATTTATTTATGCTTATAGCGCCATCATATTTCACAGCGCTTTACAGACATTGTCAGATACTGTCCCATATAGGGCTCACAATCTACCTTTCCCTATCAATATGTCTTTGGAGTGTGGGAGGAAACCGGAGTACCCAGAGGAAACCCACGCAAACACGGGGAGAACATACAAACTCCTTGCAGATGTCCTTGGCAGGATTTGAACCGAGGACTCCTGCGCTAAACACTGAGCCACCGTGCTGCCCAACATTGTGTCCCCATAAGGTCATAGTAGACTTTTGGGGAAATCTGATCTTTTTTTTTTTGGGTGGGAGGGATAATTTCCCCTGTAACTGGGGCTGGTACATTTAGCCCCAGTTGCAGGAGGAATACAGCCTCCTGCATGTTACTTTCATATTACTGTAGAGCTGATCTGGGTCCTGTAGGACCCAGCAGCTCTAACAGACTCTGATCCCGGAAGATCACATGACCGCAGGGTCAGAGGGGAGCCGCAAGAAGGACTGAGACTTAGCACAGACAAATATACAATCTCCAATCTCCTAACTACAGCCATGAATGAAAAAAAAACTCATAACTATAAGCAAATTCATAAATACACAACACTCATGACACAGTCTAAAATATATATATGTATATATATATATATATATATATATATATATATATATATATATAAAATTCCTCACAGTTAAATGTTTCCAAATAAAGATATGATTTTTATAACAAATACTGAGAATTAAGGATGGGTGAACCTCTGAAGATTTGTTTCGTCAGGCGTTCGGGCAAAGCGATCCTCCAGTTCGGTTCAGTCAGATAGAACCAGACATGAAATTATTAAACTCTGGGTTCTCTTTAGATCCCAAAGAATAATAACAGTAGGCCCAAGGGAGGCGTAAAAGAAAAATTAAAAAACATTTATACTCACAAGATCCTAACTCAACATCATCAAGTCTGTCTGGGATTTTTCTGCTGTAAACCAAGCCAGTTAATTGGAAGCGCAAAGTTAGACTAGACAGTGTAATAATACCACAGATTTATCAATCAGCATCAGACATTCTGAGTAATCTGGCACAGTGTATGAATTAAGACTGCCTAGTCTAAGTTTGCACTAACTTTTAGGCTAAGGTCCCACATAGCGAGCACAGCCTTAAAACGCTGCGGAAATGCATCGCGTTATTTTCCACAGTGTTTTTCACAGAAAGTCTACAGAATTTTCCCCTGCAGACTTTCTGCCCCTATTATACCTATACAGAAAATGGCAGCATTTCCATAGGTATAACTGACATGTTGCAATTTTCAGAACCGCAAGCATTTTTGAAATCGCAGCTTTTCTGCTGCAGATTTTTTTTTCTGCAATGTATGGATGGGGTTAGCCACTTTACAGGTACTGCAAAACACAGCGTTTTTTGCTGCGGCATTTCATCCGCTGCCAAAACGCTGCACTTTAGCAATGTGGGGCCCCAGCCTTAGACAGTATTTTTAAATCTGCCCCATTAAGTAGAGGAAAATATGTTCTATAACTGTCTCTGTCATTCAGAAACAGCCCCAGGACCATATAGAGAAGTACTGACCTGTACTGATGTAAAAAATATACCTAAACTATGCTTGTGATAGAAAGCTCCAATTTAACTTCAGTATCAGACTAAGCATCTGTTTGAGCTTCTCTCTATTGGTTTGTGCCCCTCTCCTCCTCTATAGACGTGTAATCTAATGCATGTGACCAACAGTCCGCTTTGAGACAAATGTAGCAGAGATTTTCAGAGTAAAAGTCACCATAGAAGAGGTAGGGGGGAGCAGAGAAACATCCTGATAATGGGAGAAAGAAGCAATTTTCTCTGATATAAGAGATATAGATTATATATAATACAGGTTCTTAAGATTGTCTGCACTATTCATTTATGCAAAGTCCTAAATTTCAAGAAGAAATGAAAGACAAACTGAACATCTTTGCAGACACCATGACTGAATAGATTACATTGCTGCATGGAAAAGTAGAAACTGTCCAATTAGGAAAGGGCCATCTAGAAATAAGCTGAAACTAAATGTTAAAACTAGTTTTGAGATTCTGCTATATCCAAATGCAGCAGGGAGATGCAGGTTAAGACTAGCTTTGTGACAAATAGAAGGTTGAACAGCAACAGGTGGTGGATCAGGGGTGTGTGTGGTAGTAATCAGGGGCATAACTTGAGGGGGTGCAGTCGCACCAGGGCCCAGAAGCCTTAGGGGGCCCATAAACACTGGCCTCAGTATTGAGATTGCAGCTTTCATCTGGCCCATAAACCAAGGAGACCCACAGATTACCCTAACCACACTAAGGTTGATTAAAATCCTTAGCACACATAACCATCACTATCAAGAATTCACTGTAAGGATGAGGTAGGGGGCCCCGGACAAAAGATTGCACCGGGGCCCACAAGACTTTAGTTATGCCACTGGTAGTAATGATCTGTCTCTTTGGCTTGTATACAACATATACAGGTAAGTTAAAGCATATAGAACTGAAGATAAAATGAAAGTTTCTAATATGTGCATGTAAATTAGCACAGGATAAAGAAGATCAAGTATGTCTGAAGTACCGAGATATTTTTTACTTGTTGACTTGTTTCAGTAACTTCCACCCATAGTGGAGCATCTACGAGTTTATGCTGTAAAGGGACAATAAACCTTGAAAACGAAGGATAAAACCAAAAAGCCGCATGATGTAGTTCATCTCTTGGAATATCTGCAGAACTAGCTCTGAGCAGTTTAGCAGAAATCTTGCAGACATAGATTGAGCAGACTGTGCTTCCTGTCTCTGTACAGTGTCATTACCAGCTCAGGATGGTCTACAAGCACTAACATGACATCACAGGAAATTCATGAGAGTGTGGGACTTATCACGTATGGATTGGGGCTTAGCTCCCATTCAGTCTAATGATGTAATGGAGTGCAGCTTCAGAGCATGGATTATACCAGGAAGAGGGGAGGATTAAATGAGTGTGATTTTCACCTAATTTGCCCAAATCACACAACTTTTCCAGATTCCTGAAAACTAGCAAAACTAGTTATCTTTGTTATATCTTGGGACCCCTAAATATACAGTTGAAACCAGAAGTTTACATACACTATATAAAAAGACACATATGCATGTTTTTCTCACTATCTGTACTCCCGAAAGCTTACCAAATATACAGGTTCATCTCAATAAGTTAGAATATTTTTGAAATGTTCATTCATTTCAGTAATTCAGTAATACAATTCATAATAAGCGTCTTCCATGATTGTGTGTTCTACTGAACCAGACTGAGGGGCCATTTAAAGGCTTAGGAAACCTTGGCAGGTGACACACTGAATTTACAATAGTGAACTTTTTTACAATATTCAAGTTCTCTTAGATTTGGGTTTTCATTAGCTGTAATCCATAATCAACATTTACAGAAATAAAACACTTGAAATAGAACACTCTGTGTGTAAAGAACCTACAAAATATAGGTCGTCACTTTTTTAAATTTAATTACTGAAATAAACATTTCAAAGACATTCTAATTTATTGAGATGCACCTGTACTCAGCCTCTAAAAGGTATCACCTGATTACTTCATTCTTCCATTTCTCACTATCTGACATGAAATCAGAATAAACCTTTCCTGTTTTAGGTCAATTAGGATTACCAAAATTATTTATATTTGCCAAATGCCAGAATAATGAGAGAGAGAATTTTTAAGGCATTTTTATTACTTTCTGCAAAGTCAAAAGTTTACATACATGTCATTAGTATTTGGTACCATTGCCCTTAACCTGTATCACTTGGGTCAAATGTTTATGTGGCATGGAGTGAGATTTATTTAGATAAATGTAGTATTCATTATTTCCTATAACAGTTCTATATGCTATGCTCCTAGCTTTCACTTAACCCTGAAATGCAAATCAAGCAAGCTTTGGCATTATTTGGGAGCAAGCAGGGGAATTTATTTAGGTATATTTAGTAAACAGAAGTCCCTGTTACTGCATTACCTGATATGTTACCCCGCTTTCCCAGAATCCTGAAATGGAAATTCTGGAATGCTATGGTATGATTATAGTGCAAGGAAGTAGATTTATGTAGGTTATAAACACAGGATCTTCAGAGTTGGCTGGTTACCATGTAAGACAGGCACATAGAGGCATAGGTACCAGTTCACACTTGCAGTTTTATTGGTAAAAGTTCATACAGTCCAACTTAAACAGCTTGCATCAGCATGAAGGTACAAAAACAGGTACATAAATCGTCCTTACTTCAGGATACAAACAAAAATTCAAAAGGGCATCCTCACCAATGCAGTTGGTTGTTTTGTAGGTTTCAGTCCTACACACACAGTGGGCAGTGTGTTTTGCAGTCTAGCAGATTCTCATACATGAGACAGCCACACCCACTTCCCTTTGGACAGCCTCAGCTCTTTATGGCTGAACACCTGGGGCACGCAGCAAGACCAAGACTGGAGTATAGGCTTGGGTCTGCAATAACTCCCAAATACCGGATCCATACTCCAGCCAGTCACCTTGCAGATACCAGCCATCTCAGTGGCAGGTACCTGCCATCTACAACTTTGCCCTCTGTCTGTCTACAAGGTAAATATAGTATTCAATATTCCTTATTACAGCACCACATGCTATGTTACCCAGGTTTCCCAGAAGTCTGAAAGGCAAATATGGCACACCCTGGATCAAGGAGATTTATTTTATATTTTATGACTTCATTTATTATTTCAGCAGTACCTGGTATGCTACCCAGCTTTCCTGGGACCATAAAAAGCAAATCTGGCATGGTATAACATACTATTCAGTACACTTACATATGGTATTGGGGCAATAGTGAGGTCTTCTATTCAGAATACCTATTCATTGATTGTTACTTAATTTTTCAAACCCCCTGAAAGGTAAACAAGCATAATATTGGGGAGATATAGGAAAAAGGGGAATTATCAAAGTGGTGCCACTTTAATACCTATTTCATACTGTCAGTTACTTGAGGGATACCTTGGCCACAAAGCAAGATAAATGAGGCGTTGATGCGAGGTATCATATTGGGAATTATTTATTCTTTTTTATTTGTTTGGATTCTGGGTTTAGTGGAATGAATCCCCCACTAGAATATATGGATTTTCCTGTAGGAAATCCTTAGGCCAAGCAAGTAACATCATATTTATAAGAAAAGGCATTGGCTTTATGTCCCAAATCTGGCCAGGAAATTCCTTTAAAAAACCTTATCAGATTATTGGAAAGCTAAATATTCTAGTTCTAGCTCTTAATGTTACCCCCTAAAACGTTGTCCTCATTTATAAGGTCACATGTCAATCCCATTAAATTATACATGTCATATATGCCTGAATTTTCTGTCACTCATTCTATTTTTTGGCTTGCTAATAATGTTTTGCATGCTGTTTCTGAATGAGTTCTTCACAGACTTAGAAGTCTTCCTGCCAGCATCCATTATGCAGCACTTCAGCTGTCCACATAATATGTCATGAGCCAACAGTATTGATTTTATTTACCACAACTTCTTTGTGTATAATCTAAAATCCATAGCACTGGATGTCATACCACGTCATAAGGATTCTGTCCTCTTTACTGCATTCATTATGAAACAAGTTCTGTACATTTCCATGTAAATTATTAAACAGGAGAGACTCTGTCCTCCAATATATGTAAATTCACGAATAAAATTTCTACAGAACATAATCCCATCTGCCTGAATACAAAGAGTCCTGCCACTGTGTTATGAAGACAATAATCTACTCCTAATACATATCAATGATGCTCTGCTAACGTCTTTAGTAATATCTGCAAAGACCATGCAGTTCTTACACTACAATGAACTGAAGAGGAGCTATACACTGTGTACATCCACAAGTACCATATGCACAGTATAGTTCTATACCATCACCTATGTGATATAACCAGAATCCCAACATATCCTCCCTGAAATAATGCCTGAAGAACATAGAGAATGTTTTATGAGGTTAATCTGCAAAAACATTACTAGAGGTCAAAAGTTTGCTAAGTAGCTGCAATTCCCTGGCAGCTTGTAGAGAGATGTAGTGCCCAGTGGCTGACGTGAGAAAAAAAAATACAGTAAAACACTGGGTCTCTTATCAAATAGCTTAGTGTACGTTTAAAGCATACCTGCACTTACATCAAAATGCAAAAATGTAAGTACGGGATTCTAGCATTTGAGTTCTCACAGGTTTAGAAAAGGGTTGTAACCATCTTATCATATCTTTTTCTATTTTTTTGTCTAAGAGCCCTGTTTCTGCTGCACCCTTACTTGCAGCTCACAGGAGTACCGCAGTGTGTCCACAGTCCCAAGGTCTGGCAGGACACAAATGTGGAGACTTCTAACTTGACGTGCTTCTAATGTGGGCCAAGTTTGCAGCGGAATAAAGTTGGATGTCACTTGGAGTGACATCCGTGTGTCATCCAAGTACATTCCGTGATGCATTCACATCTGCGGGGGCTTCTGAGTCATTCTGTTCTGATGACACAGTGCAGGATAGGACCTTCTCTATCCTGCTTCATGTCATCAGAACAGAACGGATCGGAAGACAGTATAGACGTGAATGCATCACAAAATGCACTCAGATGACACTTGAATGTCACTCTGAGTGTCATCCGACTGCATTCTACTGCAAACTCGACCTCACTTCAGATGCACACTCATCATATGCATGGATCCTTAGCTCCAACAGTGATCACTGTCCAATCAGATTCAAGCCTTCCTATTTGTAATTCTTATACTGACTGCACCCTGAAACCATGCCTACCATCCTACATAATCTTTCTTCTGATACCCAATTCAAAGTCCCCAAACCAGATGGTACTACATACATTTACTTTGCATATGTAGTGTGTGCAAAGTAAAAAGGAGAAAATGATAATGATGATCTGGGGGAGAGAGCTGTATAGCTTGGGCAAGTGGGAGTGATTCCATTGACTCACTTTAAGGGCTCTCTTAGATGAGTAGATTTTGCAGGCAATTATCAGGAATGAATGCTCATAGTAACACTTGTTCCCGATGAGCTGCCTGCCTCACAGTGCAATTGATCACCCAAAAGGAGGACTGTTATCTGTCAGATTTTTGCGGTTGCACGTTTGTTGACTACTCGCAGATGGAAGAGTAACTCATGCCCCAATCTGTCAGAATTTGTCAATTTGAACAAATATGCGCTAGCGGAAATGGTAACCTGGAGAGGTTCCGGGCCAATTGGGAGAAATGGATTGCAGTCATCTAACCATCCATAGCAGTTAACAATCTCCTTGATACTTCATTGCCATGAATATGCTTGTAGCATTCCTTTAGATTTAACTCTCTGTAGTTGGTTGGTATCAGATGCTCATTGCGACCATCACTCATGTTTATTTTGTTGCTGTTTGTACCGGTCTCCAAGGTTCCATACTCATAGTTGGACATCTAGCTGGGCCTTTGTTCTACCTACGCCAGTTCTGTATGCCTCACCTCCACTCTTGGCTTCCGCTATTATAACATCTCTGAATGTAGTCTTTAACCCACTACGCGGACTATGATTTCACTGGGTTGTTGCCTACTGCAGTTACACTGTGGTACGCTATGTCTATGCTTCCGCTATTGTTATGTTTATTGTATTGACTACTTGCTATTGGAGTGGATATTTATTGCCATGATGGGAATTCCTGTGTTGTTTCCATTGTCTCCTTTGTATTAAACTCAATAAAAATCTATTGGAATAAAAAAGAAAAAAATTTGTTCACCCACAGTGATGATGTCTCCATCACACAGTATAATGTCCCCTAAGCTGTCCACCCAAAGTATAATACCCCCTTAGTGATCCCCATAAAATATAATGCCCCCTCTATTATTCATAGTATAATGCCCCTTAGTGGCCCATCACAGATTAAGATGACTTTGCAGTGGCCCATCACAAATGAAGCTGCCCCCCAGTGACCCATCACACATTAAACTGTCCCCTCTTGTGGATTATCACACATTAATATGCCCACCCATTGGCTCATTACTCATGAAATCATCCCCCCAGTGGCCCATAACACATTACCATGTCCCCCCAGTGAACCATAACATATTAAGATGTCCCCCAGTACAATATATTTTATTAAACTAAAAAAATAACCCTACTCACCTAGTCTCATTCCCATGGTGCTGCTTACAGGCTCTGGCACAAGTGTTCTCTGTGCTCATCATGCCTCCCTGCCTCAGTCAGCACTGGTCGAGATCTGAATGGTAGAGAACAGAACTGTGTTCCCACATAGTATTCAACAGCATCTGCGTCTGGAGGATACAGAGTTGAAATCAGGTCCTGCCGCCCAAAACAGTGGAACAGTACCCAAAATGCAGGATTGTCCCACTGTCCTGAGGGGGCCCCCACTGCAATAGAGTCTGCTGCAAGTGCACCGTTTGCCCTATGCTAAAAACAGCCCTTCCTGTGTAATAAGAGCTGTGCTGCTGTCAAAAAATGATAGTACACGCTAGGAGGTTAAAATATTAATTCCTCCTGAATGTCCTCTGCATCGTCCTGTGTAGTAGGCCAGTTCAGAATAATTGGTGTGTTTTGTACTAATTAGCCCTTGTAAAAATAAAAAAAATAAATAAAAAAATCTCATTTTAAAGGGCCTGTAGTGCAGCCTTTTTGCGGAGTGAAGAATGACTTTGTGTAATCATGTCAGATCATCACTATCATTATCTCCTTCCTGCTTTTGTCTCTTAATGTAGGACACAAAACCTCTGCAAAGTGAAACAGCTATGGTTTTCTAGTCTAGTCTCTGTTTTTCTCTGGACAAATTGTAAGCTAAAGGAAACAAACCATAATGCACTTACTTTGTCGAGGTTTAGCATGCACCAGTGACAGCAAGCAGCAGAATTGAGATAATCTATGTTAGGGCTGCTTCACATCTGCGTTCGGTTTCCGTTCGGGGAGTCTGCTTAGGGACCCCCTGAACGGAAACCTCTACGCATAGAAAAGTGTTTTACCTAAGGAAACCTGCGGACCCCATAGACCATAATGGGTTCTGTGTGGTTCTGTGTGGTTTCCGCTTGGTTTCCGCACGAAACATGTGGAGAGGAAAGTGCTGCTTGCATGTTTCGTGCGGAACCCGAGCGGAAACCACACGGACACCATTATAGACTATGGGGTCCACAGGTTTCCTTAGGTAAACCACTTTTCTATGCGTATAGGTTTCCGTTCGGGGGGTCCCCAAGCAGACTCCCCGAACGGAAACCGAACGCAGATGTGAACCGGCCCTTACAAATCGATCTCATGAAAGATATATTCCACTGTATATCAATTCTGTTAGGTTTCTGTACGCCTTACTCGCCACACATGCATGTATGGATATGACCTTAAAGGGGAACTCTGCTTCCATACTCCCTTACAACTCACCCATGACACTAGGCTACACAGAAGTGAAGCAACCTCCACAACAACCTTCACACATCCACACAAATAGCTGCAACCACCTGCCACTTTATGGTAGGTATGACACCAATATATACAGATCATGCACAAATAGCAACCAAAAAGGTAACAAGCCTAAATGATATTTACTCTTCAGAAATGTGGACACATTTAGAGCCAAATTTTATTAAATTTTAGATTTAATATACACAAAAATGTACAGTGCGTAACAAAAAACAGTTGTATCAAAAAAGACATATACATGCAAACAATATAAGAAAATTGAATAAAATAAAGAACTAACCCGTTTTTAAGCCTGGTGATAGTGTGTTGCAGAAGAAATTAACAGACTACACGATAGGCTCCAAAGAATCTGACCTTGAATTCATATACCTTATCAGTTTTTAAAGGACTCTCAGTTCTGCCCACTTCCTGGAACCTCTCACCTGTGACAGGGTGGCCTAATGACATTCATTAAGCTCCGAGAATAAGCTATAACTGTCGGGGGTACCACATATAGGTATGATATGCCTGGCAAGAGATGCAAAACACTTTTACAAGTTCAAGCATACCAAACATGCAGATTGAATTCTACTCCATTTCCCAGATACGTAATACTTATTAATCTTCTACATGCCGATTGTTGACATCACTTAACTAGTTAGGGTTCCGTGACCGTCTTTATGTGCATGGAAGATTTAAAAGCTTAAATTATTACATGCATGTTCAAATCTAGTGGGTTATGATCTGGTTCTGTGAAAAAGTGCATGTTCCAATGTCACAATTTTTCTTATTTCGATATACTCAGCCCTGCAGCCATACTCTCAGACTGACCAGAAGTCAAAATGTCTACAACAATCCATACAAAGACATGCTAATTAGTGGCTGTCTGTACTGAATGCACAACCTAAAGGGATTTGAAATTACCATACAAATTAGAATTACTGGACACAGGAAATCCTCAGTCCAGCTAGACATATTGATACATTGAACCAAATTCCTGCAATGACAAAGAGCGAAAAAACATAACTAGACCAAATCCATAAGTACACAGTACAATGTATATACAATTCATCACAAATACAATCTATAATTAGCTTCTTGAGTTCCATTCCCCCTCTCTGCTACTAGAGAATGGTTTTTCATAACAACCAGCAGTGGATAGCATCTTATCATGAAGGGACAACCCTAGTAGCCAGAACTTTGGGTATCTTTACAAGATTCAAACTTCTTATAAGGCCTCACAACCATGTAACCATGTGTATTGCTAGTGTGCTAGCTGTATTTTTCATGGCTAGCACACTGACCCATTCATTTCTATGGCCCCATACACAACTGTATATAATCATGGACCCATTTAAAGGGTCAGTAGCCCGGGCAAAATTCAGAACATATTCTATTCCTGCTGGAAATTTTGTGGCCTGGGTTCACTGACACAGTGAATGGGGCCATCCATGCTGTTCAATCACGGCTCGGCTACATGTACACAGTAGTGTGCATGTAGCCTTGGACAAAGTGAATTACATTTTTGCTATTTGTAATATTGTATCAGATAAACATGGTTGGAAATTTAGTGCTCATTTATAGGGTTATCCTAGCAGGAAATTCCCTGTCAATATTTATGAATTCCACATTGCTTTCTTTCAAGATATTCCACAGTGGTGCTCAAAAGTGTTCTTATTCACATCGGTCCTTTTATCAAATGGGAGTCTTAATCTAATTTCTTGATTTCAGCCACACATACAAATTAGAGCCTATTAGTCCAGTATATTTTTTGAAGAATTGGAAGGAATCATTCGCTATATAACCTTATAGATGCTTGTACGCATCTTAGGACCCCCCTTGCCAATATCAGCTGACTGATGGGGAGGGTACATGTTAAAAAAGGAAATATCTTAGAGACACATACCTTTATGGAGTCTGTAATTAGACATAAAACTAGTGGAGTGCTCATAGAGGTGAACGGAAACCCTCCTGCTACACAACTTTGCTACAACTATCAGTTATCACTTACCTGCTTTTTATTTTATGGAACCAACATTCTAACTTATTTCTTTCACAGTTTCCACATCAAACATACTCAGAAAGGTATGTAAAAATTTTATACATCTTTATTATAAATTCAGAAAAGATCACCCAACGCGCATTTAGCCAACGGCTTTGTCAAGGGAATGTTTTTCTTAGTAAATACTACAGCCACTAGTAAAGTACTATTAATTCTCTCTGAAGAAAGTTTGGAGGCCTTAGTTTGAAAAATATTGGATTCATTTTGAAATGGGAAAGTTTAAATCTATGAAAGTTTTCATGTACGGTTATGCTGATAAAAAGTATTTCAATCCTTTATTACATAAGTGCTTTCAATGATCTTTGTAAAACAAAAAAAGAAAATATCAGTTTTTCTGCTTACAGGTTTATTTTCAGACTTTTCATTTTCCCGAGTTTTGTATAGTCATTTCTGAATATCAGAAAACATACCAACAATAGCAGGTAAGAAACATTGTGAAGGGATGGCTCTTATGGAAAAATACATGGAAATAATTGAAAATAAAACATATAATAAAGCAAGAAAGCTGAAATTATTCTTCTACCTTAATTATCATAAATGCATTTATAAACATTACTGTTATTCTCAATGTAGTTGCTATGTGGTTTCTAGGGAGAAAACCAATTATATATTGCATATACTGTATTTGCACATATGCAAGCATGACAAGTTTGGAACAACTAAGAAATGACTTTGTATTTGAAAGAATAGATTCTTTTTTATCAAAGTGCTATAATGTATTCAGAACCATAGCTGATATATTGCTATTGTTGAAAGTTACTATTATTGCTTGAAATTACTGAATTATAATTGATTTCTTGTAAATAATGGCAAAGTCTCAGGTACATAAAGCATTGGCTTTTAAAAAGTGAAGGATAAAGCATCCTCTTGTCAAGAAATTGAAGGTTTCATTCAAATAAATCCATTAATGTCTCATGGCCCACAATGGACTGGCACTAGCAAATGCCATATGGACTGGTGTAAAGTGTACTGGATGGTCCATATAATCCACATTCTGCACCCCTCTCTCTTTACTTCTGCACTCAGTCTCCTTTCATGTGACATAAGCCCTGTCACAAGGAAACAAAACATTTTGGAACTCACTTGTTCAATGTAGCGAAGATTTATTTTCATATATGGTGTACATCCAGGCTATTATTCAGGCTAGCATACAAAGGAACTGTGGGAAATACAAATGTTCCTGCCATCATTGACTTTCTGCTAATGTCACAAATTGTTGCTAGGATACAATAAACAAAACTAAATATACAGCATTCTCTCTTATATCTTCCATGATTCTGGCTGAAACACTTCACATTTCTCAATATCATTCAGGATATCTGCAATATACAGTCATGGCCAAAAGTTTTGAGAATGACACAAATATTATATTTTCACATGATCTGCTGCCCTCTGGTTTTTATGTGTGTTTGTCAGATGTTTTTATCACATACAGAAATATAATTGCATTCATATTATGAGTAACAGAAGCTTATATTGACAGTTAGAATGAGTTAATGCAGCAAGTCAATATTTGCAGTGTTGACCCTTCTTCTTCAGGACCTCTGCAATTCTCCCTGGCATGCTCTCAATCAACTTCTGGACCAAATCCTGACTGATAGCAGTCCATTCTTGCAGAATCAATGCTTTAATTTTGTCTGAATTTGTTGGTTTTTGTTTGTCCACCCATCTCTTGATGATTGACCACAAGTTCTCAATGGGATTAAGATCTGGGGAGTTTCCAGGCCATGGACCCAAAATCTCTATGTTTTGTTCCCTGAGCCATTTAGTTATCACCTTTGCTTTATGGCAAGGTGCTCCATCATGCTGGAAAAGGCATTGTTGAGCGCCAAACTGCTCTTGGACGGTTGGGAGAAGTTGCTCTTGGAGGACATTCTGGTACCATTCTTTATTCATGGCTGTGTTTTTAGGCAAGACTGTGAGAGAGCCGATTCCCTTGGCTGAGAAGCAACCCCACACATGAATGGTTTCAGGATGCTTTACAGTTGGCATGAGACAAGACTGGTGGTAGCGCTCACCTCTTCTTCTCCGAATAAGCTGTTTTCCAGATGTTCCAAACAATCGAAAAGGGGATTCATCAGAGAAAATGACTTTACCCCAGTCCTCAGCAGTCCACTCCCTGTACCTTTTGCAGAATATCAGTCTGTCCCTGATGTTTTTTCTGGAGAGAAGTGGCTTCTTTGCTGCCCTCCTTGAGACCAGGCCTTGCTCCAAGAGTCTCCGCCTCACAGTGTGTGCAGATGCACTCACACCTGCCTGCTGCCATTCCTCAGCAAGCTCTGCACTGCTGGTAGCCCGATCCCGCAGCTGAAACACTTTTAAGAGACGGTCCTGCCGCTTGCTGGTCTTTCTTGGGCGCCCTGGAGCCTTTTTGGCACCAATGGAACCTCTCTCCTTGAAGTTCTTGATGATGCGATAGATTGTTGACTGAGGTGCAATCTTTCTAGCTGCAATACTCTTCCCAGTTAGGCCATTTTTGTGCAGTGCAATGATGACTGCACGTGTTTCTTTAGAGATAACCATAGTTAACAGAAAAGAAACAATGATGGCAAGCACCAGCCTCCTTTTAAAGTGTCCAGTGGTGTCATTCTTACTTAATCATGACAGATTGATCACCAGCCCTGTCCTCATCAACACCCACACCTGTGTTAATGGAGCAATCACTGAAACGATGTTAGGTGGTCCTTTCAAGGCAGGGCTGCAATGATGTTGAAATGTGTTTTGGGGGATAAAGTTCATTTTCTAGGCAAATATTGACTTTGCAAGTAATTGCTGTTAAGCTGATCACTCTTTATAACATTCTGGGGTATATGCAAATTGCCATTAGAAAAACTGAAGCAGTAGACTTTGTAAAAATTAATATTTGTATCATTCTCAAAACTTTTGGCCATGACTGTACATATATACACATAGAAAGATAATAAACAAATTAAGTAATTTCATAATATTTGTGCAGCTTCACTCTAGAACTAAGAAATTGTGACTAAAGGCAGGAAATATATGTTATATGAATTAACAAACATATCTAAGTACCTTTATATGTTTATGTGTTTGCCATATAGGTAAACATTGCCACTTTTCCATTTTTACCATTCCTCATATTTTCAGGTTCATGCAATACTCCCTGGTTTATATTTTCTGGTCGTGGGAGTGTCATTGCTTTTTTCTAGTGCATATCAAAAGGGGTCTCAGGAACTGCACGATATTAAGATAACATTTGCCTACAATTTGACAGTGTTTCAACACTGATTCACCTAATAAACATAAAGATGACATCTTCTAGACATTCTTAATGTATCTGAAACAATATGCCATATACTCTAAAATTGTGACTATGGCATACCTTTTTTTTTTGACACTAGATGAAGGGTTGCTCTTGTTAGGGTTTTTGATATGCCCCGACTAATTCTAGAGTTTTCTAGTATATGCAGCTGGAGAAAAGAATAAGACATATTGGTTGGCTTCAAAGCCTGGAGGGTGGGCTTTCCAGGCCAAGTTTATTATACTCTCAAATGCGTAATACATATGTCACATACAATTATCTTAAAAACAGGTGAAATATTTAAGAAATATGAGCTGTTTACAAGCTATTTATTTGTGGTTACATGTTTCCTATAACATGGTTACTTTTGCTTTTTTAAAAGAACATTCTGGAATAAATATTATTTATAATACATACTGCATCCTATTTCAAAATAAAATTGAGACTCTTTAAATTTATTTTATTGTTAACCCCTTATGACACTAAAACTCTCAAAGTGTGCATGTGGGTAAGTTTGACAATAGTATTTCCAGCAACATGTGCTTAGGTATAATATGTATAATATATGTGTCAGTCTTTCCACTATCTCTGTCTATACCCAGGATTGTCCTATATCTTGTGGCACAGCAGGGTCTAAATTCTGGGATTGTGATGCAACCATCCTAAGATTCCATGAAATGGCACTAAAACTCTCCAAAATTCTATCAGCAGTTGTTAGCAGCTTACTTCTCCCTGTCTCAGGGCTGCAGCACAGTTGCATAAAATGTTAGACACTACCTCTGCTCATACATGGACCATCCTTTCAGGAAACAGGATGAAGACTCCTTGTCTCATCCTATTTTCCAGTACTCAACTTGCTGGACTATACCATTGCTCTGAAGTCTCCCTTCTCTAGCCCATTAAAGGGAAACAAATACAGTTAAAGATATAAAACTATATAAAGCAGATGAAATGTATAAGACAGGGCACAATTATTTAGCAGCGTCCACTGGGATGCTGAAAATTCAATATGTTTCTATCCATTGGTTTCTTGAATAAATCAGTGCTTTAATATATACAGTCATGGCCAAAAGTTTTGAGAATGATACAAATATTAATTTTTACAAAGTCTACTGCTTCAGTTTTTCTAATGGCAATTTGCATATACTCCAGAATGTTATAAAGAGTGATCAGCTTAACAGCAATTACTTGCAAAGTCAATATTTGCCTAGAAAATTAACTTTATCCCCCAAAACACATTTCAACATCATTGCAGCCCTGCCTTAAAAGGACCACCTAACATCGTTTCAGTGATTGCTCCATTAACACAGGTGTGGGTGTTGATGAGGACAGGGCTGGAGATCAATCTGTCATGATAAAGTAAGAATGACACTACTGGACACTTTAAAAGGAGGCTGGTGCTTGCCATCATTGTTTCTCTTCTGTTAACCATGGTTATCTCTAAAGAAACACGTGCAGTCATCATTGCACTGCACAAAAATGGCCTAACTGGGAAGAGTATTGCAGCTAAAAAGATTGCACCTCAGTCAACAATCTATCGCATCATCAAGAACTTCAAGGAGAGAGGTTCCATTGGTGCCAAAAAGGCTCCAGGGCGCCCAAGAAAGACCAGCAAGTGGCAGGACCGTCTCTTAAAAGTGTTTCAGCTGCGGGATCGGGCTACCAGCAGTGCAGAGCTTGCTGAGGAATGGCAGCAGGCAGGTGTGAGTGCATCTGCACGCACTGTGAGGCGGAGACTCTTGGAGCAAGGCCTGGTCTCAAGGAGGGCAGCAAAGAAGCCACTTCTCTCCAGAAAAAACATCAGGGACAGACTGATATTCTGCAAAAGGTACAGGGAGTGGACTGCTGAGGACTGGGGTAAAGTCATTTTCTCTGATGAATCCCCTTTTCGATTGTTTGGAACATCTGGAAAACAGCTTATTCGGAGAAGAAGAGGTGAGCGCTACCACCAGTCTTGTCTCATGCCAACTGTAAAGCATCCTGAAACCATTCATGTGTGGGGTTGCTTCTAAGCCAAGGGAATCGGCTCTCTCACAGTCTTGCCTAAAAACACAGCCATGAATAAAGAATGGTACCAGAATGTCCTCCAAGAGCAACTTCTCCCAACCGTCCAAGAGCAGTTTGGCGCTCAACAATGCCTTTTCCAGCATGATGGAGCACCTTGCCATAAAGCAAAGGTGATAACTAAATGGCTCAGGGAACAAAACATAGAGATTTTGGGTCCATGGCCTGGAAACTCCCCAGGTCTTAATCCCATTGAGAACTTGTGGTCAATCATCAAGAGACGAGTGGACAAACAAAAACCAACAAATTCAGACAAAATTAAAGCATTGATTCTGCAAGAATGGACTGCTATCAGTCAGGATTTGGTCCAGAAGTTGATTGAGAGCATGCCAGGGAGAATTGCAGAGGTCCTGAAGAAGAAGGGTCAACACTGCAAATATTGACTTGCTGCATTAACTCATTCTAACTGTCAATATAAGCTTCTGTTACTCATAATATGAATGCAATTCTATTTCTGTATGTGATAAAAACATCTGACAAACACACATAAAAACCAGAGGGCAGCAGATCATGTGAAAATATAATATTTGTGTCATTCTCAAAACTTTTGGCCATGACTGTATATTAAAAAGCAGAAAAGAAAAGGTGAAAATAGACTGGTGCATGATTTTACAAAAAAATGGGTTTAAAATTAATAGATTTGGAGTCATTCAATCCCAATGATCTGTAGGTAGTTAACAACCCCCAACTGGTGGGCCGGAAAGAGAAATGTACCGAAAGGTATATATGCTGTATGATGTGAAGTAAAATTCTGCCAAGGTAGAATAATTGAACACTCTTGGTCATGATGCGTTCAAAGAAATGAACACTCCAGCTGAGAGATGTAATAAAACTGTCCTGTAACATAGAGTTCAATCCACAAAGCTGTGTTTCTAATTTCGAAATTTAATAGGATGTGTAGTGCCTGCGCAGTTAACATAGCTAATCCTTCCAGGGTCTGACCATCAAAACCTAAGGACTGTATTCTAACCATTATAGACAGAGCTAGAATTAAAGTAAAAAAGAATGTTAAGTATAGACGTGCATTGCCATATAGACGTATCACACGTATCTATCCTGTAAAATAATTTAGTCCAGTACTTGTGATCCAGACTATTGTTAAAATGATTGAAATACATCTTTTTGCTGTAGGTTGGATTTTCAATGTACATAAGTGGGAATTCTCTGTCTGCCTTCTTAATTTCATCTGGTTTCTAGGACAAGATGATCTGAATTAGATTTACTGTATTATAATTTTTTTGTTATTAATTTTGCATGCTTTGAGTAAAAATCCAGATGTGGAGAGGAAAGAATTAAAAAAGGAATCATAGTAGTTCATCAGCTCACATTAGATTTGGTGGCTGAATATACACTGCTAAAAAGTAACTACTGCATCAGATTTGCTTCATTATGAGAAACTCAGGGTACTGAATACTGAATAGGTAGACATTTATGTGACAAACTGTAACCTTGGTTAGGAGCTTGCGGAAAAAGTTTTTTGTTCCAGATTTTGGTGTGATTTTTGAGCCAAAAGGAGTGGGAATTTTAAAGGAAGCTCTTATACTTCTCCTTTCTGCTAAATCCAATCCTAGCTTTCACTCAAAAAAACACAGCAAAATCTGCAACAAAAAATGCATCTTTTCCACAATGTCTGGCCTCATTTTAGTGCGATGTGATTGGATCACTAAGAACATTAGATTATCAAATATGGCTAACAATAATTTTGAGCCAATAGCCATTAACTATAAGAATGGCGATGTTAGCTTCATTGGATATCTTAGCTAGTCAACATTAATTCAACAAGATCCAATAGGTAGCCTTGGAGCATACAACATCTAGATGAGAGGGTGTTTTAATTAAAGGGTTTATGCCACGAGGCAAGAATGGGAGGTTTTTTCCACTGCTGCACTTTCAGGATAAATACTACCAATGGATAGAGGATAAATACTTTTCGTGGCATAACCCCTTTAATGAAAATAAGAATTATATTGGTCATTAGAACAAGAAAAAGGTCAATGGGAAATGATCAAGATCACAGGATGATTACCTGTGTGGGGATCAAATGGCAAAAACTCGCTTCTCTATCCCAACCAGTGTGAGATACATGTAATGATATTATCTGTATTCTAGAAGCTGATAAATCAGAAACACTTGTATGTTTTCTCTTTGAAGGGTTTTTTTCGTATCTTTTTTTTATGGTCTGTTGTTAGTATAGGCCATCAATATCTGATTGGGTGGGGGCTGACAGATGGCTCCTGCGCCAATCAGGTGTTTTGGGCTATTGCTGGGCCTGATACTATACCATGTATGGAGCTGGAAGCAGACAGTTCCATACATTATATAGTGGGAAAACCACGTTATTTCAGCTGAGCTCCCATTCATGGCGAGCAGAGCTGCAGTAATTCGGCATGGCCACTATACAATGAACAGAGCTATCTGCTTCTGGCTCCATACACTGTATAGTTCCAGGCAGGGCAGCAGTCCAAAACAGCTGATCAGTATTGGGGCCTAGTGCTAAAACACTATAAACAAATATAATTTTGATGCAGCAGGTGTATCTTAATAACAATAATAATAATTATACTGTATATATATATATATATATATATATATATATATATATATATATAGTCAGAATTACAAAAAAATAGATAGGCGTACCAGTCTAACATTAAGTGGATTAAAAAACATTTAGTCTGACCTAAGGGTATGTACTTCTGTGTGACACTCATTCCAGGTTCCTACTTTAATTCACACTAACCTTGATTGAACCCTAAATAACAGGGGTTCAGCAGAGGTGGTAAAAATGGGGTCGGGTCTGCTCTAAATTGAGATCAGATTCCATATTATTTTACCCTGATTGTGATTGTGAGGGCTCAATGGACAAAGACACATCTCCTTTCAAAGGTGTAACTAGTGATCATGGGGCCCCACAACCAAATTTTGAATGGGCCCCCTCTAATGTGAGGAGGGAAGGGAGAGGACTAGGCAGTTGGAAAGTGACAGTGTTGGGAGAATAGCTAAGGAGAGAAACAATCTGATAAGGCAATCATGGAGAGGTAAGGAAGGGAAGTTGTTGTGCAGATATTAGCCCTAAAATTAATTCTGATTCCAGACCAGACAACAAAATGAATTCAGACCACAACTAGCCCCTTAAATTAATTCAGAACTCAAACCAGACATCAACCTTATTTCATTCCCCAGTGAGATGTCAAAATTAATTCACACTTCAGACCTGGGACTAGACCAGTTTCACATTTAACAGACCCCAAACAGCTATCCCCAGACCGACCAACTCTTTAACAGACACCAGACACTTGCTCTACACCAACTCCCCTTTTATATGGGCCTCTGACCAGTTATGCCTTTAACAAACCCCAGACAGCTGACAGCTACCCTCTCTTACAGCTACTTCTTTAAACAGATCCCAGACCAAAAGTAAGGTTATTCACCCCTCTCCATTTCTTCACTCCTTTCTTGGCACCTCCATAGAAGAAACATGAAGTCCGATGCTCCAGGGACTCCAAAGACTTGAGCTACAGTATTACTCTATACAAATCGACCTGATACTGAAGGTCAGAATGTAGGTGCTCTCCATCTGGACCTTGTGAGCAAGGTCACAGTGGTGTTTGCTTCAGGGAAAAAATAGCTACCATTAGGGCCTTGCTCACAAGGCAGCAGAAGCAGTGGGAGCATAGCAGCCCTGGACTGGCCTCCTTACACTGTGGGCCCCATAGCAGTTGCTACGGCTGCTACGGTGGTATTTATGCCAAAGCTAAAATAGACTCCTTGTCTTGTGCTTTTAACCAAGAATATAAAATTGGAGCAACGGATTTAGGTGATTTAACTACTTCCCTGGGGAAATAAAATGGTACTTAGTAGCAGGAATTGCAGCATTACAGGCAGCGTGTGATAAACTGGCCCATATGTTTGCATGTGTTTACTTATTCATTGGTAAAACCCAAGAAAGTCATCCAGGCTCACAGGAACATTTACTTACTAATTTCTAACAAAGTAAAAGAAAAGCTTACACCAACTGTGTGGATATCAAATTCTAAGCTATTTATGATCTTTCGATCCCACTCATATTTAGAAGGCTTATACAAAATATAAATGAGTCACAGTTCTACATTATAACATACAAAAGTTGCCAAGGGTACTGAACAGTATAGAAAAGTTTCTCAAAGGTCATCTAATAGAAATTGGGCTGTCTAACTTATTCTGAGAAATCACTGCTGTCTGATAACTGATGACAGAGGATACCATACATCAAAGACCATGAGCCACTTGCTGAAACTATTTAAAGTGTCAGAGTAAAAGTCATGCTGTGCTTTCAACAAAATCCACAATCTAATCACATTCCACATTCTACTTTTAATTATGTGGCTGACCCAGTCCAATTAATTTTACATCATTTTATTATATGATCCTAATTTAATTACATAAAACTGTCCTCGTGGGTCCTCCAAAACTCAGGCCTGGCAAGCACAGATTAGTCTATCAGTGACAATGTAGAAGTCACCTCTGTGGTCAGTATCACTGAATGTCATGTTGATCTGGTATTTATAGGTAGTGAGAAAAGGGTATGCTGTACTTTGTGAGAAGGTCAGTGTATTTGTTTCAGTCATTTCTGTAATCATTAAAAATCATTAGAATAAGAAAATAAAATATTGATATAAAGGTGGAATCGACAAGACCAGAGGTCATCAACCCTCGCCACCTGTGCTAAGCTCAGCACTTCAGGCATATTTTCTTGGCACATGAATCTCTCTACATAATTTCAATTCTCCCAATCCCAGAGGATCTAATAAAACAACGAAATATCCCCCAGATTCTGAAATCTTCCAGCAACTTGGAACTAAAGTGGAGGTCCCTCTGAGGTCTCCTCTCTTTCCATGCCCTCCATTAAATTTGGATTCCTGCAGATCATGGGAAAATACCTCAAAATGTAACTAGAACAAATAATAATAATAATAATAATAATAATAATAGTCCTTTAATAGTCCCACAATGGGGAAATTCAGTGTGTTACAGCAGCAAAGATAAGATAAGCAGATACAAATACAGCATGTACAGGAATGTTCCAAAGTGAGAGGCATTACATTAATAGCAGACAGACAGATAGGACGTAGCAGAGGGGGGGGGGGGATTTAACAGGCAGAGAGATATTTCAGTTCTCTGTGTGTAATGATTTCCGCTTAGGTCGGTGTTGGTTGTACAGCCTAACCGCGGTGGGGAGGAAAGACTTCCGATAGCGCTCCTTCTCACACCTAGGGTGGAGCAGTCGGTCACTGACAGTACTGCCCAGTGCAATCACAGTCTCATGCATGGGATGGGACTTCTTCTCCTGCATGGAGCTCACCACGGACAGTATCCTTCTGTCACCCACCACCCGCACTGGGTCCAGTGGGCTCCCCAGGACAGAGCTGGCCCTTCTAATCAGCTTGTCAAGTTTATTTCTGTCCCTGATTGATATACTGCTCCCCCAACAGGCCACTCCAAAGAAGATGGCTGATGCCACTACCGAGTTGAAGAAAGTCCTAAGAAGTGCCCCCCGGATTCCAAAGGCTCTCAGCTTCCTAAGCAGGTAGAGCCTGCTGTGGCCCTTCCTGTACAGGGCCTCCATGTGATCTGCCCAGTCCAGCTTATTATTAAGGAGCAAACCCAGGTACTTATAGGTGTTCACAATCTCGATGCCCGTCCCCAGGATGTCCACTGGTTTTGGAGGGCATCTGCCTTTACGGAAGTCCACCACCATCTCCTTGGTCTTCCCAGCGTTAATCTTCAGGTGGTTCTGGTGGCACCAGTCCACAAAAAACCGGTTCAGTTCTCTGTACTCCCTGTCATCATCGTCTGTGATGAGGCCAACTATTGCAGAGTCGTCAGAATACTTCTGTAGGTAGCAGCTATATGAGTTGCACCTAAAATCAGCAGTGTACAGTGTGAAGAGGAAAGGGGCGAGAACCGTACCCTGAGGTGCCCCCGTATTACAGATCACGGTACCTGACACACAGTCTTGGGCTCTCACGTATTGAGGTCGATTTGTGAGGTAGTCTAGGATCCAGTTGGAGAGGTGGTGGTCCACTCCAGCAAGGTCCAGCTTGTCTCTCAGTAACCTGGGCTGTATGGTGTTAAAAGCACTGGAGAAATCAAAGAACATTATTCTCACCGTGTTCCCTGGTTTCTCCAGGTGAGACAGAGCCCTGTGCAGAAGGTGGATGATGGCATCATCTACCCCAATGCCTGGCCGATAAGCAAACTGGAGAGGGTCCATAGCGGGGCTCACTAGAGGGCGAAGATGTGTGAGAACCAATCTCTCTAAGATCTTCATCAGGTGGGATGTCAGTGCTACAGGTCTGTAGTCGTTGAGGTCCATAGGGTGAGGTTTCTTTGGAACTGGTACCACACAAGAAGATTTCCATAATTCAGGGACTATTTCCTGCCTCAGGCTCATATTATACATATATGTAATTATACCACACAGCTGGTCCCCACAAGTCTTAATTAGCCTTGCACTGATGTCATCTGGCCCTGCGGCTTTCCTCGCCTTGATCTTTTTCATCTCCTTCCTCACCTGGGCCCGTGTGAAGGTCAGACTGTGGTCAGATAAAGACAGATTTCTGGATTTACTGGTCTGTTGGGAAGTAGCCGCATAGTGACTCCTTTGTGACAGATGATCTTGAGGACTCACTATACAATACGCCCCTTTCTCTATCTCATTCAAAAATTAATGGAAACTACCCATGATCCAAAATCTGTTGATAACAAATCTTTTTTAGGCCTACCTCTCGTCCTTACACCGACTACCACATATCACCTCTGGGAAGCCCTACTTCATAGATTGTAAGCTCTAGCGAGCAGGGCCCTCAGTCCCAGTGTGTGAATTGAATATTTCTTTGTAATGTATCTTTTTTGTCAGTACTTGAACCCTACAAATTGTACAGTGCTGCGGAATATGTTGGCGCTATATAAATAAAATTTATTATTATTATTATTATTATTATTTATACAAAAATCTCAGACAATTACAGTCCCCTGGGCCTCAAGAGAAAGTCCAGACACAATCAGCGTTAATAGAATCATCAATTTCAAAAAACAAAGAGGTCGTAGGAGGCAAAAAGACTAAACACAACTCTAGAGCACCCAAGACCCAGTCCCAAGGGAAACAAGGTTTAAAATCTTGTATCTTTAATTCCTCTTATTAAAACCTCACTACTGCAGAAATGAGTCTCCTCTCAAAAGGATTATCCTTTTGTCCAGACCAAAATCTCGATGACTTACAACTGTTTATTGATCTAAATTCTTACATACGGAAGTTGATATTAACTAGGCATTTTGCGATGGCCCCTAAGTTACCACCTAATTCACAATTTGACCCTAATAATATGACGGACCCCATATCCCCAATGTTGAGCCCACTGAACATAGGCTGCGAAGCAACACTTGCAATCCGATTGCTACTGATCTTAAACCAAAGCTCAATATTCATGCCAGCTTCAAATCACACTATGTATGACCTGTGAGGGTCACAAATCACCTCCTGATAGCAAACAGATAACAGCAAGAATTACTGATCCCTCCATCACGCACCACAAGTTTCCAGACTGTTTTTTTGACCTGTTGTAAATAACTTCTCTACTTAGATTGCAATTTTTTTTAAGGACTCTAAAATGCTTTGAAAACCATGTGTATAAAAATCTGTTAATTTTCAGTTCTTGTATCACACCATGTCTGATGAAGGGAGCGAGTACTCCTGAAAGCTTACTTATAAATATACTCAGTTAGCCTCTAAAAGGTATCGCCTGATTTCTTCACTCTTCCACTTTTTCTACCCAATACATCATAAGGGGAGTCACGTTGATACTTTCTATTCTATAGTGGCGACCGAGTTTAGAAAACTATCAAACTCCAACAAATCCAAACATTCAAATTTGACTAAAGAGGAGACCAAAGCAATCTGGTCCCTCATGAGTAACCATACTATAGTTATCAGTAATGCTGACAAATAGGAAGGTGTTTTTATACAAAACAAAACTGCTTATTTACAAGAAGCTGAAAACATACTTTCTAACATCACCTATTACACTCGGTTATAGAAAGACCCCACTCCAGAACATCTGGAAGATTACTACTGCCTCATTCAAGAGGAATTCCAAGTAGGAGTCTTGAAAAAGAAAGAGAAAGAGTTCCTCATGATCAAGGAATCCCCTGCAATACAGGAAGTGGAAAAATAATGTATCCTTTGGCAAATTTAAAAGGGTCAGAAGGAACTGTACGAAGGATACAGACTTTCTGACAAAGAGTAACCTCATTTTGGAGAGGTTTAAGGTGAAAACCAATCATGACTGCACCATCCAGGGGATTGCCATTTTCTGTGGCCCCGGGTTTGCAATCGTCCACTGCAGTCTTACGATCCTGAACACAGGTTCAGCTATGCAGGCCTGTCAGCCTATGCATAAACATAAAACAGCCAGTATACACTCCAATACTTCTGTATTGGAGTGTATAATACTGAGCCAGCGATCAAAATAACGCTAGTTCATGTCAAGTACTGGAAGAAATAAAATATGTAAAAAGAAAAGTAAAAGTATAAAAAAATAAATAAAACCCCCCCATTAAAATGCCCCTTTTCCCCTCATACAGTGTAAAAACACACAATACAGTATAAAACACCACATTTGGTATCGCCGTGTCCGTAACATACTGGACAATAAAAGTAAACCATTAGTTAAGCGGCATGGGAAACGTCGGGATGAAAAAAACGGAAATAAAAACTCTAGAAGTAACAATTTTTGCCTTCTCGCCTCAGATAATATAGAATAAAAAGTGATCAAAAAGTTATATATAGCCCAAAATGGTACCAATAAAAAGTAGACAATCTCACAGCGGGTTCTACACCATTCCCTATTACTTCATATCTCACAGAAAATAAATGGTTTCAAACGATAAAACTTAACTTTTAATATTTTAAAATAAAAATTGCACAAAGGACTTCCACTAATCTACTGAAAGACAGATCAATGTGGTCTGTGCCTGCCTATTCAAAGTTTATTCAGGATTTAAATGTTAGACAGTATTCACACTCTCCAACTTTCCACTGGACCTAGGGTGTAATAAGATACTTTCACCACCCTTAGACTAAGGTTATAGTATCACGGCTGCATCATACAACAGGTCAGTATTTTGTCAGTTGCTCTTAGTGCTAGGAAAACCCAAACACCTGGTCCCCACACACATAATTTGTAAATCCTCACTGACTAGACTCCTGCACAGCCATGATGTACCTCCACAACCCTAGTCTGTAGTATGTACATATGCCAGTAATCTAGGTACAGGTCACAGTAATTTCATTTCCTGTCATTAAAATGTTATAACCATAAGGGAAACTATGATATTCTGACCCTTATACTCAATAAACCCTTATATTGCAGCCATTACTGATATCCCCTATGTTGACTCCAGGGATATACAGCTACTATTTCCATTAGTGACTCAAGTTCCACCAACTAATCTCCAGGCTAATCAGACTGCCCCAGTCTCCTGTCAGTCCTTCATGCCCCCAAGTGGTATGGCTTGTGGTCAACTAACTCAAAAATAGAAAATAGAAAATAAACTTGATCTACGCGTTTCCCCTGTGTTATCTATATCAGGTTCATCAGCAGCCAATGCTAATAAACTTATCAGTTGGTCTAAGCTGCTATAAATATTTATCAAAAATGCAGTTACAACTGTAGTTCCTGGAGCACTGATGGTGTGCTCCAGTGTATAGAGTAGCCGACGCCACACTGAGCCTTGCCTGCTTTATAAAGGTCAGCCCATTCATTCGGTGCCACCCCCTTTCCTAATGCTGTCTGCAGTGAGCCAATAGAAATCACTAGCTCACTCCACCAATCACGCCTCCTAGGGGGTGTGTCCACCTCAGTCCTCTACTGTGTTCATGTGACTGCCGATCATGTGACCACTGAATGTAAACAATTACAGTGATCCAGCGCTAGACGGTGAATCTACTGATTCACATTTGATTTTCACCTCATCTACACAGGCTGCTGATCATCTGGCTGCTGCGTCTCAGCCATTCCGATGATCAAGGGCCAACTGGTAATTTTGTATACTTAACCTCCATTCCTCCATATACCAGGTCATAAACCCAGAGGGGAGATATCCAAAACAGAGTTAAATCCGGATCCATAGTATCCTATCACAACCGTACTCTAAAGGAGTCGGAGGTTAGGTATAACCCCAGACCGTGACAGCGGATGGATCATAAATCTACCTATCATAGTTCACATAGTTCACATACAGTGGGCTCTCCCTTATTGTTCCCCAAACTATAGATAACCTAACCATCCCACTCAGATCCATTTGCATACCTCCTAATGGTCAATCCCTACAACTCTAACTCTTATTCTATTTCTCAACCCTCTGATTGCGTACCAAAACTACCGTACATCATAGCTATGACCCATCAAACACCACAACATTATATTGTAAATCGTACCTCACCACCTAGATTCAGGCAATGCAAAAGATAGCGGAAGAGAGACCCCTAAACGTCTACCCATCTAAATACGGGGCGATAAATGACACGATACACCTCCCATATTTCTCACCCCTATTTATCTTTCTTCAATAAATGGCGCAAAGGATATCAAATCATTGAGGCCTCTAGGTTTGACACAGTTAAACCTAAATATCCATTCCGCTTCCTTCCTCAAAATTGCCCTATCCCAATCTCCTCCTCGTGGTGGACCCTGATTTAAGGGATAGGGTATCTGAATATCCATCAATCACCTGATGATTGACCACAAGTTCTCAATGGGATTAAGATCTGGGGAGTTTCCAGGCCATGGACCCAAAATCTCTATGTTTTGTTCCCTGAGCCATTTAGTTATCACCTTTGCTTTATGGCAAGGTGCTCCATCACGCTGGAAAAGGCATTGTTGAGCGCCAAACTGCTCTTGGACGGTTGGGAGAAGTTGCTCTTGGAGGACATTCTGGTACCATTCTTTATTCATGGCTGTGTTTTTAGGCAAGACTGTGAGAGAGCCGATTCCCTTGGCTGAGAAGCAACCCCACACATGAATGGTTTCAGGATGCTTTACAGTTGGCATGAGACAAGACTGGTGGTAGCGCTCACCTCTTCTTCTCCGAATAAGCTGTTTTCCAGATGTTCCAAACAATGGAAAAGGGGATTCATCATAGAAAATTACTTTACCCCAGTCCTCAGCAGTCCACTCCCTGTACCTTTTGCAGAATATCAGTCTGTCCCTGATGTTTTTTCTGGAGAGAAGTGGCTTCTTTGCTGCCCTCCTTGAGACCAGGCCTTGCTCCAAGAGTCTCCACCTCACAGTGCGTGCAGATGCACTCACACCTGCCTGCTGCCATTCCTCAGCAAGCTCTGCACTGCTGGTAGCCCGATCCCGCAGCTGAAACACTTTTAAGAGACGGTCCTGCCGCTTGCTGGTCTTTCTTGGGCGCCCTGGAGCCTTTTTGGCACCAATGGAACCTCTCTCCTTGAAGTTCTTGATGATGCAATAGATTGTTGACTGAGGTGCAATCTTTCTAGCTGCAATACTCTTCCCAGTTAGGCCATTTTTGTGCAGTGCAATGATGACTGCACGTGTTTCTTTAGAGATAACCATGGTTAACAGAAGAGAAACAATGATGGCAAACACCAGCCTCCTTTTAAAGTGTCCAGTGGTGTCATTCTTACTTAATCATGACAGATTGATCTCCAGCCCTGTCCTCATCAACACCCACACCTGTGTTAATGGAGCAATCACTGAAACGATGTTAGGTGGTCCTTTTAAGGCAGGGCTGCAATGATGTTGAAATGTGTTTTGGGGGGATAAAGTTAATTTTCTAGGCAAATATTGACTTTGCAAGTAATTGCTGTTAAGCTGATCACTCTTTATAACATTCTGGAGTATATGCAAATTGCCATTAGAAAAACTGAAGCAGTAGACTTTGTAAAAATTAATATTTGTATCATTCTCAAAACTTTTGGCCATGACTGTAGATGAGGTGAAAATCAAATGTGAATCAGTAGATTCACCGTCTAGCGCTGGATCACTGTAATTGTTTACATTCAGTGGTCACATGATCGGCAGTCACATGAACACAGTAGAGGACTGAGGTGGGCCCACCCCCTAGGAGGCGTGATTGGTGGCGTGAGCTAGTGATTTCTATTGGCTCACTGCAGACAGCATTAGGAAAGGGGGTGGCACCGAATGAATGGGCTGACCTTTATAAAGCAGGCAAGGCTCAGTGTGGCGTCGGCTACTCTATACACTGGAGCACACCATCAGTGCTCCAGGAACTGCAGTTGTAACTGCATTTTTGATAAATATTTATAGCAGCTTAGACCAACTGATAAGTTTATTAGCATTGGTTCCTGATGAACCTGATATAGATAACACAGGGGAAACACGTAGAGCAAGTTTATTTTCTATTTTTGAGTTAGTTGACCACAAGCCATACCACTTGGGGGCATGAAGGACTGACAGGCGACTGGGGCAGTCTGATTAGCCTGGAGATTAGTTGGTGGAACTTGAGTCACTAATGGAAATGGTAGCTGTATATCCCTGGAGTCAACATAGGGAATATCAGTAATGGCTGCAATATAAGGGTTTATTGAGTATAAGGGTCAGAATATCATAGTTTCCCTTATGGTTATAACATTTTAATGACAGGAAATGAAGTTACTGTGACCTGTACCTAGATTACTGGCATATGTACATACTACAGACTAGGGTTGTGGAGGTACATCATGGCTGTGCAGGAGTCTAGTCAGTGAGGCTTTACAAATTATGTGTGTGGGGACCAGGTGTTTGGGTTTTCCTAGCACTAAGAGCAACTGACAAAATACTGACCTGTTGTATGATGCAGCCGTGATACTATAACCTTAGTCTAAGGGTGGTGAAAGTATCTTATTACACCCTAGGTCCAGTGGAAAGTTGGAGAGTGTGAATACTGTCTAACATTTAAATCCTGAATAAACTTTGAATAGGCAGGCACAGACCACATTGATCTGTCTTTCAGTAGATTAGTGGACGTCCTTTGTGCAATTTTTATTTTAAAATATTAAAAGTTAAGTTTTATCGTTTGAAACCATTTATTTTCTGTGAGACAATAAAAAGTAGAGCTTTTCCCACAAATAATAAGTGCTCAACCAGCTCTGTAAATAGAAAAATAAAAATGTTAAGCCTAAGAACATGGTGATGGAAAAATAATAGATTTTTTTCGCCAAATGGATTTTAATTCTGCAAAATTAGAAATGCATAAAAAAACGAGCCATAGAATAAAGCTAACATATTATTTATGTTGTATGGTGAAGGGCATAAAATTTAAAATGTTAAAAAGCAATGCCAGAATTGATTTTTTTTTAATCCACCCAGAAAGAGTTAATAAAATTTGGTTAATAAATTATAAACACCCCAAAATGGTGTCATTAGAAAATGCATCTCATCTCGCACAAAATGGAGCCCTTATATGGCTACATCACAAGAAAAGTAAAAAATTATAGCTTGTACAATGTGGCAACCAAAAAAAAAACCAAAAATCGCTATATCTTTAAGACAAAACTGGCTGCAGCAGGAAGAGAATGTATAAGCTGTGCTAGCGTATATCAGGGTACACCCCAGATTTAGAGCTTACAATGGAAAAGACACCAGAAGTGACTCCCAGAGTGACCCCCCCAATCATAGTAGCTACTGGGGAAATTGTAGGGAAGTTGGTGTTCCCAATTCACTCTGCACAGCTTACATATTTACTTTTCATTATCTGCTGTGCATTCACGTCTGGGATACTAATGCTCACTACACCCCTTGATAAATTCTTTGAGGGGTGCAGTTTTCAAAATGGGGTCACTCTCTAGGGAATTCCACTTTATTTTTACCACAGGGGTTCTGCAAACATGACATGGCATCCAGATACACAGGGCCGGTTCCAGGTCTCTGTGGGCCCTTGGGCAACAGAGCCTCAGTGGGCCCCTTTTGGAGCAACCCATGCGCACCACAGCAAAAAAACAACCGAAATTGGGTGGGTTTTTTTACTGAGGGAGATCTACTGGAGTGGAATGACTGTTATAGAGTTCATTCCATACAAGTAGATAGAACCTGTTCAGACATCAGAAAGTAAAGAGGAATTTTAGGCAGACATCTGCCCCGGATTTCTCTTTATTTTCTGCCCCCCCACCCGGGTAGCACGGAGTCGCATCGGAGCGCAGGAGAAGTAAGTAACACTGTTTATTATGTTCGCTTACCTCCCCTGGGCTTCCGATCATCAAACTTTGGGGCCTGAAGAGACCCCGGAGTATGATAATAGCAGTTTCGGTTTGGATCTATTTGGTCTGAACCAAACCGCCTGGAGCAGGGCCATTTTAACACATTGGTAGGCCCTGTGCAAAGGTTTCATAGTATAATGCCCCTTAGTGGCTCACACATAGTATAATGCCTCCCTAGTAGCCCCATACAATATAATGCCCCTCATAACGTCCCACACTGTCATGTCCCCTTCAGGTTGCCCCCAGTTTCATGTCCCCCTGAGGTTGCGCCCACAGTGTCATGTCCCCTCTGGTTGCTCCCACAGTATCATGTCTCCCCACCCCCCAGGTTTCCCCTATAGTGTCATGTCACCCCCAGGTTTCCCCCACAGTGTCGTGCCCCCCCAGGTTTCCCCCACAGTTTCATGTCCCTATCAAGTTGCTCCCTTGGTGTCATGTTCCCCCCACAAGTTACCCCCACATTTTCATGTCCCCCTCCAGGTTACCTCCCCAGATTCATGTCCCACCACCCCTCAGGTTGCCCCCACAGTATCATGTCCCCCCCCACCCTTCAGGTTGCCCCCACAGTATCATGTCCTCCCACCCCTCAGGTTGCTCCCACAGTGTCATGTCCCCAACTGTATATATCAAAGAAAAAAAAACAAACCTTGATACTCACCTTTCCCCGTTCCCTTTCTCTGGTTCCAAAGTCTTTAAGGAGTAACAGGCACGATGTAAGTGACGTCACTACATCGCGCCTCCTGCTCCCAGTACACCTGGAGCAAAGACAGCGGTGAAGACAGCTTCCTACTTCATCACTGGTTTCAAATCATCGGTGTCAGTGCAAGTGCACCGTTGACCCAATGGTTAAAGCAGCCCTGGCCTGGTGATCATAGCCTTACTTACCGATCCCCGCCTATTAAAAAAAAAAAAAAAAAACACGCAGTCAGCACCTGGCAGCCCAGTGGGCCCCCTCAGGAGCTAGGGCCTCGGCACTTGCCTGGGTGAGCTGGATGCTGACGCTGGTCCTGCAGATACAAAACATCTAAATCTGCACTACAAAAGCCACATACTGTAGTATTGCAGTCTATGGTAAATGCAATCTAATGATTGCTAGGTCAAGTCCCCCAAGGGAGCTAAAAAATATAAACAAATGAATATTTAAAGAGGACCTTTCACCACCTCCACCACTTCAAGTTCTTAGCATCTGTTAGGAGTATAATAGTAATCCCTTTCAGGTTCGCACCAGCTTGAGAGAGAGAGATCTGAACATAATACCCCTCTAGCCCTGTGACCCAGACGTTTACCATTGTCGAGGTTGCAGCGCCAAAAGAGTTGCACCAAACACTTGCACAACACATACACAAAGTCATCAATAAAGTTAACATTTTTTCACTGTCTCTGTCCTGTCCATACCTGATCTTTACAGAGTAAAATATGCCAACCGCCTCTCTAGCGATATCCGTTACACGCTAAAATAATAGCAATAACGATTATTACTAGAGATGAACGTATAAAACATTTCTGACAGGTGACAAAGATCCATCAGTCAGGTAACAGATTTTCACCCATTGAATGTCACCAAATAAAATCCCAGTTTTTGGATGCTTTCAGATGGGTATAATAGTGGGTGGTGATATGGCGGGGATGGGGGGCCCACTTATGAAATCTTTGCACTGTGCCCGCCAATGTGTTAAAACGACCCTGATAGGTGACATCAATGATTGTAATCATTCACATTTCCCGTCTTTTCCATCTGGACCACCATGACCACTTCTACCAGCTGTAAAAAGAAAAAGTTGCAACAACACTCTGCTAGCACCAAGTGCATTACTGCAAATACCTACTGTATATAAGGATACATGAATATGAGGTACTTGGTGTTTACATTTTGATCAAACTGTAATTGTAAGCCCACCTGCCCCGTCAAGGCAACCTCTGTTAGGTGGGTCCCAACACTAAATGACTCCCTTCTTTTAGGACCTTGGTCTCACATGCAAAGGGGGGGAAATGTGTTTTTCAACCATATAATGTCCTGAATATATCACAAACAGCCTCCTCTCTTTGGACCTATGTCCTCTGAATGAATAGGGGAGTGTAGTTTACATGTATTATGCTCTAATTAACAACGTGCACCTGCGTTTCTTGTTCCTATTGTTTAGCAGTGCTGACTGTAGTGTTGCAGTAAGGATGCAGGTCACCTTGAATAAATTCACTATGCAATAATGACTTTTATGGATCAGACTTCTTTATTCCATGCTCCCTTTTCAGCTTCCTGTCTAGCATCCTTCCTCCTAGCCTAGCTCCTCCTCCCTTACTACCTCACTGTTGCTAGGCAGACAAAGCAAAATTAATAAGCAGCAAAGAACATACAGAATACTTATAACATCACATCTCTCCCCTTCTTATAAAAAAAAAAAGAAAACGCAACCATTATAAATGGACAATAAATCAAACGTCCAGATTCACAGGAAAATTTTACTGCAGAACATAATCCATGAGGTGCGTTGGTGGCCTTCAACTCATTCTTGTTGGGTAGCGTTGAGACATTTATCAGATAGTCTGTGAATTTTTGGATTTCGGACGCATCTCTTGTTAGTGTTGCAGAACCAGTTGTATCTGGTGGGATTTCTTCATCATCTGTCTCCTCTGTACTTGCTCCTGGGTCATAGCCGCGAAGCTTTTTAAAATGGGACACATTTCTTGTGACTTGATGACCCTGGTGTTGAGCAGTAACCATGGTACCTTGGACGTGCATAACTTGAAAGGGTTCGGAATGATAAGGGGATGATAATTTGTCACTAGCTCTCAGTCTTTTAACAAGGACCCAGTCTCCCATGTTCAGCTGTTTGAAACAATGACTGCTCTTTTCTGCATATCTTTTCATCCGGCCTTTGGCAAGGGAATCATTGAGGACCAATGGAGTCTGGACAGAAACTACAGGGATGTACGGAAGCTTAATACGCAAAGGCCTGCCAAAAAGCACAGTCGATGGTAGAGTTCCTGTAGTAGAGTGTGGGGTGGCTCTGTACTATCTAAGGAATCTGTATAATTCTTGTTGCAAATCCTTGTGTTCCATGGTAGCAATCCGAAGAATTTTGTTGATTGATTGCATGAAGTGTTCCACTTCGCAATCGGCTTGAGGCCAGTAAGGAGTTATTTTCCTGTGGGTGAAACCAAGATAAGTTGCAAAAGACTGAAAATCTGCACTATTGAAAGGCGGCCCATTGTCGGTCTTTACTGCTTTAGATATGCCATATGCAGAGAAGATCTTGTCCAGTTTTGGTATGACTGCTCTTGCAGAGGTGGTGGAAACAGGTTCAATCACTGGAAACCTAGAAAAATCATCTATGACAACCAGTAAATAGGAATGATCTGGCAAAGTGCAGAAATCAACACTAACGGCAGTCCACTGACTTTCTGGCAGAGGTGACATTTGTACTGGTGCTTGGCTATGGTCCACCATAGTTGCTTGGCAAGGTACACATGTGTTAATAAGTGCTTCCACTTGTTTATCTAGTCATAGAAACCATATTTTTCTCCCTAAGCAATTGCTTTGTTTTAAATATACTAACCAAAGAAAACCTCCATATAAACTTGACCACAAAATCAACAGTCCAAACAAAAAGAATTAGTCAAGAAAAACTAAAAAATCTCAAGGGAATATATTAAAAATATATATTTATTAATAAAAATGTAATAAATAATACATTAGAAAAATATGTATCAAAAACCAAAAATACAGGTGACACAGACAAAGGATAAGACACAACACAAGACACATGTGTCACATAAAAAGGCTCAAAAGTATATAAAAAGTATATATAAAGATGACAGTATATATATAATGGCCCGCAATATATATTCAAAAATATGCAAGATTTGCAAACCATATATAAACAATTATCTAGATAGGGAGCTTAAACCCAATAAATAATGAAACATGCCACATGGACACAGAGATATATATATATGGAAATGCAAAATTAGAGACACTATCCATATATAGCTAACATATATTGCTAGATATTGATGAATACCATAAATAGAAAAAAGCAGTAATGGATACAAAACATGTCAAATAAACAAATAAATGAATACAAAAGGATAATGATTACCTGCAGCCATTATAGAGGTAAATTTGAGCCCAGTGAACACAAAGGTATGCGTGGAAACGCACCTCAACGCGTTTCGCTAAAAAAGCTTCCTCAGGAGGTGTATTGTCCAACTAATGTGCCTTTCTCTTCGAATGGCTTGATTGGCATGTCACATATCCACACATACTCTGATTTTACCAAGCTGCTTAGGTTTAGGTGCAATAACAATTGGTGAGACCCAGGGAGTTGGGCCCTCCACACTTTCAATAACATCAGATGTCTCCAGGTCTTGAAGTTCTTTCTTCACAAGCTTGTGGACATGGAATGGAATGCAGCTGTGAGGTTGAACTGAAGGCTGTACTGACTTGTCAATCTGTAATTTCAGTTGAAAGTCTTTCAGCTTTTCTAGGCCTTGAAAGAGTTGAGGATATTTCTGCATAATATTTTGGACTTAAGATTGTGTTGTGCTGTTTACCAGTTTCACTAGGACCATAGATACCAAACTACAGCAGCTGAGAAGAGTGTCTGCAGAACACTCCACTACATAGAAAGTGTCTGTGATGGATTTCCCATCAGACGTTAGTACTGACTGAAATTTGCCACACAGGGGTAATGCAGTAGCTGAACCATAAGGATATATCTTCAGGTTAGTACACTGCAAAGTAGGTTTGTTCTTTAGCTGATTATAGATGGCGTGACTAATAACGTTGACAGACGACCCTTTATCTACCAGTGTCTCCACCGGAATGCCATTTATTACGATGACTTGTTTGGGATTAGGAATAGCATGCACATTTTGAGACCCCCTTCAGTCACTGAGAATAAGTAGGTGCTGCTGGGCTCATCAGCAGGGGGCACTGACTGCACTGCCTGAACTTTCTGTGGCATGGCTTGTTTTGCAGAGAAAGAAGATTGTGATTTAGATCTGCAAACTTTTGGAAAGTGATTTTGTTTCCCACACTTATGAAAAGTTACTCCCTTTGCTGGGCAGGGTTTCTGATGAGGATAAGGACCTCCACAGTTGTAGCAGGTTGAAGCCTTTGTGTGTGGCACATGTGGCTTCTGAGTGAGCTTTGCTACAGAAGATGGCTGCTCTGGCATACAGTCTGTGTTCTCTATAAGTTTAGCTTGATTCTCTGCTGCATCATGAATACGTGCAATGTCCAGTAACTTTGCTAAAGTCATGGTGGGATCTCTGAGTGCTTGTCTCCTTAACTTAGATGAGACACATCCTTGTATGATTTGCATCAGAATTTCCTTGTCTGTATCTGCAAATTCACAGTAAGCTGCAAGTTATCTTAAGTGGACATGATATGTATCAATACTTTCTGTTGGTGACTGTCTAAACTTGAAAATTTCAAAGGCAGCATTTATGTATGGGAAGTGCTTACTTAATGCTGCTTTGCATAACACATAGTTCCTGTCCTCCCCTGTATTAGGCAGAGTTGTGAAGATATCATAGACTTGCTCGCCTGCATAGTGTAATAACATTGCTTTCTTTCTTGCATTGTCAGTAATGTTCAGTGCTTGCAGGAATATATCAAAGCGGTTCAGCCATTTATTCCAGCATGCTGCCAAGTTTGCTTGGGGCTGGTGCACATCAAATGCAGTAAAGGAGGGTAAGCAGGCCATGGCTGGTGCTAGTATTGCAGTCTTGTACTCAATATTCTGTAGCTGTGAAATACCTTTAGTGGATGGTTCTTATTCTTCTTCGCCAATTGTAGTGTTGTAGTGAGTATGCAGGTCACCTGGAATAAGTCCACTATCCGATAAAGACTTTTATGGATCAGACTTCTTTATTCCATGCTCCCTTTTCAGCTTCCTGTCTAGCATCCTTCCTCCTAGCTCAGCTCCTCCTCCCTTACTACCTCACTGTTGCTAGGCGGACAAAGCAAAATGAGTAAGCAGCAAAGAACATACAGAATACTTATAAGGCAGGGTTCACACTACCGTTGGAGTCTGTCATGAAGGTGTCCGTTAAAAAAAAAAAAACGGACACATATCATAACGGACACTAACTGATGTTAATGTGTCCGTTTTTTTAACTGATCCAATTAATGGTTTAGTTAAAAAAATGGACACATTAGCATCAGTTAGTGTCCGTTAGCATCAGTTAGTGTCCGTTTTTTTAACACTGTCCGTTTTTTTTTTTGTTTTCTCCTTTCTGAGCATGCGCAGGAAAAAAACGGACATAAAATAAGACAGTAACTGATGGCTATCAGTTACTGTCCATTATAAGTCCGTTACCCATAGACTTCAATGTTAAAAAAATAATGGACACTTGCTGTCAGTCAAGAATCCGTTTTTTTCAAACGGACAAAAAGTCCTGCATGTAGGATCTTTTGTTTACGAAAAAAAATGGACTTCTGACGGATTTGGAGTAAACGGACACAAACGGACACTAATGGACACAATATAAAAACCCATTGAAATGAATGGAAATTTTAACGGATTTCTGATGGTTCAGCTAGTGTCCGATGCTAAAATCTTTCAACGGGCAATAGCAACGGACACTACTGACGGTCACCAACGGTAGTGTGAACGCCCCGTAACAACATCACACTGACCAACTTGTTTTTTTTTCACTTCTACCAGTTGTGACTTGTCTCTGTAAAGTTTGTAACACAGACATCTTTTCACTTTTCCAGCCACCTGACACACATTGTCCTCACCTGCACACCCATCCTGCTGCTACACCCAATTATAAAATCCCCTAAAAATTAATTATACCCCCTGTGTGCATATTTTGGTTAATAATACTTCCTGTGTGCCCCTTTAATTTATAATACCTCCTGTGTGCCCCCTAAAATAAGTAGAGCCCTGTCTGCCCCGTCAATTAATTATACACCTTGTGCCCTTTAAATTAATAGCAACTAAACAACTAAATTAATAATGCCCACTTGCTACCTTAAATTAATGCTGCCTAATTCCCCAGTGGTTAGTACCCCATAATGCCCCCTTATATTATGTCCCTGATGCCCCTATGCATATATACAGCTCCCTCATGCCCCTCTTATATTACATTGTTTGTCCAGGATTAAAATGTATGCAGGCAGCAGAGGACATGTAAAAAATGTAAAAACATTTCTATTTATCTTCATCCTCCCCAGTGGCGTAACTAGTAATGGCTGGGCCCCAAGGCGAACATTTGACATGGGCTCCACCTGAACCAGTTACGGGTCCCCAAACAGTAAAGTATGCTTAACAGTGGCCCCCACACAGCATTATATCCTCCACAGTGGCCCCCATACAGCATTATATGCTCTACATTGCTCCCCGCACACACAGTATAATATGCTCCCCACAGTGGCCCCACACAGTATAATATGTTCCACACAGTGGCCTCCATCCTTTATTATATGCTTCCCACAGTGGCCCCCACCCAGTATTATATGCTTCCCACAGTGGCCCCCACCCAGTAGTATATGCTCCACAGTGGCCCCCAACCAGTAGTATATGCTCCACAGAGGGCCCCACCCAGTAGTATATGCTCCACAGTGGGCCCCACTCAGTAGTATATGCTCCACAGTGGCCCCCCCACCCAATATTATATGCTCTACAGTGGCCCTCACCCAGTATTATATGCTCTACAGTGGCCCCCACCCAGTATTATATGCTCTACAGTGGCCCCCACCCAGTATTATATGTTCTATAGTGGCCCCCACTCAGTATTTTATGCTCTATAGTTGCCCCCACTCAGTATTATATGCTCTACAGTGGCCCCCACTCAGTAATATATGCTCCCCACAGTGGCCTCCACTCAGTATTATATGCTCCCAACAGTGGCCCCCACACAGTATTATATGCTCCCCACAGTGACCCCCACTTAGTATTATAAGCTACCAATAGCCCCCCTCCACTTCGGTGCTATTATTATACTCTGGGGTCTCCTCAGACCCCAGAGTATAATAATCGGAGGCTCAGGGAAGGTGATTAAAAATAACAAACATTCATACTCACCTTGCCTTACCTTTCCTTGGCATCCACGCTCCATCCTGCCATCTTCAGCGTCTTCAGGCCCTCTTCCGACGTTGCTGCTGAGGTCTGTGATTGGGCCTCAGCGGTCACGTGGGGGCGCACTGACGTCATTAAGCGGCTGCGCTCCATGTGACCGCTGGGGTCTAATTACAGTCCTCAGTCACATGACAGAAGAGCGCCAGAGAAAACGCTGCGCCCAGGAGAGGTGAGTATATGTATTTATTATTTTCAGTCACCTCCCCTGGGTGCCCTGCCTTGCCATCTTTTGGAAAGGGGCCTGCAATATGCCAGGGCCCCTTTACAATAACAGTATGTATAGCGGTTGGGGAACCAGGCTTTCCCCGACCGCTATCATAGTGGTCCGGGGCCCGGCCATCTCCAGCTGGCCACGGGCCCCATACCCAGCCGGGCCCGGTTGCTCCCCCTGCAACCGCAATCGTTACGCCACTGGTTTGTGGGGTTCGCAGCAGCAGCCGCCACAGGGCTCCGGGCCCCCTAATGTCCCGGGCCCTGTGGCAGCCGCTACCGCTGTTACCCCGGTATTTACACCCCTGTCCTCCCCTCTGTTTCTGCGCTGGGCCGCCTGTCTCTTCCACTACTCTGTATTTATATAGAGAAGCTACAGCAGTGTTGTCACATAAATAGGACCACTGCAGTCATTCACTGCTCTCAGCTGTATACTGTGCAGATTGACAGCAATCCTGTCGACATGACGTTACTGCTGCAGCTGCTCAGTATACAAATAGAGCTGCAGAGGAAGCGGATGGCCCAGCACAGAAGTGGAGGGGAGAATAAAGGTAAGGCTAGCAACACACCTGCGCCTGGTCTCCTCCTGGGGATTCTGTTCCCATTCCGCTTTAAAAATGTGGAGAGAAAAATCTCTCCACATTTTCTGCCCTTTTCGGGCAGAAACCCAGCGGACCCCATTATAGTCTATGGGTCCGCTGGTTTCCGAAGGTAACCGCTTTTTAAGCAGCTTAGGTTTCCGTTCGGGGGATCACGAAGCAGACCCCCCGAATAGAAACCCAAACACAGGTGTGAACCTAGCGTAAGTAAAAATGCAGAACTATCTCTACACTACCCTACTGCCTGCATATATTTTTTTAAATTCTGGACAACCCTTTTAAAGAGGACCTTTCATGTCCTCAGTTCAGAGCTATGTCAGTTTTGCCGGTATCTACGTCAGGTGCACTGTCAGAGGGGCCAGCTGTACAGCTCAGTGTCATTACTGGGCAGTGAGGGACACTCCCTTGATGGTATACTTCTATAGTCTTGTACAGTTAGGGGGGGGAATTCCTTACTGTACAGTGATGATATAGAGCTGTAAGACCAGCCCCTCTGACAGTACAGGGATATCTCTGCAACTGAGACAGTGCGCTGAATTCCACATTCACGAATAGTTCTTTCCCAGATATTAGTCCCCTCCTACAGGTAATAGTTATCCACATAATGTGGAGGATAGCTATTACTTGGGGGCACTATTACCTATGTAGGAGGGGCCTGTTACCTGGGGGGTACTATTACAGTAATAGTGCTTCGCCACAGGTATTAACCCACCCCCACAGGTAATAGTCTCCCCCACACAAGTAATTAAGTAATAGTATTACTTATGTGGTAGGGAGGAGATAATTACTTGTGGGTGGGCACTATTACTATAATAGTGCCCCAAGGTAATATCCCCCCACACTCACATAAGTAATTATATTACTTAATTACTTATTTGTGGGGGGCTAATACCTGTAGGGGCACTATTACTGTCATAGTGCTCCCCCCATAGATAGTAACCCTCCCCCACATACCTTCTGTCCCCCGCACTGCTATACGGTATAGGTATCCTGTACCGTCTGATGCGGCATCCGGAAGTTGTTCTTGTACACATTCTATGTGTACTTGCTATTCTACTCCTGGGTCCCTTGTCTACTTCCCTATAGTACAGGAGGGAAGAGAATAGGAGGTACACACAGGCTGTGTACAAGAGCGGATTCCGGGCGCTGCATTGGTCATTATTATCAGCTTCCTCCTCTACCATGTATTCCAACTGTATCGATTGACATTGCTACATTGCAGCGTCCCTGCAGTGGGCTCCAACAGAGTCAGTGGGATCGAGACTGACACCCCCTCTGCTCCCCTGCTAGCTACCCCTCTGATTGAAGTGCCTAGGCTACACACTTAAATAATGAAGTTTTCATTAAGTTTTTATTACTTTGAATAAAAATCGTGACATCATGTGGGGTATTTCTGGGATATTAGCCTTCTTGGTTAGGTTAGAGATACTTTGCTAATGTATCTGATACCCACACTACAGAATCCCATTAAAGCAAAGTGCTATTATCCATAGTGTCAGCAGAAAGGATATACTAAATTCACTCTGTATTTACCAATGATTCCACCAATTAATTATTTATGTTGATCTACTTAAAAGGTAGAAGCTGCAAAATCCTGTAAAATACCAAAAAAGGTTCTCTACTATATTACATCACTTATTAAATGTGATAAATTACTATACAGCAGATACCTATATATTACATAAACCATATGTGTGCTTTCCATACTTACTATTATACTAAATTCGGACCTCCTGTATTTACACTCTGGTATCAGTATATCTGACTTCTTAGAGGATGCGGGAACAGGTCTCTGCATTCATTAATAACTTAATAATAAGATGAGATACTTCATCTACCCTTCTCGGGGTCCTAGAAACTGACTCATGTCTTCCAATCCCTTACAGTTTTCCTGTAATATATTTTTTGAGAACATGAGACGTCGAAAATATCTCCTACACCATCTTAGAACTGAAAATATGCAAGGATTCAGCACCCAGTAATCCCCAGTGTATTCTCCTGTGCTTTTTTATTTCAGTAGTCCTTCACAACTATTTTACTGTAAAAACTTGCCTTCTCTCTGGGAAATAACACTCTATATTCAATGTCTTTTGAGGTTGACTCAGTTACCTGAGTGTGTAGGATTTACTCAAGAGATCCTCAAGCACCAATAATTCTCTTAAATTCATTGGCTATTATACCCTTCTCTTCGGTATGTTAAGCTAGCCATAAACTAAAGATTTAAGCTGTATGGTGTTCCAGTATTTTGTGAAGGTTGTCTTCTTGGATGACAGTATTCACATGTGTGACCTAGGCAAGGGATCTGTATTGATTTGGGCAGGGCAGATGGGTTATATCTCTAGCATAAAATAATTTCCTTGTATTGTAAAAAACTGTACCTGACAGCACTGGAAAAAAAGACCGGACACTACATCACAATTGGCCACAAATATCAGCCTTCAGTTACTGTCCAAAAATTATTTTCTTGTCCTGAAAAAAAGTCTTAGTGACAGCATAACATGTTCAGCATCTATTGTTATGGAAAACAAAATCACTATTGTATGGCCAAGTTAGCCAATAAACAGTAAAAGAAAAGTTACTGAGCAAAACACAGAACTATATGCTGCTTTAATCTGGGCTGTGGAGTCCAGTTTTGGATGCAGTTGGCGTTGGAAGCAAGTTACCAACTCTGACTCCAGCTTCAAAATAAAATAATTATTTTATGTTATATTATGTAATTATTAATATTGTATAATTAATGAGATGCACAGCTTGTTGCATATTTATTTTTATAGGAAGATAATCACTAGGTTTTTTTTCTAAATTAGAGGAGCTTTACTGCTTCTGACTGACCATGGCTGTTAGTAATTTATGAAAGAGTCAGAATTGGAGCACGAGTCAGAATTGGGCTGTGGAACAATAGAAGAGCTATAGTTGGTGGTGTGACCTACTGACTCTGCAGACCTGGTTTTGATATACTTACATGGAAAAACTTATAGCCAATTTTCTCAATTACAGGAAGTATAATCACCAGTTTATAGACTGTTTAATTAACCTTTATAATGTCTTTAGTTTGGTGACCCAACCCAAATGGAGCCATTCTACCCAATAAATCAAGCACACTTAGTTGAGGGGTGAAAGACTGTGGCAGCTACTTTTACTAAAAAAAAAAAAAAAAAACTTATTACCAACTGAATACTTATGTAAAATACAATAATGCAACAAATACAATAATAATAACAAAATAATATATAACCTAATATAATATTAAAAATACACATCAATATTCTTGCTGATTCACCTACAGTGCTGGCCAAAAGTATTGGCACCCCTGCAATTCTGTCAGATAATACTCAATTTCTTCCAGAAAATGATTGCAATCACAAATGCTTTGGTAATAATATCTTCATTTATTTTGCTTGCAATGAAAAAACACAAAAGAGAATGAAAAAAAAGTCAAATCATCGATCATTTTACACAAAACTCCAAAAATGGGCCGGACAAAAGTATTGGCACCCTCAGCCTAATACTTGGTAGCACAACCTTTAGACAAAATAACTGCGAACAACCGCTTCCGGTAACCATCAATGAGTTTCTTACAATGCTCTGCTGGAATTTTAGACCATTCTTCTTTTTCAAATTTCTCCAGGTCCCTGAGATTTGAAGGGTGCCTTCTCCAAACTGCCATTTTGAGATCTCTCCACAGGTGTTCTATGGGATTCAGGTCTGGACTCATTGCTGGCCACTTTAGAAGTCTCCAGTGCTTTCTCTCAAACCATTTTCTAGTGCTTTTTGAAGTGTGTTTTGGGTCATTGTCCTGCTGGAAGACCAATGACCTCTGAGGGAGACCCAGCTTTCTCACACTGGGCCCTACATTATGCTGCAAAATTTGTTGGTAGTCATAATGCCATGCACACGGTCAAGCAGTCCAGTGCCAGAGGCAGCAAAGCAACCCCAAAACATCAGGGAACCTCCGCCATGTTTGACTGTAGGGACCGTGTTCTTTTCTTTGAAGGCCTTTTTTTTTTTTCCTGTAAACTCTATGTTGATGCCTTTTCCCAAAAAGCTCTACTTTTGTCTCATCTCACCAGAGAACATTCTTCCAAAAAGTTTTTGACTTTCTCAGGTAAGTTTTGGCAAACTCCAGCCTGGCTTTTTTATGTCTCTGGGTCAGAAGTGGGGTCTTCCTGGGTATCCTACCATAGAGTCCCTTTTCATTCAGATGCTGACGGATAGTACGGGTTGACACTGTTGTACCCTCGGACTGCAGGGCAGCTAGAACTTGTTTGGATGTTAGTCGAGGTTCTTTAGCCACCATCCGCACAATCTTTCGTTGAAATCTCTGGTCAATTTTTCTTTTCCGTCCACATCTAGGGAGGTTAGCCACAGTGCCATGGGCTTTAAACTTCTTGATGACACTGCGCACGGTAGACACAGGAACATTCAGGTCTTTGGAGATGGACTTGTAGCCGTGAGATTGCTCATGCTTCCTCACAATTTTGCTTCTCAAGTCCTCAGACAGTTCTTTGGTCTTCTTTCTTTTCTCCATGCTCAATGTGGTACACACAAGGACACAGGACAGAGGTTGAGTCAACTTTAATCCATTTCAACTGGCTGCAAGTGTGATTTAGTTATTGCCACCACTTGTTATGTGCCACAGGTAAGTAACAGGTGCTGTTAATTACACAAATTAGAGAAGCATCACCTGATTTTTCAAAGGGTGCCAATACTTTTGTCCACCCCCTTTTTTATGTTTGGTGTGGAATTATATCCAATTTGGCTTTTTGACAATTCTTTTTGTGGTTTTCCATTGAAGACAAATTAAATGAAGATATTATTACCAAAGCATTTGTGATTGCAATCATTTTCTGGAAGAAATTGAGTATTATCTGACAGAATTGCAGGGGTGCCAATACTTTTGGCCAGCACTGTAAGTGTATGTGTATTTGGGGGAGGGTCTCTCTAAAGGCTGTACCCATCACATCTTGTCATTTAATCAACTTTAGTTTATACCTGTAGTTGGACCTTTAGGAAACAATACATGTTTCCAGATAATAACTTTAGTCCTAATGCCCAACCCTTTTTTATGCAGATATATAAACAACCATTATGCTATAAGAAACAACATCTAGGATTGTGTCCAAGTGAATTTGGGAAACCTCTGGGACTTCTATGAAAGTCAAAGAGGAGCATCAGAGTTAGAGCAATATAGGGGTAATTGAGCGATTTGTGATGAATGATAATATTTTTGAGGTGAGGGATCCCTAACAGCAATTGTAAAAGTCTAGGATGTATTTCTAGATGGAAGATACCTCATTATATGTCTGGAAGTAAAAATTTAGGTATATTTAAATTAGGCCTGTATTAACCTGATAGATATTGTATAGAATACACCTACTGTCTTGTGCAGTCATTACAATTATGAATTAAGTTGTCACGGGGTTAGACATGTTGTACATGGTCAATAATTTACACTGATGTTTGACATATAGCCATATAGGTTTCTTAGGTTGGGTAGATGGTCAGAAAGCCTTATAGAAAAAATAAATTAGGGAGAACAATATTATCCATCCAATATCTAAATATGTTTACCTGTCTTAACTCCAACTGGAGGAAATATCAGAAACTACATGGCATGTTTATCACCAGCACCTCCAGTTCATTGACTTCCCCTCAGTGATAAGTCTATGAGACTTTCAGTTGCCATTGACCAGCACCACCACTATACAGGTAGATATAGTACAGTAGAGAGTAACAATTTACATATACTGCACATTAAGCGTGACATCATCCCATGTTTATTTTATGATATTTCCATTAAGATTAAGTCCATATCTTACATTTATTCCTGGTAAAACCATAACTTCCGCTTTCAGAATGGTTACAGTAAAATATAATGCTAACAACAATGGATGCTACATTTTGTGAGCTGAGCTATGATATTAAGCAAGGAGACAATGCCTGTTCTTTTTCCTCTTAGATGCAGACATGTCATTTGGGAAAATGTAATCCTAACAAGCAGCACTTTATTGTGAGCCCCCCCGTCATGCTAAGTGAGGATGATAGAATAGATGGGAGATCATTTAAACGGCTTCTATATTTCATGTAATTTGCCTTATTGTGGGCATACGCTTGTGCCTAAATAAATTATTAGCGAAATTATAGCTTGTATTTGTCATGGGACATCACTGGACATGAGTCCTTTTATGCTGATAAGAAGGAACAAGTAATTGGAGCATCTTGTAGAACAAACAATGAGATTGTAATGTGAATAATAAAATGAGTTAGGATGCACATACTTTTCTTGACACAGTCCCAAGGGGCCATTTACTCCAGGCAGTACATAAGCAAAGACCGTCTATAGTTATTAATATGCGATATCTGTCCTTTTAGGTCTAATTGGCTCTTATTCTGTAAATAGTTTCACACAATGTGAATAAGTTATTAAAAAGTGGTGTAGCTTCCTTAACATGTAATATATATTGCAAACCTACTTGAAAATATACAAATAGCATAGTTTTTCAGTTTATGTCACTGAGATTTTATGATCACTTTCCCTTATAGGAATTATATACAGTATATCACCTTGAAAACTTTCTGTTTATCAGGTATGTTGGTATGTATTTGTGTGAATATGTGCGCATGCTTGTTTAATAGCATCACACAGTATGTAAGCAGCTACAAGCCTTGATCAAAGCAATGGACAGTGGCAAACTTGAAAATATGACATAGAAATAAAGCAGACATCAATCAGCTATAACATTAAAACCTATAATAATACTGCAGAGGTTCCTTTTGTGTCACCATAACATCTGGTAATGTGTCAAGGTATGACACCACTCTCCTTTTAACCCCTTCCTGCCACAGGCTTTTTTAATTTTTGACTCCCAGACTACCAAACCCCATCATTTTTTTTTTTTTTTTTCCGTTCACAGAGCCGTATGAATGCTTACTGTTTGCGGGACAAATTGTATTGCATAGTGGTACCATTTAATATTCCGTACAATGTACTAGGAAGCTGGAGAAAAAAATTCAGAATGGAATGGAATTTGAGAAAAACTGTTTTGTGCGACTTTCTTACGGGCTTTGGTATTTCAGCACTCACTGTGCAGCCAAACAACATGTCACCTGTATTCTATGGTTTTATGGGTTTAACCCCTTAAAAAAATCCAAAACTTTGCAAAAAAAAAAATCCTTATAGAATACCTACACTTGTATTACAGGCTGCATAGAGCAGCCTGCAATACAAGTGAATATCATGCTCCTGGCTGTCATGCAAAAGGATTGCCGCCCTCAAATCTCTTTCCAGGTGAAAGTGATCCAACCCAAAATTACATTGGGTGGATCATGGGGTTTATTGATGAAAACATGAAAGGAGTTGTCCACCTTTCTGATAAAAGGTAGCTCTGACAAGGGTTTTCCACTGTTGCCACCCCGTCTCAGTCTGATGCAATCTGACTGAGGCAGCAAATAATCATGTCCTCCATGCACTATCTCTATAATGCCTGGACATGTCAGAATCTCTCCATTTTGATCCCCTCTATTAAATCAGTATTCCCTGGCAAGGTTATTAAAAATGTTTTTCGTAAACCAGACCACCCCAACACTCATTTACAAATTGCTTAAATTTGATGGGTAAATATTGGCAATAAAACCTACTGTGACTCTAATTTCTAATTTTTTTTTCCAGAAAGATATTTGAACTCATCTCTTAAATTCTTTTTATTATCTGGTAGTAAGCCACAGTTATTCCAAAATCTGATTGTTTATCCATGCGCCTGAGTGTAATATTATTTCTATGGTAACCATAGTGACCGTATAGTGATATATATCGGCTCTACACAGAGCTCTGCAGACGATTTAGGTGAATACAGAGCAGTAACATTTAGTGACTTACAGGTGACATCTCTGACTATTCAGTCACATTTCCCATCTCTTCCATCTGGACTGTCATGACCACTTCTTCCAGTCTCTATAAAGTTTGCAGCACAGACATCTTTGGCACCTCATTTTTTCAGACACCTGACCCACATTGTCCTTACCTGCACCCCTATCCTGCTGCTACCCCCAATTATAAAATATATAAATATAACCCCCTCATAATGAATAATACCCCCAATTGCATCTTTAAATATTAACTTCCCTGTGTACCCCTTTAAATAGTGCTCCTTATTAATAATGCCCCTGGTGTTTCCTAACTAAAAGGTTTTCCAGGTGATCAATAAAAAAAATGAGTGGCGCTCCAACACCCGGGATCCCCAGGATCAACTGTTCATGAACTGATCAACTGTGAATGAACTATGGTACTTGTGTAAGCGCCGTGACCCCTTCTCTGTTTATACAATGTCATTCATCTCATAGCGGCCATGTAATATAACTACAGCCTCGTCCTATACACGTCTATGTGACAAGGCTATAATTACATCACACGGTCACTTTAAACAGACAGCGTGTTATGTAAACAGGCGCCATAGCCCCTTCATACAGCTGATAAGTGGGGATCCATTTATCTCTTATTGATGATCTATTCTGAGGATAGATCATCAATAAAAATTAGCTGTAAAACGCCTTAAATAAAGCCCAAGTGCCACTTAATTAAATTAATTCCCCCCTTATATTATGCCCCTGATTCCTCCTGACATAAATACTGTGCCCCTAATGACTCCCTTATATAAATGACCACCCCCTTATGCTCAAAATGTCCCTTAATGACCCCTTATATAAATGATGCCACCTAATGGCCCCTTCTATAAATAACCTCCCCCTTGTATTCATAATTCCCCCTAATAGTACTTATATAAATGACCCCCCCCCCCTTATGTTCATAATGCCCCCTTATATAAATGATCCTCCTATCGTCATAATGCCCCCAATGAATCCTCTCTTACAGTTATAATTCCCCCTCCTAATGACCCTCTTATACTATTAAAATACCCACAACTGTGTTAAATAGTTTATTTTTTTTTTTAAAGATAATAGTTATACTTGCCTACATGTGAACCTTTGATGAATGGAGCCGCTGCCTCCTCTTCTTGACCTCCGCTCTATGCAAAGTGTCCACGCATAGGATGTCTGCGTCACAGCGCAGGAGACGTGATGCTGTGACATCATAGCGCCCACGTGTGCCGAGAAGCAGACATATTCTGTCTGTGGTTTCAGTGTCTTGTAAACCACAGGCCTGAAGTGGCTTGCAGTTTACAAGACCAAATAATTAGAAGGAGGGTTTAAATAAAAAAGGGGTGGGGGGAGGGAGAGGGGGGGGGGGGGGGGACCCCCCACCGGGGGGGAGAGTATAAAAAAAAAAAAAAAACTTACAAAAAAAAAAAATTGTGGTGGGAGGGGATGTATTTTTTTTAAAAAAAAAAAAAAAAAAAAAAAAAAATTCTTTAAAAAAAAAAAAAAGGGGAAAATTTTTATTAAAAAAACAACACACTCCCCCTCCCTCTTTTTTTTTTTTCCAAAGGGCATCCTGGTTTGCTCTCTTTTTAAAAAAAAAAAAAAAAAAAAACAAGGGTATTAAGAGAGGGCAAAATAAAATGTGATTCCAGGCTACCTTTTTCTATTGCTCCATGGTCCTTGACTGGGCATTGCTGATAACGGGGTCCCCCTATGAACCCCCCACCACCTTTGATACCCAAACTGCTGGGCCTAAATGCCTTCCCCCTCTTTTCCAGCCTCGACCCCTGCCCCCCAGCTCTCAAACCCCCCACCCCCTTAGAAATAAACCAAGACCAAAGGGTTGGATTAAATCGGCCACAGCAGCCGTATTTATTAACAAACAACAAATAAATAACAACAAGTATAACTTATTATAATTTGCATAACTTAAAATAATTTAACAATAAACGCTTAACCTGGGTAAGAGTCCTTGGAGCTACAAAAAACTATCAATCCCCCGGCCTGGCGCTAACATAACCACACCATAAATTTACCACCAGCCGCGACCACCGGCTCGGCGGCACCATGAATAAAGACGAACTCCTTCTTCCATGTACCAGCTCCCAGGGCCAATTTACCCTGTAACCGTTCACCGTGCGCCAGGCCATCCACCAAAATGTGCAATTACCACCAAATGTATAGGTGGAGCCTACCTTTGACTCCACCCTTTTAGCCAATTGACCACCAACTCCAAGGACCCCACCCGCCAAGGCCACCGTGACACCACCTGCAAAAAGATAAACAAGTTAAAATAGCCCAAGAAAGAGAAAAAAACGGGGGGGGAGGGAGGGACCGCTCGTTAGCATGCCGCGCAGCTCCAGAATGGCCGCTTCCCGGGCTGCGCGGCATAGTCAATTCGAACGGGGTTAAGCCCCGCCCCCAATTCTTCGCGCCCTAGCGCGTTATTGGTCCCCCTACAGCCCGCCCCCAGTCAAGATCCCTGCGCTTTACTGCGCAGCGCTCCGGTCTCCCCTGACTGGGCATTGCTGATAACGGGGTCCCCCTATGAACCCCCCACCACCTTTGATACCCAAACTGCTGGGCCTAAATGCCTTCCCCCTCTTTTCCAGCCTCGACCCCTGCCCCCCAGCTCTCAAACCCCCCACCCCCTTAGAAATAAACCAAGACCAAAGGGTTGGATTAAATCGGCCACAGCAGCCGTATTTATTAACAAACAACAAATAAATAACAACAAGTATAACTTATTATAATTTGCATAACTTAAAATAATTTAACAATAAACGCTTAACCTGGGTAAGAGTCCTTGGAGCTACAAAAAACTATCAATCCCCCCGGCCTGGCGCTAACATAACCACACCATAAATTTACCACCAGCCGCGACCACCGGCTCGGCGGCACCATGAATAAAGACGAACTCCTTCTTCCATGTACCAGCTCCCAGGGCCAATTTACCCTGTAACCGTTCACCGTGCGCCAGGCCATCCACCAAAATGTGCAATTACCACCAAATGTATAGGTGGAGCCTACCTTTGACTCCACCCTTTTAGCCAATTGACCACCAACTCCAAGGACCCCACCCGCCACTGCGAGCACGCCTTAATCCCTTAAGCGTGAGAGACCCGCCACACTTCCAGGGCCCTCTCAACACCCTCCTGGATACCTAGCGTCCACAAATCTATACCCCACCGCATTCAGATGGACCCCGTCCCGCAACCAAAACTCCCCCTCCCCAGACTCCAACTCCTTGTGCCGCACGCACACACCGCCGTTCCTGGACACAAACCCCGCAACAGCCCGGTTAACCTTAATCCTGGCCTTGTTGAGCCTTTCAACAGACCTAGCCTCCCGCCATGTTTTTCTCGGTACAATATCGGACCACACGGTAACAATCCCCGGAAACATGGACCACAACCTCAACAGGTCATACTTTATGTCCCTCACTAAATCGCGAAAGGGACGAACCCCCAGGTCATTGCCACCAGCATGTATCACGATAATGTCCGGAGACCGATCCAACCTCGTGCACCTGTGGATTTCGGGCATGACCCGACTCCACACCATACCTCGGACTCCAATCCAACGTACAACGACCGCAGCCCTGTCGAACCCCAGCTGCCGACCATTCCGCCGGCCCTCTCCGCGCCCCAGAACACAAAAGAATGGCCGAAGATCCAGACTAACCGAGCAGAAGGGCCTACGAAAGAAGAAATAAAGTAGGGGGAGGGCGGAGAAAATACCCAACAACACAATGATTCACATTTGGGCAAGGTGTGGACGTATGTATGATCTATACCTCTGCGATTCCCACCTACCGATACGTCGGACCACCTCCGAGCTCAACCCCCAACTAGCTGCTTCTGTCGCTGCGCCAATGCGAAAAGAGTGTGGAGCATATCGAGAGGCGTCAAGGCCCAGCGAGTCCAAACAACCCCTAAAAACAGCCGAGAACTGATAACGGGAAAGGAACGAACCATCCTCATGACGCAGGAGGGGACCGCCCGCAGAAGCTGGAACCAACCCCCCGAAAAACAAGCAAACAACGCACCGGGCACATATCTGACCCTACAACCGCACCCAGGCGCAGATACTTCCCTGCCCCCGCCTGATCCGTCTTAGACCTGCGAACCCTGACCACTAGGACCCCTTCCTCCATGTACACATCATCCACCTGTAAACCACCCGGCCGCTTAGTCGACACGGACACCAACTCACCCACCCTGAGAGCCCCGAAAAAGGCTAGAGAAAAAGCCAGGTGAAACAAAACGCATTCATAGTGCGAAGAACAAAAACGGCCCAGTTCCAACCCCAAACGCTCCAAAAGCTGAAATGTAACCGGGCGCCGTGTGTCACTACTTCCCCTGCCCCTGCGGAACCCCTTAAGCGCACGTTGAACCAAGAAATGTTTGGTAAAGTCCGCCAAACCCCTCAACTTGAAACCAAATGCCAACGCCGCTACCGCACCATTAACTTTCGCCACGGACCATCCATCTGAAGACCAACGGCTTAACAAGAACAATAAAGCCCCAACCCTATCCTCATCAGTATGTACCTGACCTAAATCTCCCACCCAATCCTCCCAAAGCTGCCAAGCCCTTGAATACTTATCCCAGGTGCCGGGGGCCAACGATGCCTGAATCAATGTCCCTGCTTTTCGCAAACCAAGTCCCATAATTCTGGAGGACATGGAATCCCTTCCACTTCCGCCCCCGGAGCCAGGGCACGAAACCGCTCCCACTGGAAACGAGACAAAGAATCAGCAACGTCATTTTTAACCCCCGGAACATGCACTGCCACCACCCATGCATTCAGGCACAAGCAACGCAATACTAAACGCTGAAGCAACTTGATAACTGGAGGAGAAGACGCAGTCACATTATTAATGGCCGACACAACTGACATGTTATCACAATGAAATCTAACTTTTTTATCCTGGAACGCCCCACCCCATATGGACACCGCGACTAAAATCGGGAATAACTCAAGTACAGTCAAATTCCGCGTCAGACCTTGTTCACGCCACGACGCAGGCCAAGGAGCGGCGCACCACTGCCCCCTGTAATAGGCCCCAAAACCGTGGCCCCCTGCCGCATCCGTAAAGAGGTCACAATCGAACACATCGATCACTGCTGACTGGACCAGTGATCTACCATTGAACTGGTCTAAAAAAGTGTCCCATACTGCCAGGTCCTCCCGATGTATCACCCCCAGCCGAATAAAGTGTCGTGGATTTGACACCCCGTTCATGGCCCCTGCCAGCCGGCGACAAAAAATCCTACCCATGGGGATAATGCGGCAGGCAAAATTTAAACTGCCTAACAATGACTGGAGGTCGCGCAACGCAATTTTTCGCATGTGACGAGCACGCTTCACCCTCTCTCTAAGATCAACCAGCTTGTCACCAGGCAACCGGAACTCCATTGCCACAGTGTCAAGCTCTATGCCCAAGAAACTCAATCTAGTGCACGGACCCTCAGTCTTTTCCGGTGACAACGGTACCCCAAACTTACTGGCGACCCACCGCGCGGTTGCCAACAAAACCGCGCATACATCGGAGCCCGCCGGACCTATACAGAGGAAATCATCGAGGTAGTGTATCACTGACTCAACCCCCGCCACATCCCGAATTACCGACTCTAAAAAGGTGCTGAACGCCTCAAAGTATGCGCACGATATTGAGCAACCCATAGGGAGGCAACGATCCACGTAATACCCGCCGTCCCAGTAACCTAACGCTGTCAGGGTGTACCGGCAGTAACCTGAACGCCGCCTCCACATCCGTCTTAGCTAAGAGGGCCCCTGGACCGCAACGCCGTACCCAATGCACAGCTGCATCAAACGAGGTATATACTACCGAACAAAGCTCGGGTGCAATACCATCGTTGACCGACGCTCCTTTGGGATAAGACAAATGATGTATGAGCCGAAACTGATTCGGCTCCTTCTTCGGCACCACCCCCAAAGGAGATACAATTAAACCTTCCAAAGGGGGTGATGCGAAGGGGCCCGCCATGCGCCCCAAGGCCACCTCCTTCCTCAGTTTTTTGGACACCACCCCCGAGTGTTCCGCTGCCGACCTCAAGTTAGTTATACAAAAGGGGACTGTGTGCGTCGGCAGGGGAATCCTAAAACCCTCCCTAAAACCTTCTACCAGAAACTTTGCACTCTCCCTGTTAACATAACTATTTAGGTACGGAAGCATGGCTTCCAGCTTCACCGGCGTCTGCCCCTTGTCCACTATTAGGCAAGGCCTTGGTCCTTTGTTTGCGCAAGCAACGTGCCGCACCATGGGACACCCCTCCGCAGAATGAACAGGCATGTTTGAATCTACAGTTGAAGCCGAATTTACATTGGGCTTCATTGAACTGCCAACACAGCCCGTAACGTTGCTGGGCCTGTGCACCTGCCCCCCCTGAGCCGTAACTGAGACCACCATGGCCGGTTCCACCGGCCGCCCCAGGAAAGGGCTGGCCAAAGCGAGCTGGCGCCATAACCCGAAGCCACAAACCTATATCTTTCTGGTCCCACCGTATGCTGGGCCGAACCGCCTTACGCTGACGGAACTGCTCATCATACCGCAGCCATGTCTGACCCCCATACACCCGATACGCCTCACCTATAGAGTCCTGATAGCAAAAAAGCCCCGAACAGTTGTCAGGAGCCTTTTCACCAATGACACTCGCTAAAATGGCAAAGGCCTGAAGCCAATTAGCAAAAGTCTGTGGAATCAGGCGCCACCTACGTTTTTCTTCCTCCTCTTTTTTGCTATCCTCCTTCTTACTCTTGTCTAAGTTAAATTTAGCTAAAGGGAGCAAGGAAAAGATTTCGACGTACTCGTCCTTCCAAATCTTCTCCCTCACTTCCTTTTTTTAAATGCGCCCCTAGAGGACCCTCAAAACACACATAAACCTCCCCCCGAGCCCTGTCGTCTAGCCTCACCGAATCAACCTTCTCTTTATCTGTCTGGACAGACACTGTGACACCCGCCGGAGCCCCTACCACCGGCGCACTCTGTGACGCTACTGACTGAACCGCAGGAGGGACCCACGCCGCCACCGGGGAACCGCTAACACTCTGTTCGCAGCGCGACAGTAGCTCCCTCACGCTACCCAATAGCTCCCTAATCCCCTCAGAAGCTACACCACCACCCACTGGGGACTCCGGCCTATCTATCCCTAACCCCTGGGACATTAGAATAGGAGGAAACGGACACGACAATGAATGGTACTCACCAGACTGCGTAGGTGCTGTGGGCCCACCAGTCGACGGTCCTGCATCCTGCTGACCTGGGTCGCTGTACAGGAGAACGCTGGCGCCTGTTGATTGTTGAGAACCATCCCGCTGACAGCTGCAGCACGACCGACATCCCTGGGAAGGTTGACCTGCACCCGCGTATGCACTTGAAACCACTGGATGCACCTCGGACCGGGGCTGTGGTGCCGTGAAGGAGGGGCCAGCGCCGTGCTGCTCGTCGTTCAGAATTTCCCGCTGCTGTACCGAGGGCACTTGGAAAGCCGGAACCGACGGGACTTGAAGACACAGTCCCCCTCCCGCTGGAGCATCACAGGAGGGGACCGCTGCACCACGTGCTGTAGCCATATGGAGACTGGATGTGGAGGTCCCCCCACTGAGGCCAGTGGCAGGGATCTCCACCTCCGCAGGGGCCAGGCGACTGGCAGGATTCCTCCCAGACCGGGACCTCCGCGCCTGAGCAGTGGAGCGGGGTGCCCGGCCTGGAGGGGCCCGAGAGGGACTCCTATGTCGCCGGGCCCTAGGGGGCTCATCAGGGCTCAAACGTGCCGGCGGGCGAGTCCTGCGCGGCCGCCGCCGCCGCTCAGACGCCTCCGGGGGTAGTGAAGGGTTAATGGGGGGGGGGCGGCAGGCTGCATAATGTCAGCCAGCCGCTCCTGCAGCCAGGCCTCACCATGGACGCCGGCAGCAGCTCTGATCTGCTCCAGGATGGTAGCCATTACAGTGAAAAGGTGGGGGGAGGGAGCTGACCGCTCGTTAGCATGCCGCGCAGCTCCAGAATGGCCGCTTCCCGGGCTGCGCGGCATAGTCAATTCGAACGGGGTTAAGCCCCGCCCCCACCCGCCCCATTCTTCGCGCCCTAGCGCGTTATTGGTCCCCCTACAGCCCGCCCCCAGTCAAGATCCCTGCGCTTTACTGCGCAGCGCTCCGGTCTCCCCCCTTTTTTTTTTTTTTTTTTTAAAATAAAAAAAAAAAAAAAAAAAAAAGAAAAAAAAAAAAAGGGGGGGGGGGGGAGAAGGAATAAAGCAACCAGGGGGGGGGGGGGGGGGGGGGAAAAAAAAAAAAAAAAAAAAAGCACAAGAGAAAAAAAAAAAAAAAAAAGGAGGAAAAAAAAAAAAAAAAAAAAATATTTTTGAAAAAGGGGGGAAAAAAAAGAAAAAAAAGGGGGGAAAAAGGGGGGGGGGGGGGGGGGGGGGGGGGGGGGGGGGAAAAATATAAAATAAATTTTTTTTTATTTTATTGTAAAAAAAGAAAAAAAAAAAAAAAAAAAAAAAAAAAAGAGGAAGAAGAAAAAAAAAAAAGGGGGAGGGGGGGGGGGGGGGGGGGGGGGCGGGCCCCCCCCCCACACCCCACAAAAAAAAAAAGGGGGGGGGGGGGTTAAAAAAAATATAAAACGGGCGCCCCCTTTTTTTTTGTTTTTTTTCTTTCTGTCTGGTACAACAAAGGGGGGGGGGGGGAAGTTGGTTAATGGGGGCCCCTTTTTTTTTTTTTAATTTTTTAAAAAAAGGGAAAATGTGTTTTTCTAGATATGTTTTCTCATTTTGTCTCTAATAGTTGAGGTCTATCTATGATGTCAATTACAGGCCGGCCTCATCTTTTTAAGTGGGAGAACTTGCACAATTGGTGGCTGACTAAATACTTTTTTCCCCACTGTATGTATACATACATACAGACAAAATCACAAAATCATTGAATCATTGAATTCAGTGTTCAGGTGTTTCATTCAGTTCCATTGGTACAGGTGAATGAAGTCAAGCACTGAGCCATGCAATCTGCCTTTACAAACATTTTTGAAAGAATGCGTTATTCTAAATAGCTCACTGAATTTCAGCACGGTACTGTAATAGAATGCTACAAGCCACAACTACAATCATGTCTGCTTTAACACATTGGTGGTCCAATTGTACTCTCAGGGCACAGATAGAGTTGGAATCGGGACTTGCCCCCCAGAATAGCAGGACAGCACCCAAAATGTATGACTATCCAAAGGAGGACATAGGAACCCAGTGCAATTGCATAGTTTGCCCTATGGTTAAAACGGTGCTAATCTACCCAGACATTTTATTACAGTTTCATTCAATCCAAACAAGCTGCTTCCATCATGTTTTTTACATTGGGGTGAAGGCAGACGGACACCCAATGGAGGGGTCTCTGTCTGCACCTATGATTTAATGTCCGTTGCTCTCATCCTGTAACGGATTTCAGCAGTGGTAGGAAGATTAGTGCCAGCTGCACTGAATACTATATTCACGTCTTTGTTCTAACGACTGCCCACCAATGGGTATGAGCACAGCATGGGATATTCACTTGGAGGGATTTCTGAGTTAGTCTTCTATTGATTTGATGAACATGTGTAATATATAATGTGTGAGTATCCCTGCTCAGTTCCTAATTGACTGATATGTTTCTATGCGGGACAAATTTCAGGTAAGAACGGGGACTCAAGTGGAGATTCTCTGTTGGATCCCCGGCTGAAGGGATAGCGTTTGTTATTTTGAGCTTCCCTATGGGTTACAAAAGAAGTAGAACACCCCTACATCCAGTGGCATTAAACATGTGCAGACCATGTTACAATGTTATTCATTCTAAGAAATCTTCCACAAACAAAATATATCAGCAGCAGAAATCTCTTACCAGTTCTATTAGTTTGGTACAATATATCAGTGTAGACACAATGTATCAGTCTGAAGCCCACACCTCCAGGAGTACAGGGGAACTGTCACTATGGCACGGTCACATGTCATCAACACTTCTGATGTCCATGTACAGTACAAGAAATTCCAGATTTCACCTTAGAAATTGCTAAATTTGGAAACTGAGCTGGGTTATAATGTCACAAGATGACTTGTGATGGGTGAGGATGTCACAGAGGGAATTTTAATGTCACTACTACTGTATAAGGAGATTCTGCCCACCTGCAGCTTGTACATTCGCTAATCTTTGGTGATGAAAAACTCTTGGCCTCTTGGAGACAATAAGGATCATCCTCTTTTTTTCTGTGTTTTAAACTTATCTCCACTATACACTGAGGTACACTACCTTTGGGTATGTCTGTAAGCTGGTTTCTAAGATTTACCTGCTGCATTGTAAAATTATGGTGGACAGGGGCTTCTAGAAAAAGGAAATGTGGTATAGAAATGAAAACTGCTAATGAAGTGAAAGAATTAGAGGTGACAGAACTGTAGGATGTGACCTAGATCCATGGTGAAATTTCTTCCTGGAGCCATAGGATTAGGACATCAAAACATTCCTGGTTTGACCTTGAACTGGTCTGACCTTCATGCTGTATCCTTGGCTTGATCATCAAAGGAGGTCCTTGATCTGGCATTTATTGTGGATTTTTGGTCTGGCTTTCATGAAGACTGTTGGCCTTGTCTTTATTGTGGGTCCTTGGACTAAACTTCATGATGGTCATTGGTGCTTTCTCCTTTAAGATCCACACTAGAAGTAAAAGACTATAAATGAGATTTCTCTTATTATTGACTAATTCTAAGTTTTGGAGCTCAGTATTAGCTGTGCTACCAGATGTTGGTGGTAGTAGTTCCCCTGGGGCGCTTCCAGTTGAGCCCTGGGTTGAAGCAGATATTACCAAAGTATCAATTCCTGATGTCATATTCAGTACCTGGTGGAAAGGGATTTCAGTACTCGGCCTCTTACCTGCTTCTGTCACTAAAATCTGCAGGAACACAGGGAGGATCACAGCAGTTTGGCTAAATTTTTCGGAAACAAAGTTTGTTGGGTGTAATTGACAAATATTACTCTGATAAAGTCTTTCCTTCAACATGACCCCAACCAGGGTCGGACTGGCCCCCCCGGGGAACTGGTGAATCCACCGGTGGGCCCCGAGCCCCGACTATTAGTCCTCATGTCATGGGGGCCCGATCGGGATCCTGACCATCCCGATCGGGCCCCTGACCAGTGGTGTAACGATCGCGGTCGCATGGGGTGCGACCACGACCAGGCTCGGCGGGGTATGGGACCCGTGGCCAGCTGGAGATGGCCGGGGCCCCGGACCATTATGATAGCGGTCGGGGAAAGCCTGTTTCCCTGACCACTATACATACTGTTATTGGAAAGGGGCCCTGGCATATTGTAGGCCCCTTTCCAATAGATGGCAGCCCGGGGGAGGTGACTGAAAACAATAAACACATATTCTCACCTCTCCGGGGCACAGCGTCTTCTCCAGCGTTCCTCCGTCATGTGACTGAGGACTGTGATTAGGCCCCAGCGATCACATGGGGTGCGGCCGCGTAATGACGTCAGTGCGCCCCCACGTGACCGCTGAGGCCCAATCACAGGCCTTGGCAGCGACGTCGGAAAAGGTCCGGAAGACGCTGAAGACGGCAGGATGGAGCGAGGATGCCAAGGAAAGGTAAGGCAAGGTGAGTATGAATGTTTGTTATTTTTAGTAATCGGGCCTCTGATTATTATACTCTGGGGTCTGAGAGACCCCAAAGTATAATAATAGCACTGAAGCGGAGGGGGGCTATTGGGCGCATATAATACAGGGTGGGGGCCACTGTGGGGAGTATATAATACTCTGTGGGGGCCACTGTGGAGCTTATAATACTGGGTGGGGGCCACTGTGGAGCTTATAATACTGTGTGGGGGCCACTGTGGAGCTTATAATACTGTGTGGGGGCCACTGTGGAGCTTATAATACTGGGTGGGGGCCACTGTGGAGCATATAATACTGGGTGGGGGCCACTGTGGCGCTTATAATACTGGGTGGGGGCCACTGTGGAGCTTATAATACTGGGTGGGGGCCACTGTGGAGCTTATAATACTGGGTGGGGGCCACTGTGGAGCTTATAATACTGGGTGGGGCCCACTGTGGAGCTTATACTCCATACAGTGGCTCCTTCATTTTTTTTTAATTACGCTGGGGCAGGTGAAAAAAACAAAACAAAAAAAAAAAAAAAAAAACTTTCTCTCCTGTCCCCAGTGTCTCCCAGCGCGGTTCGGTCCTGCAGTTCTGTTGTTTTCTTCCAGCTGAAGTTCCACCTGCACATGACTACCTGTGATGTCACGTGACCCCTGAGGCCAATCAGCGGCCTAAGGGAAGGGACCTGGGACGTCACAGCCAGTGATGACTTCCGGCAAAAAGAATATTCCACACACTGTTTACTGTCCCTCCCCCCATAGTATGTTAGCCGCCATCACTGCTTCCACACAATATAATGACCACATCACTGTTCCCCATACAGTATGGGGGACCAGTGAAGAGGCCACTATGTGGGGGGACCAGTGAAGTGACCATAGAAAAATTTGGCCCAGACAACCCCTTAAAAGAGGTTGTCCATAAACTGGAGAGATAGTGGCGGCCGCCAGGGAGGTGTAAAAATAAGAATTTTTTTTTAAAAAAAGCATATTCCTCTGTCCCCAGCACCCCGTTGTCCCCTGCCTGTGTCTATTCGGTCTCATTTCTGGAAATCCTGTACCTAATTGGTGTTAGTGGTCACATGAGGTGCAGGACTCCCAGCAAGGAGTCGCCGGCATGAGACTGAATGGACACTGGCAGCGGACAACAGAGTGCTGGGGACATATGAGTATGTATTTTAATTTATTTATTTTTTACTTTACACCTCCCGCCAGCCACATAGTTTGCTTCAATTCCTGGACAACCTCTTTAAAGGATTTATCCATCTTTCTAATATTACATCTGCGATGATACAACAGCCAGGACCTCTGCAGATCAGCTTTTCCAGGACAGTGAGGCTACAGGTAAAGGTAACAATTCTAGGAGCCACGCTGTTCACTTGCCATACAGGGCGTAGTAGTAGGTTTAGGTAGTGCAGTGGTGCACATGGCATAGTGGGTGAGCAGCATGGCTCCTGGCATGTTATTACCTTTAGCCACCCTGTTTCGGGGTACCACTGAAATGCAGGGGTCCTGATGGTGGGCCCCTAGAAACAATTCCACTGGTGGGCCCTAGACATCCCAGTCCAACACTGACCCCAACTCCAGAAGAGGTGACAATGAAATGATTCAGTGATATAACCTATGATGGCCAATCAGAAGCTTGGATTATTTTTGTCCCCTCAATATAAGATAACATGAGAGATCTGATTGGTTGGGCTATGTGTATGTATTTACTGCGTCTCCCCCTATTATTAATATAATATAATATACGTAAGACATTATTATTTATCTCCCTGTTACAAGATGACCCTCCACCTGTGGTCCCTAAAAAAAAGACCACTCTTAATGTAAAATCAGACTTCATGTCCGGCTCATCCATGGCGTTGCCTGTGCCATCCTGATGTCACCGCTCATTTATATACTATGCGTGGCTATAGTTCTTGTCCTGAGCGAGAAGGAGAAAGAACTATTTGATTCTGATGAACAACCAAACTCAGAATCACTGCTGACCAGTACTGCGGAAACCAAAGACCCGAACATACAAGCTCGCATTCCTGAGGACAAAAAAATCGATAAAGACCAAGGAGCTTGTAAAGAGACAATTAATACCCCTGAAACTATCGAACAAGAGTCCAGGAGAACACCAGTCCTGTCCAATGAGGAACGTCTTGGCCAGTACAATCTCGCCTTACAACTGAGGACACAGAGCTCTTTCTTTTAAAGGTCATCATAAGGAGAGGGTTTTGGTCTATGAACATCAACAACAGCCCAGAACCTAGATCCCAGAAGGACATCTGAGCCCACTAATACCGCTCAAACCCGAAACACTAAAACCCAGAATACTGTAACCTAGAGCAACAGAATCCAGCCAGACAGGAGTCAGAAGGAGAAGATATTACTGGAGATGCCTAAGAGGTGAGGTAGACTGGGGCAAGCAAACATGCCATATCTTAACGCCACCAGTGTCTCACCTGTGCCGTCACTTTTGTACAAAGGTTTCAGGTTTAAACCTACTTATGTCAAATTTCAAAAAGTAATACTCCCTAACCCCATATCCATGGAGTTGCCTGCAGACTCCGCTGTAGTGATGTTGTGGGGTCAGAGCTCCATGTTATCTCTATGCTTCACCACTGCATTCAACCTTATCTGCGTTCTAAGAATTCAGATAGCGTTAAAATGCGGGACTTGATCTGTGTCGGTTGAGTGGGTCCCCACCATCATAGGGCCTATGTACAGTCCCTGACAGAAGTTCTGTCGCTTATCCATGTTGTGGAATCAAAAGCTTATAACCTGACTTTAAATTCATCCATTGGTTTTAGAAATGACTCATATGAAAGCTGAAACCCTCCCAAATGATTTTTTGGTTAAGAAAATAAATTGGCTTCACTGCTGAAATATTCATCATTTAATGAACACAGAAAGGTCAGATTTTGGCAAGACAAAAGTTTTGTCGCACACATAAAGTAATGTGAAAATCAAACCAATAATTCTGTTCTAAAACAAAGATCTGTTTCATAACATTGGTGAATGAGGTTGTGGTGCTATTAGAGCCATATTTAATATTTTGTGTGACTTCCATGAGCTTGAAGGACGGCATCCATGCGTTTCAACAATGATTCATACAATTTATTGATGACGTCATCAGGAATAGCAAAGAATGCAGTCTTACATGCCTCCCAGAGTTCATCAAGATTCTTTGGTTTTGTCTGCCAAGCTTCCTCTTTCATCCTACCCCAAACATGCTCAATGATGTTCATGTCTGGTGACTGGGCTGGCCAGTCCTGGAGCACCTTGATCTTCCTTGCCTTGAGGAACTTTAATGTAGAGATGGATGTATGAGATGGAGCACCATCCTGCTGCAAAATGTGACCCCTTTTATGATTGGGAATGTAAGAGGAAGCTAATATTTCTTGATATTTTAGGCTATTGATACTGCCTTCCACCTTGCAAATGTTTTGCACACCCCCATACTGAATGTAACCCCAGACCATGATCTTTCCACCACCAAACTTAACTGTTTTCTGGGTGTATCTTGGATCCATATCTAACCAACAAATGTTCCTCCTGAGCAGTTGTCTTGCAGGGTCTGCCGGACCTGGGCTTGTCAAAAACATCTCTAGTCTGTTCTAATTTTTTTTTAATTCTTTGTACTTGACGCAGAGACACATTAAAGGTGCCAGCCACCTCTGCAGTGGATCTGGTCTTCAGCCTCTTGATAATCAAGGCTTTGGTCGCAGGGTTGATTTTTGGCATGTTGTCAGTGGTGAAGTTGCAGTTCAAGTGAAGGTCTGGGGTGCTGGAGTTTTTTTTTATGCACACCCACTAATTAACCGATCAATTAGTGAGCACAGGTGAGGCTTTAAACTAGGATTGGGTGCATTCTATGACAAGGCGACAAAACTTTTGTCTTGCCAAAATCTGACCTTTCTGTGTTCATTAAATGATGAATATTTCAGCAGTGAAGCCAATTTATTTTCTTAACCAAAAAATCATTTGGGAGGGTTTCAGTTTTCATATGAGTCATTTCTAAAACCAATGGATGAATTTAAAGTCAGTTTATAAGCTTTTGATTCCACAACATGGATAAGCGACAGAACTTCTGTCAGGGACTGTAGGTGTACCATTTGTCCAGGGGTTAAAGTGACCCTACCAAGAATGCAATAATATCCCCACCACAGTAAAAACAAACAGTAACTTCTATATACCAATTTCAGAAATATTAATTTTATTATAAAATGTAAATAAATATCACATGCTAAAAACATACACAACAAAAGCTATAAATAGGGGGTCATCAAAAAAGGAAAAAGAATAAAAAGGAAAAAGAACCCCAAACATAGGTGTAAGAGAGGGAAATTCTTCCAAGAGAAAACTGTGCTAAAAAAAGAACAAAAAAGGGATGTGGACAGAAAATATTCAATCTGAGCAGGAAAACTTAATTAAAAAAAGGCCTTAAATTTGCCCCAAAAACAACATTAAATAAATTTAATGTAAGAACATTTTTACAGAATTTAGCTTTGAAAAAATATTTTTATAAGAAACCTACCCCTCAATTAGAGGATAATGGAAAGAATGATATGTTTAATCACACTAATCTTAAATGTAAATCTTTGAATCCTTCTATACATTTCAACATTTTGTTAGGCATGACAGCCGGAGAATAAAGAAATGCCACAGCCCAGATGGAGGGAACCAGAGGATTGGAGTAGTAGTGGAGGTAGCTGTACCGGATATGCCGAGTGCCCTCAAACACTATCTCCAGCTCAAGTCCTTTGCAGCTTCCAAATGGGGGTAGTAGTCTCCGACTGTAAAGCTCTCCCAGCCTTGATCTTGAGGGGTGCCCTGTGATGATAAGGCTCTAGTACTGTACTCCACTCCAACAAGTCAATCTCCACACCTCAACCACCTCTAGCAGAAGATACTGGGGATACTGTACTCCTAGGCAGTCCTTGCAGGGGTCTGGTTACCTTTTAGTAGCATGTCTCGAATAACACCTCCTGGCACCAGACTCTTTCTCTCCTCCTGGCACAATGTCCAAATGTCAGACAGTAAGATGTCCCTGTCTCAGGGCTGTCTCTAGATGAGCTTTGAGCTGAATCTCTTCCCTCAGGGGTTGTGTAGTGAACCGCAGGGTCTCAGAATGCAGAGCTGGATTGATCTGTCTCCACTGCAAACTACTAAAATGAACTGAGGCCCCAACGGTTTCCTGGAGAAAAAAGTCTCCTCAGACCCCACCCAATGGCCTGTGATAGGCCAGGGTTGTACCAAGTGTGGGGGACCAAACAGTGGGGAAGCATACAAGGAAAATACAATAGGGAAAGATGCATAACAATACATAGAACATATAGACAACACGTACAAACATAACCAGAAGCACAAAAACAAACAAAATTAAAGCTGGAGCACTCTGGGATGCTGCAGGAAGAGGATGAGAGACAATATCGATATAGTAACCTGTCAAAGGATGAAGTTAGGGCCATGGGGAGCCCACTGGACCCAGTGCAGGTGGTGGGTGACAAAAGGATACTGTCCGTGGTGAGCTCCATGCAGAAGAAGAAGTCCCATCCCATACATGAGACTGTGATCGCTCTGGGCAGTACTGTCAGTGACCGACTGCTCCACCCTAAGTGTGAGAAGGAGCGCTATCGGAAGTCTTTCCTCCCCACCGCGGTTAGGCTGTACAACCAACACCGACCTAAGCGGAGATCATTACACACAGAGAACTGAAATATCTTTCTGCCTGTTAAATCCCCCCCCCCCCCCACCTGTACTACTTCCTATCTGTCTGTCTGCTATCAATGTAATGCCTCTTACCTTGGAACATTCCTGTACATGTTGTATTTGTATTTGTATCTGCTTATCTTATCTTTGCTGCTGTAACACACTGAATTTCCCCATTGTGGGACTATTAAAGGACTATTATTATTATTATTATTATTATGAAAGAACTACAAAATAATAATATCATAACTCCCAAGAGACAGAAAGAGTGACAGAATGTGCGGTGTGCTATGTGCTACGGCAAATTTAGTCCCACCCACTTCTACATTGACTCCACCCATTTTCATCCATTTTTCTTTGTGCCCCTACTTTATAAAGTTCCCCTCCAATTGCCCCACAGTATGAAGTCCCTCTCCTGGTGCCCCAGTTTAAACTGGGGAAAACTAGAGGGGGACATTAAACTGGGGCAGCTGGAGAGGGACATTAAACTATGGATCAGCTGGAGGGTGACATTAAACTGTGGGGGTAGTTGGAGGGGGACATTAAACTGGGGCAGGTGGAGGGGGCCATTAAATTGTGGGGGTAGCTGGAGGGTGACATTAAACTGGGGGCAACTAGAGGCGGACATTAATGTCCTCCGGACACAGATGAGTTGAAGCCGGGACTTACCTTCCGCCAACCGGCATAGTGTCCCACTGAATCCGGGATAGTTGGGAGGTATGTAATATTGTTATTTGTAAAGGAGGAGGGATACACTTCATGGATTCCAAGTATTATAGGCAGGAATCACAATGATTGCTGAGTGACTCAAAAACAGATAGAAGATTGACATCTAACCAGCATAGCTAGCAGGGGAGGGGGCAGGTGGAGGTGGCAGCCCCAGGCCCACTGACTCTGTGGAGGCACCATAAACACATGTAATTCTTTCAACTATATTGGTGCTTGAAAGACACTGATACAGTTGAAATGCATGGTAGAGCAGGAAGCATTTGGCTCATACAATATAATGCTCCACAGTGGCCCCACATACTGTAATATGCTCTCCAGAGCCTGCCTCCACACAGTATAATCCCACACACAGTATAATAGGCTCCTCACAGAGCTCCCTGTGGAAAGTGTAAACTTCCACAGTGGCCCCACAAAGTTTAATATGCTCCCCACAGTGGCCCCACATAGTATAATAGGTTCCCCAGAACCCACTCACCACCACAGTATAATGCTCCACAATAGCCGCAACATAATATAATGCTCCACAGTGGCTCCACACAGTATAATATGCTCCCCACAGTGCCCCCCCAGTATAATACACTGTGTTCTAAATTATTATGCAAATAATATTTTCTCATATTTTCCAAAATTACCTATATGAATTACAGTCATTGTAATTTTCCAGTCATCAACTATTCGAGTATAATTGAAAGGTTTTTGAACAAACTGCCTATGATAACAGTATATTTAAAAAAAAAAATAAACACTCAAAATGCATGTTTTAAATTATTATGCACAGCAGAATTTGCAACCTTTTCATTTTTATTAAGAACAAAAAAATGGTCATTGTGAAATTATAAGCATTAGCAGGTTATTACAAACTGAAATCAAACAGTTTTCAAGCCAAAACTTTATTCGAGGTGATGTTACATTTGCACATAGGACCCCTTGTTCGAAAGGAGCTTCTGAACTCTCTCGTCCATTGAATTTGTCAGTTTTTGGATGGTTTCTGCTTCAATTGTTTTGCATGAGGACAGAATACCCTCCCAGAGCTGTTGCTTAGATGTGAACTGCCTCCTGCCATCATAGACACTCCTTTTGATGATGCTCCAGAGGTTCTCAATGGGGTTGAGGTCAGGGGAGCATGGGGGCCACACCATAAGTTTGTCCCCTTTTATGCCCATAGCAGCCAGAGATGCAGATGTGTTATTTGCAGCATGAGATGGTGCATTATCATGCATGAAAATGATCTTTCTGCGGAATGCATGGTTCTTCTTCTTGAACCATGGCAGGAAGTGCTGTTTGAGAAACTCCACATACATTATGGAGTTCATCTTTACCCCTTCAGGGATCCTAAAAGGGCCGACAATCTCTCTCCCCATGATTCCAGCCCAAAACATTACTCCACCTCCTCCTTGTTGGCGCCGTAGCCGTGTTTGCATGGGGTGTGCATCAACAAGCCATCCTCCACTCCATCCATCTGGACTATCGAGCGTTGCACGGCACTCATCGGTGAACAAAACAGTTTTGAAGTCAGTCTTCATGTATTGTTTGGCCCACTGGAGCCGTTTCTGCTTTTGTGCAGTGGATAGTGGAGGTCGACAGGTTGGCTTACGCACAGCTGCAAACCTCTGAAGGACCCTGCATCTTGTTGTTCGGGGGACGTTGGAGGCACCAGCAGCTTCAAAAACTTGGCTGCTGCTATGACAAGGCATTTTTGAATCTGCTCTTTTAACCTGACGTAATTGCCTGTTGGAAAGAGTCCTCAATTTTCCCTTATCAGCACGCACATGTGTGTGCTGTGAATCAGCTACATACTTCTTGATTGTGCGATGATCACGATGAAGTGTCTTGGCAATGTTGATTGTAGTCATGCCTTGACCTAAACACTCTACAATTTGTTGCTTCTCAGCAGCCGACATCCTTTTTCTTTCCCATTTTGGCTGAAAATGTAGGCTGCTTAATAATGTGGGACAGCCTTCTTAAGTAGTCTTGCCTTTAATTGGACACACCTGCCAAACTAATTAGCACAGGTGTCTGCAATTGCTTTCAGTGATATAAAGAGCCCTGACACACATCACCATCCATGAGTTTAACTGACAAACAAAAAAAACTCTTACCTTATCACTCCTAAACACTTTTTGCATAATAATTTGGAACACAGTGTATTCCACAATTGCTCCACGCTGTATAATATGCTTCCGAGAAGCCCCACACAATATAATATGCTCCACAGTGGCCCCACATAGTATCATATTCTCCCCAGAGCCTGCATCTACCACAATATAATGCTCACACACTGCCCTTATATAGTATGATATGCTCCCCAGCAGCCCCACACATTATAGTATGCCCCACACAGTAAAATAGGCTCTCCACAGTGGCCACACACAGTATAAAATGCTCCCCACAGTGGTCACATACAGTATAATACCCCACAGTGGCCCCACATAGTATAATATGCTCCCCAGAACCCTACCACAGTATAATCATCCACATTGGCCCCCACATAGCATAATGCTACACAGTGGCCCCACACAGTATAATATGCTCCCCACAGTACCCCCCAAGTATAATGTTCCACAGTGGCCCCACACAGTATAATATGCTCCCGAGAAGCCCCACACAATATAATATGCTCCAGAGTAGCTCCACCCAGTATAATATACTCCACAGCAGTCCCACACAGTATAATAGGCTACCCACTTTCCCTCCACAAGTATAATGCTCCACAGTGGCCCCATTAGTGGCGCAAGTACCACAGGGCCCGCAACCTTAGGGGGCCTGGTGGGCCCCTGCTGCTATTTTTTAATAGGTCATTACCTGCTGGAGTAACCCCAGCAGGTAACAGGCCCTATTTACTTACCAATCACATTCCTGCTCATGGTTGCCTCTGCTTCACCTTCTGCCCTCCAGTGGGAGCCCCGTGCGTCTTATATCACATCACTGGGCCCTCTGGAGAGAAGAAGCGGAATCGGACGTGGGCAAGCTTTTATTGGAAAGTTATTCCGTTAGCAATGTGGCCGGACCCCGGCCCTGCCTGGCCCCACCAGAGGATCCTCCAGTCCTCAGGTCGGCTAATCCGACACTGACGATGTTAGTACGACGTTTATAGTGACGATGTTATAGTGTGATGTGACTACAGCCTTGTCCACTATGAAACAAATGATACAGAGAAGGGGTCAAGTGCTGTGGTCTCCTTCAAACAGCTGAACAGTGGGAGTCCTGGGTGTTGAAACACCACTGATTTTTTTTTTTTTTTTTTTTAATGTATGAACAGAAAAATCCAATCATAGTACATAAATAACATTGGGATCTTAGAAATCAAATCCCAGCAGCTCAGAAAATATTAAATTTAAAAGATAGCTTTTAATAATATTGTATAAAAACTATAGAAGGTAATGGATACATAAATCATATGGATAAAAATAAAACTGGAACCGTCTCACCAGTTAGTGTAATAATCACACAGGGAAGGAGTGATATCAGACCGAGTCCCAGGGTGGATCAAGTGGGTTGAAACCATATAATGACCGTCACTCTGATCACTAGCCCCCAGGATCCAGAGCTCTCATCCTAACAAGGGCAGTACCAAAGCTGTCCTAAACAGTAACCCTAAATGTGTCTCAAGATCCCAACGTGTTCAAACCCATTAGACTGGTGTTTGTCAGGGGATCTAAAAATAGAGACAAGGAGGGACTAAATAAGAGCACAATATGTGCTCAATCAGAAACAAACAAGGTAAGGCAAAACATAGGGGGCAAAAGTTGGAGAAAGTTGTTAAACCAACCCTCATGCCATAAAGCGCTTATAATAAATGCCCAGAAATATAGTGAGGGAAAAAAAGTATTTAGTCAGCCACCAATTGTGCAAGTTCTCCCACTTAAAAAGATGAGAGAGGCCTGTAATTGACATCATAGGTAGACCTCAACTATGAGAGACAAAATGAGAAAACATATCCAGAAAACCACATTGTCTGATTTTTTAAAGAATTTATTTGCAAATTATAGTGGAAAATAAGTATTTGGTCAATAACAAAAGTTCATCTCAATACTTTGTTATATATCCTTTGTTGGCAATGATAGAGGTTAAACGTTTTCTGTAAGTCTTCACAAGGTTGGCACACACTGTTGCTGGTATGTTGGCCCATTCCTCCATGCAGATCTCCTCTAAAGCAGTGATGTTTTGGGGCTGTCGCTGGGCAACACAGACTTTCAACTCCCTCCAAAGGTTTTCTATGGGAATCAGATCTGGAGACTGGCTAGGCCACTCCAGGACCTTGAAATGCTTCTTACGAAGCCACTCCTTCGTTGCCCTGGCGGTGTGCTTGGGATCATTGTCATGCTGAAAGACCCAGCCACGTTTCATCTTAAATGCCCTTGCTGATGGAAGGAAGTTTGCACTCAAAATCTCACGATACATGGCCCCATTCATTCTTTCATGTACACGGATCAGTCGTCCTGGTCCCTTTGGAGAGAAACAGCCCCAAAGCATGATGTTGCCACCCCCATGCTTCACAGTAGGTATGGTGTTCTTTGGATGCAACTCAGCATTCACTCTCCTCCAAACACGACGAGTTGTTTCTACCAAACAGTTCTACTTTGGTTTCATCTGACCATATGACATTCTCCCAATACTCTTCTGGAACATCCAAATGCTCTCTAGCAAACTTCAGATGGGCCCGGATATGTACTGGCTTAAGCAGGGGGACATGTCTGGCACTGCAGGATATGAGTCCCTGGCGGCGAAGTGTGTTACTGATGGTAGCCTTTGTTATGTTAGTCCCAGCTTTCTGCAGGTCATTCACTAGGTCCCCCCGTGTGGTTCTGGGATTTTTGATCACTGTTCTTGTGATCATTTTGACCCCACGGGGTGAGATCTTGCGTGGAGCCCCTGATCGAGGGAGATTATCAGTGGTCTTGTATGTCTTCCATTTTCTAATTATTGCTCCCACAGTTGATTTCTTCACACCAAGCTGCTTGCCTATTGCAGATTCAGTCTTCCCAGCCTGGTGCAGGTCTACAATTTTGTTTCTGGTGTCCTTCCACAGCTTTTTGGTCTTCACCATAGTGGAGTTTGGAGTGTGACTGTTTGAGGTTGTGGACAGTTGTCTTTTATACTGATAACAATGTCAAACAGGTGCCATTACAACAGATAATGAGTGGAGGACAGAGGAGCCTTTTAAAGAAGAAGTTACAGGTCTGTGAGAGCCAGAAATCTTGTTTCTTTGTAGGTGACCAAATACGTTTTTTCCACCATAATTTGCAAATTAATACTTAAAAAATCAGACAGTGTGATTTTCTAGATATGTTTTCTCATTTTGTCTCTCATAGTTGAGGTCTACCTATGATGTCAATTACTGGCCTCTCTCATCTTTTTAAGTGGGAGAACTTGCACAATTGGTGGTTGACTAAATAAGTTTTTTCCCCCTGTATGAGCTCTGTGGACCCCCTGATGAAAACCTGTCTAATGGGTTGAAACGTGTTGGGATGGTGAGACACATTTAGGGTTACTGTTTGGGACAGTTTTGGTACTGCCCTTGTTAGGGCGGGAGTTCTGCATCTCGGGCACTAGTGATCAGAGTGAGGGTCATTATACGGTTTTACCTCACGTCATCCACTCTAGGGACTCTATCCCTGTGTGACCACCTCCATTTTTATCTGATTATATCCTTTCTCCTGAAATTTAATTTGGAGATTTTCTGCTTTCTCACAGAAATCATCCATTTTTGTGCAATTCCTCCTTGTTTGCATAAATTGCCCTCTGAGTTATTCCACTAACTGGTGAGATGGTTCCATTACCTTCTATAGTTTTTAGACAATATTATTAAAAAGTATGCTTTAAATGTAATATTTTCTGAGTTGCTAGGATTCATGCTGGCTGTCTATTTTGATTTTTTTTTTTTTTGAAAAAGATGTCTGTTTTGCAAACTTTACAGAACCAAGTCATGGCAGTCCAGTTCAGATGAATGATTACAGTCAGATAGGGACAAGAATCTCTCACATTGAGGAGAGCACCAGTGAAGGTGTGTAGAAATTTAATTGCCTTTTGCCCTCTACTTAGCATCTACATATCACAAGGCATTATGGGAAAGGAGCTGGGGAGCTCATGCGCCCTCTGTCGGATGTAACAGATCCTCAATTTGCTTTTGACTCACCGAGCCTTGAGACAGCAAAAGGGGTTTTAACCAAGCCAATTTCATTTATCTGCATACAGCGCTGTTTCCCGATTGTTGTCCTTCATCAGTACAGAGCAAAGTGAATTGGCTGGCTTAGTGGGAGGCAATGAGTGGGTTAGGGACAAGAATCTCTCACATTGAGGAGAGCACCAGTGAAGGTGTGTAGAGATTTAATTGCCTTTTGCCCTCTACTTAGCATCTACATATCACAAGGCATTATGGGAAAGGAGCTGGGGAGCTCATGCGCCCTCTGTTGGATGTAACAGATCCTCAATTTGCTTTTGACTCACCGAGCCTTGAGACAGCAAAAGGGATTTTAGCCAAGCCAATTTCACTTATCTGCATACAGCGCTGTTTCTGGATTGTTGTCCTTCATCAGTACAGAGCAAAGTGAATTGGCTGGCTTAGCGGGAGGCAATGAGTGGGTTAGGGACAAGAATCTCTCACATTGAGGCGAGCACCAGTGAAGGTGTGTAGAGATTTAATTGCCTTTTGCCCTCTACTTAGCATCTACATATCACAAGGCTCATTGCCTCCCACTAAGCCAGCCAATTCACTTTGCTCTGTACTGATGGAGGACAACAATCCGGAAACAGCGCTGTATGCAGATAAGTGAAATTGGCTTGGCTAAAATCCCTTTTGCTGTCTCAAGGCTCGGTGAGTCAAAAGCAAATTGAGGATCTGTTACATCCAACAGAGGGCGCATGAGCTCCCCAGCTCCTTTCCCATAATGCCTTGTGATATGTAGATGCTAAGTAGAGGGCAAAAGGCAATTAAATCTCTACACACCTTCACTGGTGCTCTCCTCAATGTGAGAGATTCTTGTCCCTAACCCACTCATTGCCTCCCACTAAGCCAGCCAATTCACTTTGCTCTGTACTGATGAAGGACAACAATCCGGAAACAGCGCTGTATGCAGATAAGTGAAATTGGCTTGGCTAAAATCCCTTTTGCTGTCTCAAGGCTCGGTGAGTCAAAAGCAAATTGAGGATCTGTTACATCCAACAGAGGGCGCATGAGCTCCCCAGCTCCTTTCCCATAATGCCTTGTGATTACAGTCAGAGACATCACCTGTAAGTCACAAAATATTTCTTGTGCTGTATTCATCTCAATTGTCAGAAGAGCCTGTATTTACCACTATATGGTCACTGTATAGTGATAATATTTGTATACCTGAGTTGGGGGCCCACTTGGACTTGTTTGTCCCCCTGTGCAGAGACCCTAGCTATGCCTTTGCATCTGACCTTTTATATTAAGGAGTTAAAAAAATTAGTAAAATAAATGGTGGGATCAAGGTATTCTGAATAAAGAAGCATTGTATATTTACAGTAGGTTACTCAGGATTGCAGTATTCTATCATATCCCAAAAATACATAAATCGACAACTGAACCTCCAGGGTGACCAATTGTTTTAGGAATTGTATATTTGACAGACAATCTTTCAGAATATGTTGGCCATCAACTACAAGCAAGCATATCTGAGGGATACTATGAATATTCCCCAGATTTTACAAGGGATCAGATGGGAGCCCCACTTTATTTTAGGGACTTTGGATGTCACATCCCTGTATACAGTAATCTAAATTCTTTTTACATAAGAGCAGATATTTTCCAGAGACTCAGATAAACTTTATTGGAGAATGTATTAGTTTTATTCTTACTCATAGGGAACAGGTACATTTTTTTGGACCTCACTATTTTTATTCTGGACAATCAGATATGCACTAAAGCAGTAATAGTTACATACCTAAAGAATATTCCCAGAGGGCAATTTATGCAAACAAGGAGGAATTGCACAAAAATGGAGGATTTCTGTGATAAAGCAGAAAATCTCCAAATTAAATTTCAGGAGAAAGGATATAATCAGATAAAAATGGAAGTGGTCAGACAAGAAGTTGCTAAAATACTTAGGGAAAAGTTATCGCAAGATAATGGAGTTAATAAAAACAATAAGATGGAAGAGAGTGATTGGAAAATTTGGGGGATCAGATATATGTGGAAAGGGTTAAACCTTTGGCCGGGGGGAGGGGGGATTTATACATAAAATGTTGAGAGTGGAAAGTAGATGGATTTTTAATTTAAAAGCTTTAAATTTCTGAATATACGATTGAGTTATTTTCATTTTAAAGGAAAAGTGATATTGCTAAATGCTAAAGGTCCCAGGAGAAATGCTACATCAAATTAACTGCTGGTACAAAAGACGGAGAAGGAAAGAGGGCAATATCTCAGGACGTTATTCTATGAAACGCATCAGTTTGTTTTTGTCCCTTTTACTTACCTGTACTTGATGGTGGTATCACCCAGTACACAGCAGTTTTGTTTTCAGAGTATCCCACCGGCCAGGCCAACTCTATCCAGTTGACAGGTGCTCCTGGTGGCAGGATTGAAACAAACCGATGAACACCGTACTGTCGAGGGGGAATTGCATCTGAAACACCAAGATAGATACAAGTGACTCCACGGTTTTAAACAACATGAATTGAAGGTATTTCAACCAAAATTCTTGTGTGACATTATATTGTGTGTATTTAAAGTCTGCACTCACAGAAAGGGAACGTGTATGTTAACTCTCAACAATCCAGACCTTGTAAACAAGGCACAAGAACTCTTTGTAAATGCAGATCGACTAAGGGTCCTAGTACCCATTTAAAATCTCTCATATATATTTTGGAAGGTGTACTAAGTAATCATTTCTGGGTATTACAGAATGCCACTACCTGGCCAAATGATCTTGGTAAAAAAAATGATTATTTTATCTCAGAATGGAATGATGTATTCCCCTTACGTCCGACAGCAGCACAATATGGGGTATCTCTGCCCCTGTGTGTTGTTTAGGACAGGTGGAACCTTTAATTAGCACCAAAAAGGTGCCTCCTACTAGCCCTATAAGAGGGCACAAGAAACCTCCCTCCACTGTGTTTTTTTTCTGTCCTGTGTGGAACAGGTGGATGGCCTATTCCACACTCAACCGCTTAAGAAGGCCGAAAGCCTACTAATTGATATGCAGTGGAAAAACAGAGGCCTCAAGGCTTCCAAGCCTACTCTATCCACATGGATCAAGGAGACAATTAAGTCTTCCTTTCTTATTCAGGAGTTATTCCCTCCAGTGTTTCTACGGCCACTCGACCTGGGTTGTCGACTTCTTTGGCTGAGTATCGGTCCTTACCATTGGACCAGATTTGTGCGGCTGCATCATAGTCATCTCAGTTGACCTTTTGTTAAACATTATCATTGGACATCCGCAGTTTCCAGACAACTGCCTTTGGTCAGTCAGTCCTTGATGTTGTAAGGCGAGGAAACCCTCCCTAGGGGAATTACTTGCTATCTCCCCATATTGTGCTGCTGTCGGACGTAAGGGGAATCGTTGATTGTAATGTCAATCTGTATTCCCTTAGTCCAGACAGCAGCACAAGGCATCCCTCCCTAGAAGCTTGTTTCCTGTTACTTTATAATTTACACAGTGGAGGGAGGTCTCTTGTGCCCTCTTATAGGGCTAGTAGGAGGCACCTTTTTGGTGCTAATTAAAGGTTCCACCTGTCCTAAACAACACACAGGGGCAGAGATACCCCATATTGTGCTGCTGTCTGGACTAAGGGAATACAGATTGACATTACAATCAACGATTATCTACCTAATCAATGAAACTCATGGGTCTTATTATTAAATTTGAACAGCAAAAAACTTACAGATTTACAGATACTAATAGACCTGATTCAATCTAGTGTTTCCTCTTACATCACTCTTTCCAATTATGATACGCTATATAAAGCCCTGCCAGATAATCTGAATAAACTTGAAACACAAATCACACACACTGTAATGATTAAATTCATCAGAGATGTAGAGGATTATTCTAGGAATGTGGTGACCACTTGGTATCAGTCATAAATGAGAATCCTGCGTTCCATCCTGAGAAGAGACGTAGGACTAAATCTCAACAACGTGTGACTTCTTCATCTTCTGGATTTGAATCTTCTGATTCATGTACAGAAATATTTTATTGAAATTGTATACTGTTAGGCAATTGCCTATTGAGAAATTCCCCAGTGGCTGATGCTGAAACCAGGAAGGAAGGGAATGACAGAGACAGTGAGTCCAAAACTCAACCCAGCCCCTGTCCCTGCCTACTTGCCTCACTGTCCTAATGACAGGGACAACTGGGTGCCAGTCCCTTCTCTAGATAAGTGACAACACAAAACGCAGACAAGACAAACAATACAGAAGAGGAGTCAGCAAGCAAAGGGTCAAAGCCAGACAAAGCAGTACCAAATTGCAATCCAAGAGAGTAGATACAAGAAAAGCCAAAGGTCAGAAGTCAGTAATACAATACAATAGCAAGAGAAACGTTTAGTGGGGACAGAGTCACAATAGCCAGCAAACGTGTGGGCTGATGATCTGTTTATAGGAAGTCCAGCACCCGCCCCAGGTTTGATTGGCAGATAGGCTGTCAATCATAAAGCAAGCCTGAGAATAACTATTAGAGGAGCGGAGGGAAACAAAGGAAACAAAGCATCTGACGGAGAGACAGAAAGCTAAGGAGTGGACAAAGGATATATACTCATGTTTCTCCTTCATTTTATACCAAAGTTGACATAAAAAAGACTCACTTATGATGAACAGGGGACTAGGCGCAAAAGAACGCGCAGGAAACACAGGCATCATATAGAGGAAACCACTCATACTTGGCACTCATTCAGTGTCTTAAATCTGTCAGCTTGTATACTTACCTGAGATCAAATCAAACTACTATCCAGAGGTCTTCATTCTGTGTGTACTTGTCATATGAATCTTTATCAAATATGTGAGGCTAATACGTTTGTCAGTTTGTTTGACACTTCCTAAGTTTGTTGGATTTACTGAATCTTAGTCCAATGAGTTGGGACAATCTACTTGACACCTCTTAAAAGATAGACTTTGGAAATACACACTTTCTAACTAGCTGTTGAGAGAGACTTAAAAAATGATTCATTCTGAATATGGGGCTAATATTTTCTAAGGGAGAACAAATGGCTTTAAAACAACTAAAGTGTAATCCACACATTGCTATACGAGCTTTGGATAAGTGTTTTTTGGTAGTAGTGCTTAATAGAGCTTTATACATTGTGACAGCTTGGGGAATTAGACTCAAATGGCGGCAGACTCCCGGACCTGACAGCGGTGGTTCGTGGTACTGGGCGCCGGAAAGATAGCTTTCAGACGGTCCAAGCGTAAAATAAAAGTGGCTTTATTCAGCTTAACTGCAACACAGCAAAACAACAAAAAAACCTAGACCACAGTTAGGGTCCTAACTCACTCCTTGAGCCCCTAACTGTCCTGACTATTGCTCAGCTTCCAGCAACAGTCCTCCGTGGACCCAGCCCTTCTGGCACAGACCGTCTATCTGTCCAGCTGGTCCACTACTTCCTGCTTCCTCCAGCCCTCCTGGAGTTACACGCCACCACCCAAAGGTGTGGTTGAGAGCCTTTTCTGGCCTGGCCTGGGTCGCTCAACAGCGCCCTCTGGCTCACATACCTACATACCCTCCCCCTCAGCTCACTACCCATGGGGTGAGTTACAATGGGACAAGACATATGTCGCCGTCCCTCTTCAACACTATACACTTGTCCAGCGTCTCTCCAGATGTCCCCATCTGGTGGTCTCAACCTCCACATTCCAGTCAGTCGAGCCTTCCGTCTTCTCCTCACTTTAAACGCTATGCCAAGATCCTGGCCATTCTGCGCAAAGGCAAGCTCTACTCCATCACCTCCACAATTCGCCACACAGGGGATCACATCATTTTCATCACATTTTCCATCATAGTCTTCAGCCATCCCATTGCATGACTTTGATCCCTTTAGTAAATAGCCGTAAGAATCTTCTTCTTCTCCTATCACTAATCCACAGGAGCTCAGATACCAGCTAACACGTACTTCATGCACATCAATGTCTTTAGAGTATAAATATTTCACGGGTACCTTTTCTGTAACCTTCATCTCAAAGCAAACTTTGCCATCACCATCAAGGCTTAGAAGTTTAGGAGACGTAGGCAGCTTGCTCTCCTCTTTGTTTGAGATACACAAACTCTGTACCGCAATATCTTCTCTTTCTGCACAAGGGCCACACAGTACACCCTCACAAAATAGCTCACGCTGAACTACATTTTCTGGTATGTCTTTAACAACTGCCACATCATATATTGGAATGGTTTCTGTATAATGATTCCACACCTGTACGGCAGCAGGACAACCACTTCCATACTCTAGTCTTACTTCCTCTTTCTCATACGCATAACTTCCTGGAGGCATGTTGCGGTGCTGTGATAGAATACAAGAATTTTCGTGCCAACTCCTTTCTGACAGCACAGGAGCTGGTGACATCATCATCTCAACATTCTTCAAGTTATTTTCATTCCCTGTGCTAACACCGGAGGACTGGGATACCAAGTTTTCAACATCACAGTTTTTACTGTCAGTACCCAGATGCTTTTTGGTTACATGTTCTGGCTGCCTTAATGGCTCTGCTTTCTCTGCCTCTATGCTGGCAGCTTTCTCTAATTCTAAAACCTTCTGTAGCGCACAAATCTCTGATTCCAGTTCCGGAACTTTCTTCACTGCGACATTTTTCTGTGCCGCTTCCATCTCAGTCTTTACTAGTGCACCTTGCAGCTCTGATTCTTTAGAGGTTAACAGGCTCTGCAGCGAATCCTTCTCAGCCTCTAGTGCTGACAGCTTTGAAGATAGTGCAGATGCCGACTGTTCCATATTGGATAAAGACTGCTGCAATCGATCCAATTCTTCTTTTTTAGATTCCACTTCGGTTTTTAACTGTTCAATCTGAGAAGTGCGCTCTTCCAACTTTATTTCTGATTCACGCTTCACTTGATCCATCTGAAACTCCAGCTGTTTCTTGAATTCCTCCTGCTTGTTCACTTGCACCTTTAATTTAGCAACAAGCATTTTTAGATCTACAATCTCAGCAGATAAATTAGACAGGTTTCCTTCAAACTGAATCCTCATGTCTTCTGTCTGGAGGTCCAATTCTCTCTTGGCCTTTTCCAGCATCTCATAAGCATTAGCTTTGTTCTCATACAATATCTGCACAGATTCCAGGTTTTTCTCAACTTCATCCTTGGAGCTAACCAAATCCTCCATTTCAGTGCGCCGTTTCTTGTTGAGCCTCTTTAACACTATTGCTCAGCTTCCAGCAACAGTCCTCCGTGGACCCAGCCCTTCTGGCACAGACCGTCTATCTGTCCAGCTGGTCCACTACTTCCTGCTTCCTGCAGGACACTCCAGCCCTCTTGGAGTTACACGCCACCACCCAAAGGCGTGGCTGAGAGCCTTTTCTGGCCTGGCCTGGGTCGCTCAACAGCGCCCTCTGGCTCACATACCTACAACATATAGGAAATTATACATATGTTTGAGGATGTATTGGTTTATCTCAAATTACAGTCTGATCCCACTCCCATGAGTGCTAATAAGCTAAGGAGGGTTTTGGAAGAGGGCATTACACTGGGAATTTTTGATAGCAAAGTTTCTGATTATCTATTACTGGAGTTTCCTATATGTCCCTTCCCTATATTCCCTCCTCCTTTCAGACCAATTATTTCTGGATTGGGCATGCAGGTCTTATTAATAGCGCATTTTATCACAAGCCAACTGATGGAAATACCATTTTACATGCTACCAGTTGTCATCCTACTCACACTATTACAAATCTTCCCATTCCCATTTTTACCTTTTCACCCTCTAACTTACCAGTATGAGTATATTCACATTGACAATCGATTATGGGTCAGGAGATACCAACCTGTTATGTAGAGCCAGAACCATTACTGAAGCTAAAACTAGGGACCAATATTTATACTCTAATACATAGAATTAAATGTGCAAAATGCCATTACATTTAGAATTTCCCATAGTAGCAACTTTTTACGAAAATATTTATATTATTAAAAGATATATGCCTTTACTATGCGATGATGCGATTTCTCAAATGATTCTGCAAAATAGTACATCATTTATTTCAAAGCCCCCCAAAACCATTCATAATATCACATCTCCTAACACATATAGTGAGGCTCCATCCAGACCCTCTTTGTTACCATATTGAGGAAATTTCCCATGTAATATGTTAAGATGTGCATCCTGGTAGTACATGATTAAAACTACTTTTTTAGTATCTTGGGTAACTGCTATTCACTATCCCATGTGGGCTCACCACAACTGGAACAGCACTCATGTGGACTATCTAATTACATGCTCTACAGTCATGGCCAAAAGTTTTGAGAATGATACAAATATTAATTTTTACAAAGTCTACTGCTTCAGTTTTTCTAATGGCAATTTGCATATACTCCAGAATGTTATAAAGAGTGATCAGCTTAACAGCAATTACTTGCAAAGTCAATATTTGCCTAGAAAATGAACTTTATCCCCCAAAACACATTTCAACATCATTGCAGCCCTGCCTTAAAAGGACCACCTAACATTGTTTCAGTGATTGCTCCATTAACACAGGTGTGGGTGTTGATGAGGACAGGGCTGGAGATCAATCTGTCATGATTAAGTAAGAATGACACCACTGGACACTTTAAAAGGAAGGTCCAGAAGTTGATTGAGAGCATGCCAGGGAGAATTGCAGAGGTCCTGAAGAAGAAGGGTCAACACTGCAAATATTGACTTGCTGCATTAACTCATTCTAACTGTCAATATAAGCTTCTGTTACTCATAATATGAATGCAATTATATTTCTGTATGTGATAAAAACATCTGACAAACACACATAAAAACCAGAGGGCAGCAGATCATGTGAAAATATAATATTTGTGTCATTCTCAAAACTTTTGGCCATGACTGTACATGCTGTTAACAGTATGTGGGTTGTACTATGCACAAACTGAAAACACGATAACAATAACACTTATAGTCAGGGTCTTTCTGGTGTCTCCAAACATATTAGAGACACACATGGAGGCGACTGCAGAGGCATGAAAGTATGTGTCATTGAGAGGGTACCTAAACCCAGAAGAGATGGGGACAGTGGGGGAGTCTTTTTGGATTCTCACTAGATCCCCTAATGGAATTAATTATAGACAGTCATTGGTGTTTTGTTACTAACCATCCATATGGGGAATAAGGGAGTTTCTTATCTCATCATATGACACAGTAAGTGTACTGTCATGAACTTGAACATTTAACTTGCTAACTAAGACCTGAGTCTTAGATGTAGCTCTTGAGTTTTTTTGCAGTTTCTCTGAGCACTGCAACGTCTGACCCTGAGGTGAATTTGCTGGGACATCCACCCCTGCTAAAATTGTCAATTGTCTTGAATGTTTTCCATTTGTGAAAAATCTTTCTCACTGTAAAATGATAAACTTCAAATTGTTTGGAAATGGCCTGATAACCCTTGTCAGAATTATGGGCAGCAACAATTGCTTCTCTAAGATCATTGCTGCTGTCTTTCCTCTTTGTCATTGTGTTAACACATGAATGCTCCAGATCAGCAAGTTGCAATACTGCTGCTTTTATAAAGGTGGTCACACTTGCTGATGATCAATTTATTAGCGGGCACGTGACTACTACTTACCCTCTTAAATTCTATGGAAGCAGTAAAGGTGTACTTAATTTTTCACACACTGCTTTTGTATTATGGCCTAGTTTTTGGTATACAATCACACACTATAATTTGGCATATGTTGTTGCACTACTGAGGTTGTAACTACCTAATAGTATGACTTTCTATGGACCAGATGTCTTTTATAATGTACTTTTATGTAAAACCACACAATTCAAACAGGGGATACTTTTTTTTTCTCATAACTGTATATCAGACTAGACCCAGCATATATCAGGCAGTTACACAAGAATTTATTTCAGCTCATGATGCAAGACAGGATCAGATAATTAGATATGATTCAGTGTCCTCTTTTTGAATAGATCATAAACTGAGAATAAGTAGCGGTAGAAGCATCTCTATTTGTCTAGGAGCTAGTAAGTCAAGAAAATACAGCAAAGTAATTGAATTTGGTGTATGTGTATAGAGATGGTTATAGAGAGGCTAGGACATGTTATTGAGTCCGTAGAGCATGATTTAAGAGGCGTCGCACAAGTTCTACTTATGAGTTTCCCCTTCTGAACATTCATGAAAAGGCAAGTACTGTACAGTAATAGCTATCATAGCATTTCCATTAATCAAACTTGTCTTGAGGTGTTTTTCTCCTTTTTCCATGTAAGATTCAGTAGAACCAATTTACACAAGAAAATCACATATTTATTCATATTTGACATTTTGATGTAACGCCTCCCTAAAACTCCTGAATTCTACTTTAATTGCAATGAACCAGTGAGACTTGTATGTCATGGATTGTTGATGTAACCTAATAGGAAACTTTCAAGCAAGCTAAATTATAATAAATCATAACATTTTCTGGGTCAGCTTGATAAATTGAACAGCATAATATGGCAATAGGAAAACTGTCTGATGGTTATATTGGGATATTTTTATAAAGTGAAGTGATAATAGTATGTCTCTACACTGGCAATGGCACTTCCCCTGACAAATTTGTATTGGGTTTTATGTATCAGACAGTTAGAAACCAGACAACTAGTACTTAGATTATGTACAACCACATATCATCTATGGTCACTGGATTATAAATTTATTCATACTCTACAAGATACATTAAGGTCATTTCAGAGTCATGTACTACCAGGATCTAAACAACGATCCCTAAGGGGCTATTCCATGATTAAATATACAGTGCCTTGCGAAAGTATTCGGCCCCCTTGAACTTTTCAACCTTTTGCCACATTTCAGGCTTCAAACATAAAGATATAAAATTTAAATTTTTTGGTGAAGAATCAACAACAAGTGGGACACAATTGTGAAGTGGAACGAAATTTTTTGGTTATTTTAAACTTTTGTAAAAAATAAAAAACTGAAAAGTGGGGCATGCAATATTATTCGGCCCCTTTACTTTCAGTGCAACAAACTCACTCCAGAAGTTCAGTGAGGATCTCTGAATGATCCAATGTTGTCCTAAATGACTGATGATGATAAATATAATCCACCTGTGTGTAATCAAGTCTCCGTATAAATGCACCTGCTCAGTGATAGTCTCAGGGTTCTGTTTAAAGCGCAGAGAGCATCATGAAGACCAAGGAACACACCAGGCAGGTCCGTGATACTGTTGTGGAGAAGTTTAAAGCCGGATTTGTATAGAAAAAGATTTCCCAAACTTTAAACATCCCAAGGAGCACTGTGCAAGCGATCATATGGAAATGGAAGGAGTATCAGACCACTGCAAATCTACCAAGACCCGGCCGTCCCTCTAAACTTTCATCTCAAACAAGGAGAAGACTGATCAGAGATGCAGCCAAGAGGCCCATGATCACTCTGGATGAACTGCAGAGATCTACAGCTGAGGTGGGAGAGTCTGTCCATAGGACAACAATCAGTCGTACACTGCACAAATCTGGCCTTTATGGAAGAGTGGCAAGAAGAAAGCCATTTCTCAAAGATATCCATAAAAAGTCTCGTTTAAAGTTTGCCACAAGCCACCTGGAAGATACACCAAACATGTGGAAGAAGGTGCTCTGGTCAGATGAAACCAAAATCGAACTTTTTGGCCACAATGCAAAACGATATGTTTGGCGTAAAAGCAACACAGCTCATCACCCTGAATACACCATCCCCACTGTCAAACATGGTGGTGGCAGCATCATGGTTTGGGCCTGCTTTTTTTCAGCAGGGACAGGGAAGATGGTTAAAATTGATAGGAAGATGGATGGAGCCAAATACAGGACCATTCAGGAAGAAAACCTGTTGGAGTCTGCAAAAGACCTGAGACTGGGACGGAGATTTATCTTCCAACAAGACAATGATCCCAAACAGAAAGCAAAATCTACAATGGAATGGTTCACAAATAAACGTATCCAGGTGTTAGAATGGCCAAGTCAAAGTCCAGACCTGAATCCAATCGAGAATCTGTGGAAAGAGCTGAAAACTGCTGTTCACAAATACTCTCCATCCAACCTCACTGAGCTCGAGCTGTTTTCCAAGGAAGAATGGGCAAGAATTTCAGTCTCTCGATGTGCAAAACTGATAGAGACTTACCCCAAGCGACTTGCAGCTGTAATCGCAGCAAAAGGTGGCGTTACAAAGTATTAACTTAAGGGGCCAAATAATTTGGCACGACCCACTTTTCAGTTTTTTATTTTTTACAAAAGTTTAAAATATCCAATAAATTTCATTCCACGTCACGATTGTGTCCCACTTGTGGTTGATTCTTCACCAAAAAATTAAAATTTTATATCCTTATGTTTGAAGCCTGAAATGCTTCAAACAGTGGGGCCCCACACAGTATTATATGCTCTACAGTGGCCCCCACCCAGTATTATATGCTCTATAGGGGCCCCCACACAGTATTATATGCTCTACAGGGGCCCCCACACAGTATTATATGCTCTACAGTGGCCCCCACCCAGTATTATATGCTCCCAACAGCCCCCCTCCACTTCGGTGCTATTATTATGCTCTGGGGTCTCCTTAGACCCCAGAGTATAATAATCAGAGGCCAAGGGAAGGTGTTTAAAAATAACAAACATTCATACTCACCTTGCCTTACCTTTCTTTGGCATCCTTGCTCCATTCTGACGTCTTCAGCGTCTTCAGGCCCTCTTCCGACGTCGCTGCCGAGGCCTGTGATTGGGCCTCAGCGGTAACATGGGGGCGCACTGACGTGGCCGCGCCCCCATGTGACCGCTGGGGCCTAATGACAGGCCTCAGTCACATGACGGAGGAGCGCCAGAGAGAACGCTTTGCCCAGGAGAGGTGAGAATATGTGTTTATTATTTTCAGTCACCTCCCCTGGGTGCCCTGCCCTGCCATCTATTGGAAAGGGGCCTGCGATATGCCAGGGCCCCTTTCCAATAACAGTATGTATAGCGGTCGGGGAACCAGGCTTTCCCCGACCGCTATCATAGTGGTCCGGGGCCCGGCCATCTCAAGCTGGCTGCGGGCTCCGTAACCTGCCGGGTCCGTTCGCGGTCGCACCCCCTGCGACCGCAATCATTACTGGTTTGTGGGGTTCGCAGTAGCGGCTGCCACAGGGCTCCGGGGCCCCTAATGTTCCGGGCCTTGTGACAGCCGCTACCACTGCTACCCCGATAGTTACGCCCCTGGTACAGTAGGTGTCCCAGTGCGACCAAATGGCATCAAATGCTTCTACTGTGTGGTTGAGAGTTGCAGTTAGGAACTTAAGGCTACGGACATACTTCATGCGGGCAACTAACTCAGACCCCGTGGGAGGGAGCACCTCCTTCCAATGTAGGGCAACAAGCGTCTTTGCCGCAGTACACAGGAAGAGGAACAGCTATGCTCAAACATTCTATATTATTAGTCTGGAAAGCAATGAAAATGTCCCTTGTCAATTGGGCTACCAGAGAAAGACACAATCTGAGAGGACAAATGTTTCAATATAAAACAGGAGAAATCTCAGAAAAGTAAATTAAAAAAAATATGAGTATCACAATTATTTGTGTATCTTGAAAATGGCTTTAAAATGACCCAAATGGAGCACTAACAGCAGCCCTCCAACTGTATCAGGTGTTTCTTGGGCTTATAGCTACTTGTTTTCTAGCATTCATGATTGTAGCTTCCACATAGATGATTCTGGAACTGAAATATAGGTGAACATCTCCCATATTCCTATGAAATTCTTCTCTGTGGATAATGTCATAATTTTGTATATGTATGTCAGAGCATTTCCTGTAGAGTACACAGGCCAGCAAAACAACCATATCCCAAATGCAGCTGCATAAAGTGCTACCATGTTCCTTGTCCCCATCCACTTTCATGTTAGTTTAACTAATGAAATATTAAAGTGAAATGATGATGGGATGATCCTTCATTCTGTAATTAGTGTTCCCCGAGAGCCTCTGCTGAACTCTCTCTTTGGTTATGTTCTTCAGGTGTGCAGCCATGCATTTAAAGAGTAGTCACACGATGAGAATTAGTTTTGGGTTGACTCTTCTAACTGCTTGGTCCCTGTTATTACTCTCTTCATTGTTTGTGTGGCATTACTGTTGATGCTGCACTAACTTAACTCTGGGGACCACACAGCTAGGAATGATAGATTTATATTCTATATCAATATCAAGTCTAATGTTCGTTGTTGGTCTAGTTCACTTATAATCAACATTACAAATGTCATTATTACAATAAGTCACAGCGCAATGTACAGATGTAGCAGAGCTAAGCCGGACTTCAGCAATTGGTTAAACTGCTAAAGTGTGAAATCTTATCATATAAGATAACAAAAAACTATTTCTCCAAAGACTCTTCATTGGTTCATTTGTTCACTTCTGTGCTAAGATATCACGCTGCAGCAATGTAACCAATTTCAGAAGTTTGAGATAACTCTTCTACATGTGATATACAGTATACAGCATTTGCTTTAATTGCTTGAGATGGATCCCTTCAATGTCACTCACTGTATAAAAGGAAACACTATTTCATATCTCCTCTCTTTCCACCTTTAGCCCTCCATACTTAATAAAATTACACTATATGAACAAAAGTGTTCGGACTCCGACACATTACACCTACAAAAGTAATGTAATATATAATTTATCCCCCCTTTGTAGCTTAAACAGTTTCCACTCTTCTAGGAAGGCTTTCTACAAGATTTTGTAGCATTTCTTTTGAAATTTTTACCCATTTAACCAGACTATTTGTGAGGTCAGACACCTGATGTTGAACAAGATGGCTTTGTTTGCGATCTCCGTTTTAGCTCATCACAAAGGTGGCATCCTATTACATTACCATGCTAAAATTCACTGAATTCACTTTTTTAGAACGACCCATTTTTTTCACAAACATTTGTAAAGCCAGACTGCATAGCTAGGTACAAAATCCACAAAGTCAATATACAGCTCACTAGAGTCATGTCCGTATCCTGTAGGGCAGATTTCGGGTGCAATGGATTGAAGAGCATTGGGCTCAAAAGCTCAATTCAACAGTGATCTAGGAGAGACATTTTTTATTCATCTTCTGGATCCCTGCATATAAAGGTGGCAGTGTAACTACATGAAACTCCTAAATTCAATGATTAAGAGAAGTATCTCAATACTTTTCTGCATATAATGTATTTATAAATAGTTATGAAGGATGTTTACCATGGACACACAAGAGTCTCCATTGAATCTGAGGACTCAAAATTATATTTTTAATTTAGACTATCTGCAAAGTTGCTCATTTTTTCCATTTATTGGAGCAATAAAAATGTGTTTGCAAAGCAAAAATAGAGACAGATACTATTTTCTAAAACAACTTTGACTACAGAAAATATAAAAAAATGTTGAGGTATATAACATGATAAATGGCAAGTTTAATAGCCCCAAACTTTGCATAAATCAACAGTACAAGTAAATAGTATGTAAGTATATATAGTAAGTATAACAAACTTGTAATATATCTTATCAGACAAAAATGCTTATTTCCCCACCTTCAGGCTCTATTTGTCCTTTCTCTCTGAAACCCTTCTCTTACACTGAGATCTTTGCAGAATCCATCTTGGTTTCCAAAGACAGACTATCAGCTCTGGTAAGTATCAAATTAAAGCTGCCCCAGAGAAGTGGAGATAAGGGAGGAGGTTCTAAGTGAAGGAAAAGCAAAGACACACACAGATGTGCTGCTGATACTGTTCAGTATATCTCAATATTTTCCTTGGTGCCTCTGAATTACTGAATGAGCAGAATCTCCTGCTATCTATGTGCTAACTATGGAAGGCATTATAGCAGCTAGTCTCCACTCACTGTCTCAGGATAAACAGAGAATAGTGCCTGCAAAGGTAAACTGCTAAAAAATACAATATCCCAGTTGAATAAAAATACTATAAGATTAGCAATGCTAAAGAACAGTTAAATATTAAGACGGCCTGGATAGAAAACAATTGAAATATGTAACTAACTGTGTCAACTATAGCTATTCGAGAGACACTGAAGCATTTAAAGAACGTGCATGCAAAATACAGTAGCATTCAATGTGATACATGTGCCTGTCCTTGGTAGATTACATAAATCAGACACCACAAAAAGTTTATACTCTACTGAGAATATTTGCCCACATCAAGGATAGGCACAGAGCAAACTGAGAAGTTTTCAAAAGAACATCCAGGTGCACGCAAGGATAAATACTTTAGAAGCATGCAGAGAAGTTACCATAAGTCATTAGAGAGTTAAATGCTCTGCTATTTATATTAAAGGGAGCCTGTCAGGTTCAAAATGCCACCCAAGCCAATGATAGTGCCATGAAGGGGTATTTAATAGGAGCAGAACATATTTTTGTGGTCACAAACCCATGAATCAATGCAAAGAAAATCATGTTTTATGGACAAGCAAATAAGCCTTCAAGTGCATTGGGGGTATGCCCTGACTTCCAAATTTATTTATAGACAGCTGCAAGTACTTTGTCTCTCCACTGGAATTACAGCCTGTGAATGACATTTTCAGCCTCTGCCTTTGTCACAGCTGTTTATAGGCAAATCTCCCTGTTCCCAATGTACCTGCCAGCAGATTTACATAACTATATGACATCGATTTTCATAGGACGGACTTCCTTTAATGCTCATTTATCCTTCATACAAACCTCAATGGCCTTTTCATCCTATTTTGCGAACATGCTTCCATTTTATTTTTGGCTACTATTTCAGTGCATGTCTATTTCATTGGGCAGAGAAAGTAAAAGCTTTGCTGGAAATTTACTTCAATACCAAAGTCTTACAACGTCTTCACAATTTAGGATATAACATTTTCTCATAATCATTTAGGACAGTCCTTACTGCCACGGTGATGTTTCATCAGGGTTCTATCAGTGTTTATTAATGTCAAGTTGCACATGTTTCTATGTATCTTACACTTGTAGTTTTCAACCTTACAGGAAAAGGTTCACTTTCAAGTCAGCAGTTGCAAGATGTATCCTATACATCAGGCATAATCATTTAAAATTCTTATCAAATATAAACTTGTAAAAATAAGTTGTTTTTTCCTCCTGTTTTGTCAAGTAAAACCTGATGCATACCTCCCAACCGTCCCGTATTCTGCGGGACAGTCCCGGATTGTGGGTCCTGTCCCGCGGTCCCGGTCGACAGGAGGTATGTCCCTGATTCAACTCATCTGCGTCCGGAGAGGACGCAGGTGAGTTGAATACAGTGGTGAATGAAGCAGGAGCAGACAACTCCTGCCTCACCACTGTGCCCCCTATGTGCTCCGGCCCCGGGAGCTGTAGGCGCGATGTGATGACGTCACTCACATCGCGCCTGCAGCTCCCTGAACACTCTGGGACTAGAGAAAGAAGACAGAGCTGCAGGGGAGCAAGGAGAGGTGAATATGTGTTTTTTTATGTTAAACTTTGGCAGATGAAGAAGGACATTAAACTGTGGGGGCAGATAGAGGGATGACAATAAGATGGGGGGAATATGAGGAGGACATTAAACTTTGGGGGCAGATAGAGGGGGAACAATGAACTGGGGGGGCAAATGAGGGGGACATTAAACTTTGGGAGCAGATAGAGGGGGCATTAAACTGTAGGGGCAAATGAAGAAGAACATTAAACTGTAGGGACAGATGGAGGGGGCATTAAACTGGGGGCAACTGGAGGGGGACATTAAACTAGGGGCAGCTGGAGGAGGACATTAAACTATGGAGCAGCTGGAGGGTGACATTAAACTGTGGGGTTAGCTGGTGGGGGACATTAAACTATGGAGTAGCTGGTGGGTTACATTAAGGGTGACATTAAGGGCCACACATTTTGTCCCTCTTTCTGTCCTTTAAAAGTTGGGAGGTATGCCTGATGTATCAGGTCTCCTAGGCTTTCCTGCAGAGGCTTAACTTGAACAATCTGAACCCCAATGCAAAATATGTGATGGGACTTTAACTTATTATGTGTCATCTATGAAACTGGTGTCTTCTTAAGTTACAGAGAGACCTTCGGGACCCTTGAAGCTCATGGACCTGGTAGTGATTGCTGCCTCTGCACCCCTATAATTACAACCTTGTTTTCCTGGATAAGGGCTGTATATAATTGAGGGGGAGATACAGAACTTTGGGATATAAAGAAAGCCTGTAAGTCATATTTTGCCGGTCCACATGTTGTGATTGCTAGCTCTCATTATATACAGGATCAGCTGCCAATAACTATGCGTGGGCAGGGACTCAGGACACACAGGCTTTCTCTCTGAGTCCTTTGACAGCATTTACACAACTTTTTATATGACAATACTGAATCAAATACTAGAAGACTGTATATCTCTAAGCTCAAAGTCTCCCCCTCTATCCTCTACTGTCTTCAGATAGGGCGAGATAACTACCGGACAGTTTCAGCCATTTCTTCTTTCTTGTTTTGCAGCATGTTGCATCTGCTGCCTTGTGACAGCATAAAGATGTTGCTGGAACCATTCTTCAAGGCTATCAAGGATCGCTGTGAACTTGCACTATCCATCTTAGTACTACATTTAGGTGGTGAACTCATAATTCTCCTATATTTAATGTTAAGTATGAAGGATTGTAAGAGCAATGCTCACTGCCTCGAGAAATTATGACATATCTGATTGATGGACTGTCAGTTCCATGTGTGCAATACAATGGGTAAAATTTACAAGGCTGACTTTTTCCAATCTTTTACAGTTGCATTACCTCCCATGTATTTATCAAGTGGCATATATTAAGTAACTTAGCTCATCTTTGTCCTTATAGCTTTGACAATGGCTAGTTTATTTTTATCTTCTGCAGGATGACTATATAAAATCTTGATAGTTTTATGTAAAACTTTTAAGAAATAGACAAAACAACAAAAAAAACAGTAAAACATAAATTCATTCAAAATTGTCCATACTTCTATAGAGCCTACAATTACATTTACTCTTTGTTTACACCAGGGGTCGGCAACCCCCGGGCACACGTGCCAAGAGTGGTATGCGAGGTATATTTCCCTTCCACGGCGACCCAAGTCCTCACCCAGCAGTTTCGATCGGACCAAACACGGCCGAAACGAAACTGCTGTTATTATACTTGGAGGTCTCTCCAGACCCCAAGTATAATAAGCGGAGGCTCAGAAGAAGTGATGAAACATAAAAAAAACAATGTAAGTCACCTTTCCTGCTTCCGCAGCCGCTGTCTGCTCTTCGGGCGCTTCTGTTTGACGTAAGAGACCGCTGACAGGACCTCTGGGGTCACGTCCGACATCATTACGCATAATGACGCGACGTGACCCATGAGAACCAATCAGCAGTCGTTGACTACAGACAGAAGCGCTGAAGAGAACAGAGCAGCTGAGGAGCACAGGAAAATGTAAGTACATTGTTTTTTTATGTTTGTCACCTCTCTTGGCCCTCCACTTATTATACTCTGGGGTCTGAAGAGACCCCACAGTATAATAGCTAGTCAGTGGTGAAAATTATAAAAGTTAGAATGTTATACCGTGTGCAGGGGCCGCTATGAGACATAATACCGTATGCAGGTGCCGCTGTGGGACATAAAACAGTGTGCAGGGACCGCTATGGGACATAATACCGTGTGCAAGGGCCGCTATGGGTCATAATACCATGTGCAGGGGCCGCTATGGGACATAATACCGTGTGCAGGGGCCACTATGGGACATAATATGGTGTGCAGGGGCTGCATCATGTGAACGCAGATTTACATCAAGCTAAAAGTTCCAGTGGCCCAAGAATATAGCTGCATCAAGATACATAGTGTGTTTTCACCATAAGGATGCTGCCATACGGTGCTCCTGGACACATACATTTACCACTAATTGGCGGCTGTACATGTACTTTCATTGCTTCTAATCGGAAAGTACAGGAGCGTCCCAGGAAATAGCAGTAAACACATATGTCCTAAAGCATCTGGTGGCAGCACTTCTGTATTATGGTTTGTGGTATATGACTTTAGTTTAGGGGTCGTCAGACTTACAATTATTGACCGACACTCCGAGTACCTCATCTTTGATTTTTTAATTAAAATTGGAACACCAAACAAAAAAGGTTGCCTACCCCTGGTTTACACAGTGCAGCTTTGGTATAGATTTTGCATACATATAATTAGACAACAGAGGTATAAGGGAAGGACTTATATTTGTTTTTTAACTATGTAGTCAGTAAACCCATGGGTGAAACTAGCCTCTCTGCTGTCTGAGACGAACTGACGAATGGCGCCCCCCCCCCAAAAAAAAAAAAAGGATATCCAACCCAGCTATCTTTGGGTGCATCCCTAATTAAAATTGTAGGACATGCCCCCCCATTTGCAGATCAAAAAATCCCCATTTTTGGACTCCACATGGTATATGACTCTTTTATTGGCCCCCACATGGTATACAATCACCTTTTTAGGCCCCCACATAGTATCTGACCCCCTTTTTTGGCCCCTCCCAAGTATATGACCCCCTTTTTTTGCCAAACCACAATACATGACTCTCTTTTTAGGATCCCCGACAGTATATGCCCTCCTTTTTTAGGCCCCCCATAGTATATGACCCCCTTTTTTAGCGCCCCAACATTATAAGACCCCCTTTTTTGGCCCCCCACAGTATATTAGCCCCTATGACCTCTATTTTGCCCCCTTACTGTATATAATCCCCTTTTTTATGGCCCCCACAATATATGATCTCCAACAGTAAATGACCCCTTTTTTATGTCCACTATTGCAATAGGTAGCAGCCGACACGTTTTACCAACACAACCACCTTTTTTTTGGCCCCCCACACAGTATATGTCCCTCTTTTTTTGGCTCCTCATCAGTATATGTCCCCTTTATTGCCCCCCCACAATATATGACCCCCTATTTTAGGCACCCCACACTATATAGCCCCCTTTTTTGCCCCCCACAGTATATGACCCCCTTTTGTTGCCCCCACAGTATATAAACCCCTTTTGTGTCCCCCCCACAGTATATGACCCACTTTTTTGTCCCCTTACAGTATATGACCTCCTTTTTTGCCCCCCCCCCCCACAGTATATGAGCCCCTTTCTTATGGACCCCCACAGTATATAACTTATTATTGCAATAGGTAGCGGTTGATACTTTTTACCCCCATATGGTACACAACCACCTTTTTTTTTTGGCCCCCACACAGTATATGATCTCATTTTTTGCCCTCCCCACATTATATGACTCCCTTTTTTATGGCCCCCTACAGTATATGACCCCCCTTTTTATGGTTTCCCAACAGTATATGACCTCTTTTTTATGCCATCCTGCCAAATATATGACAGGGGACAGCATTCTTTTTATAATCGGACACTACTTATTATTGCTATAGGTAGCAGCCGATACTTTTTACTCCATGCTCTTGTGCAGGCTAGCTCTGTAGCTGACATCGAAGAATGCCAGGACGCTGCGGAGACCGCCCTGCGTGGATGGATAAGTAGAAAGTATCGTCTGTTACCGATTACAATAATACAATAAGTAGCAGTCGATTAGAAAAATAAATGCTGCCTCCCAGTTTTTTCCATGAGGTGTTGCCTCATGGAAGATGCACCCCTGAGTAAACCTTCTAAACCTGGGATCTCAAGCTCGGTTGGGTAAATGGACAGCACATAGAAAAATTGTGAAGTTGACAGACTGCAATTCTTATGTTGGCCTTATACAGTAAAATGGCCCCCACCAATGACCCCATACATCAAAATGGTCCCCACCAATTGTCTCCCACAAAGTGTTTCCCATACAGTGGCTGGGCCCCCATCATTTAGAGGTGATTATTAGCATAGCATAGTATGCTCCCCGACCGCTCTCTTCCCCTGCTCTGGGTGCACTGCTGTAACATGTCAGCTGTGCTCCCAGAGTAGGAAGGAGTGGGAGGGGTCTGGAAAGCACAGAGGTAAGTACTGCACTCACTCTACCCGCAGCTCGTAGGCTGTAGAACTAATGTGGCCTAAAGTCGGAAAGTGGTAGGACAGGAAGCCTATGGTTTCCTGCTCTGCTAGTTTTATAACTGGGCCAGGTTTCCTTTTCTCTCCAGTTCTATGATCCCGCTGCATTTTGAACAACTGGATTGGCAGAGTAGGGGAGAACTGGCTGCATCACCATTTGTTGTGTGTTTGAGACCCCTTCTGTAAACCTGTTAAAATAGTGTAGTAACCAAGAGTAAAGCTACCATCAGACTGAAGCTCAGACCATGGTTGTTTAAGTGGTTATGTACAAACATACTGAGGTAGAGTAATATCATTGAATTAAACTAACCCCTGGCTTAACCCCTTATTTTCTAATCCTTGGTGAGATTAATAAAGGAATCACAGAATGAATAGAGGACTTCTTCTTTGCACAAATATTTTGGCAGCACTATCCTTTGCATAGTTTTTTTGAGGGGCGCTGCTGGCAGCATTACTGCTGGAGACACTATAAGGGTATTCTAGTTGACTAAATTACTTTGCGGGTCACTGTGGCCACTTACATTTGCGGGCACTATGGTGACATGCTAAATGGTGCAATTCTTCAGGAAATGAGACATAGTATGGTGCAAGTTGTTCCCAAACTTTCTAAAAGTGGGACCCCCTTTTGGGCAAGACCTTTTTTTAGGAGCCTCCCCCCCGCCCACTACTCTGTTCTGCTGCTTCTTTCTTCACACACCTGTTACACACAACCTCACTACTTCTATGTTCTTCCCTTCACAAGCTCCACCCCTCAATGATTATGACATCATAAAAGGTCCTTTTGCAGTTCCTGCAAAATACTGCAAATTAGTATTGCTGACAGTTTGCAGTCCTGCAGTAGGAGGAAGACATTTCTTGGCTTGCGACCCCCCCTCCCCAACCCCCTTCCACTTGGAGGTCTTTACATGACAACTAGACAAATACAAGATAAAATCTTACAGATTAAAGACATTACCTCCCCTCGACCCCATTGTTTAGCCTATAACTGTCATATTGAAATGCAAATTCAGTAACAGGACCAACACTTACAATGTCCTATCTATAATACTGATGTTTTCATATATTGTAGAGAGGCCTTTGGGCCCTCTCAGGCTCTAAGGGCCAGTAGCAATTGCTACCTCTACACCCCCTATTGCTACATCCCTACATTGAAGATACCACCTAGTTACAACTGCTACATAAACTTATATCTGTCATATTTTATACTCCATTCATGTCATAATATATGTTATGTTATGCCACTCCAATGAATTTTTAGACACCTTATATTGTCTGAAAGACCATCCCCTCAGTAGTAACGTAGAAATAGTTGTCTGCTCATAGTGTCTTTACTTAGCCAGTTTTTCACCTTCAATAAATATTAGAATCACAGTTTGACCTCTTTTTTTCCATGAATTGCTGTGCAAACAAGTGGTCTCTTTCTGTTTTTTTGCAGATACTATTGAGAACCTCTATATGACCTCAGATTCATAAAAGGCATGCCCCATGTTCTTCTACCCTACCTCTTCTGGCAACATGCCTCTCTGCTCCTCCTCTGCCACTCACATAATCTACTCTCTATTGATCCCCTCTCTGACATACTGTCCACAGTTTTTTACACCTAAAGGAGTGTGTTGCCATGTTAAAGACTTTGGCACTGACATTACATCTTTGATGCCCTTACCCTATAATTGATTAGTCAATTCAGACAGGGCGGAGGACACAGAAAGCCAGTCTGTGTGAGAGACATATGTGAGCAAGAGGTTGCTGAACTTTGTTTGGTTTGTGAGCTAGCTAAGGTTGTTTAATGCCTATTAGGTGGCTGACAGGCAAGAATTTTCTTTTGTTAATGTTTTCTTTTATTTATTTATTTTTGTATATCTGCAACCCTATCAATAAAAACTGACCAGCAAAGGCAATCCCAAATATAATCTCACAATATACAGTACAGACCAAAAGTTTGGACACACCTTCTCATTCCAAGAGTTTTCTGTATTTTCATGACTATAAAAATTGTAGATTCACACTGAAGGCATCCAAACTATGAATTAACACATGTGGAATTATATACTTAACAAAAAGGTGTGAAACAACTGAAAATATGTCTTATATTCTAGGTTCTTCAAAGTAGCCACCTTTTGCTTTGATTACTGCTTTGCACACTCTTGGCATTCTCTTGATGAGCTTCAAGAGGTACTCACCTGAAATGGTTTTCACTTCTCAGGTGTGCCCTGTCAGGTTTAATAAGTGGGATTTCTTGCCTTATAAATGGGGTTGGGACCATCAGTTGTGTTGTTCAGAAGTCAGGTGGATACACAGCTGATAGTGCTACTGAATGGAGTGTTAGAATTTGTATTATGGAAAGAAAAAAGCAGCTAAGTAAAGAAAAACGAGTGGCCATCATTACTTTAAGAAATGAAAGTCAGTCAGTCCGAAAAATTAGGAAAACTTTGAAAGTGTCCCCAAGTGCAGTGGCCAAAACCATCAAGCGCTACAAAGAAACTGGCTCACATGAGGACCGCCCCAGGAAAGGAAGACCAAGAGTCACCTCAGCTGCGGAGGATAAGTTCATCCGAGTCACCAGCCTCAGAAATCACAGGTTAACAGCAGCTCAGATTAGAGACTAGGTCAATGCCACACAGAGTTCTAGCAGCAGACACATCTCTACAACAACTGTTAAGAGGAGACTGTGTGCAGAAGGCCTTCATGGTAAAATAGCTGCTAGGAAACCACTGCTAAGGACAGGCAACAAGCAGAAGAGACTTGTTTGGGCTAAAGAACACAAGGAATGGACATTAGACCTGTGGAAATCTGTGCTTTGATCTGATGAGTCCAAAGTTGAGATCTTTGGTTCCAACCACCGTGTCTTTGTGCGATGCAGAAAAGGTGACCGAATGGACTCTACATGCCTGGTTCCCACCATGAAGCATGGAGGAGGAGGTGTGATGGTGTGGGGGTGCTTTGCTGGTGACACTGTTGGGGATTTATTCAAAATTGAAGGAATACTGAACCAGCATGGTTACCACAGCATCTTGCAGCGGCATGCTATTCCATCCGGTTTGCATTTAGTTGGACCATCATTTATTTTTCAACAGGACAATGACCCCAAACATACCTCCAGACTGTGTAAGGGCTATTTGACCAAGAAGGAGAGTGATGGGGTGCTACGCTAGATGACCTGGCCTCCACAGTCACCAGACCTGAACCCAATCGAGATGGTTTGGGGTGAGCTGGACCCCAGAGTGAAGGCAAAAGGGCCAACAAGTGCTAAGCATCTCTGGGAACTCCTTCAAGACTGTTGGAAGACCATTTCAGGTGACTACCTCTTGAAGCTCATCAAGAGAATGCCAAGAGTGTGCAAAGCAGTGATCAAAGCAAAAGGTGGCTACTTTGAAGAACCTAGAATATAAAACATATTTTCAGTTGTGTCACACTTTTTTGTTAAGTATATAATTCCACATGTGTTAATTCATAGTTTTGATGCCTTCAGTGTGAATCTACAATTTCTATAGTCATGAAAATACAAAAAACTCTTGGAATGAGAAGGTGTGTCCAAACTTTTGGTCTGTACTGTATAAATATATATATTGTGTATGTGTGTTATACTGCTGTGACATGCTACAGGCATGCAACTGACATAGGATTTACAGATGTTGAGCTACCATAACAGGTATGACGTCAGGACTTAAGGAATATTGTATGCCCCAGGTCATTAAATACCTCAGGCAGGATAGCACTGGATAGCTATAGTGGAATCTGAGGTACCGCTCATAGGGAGTCATGATTATGCATTCTGATTAACTACCTCTGCAATGCCCATAGATTATATGTCTGAGAAACGGAAAACAGAACGTCACCTATGACATCCCATGCCCAGAAGGTCCTGTCTGGAAGACAGGACAGTATGTTTGGTTGGGGAGGGTTGAGTTAGTTAGGAAGGGCTAGTAGTGGGCAGGCTAGCTAGGGAAACATGGGGGTATGAGTGAGAAAGGGAGGTTGTGTGAGTCAGCTCTGAGTGGCCCAGTGCATCACGGTAGTTGTAGAAAACAGATCAGGAAGATACACATGTAGACAAATGCAGAAGATGCCAGGAGCTCACAGAGAAACCCAGAAATAACTCAAAACACTGCTAAAGGTATTTGGGTACACTTATTAACCTATTAATAGCATTAAGAACTTTTTTGAAAAATTATTTTTTGCCCGGAAAACCCCTTTAAACAGAAGGCGACATTCTGATTGTATTTACAATTTGATAAAACAGTAGGTACCCTTACTGTGGTGTATTACTATTGGTAGTAGTACTAGTAATAGTAGTAGTAGTAGTAGTAGTAATAGCAGTTGGAGTCCACATTTATCAGTTACTACATTTCTACAAATCACAGTAGAGAGCAATACAGATGTAATGTAATTGCCATTTCAGAGGTTTTCACATATAATCATTAGCTATTTCCTTCTCCAGCCCTAATATGAGAAGAATATTAAAACAATGTAATATGGTAAAACTTTCTTTTGCTCATAAACATAATAATTAGATAATAAACAGTACACAAGAAGTCCTTTAGAGAGCAGTGTTTAATAATAATTCTAATAGTCTAATGTAATTTCTTAGCTGAATCAGAGATTTGTGCCAACGCTGACAGTATCTTTCTACAGTCTGCAGGTTCAACAATTATCCTGTGTTGTTGACTAAAATCACTATTCAGTGATGAAAGAAAAGGGTATAAAATAATAAAAACATAATAATAATAATAACAAGAAGAAGAAGTTGGATTGCATAGGGAAGATGTAATGGGGACAAGGTTTTACTTATTTATTTATTTATTTATTATGCTTACTTATATAGCGCCATCATATTCCACAGCGCTTTACAGACATTGACAGTCGCTGTCCCATATAGGGCTCACAATCTATATTCCCTATCAGTATGTCTTTTGTAGAGTACAGAGCATGTATGTATTTGTTCATATGAATCTCAGTAAGGCTGGGGCTACACTGTGAAATTGCTAAAGTCAAGTGAGTAGCTTTTGTCAAATTGCTATATGCTGGGATTTCACAGCAATATCAGAGTTACTTTTAACTATAGAATAACTTAAACATTTTTGGAAATCCTTTGCAGCTTATGCAGCTCCTGGTCCCTTGCGGTCATGTGACCACTAGTCCGGAAGTGGAGCTGCATCAATTCTCATTGAGCACTATGTACACAATGATTGGGAAGGCAGGGATGGTAATAAACCATCCCTACCTTCCCTATAGGACGTCCAGCTTCAGCAACAGTTGTCCTCCTGCTTCTGTAGCTGCATGATTTTGTACAGCTGCTTAATACTGCAAGGACATACACACGTGGACAAAATTGTTGGTACCCCTTGTTTAATGAAAGAAAAACCCACAATGGTCACAGAAATAACTTGAATCTGACAAAAGTAATAATATATAAAAATTCTACGAAAATGAACAAATGAAAGTCAGACATTGCTTTTCAACCATGCTTCAACAGAATTTAAAAAAAAATAAAACTCATGAAACAGGCTTGGACAGAAATGATGGTTCCCCTGAAAATAATGTCACCAAAGGGACATGTTAAATCAAGGTGTGTCCACTAATTAGCATCACAGGTGTCTACAATCTTGTAATCAGTCAGTGGACCTATATATAGGGCTACAGATACTCACTGTGCTGTTTGGTGACATGGTGGGTACTACACTCAATATGGACCAGAGGAAGCGAAGGAAAGAGTTGTCTCAGGAGCTTAGAAAGAAAACTATAGACAAGCATGTTAAAGGTAAAGGTTAGTAGTATAATGTTGTACCGTGTTAGCTATAGAAAGTAGTGGAAGAGTGAAGAAATCAGGCGATACCTTTTAGAGGCTAACTGAGTATATTTGATAAGTAAGTTTTCAAGAGTGCTAGCTCTCTTCTTCAGATATGGTGTAATACTAGAAACTGAAATTCACACTGTTTATACATACACAAGACATGGATCTTCAAAAGGATCTTGGAATAACAAAATGCAATATAGGTAGAGAAGTTATTTACAACAGGTCAGGAAATAAGCAGTCTAAAATTTGTGTGGCGTGACAGAGGGATCTGTTATCTATCTGTAATCAGGTGGTGATTTGTGACCCTCACAGGTCATACATAATGTGACATGAAGCTGGCATGAATATTAAGTCCAAGTCATACATAGTGTGACATGAAGCTGGCATGAATATTAAGTCCAAATTGCAGAGTTTGAAATTTTTGCATTAACTTGTACTCCCATTCTTTCCTCTCATTCTGCGTCTTAAAATGTCCCATTAAAACCACAACCCGCAGATCTTCAATAGAGTGGTCTTTGGAGAAATGTGCGGCCACTGGGAGATCTGTTCTGCTGTCATTAATGTTGAATCTGTGTGAGTTCATGCGCTGACTAAGTCTCTGCCCTGTTTCCCCCACATAGAGGCCTGTGGTGGGACATTGCACACACATTATGAGATACACCACATTGGAAGACCTGCAGGAAAATGTCCCCTAATTCTGTGCACCTGTTGTGACTGTGGGACAGGTACACTGTCAGCAGTGTTGATGTGCTTGCAGGTCATGCACCCGTTTGTGCAGGCAAGGTGAGGTGCCATTTTCAGTTGAGGCCTTCAGGGCACTCTGGACAATAATACGCCTCAGGTTTGGTGGTTGTCAAAAGGAAAGGAGAGGGGGGACTGGAAATATGTCCTTGAGTCTGTTGTCCCTATGTAGCACAGGTTGGAGCTCCTTAGCAATCCTTCGTAGGATCTCCATCTGTGGGTTGTAGTTGACAACTAGGTGGTCTTTGATGTATATTGTGGTGTCCAGAAAGTAGATTTCACTCTCTGAATAGCTAAGTTTAAGGTTGATGGTATGGTGAAAGTCATTGAAGTCATTATGGAATTGAAGTAGGGCCTCCTCACCTGCAGTCCAGATGACAAGGATATCATTGATATAACGAAGGTAAATCATAGGTTTGGTGGTGCATGTTGATAAATATGCTGCTTCCAGTTCTGCCATAAAGAGAGTTGCATACTGGGGTGCACATCTGGTCCCCATTGAAGTTCCCATTCGCTGTAGCTATAGATTCTCTCCAAAAGTAAAATAGTTGTAGCTAAGGATGAATTGTATGAGTTGCGTTTCTGGTTCTGTTGGGAGGTTTTGTTTCTCCAGGTGTACCCGACATGCTGCAACTCCATCCTTGTGGGGTATGTTGGTATACAGGGATTCCACATCCATGGTGGCTAAAATGGTACCCTCAGGTAGTGGGCCCAGGGCATTCAGTTTGTTAAGAAGGTCAGTGGTGACCTGGATGTAGCTTGGAGTATCCCTGACGAGGGGTTTTAGGAGATTTTCCACCCAACCCGAGATGTTTTCTGTCAGTGTCCCAATGCCAGAAATGATAGGCCCAAAAGGCACCCTTCAAACCCGAGACAATTGGAGCAGTTTACTCATGAGGAGTAGGCCAAAATACCTGTTGAGAGGTGCAGAAGTCTCATTGACAGTTACAGGAATCGTTTGATTGCAGTGATTGCCTCAAAAGGTTGTGCAACAAAATATTAAGTTAAGGGTACCATCATTTCTGTCCAGGCCTGTTTCATGAGTTTTCTTTTTAAAAAAAATTCTGTTGAAGCATGGGTGAAAAGCAATGTCTGACTTTCATTTGTTCATTTTCATAGAATTTTTATATATTATTACTTTTGTCAGATTCAAGTTATTTCTGTGACCATCGTGGGTTTTTCTTTCATTAAACGAGGGGTTTCCATGAAATATATGGATATATGAAGTCAACGGGCAGTCCAAAAGCAGTTGGTTGATTTTTAGTTGTCTTTTTGATCAACTAAAAAACATTATTATAAATTGATAATTCAACGTGGTTGGGATGTTTTTTACTTCAGTTACTCAAAAAATATCTCGGCACTGTTTTTTCCTTGCAACTCTGCATCTTCAGATATCCCTTTATCAATTCTTCCTCCACATCCACTGGCTCTGGACAGCTTTTTCTTTTCTTTTTCTTTTGAATTGCTAAACTGTAATTTGCCACATTGGCTTTGTTTATAGTTGTCTGTTCTTACTATAACAGTGTAAAATTGTTGAAAAATAAAGAATAGCCAGTGCCAAATAGCTGTTAAGAAGGTTTGTGCCATAAATCTGTCAGTACATAGTGCACAGTATTGCTATCATTATGTTGTTTTGGCACTTTATAATGGTAGCTGTATTTTTTTGTATTGTCAATGCAGATTTAGAAGTATATAAATAAAGTAATACTTGGAACTTTTTCATTTTGCTTGATTATTAAATAAATATTATATTTTAATATTTTGGGATACTAGTTTTTAATGATCTCTTACTCTTTCTTTATGTTCCAAGCCACTTGGCAGTTCATAAACTGCACATTTCATGGACAAGTAGTAACTTCCTCTGTTGATTATGTCAGATCAGTAAAGCACACCTAGCTGCCAGGAAGTTCACTGGGATACTTATATGTATTATTTATGTGCATATGTTTATGTATTTGTTGACTTTATATATTTTCCTATGGCTCTGCAGTCTATAGTTTTTATTGCATACTGAGAATTTTAGTTTTACAACAGCCAGAAGGTTTCAGGTTGCAGACCTCTGATATATATGTATATGTATTCCTACTGATGGTATCCTGCATTGACACACATTTTAGGAATGTTCACAATATGAAACTTGTGGGCTTCGCTCTGCCTGTAGTCTACAAAAAGGAGAGACTCATCCCAAAAGGCTTCAATTTACGTAACCCAACCCGGCACACCTACAACAGCCGATATGCAGAACAACTATGTATTCGGACATCTGAAAGGCTGCGGAACAATATGATAAAAATTTCCTATAACAACAAAAAAAGAACACAGGATGAGATACAGGCCCTGAAATCATCATTGGCTAATGACACAGAGGAAATGAAGGCCAGACTCCACACATACTACTGGAAACTTCAGGATATGCTTATTAACAACAAAAAGAAAAAGCTCCACAGACTGAGACAAAAAGGCCTCATTACTACAACCGCAAGTACTAGCCCAGCTCAGCAAAGCTGTGTGGTGAATCTTTCCTCTTATGAGCCAAACAAACACGAAGTGTCAGTTCTCTCCAAAGGTCTCTCCTTCTGCCCCTCGGCACACACTGACCATATCCAACTCTGCAATGATATGGAGGAGTTTTTCAGAAAAATGAGATTAAGGGAATATTTTTATGACAAAGACCCTCCATACAGCAGCGACTCTGAGATGGAACAGCCCATAAGGAATCCTACCAAAAAATCTACCTGGACCCCACGCCCTGGAGCTAATGCAGCACTGGATAAATATATTGACTGTTTCAGAAGCAAAGTAAAATCAGAAATCCTAGAGAAACAAAAGAAACAGGTGCATAACCTAACCCTGCAAGAACAGAAGGCTATTACATCACTGAAAGAAAATCAGGATATAATAATAAAACCAGCTGACAAAGGGGGCGCAATAGTCATAATGAACACCTCAGACTATATCCAAGAAGCAAACAGGCAACTGTCAAATCCCATCCATTACTACAAACTTGGAAGTGATCCCACAGAGGCCTATATGAAAGAACTAAAGAGTATGATCAAGGAGTTTCCAGTCCAGATCCAGAATCAGGTAAAAGGACTTATCCCACAAGATCCCAGGCCTGGCTGCTTCTATATGCTCCCAAAGATACACAAAGATGGCAACCCTGGGAGGCCTATCATTTCTGGCATTGGGACACTGACAGAAAACATCTCAGGTTGGGTGGAAAATCTCCTAAAACCCCTTGTCAGGGATACTCCAAGCTATATCCAGGACACCACTGACCTTCTTAACAAACTGAATGCCCTGGGCCCTCTACCTGAGGGTACCATTTTGGCCACCATGGATGTGGAATCCCTGTATACTAACATTCCCCACAAGGATGGAGTTGCAGCATGTCGGGTACACCTGGCAAAACAAAACCTCCCAACAGAACCAGTAACGCAGCTCATACAATTCATCCTTAGCCACAACCATTTTACCTTTGGAGAGGATCTATATCTACAGCGAATGGGAACTTCAATGGGGACCAGATGTGCACCCCAATATGCAAATCTCTTTATGGCAGAAATGGAAGGAACATATTTATCAACATGCACCACCAAACCTATGATTTACCTTCGTTATATCGATGATATCCTTGTCATCTGGACTGCAGGTGAGGAGGCCCTACTTCAATTCCATAATGACTTCAATGACTTTCACCCGACCATCAACCTTAAACTTAGCTATTCAGGGAGTGAAATTCACTTTCTGGATACCACAATATACATTAAAGACCACCGGCTACTCACATCAATATACCACAAACCCACAGACAGAACGGCCTACCTGAAAAACGACAGCTTCCACCCCAAGCACACAAGACAATCTATAATCTACAGCCAGGCTATACGATACAATCGTATTTGCTCCGACAAAACAGACCTGGACAAGCACCTCCTGGATCTGAGGATGAAATTTCTCAGATTGGGATACAAACCAAAAGTGACAGACAACCAATTAAACAAAGCAGCAGCCATTAACAGAGACAGTCTGCTCACATATAGAGAGACCCAGAAAGAAGCCCGAGTGCCCCTAGTTGTCACCTACAACCCACAGCTGGAGATCCTACGAAGGATTGCCAAGGAGCTCCAACCTGTACTACATAGGGACAACAGACTCAAGGACATATTTCCAGTCCCCCCTCTCCTCTCCTTCCGACAACCACCAAACCTGAGGCGCATTATCGTCCGGAGTGCCCTGAAGGCCCCAACTGAAAATGGCACCTCACCTTGCCTACATAAAAGGTGCATGACCTGCAAGCACATCCACACCGCTGACAGTGTACCTATCCCACAGTCACAACAGGTGCACAGAATTAGGGGGACATTTTCCTGCAGGTCTTCCAATGTGGTGTACCTCATAATGTGTGTGCAATGTCCCACCACAGGCCTCTATGTGGGGGAAACAGGGCAGAGACTCAGTCAACGAATGAACTCACACAGATCCACCATTAATAACAGCAGAACCGATCTCCCAGTGGCCGCACATTTCTCCGGAGAAAACCACTCTATTGAAGATTTGCGGGTTGTGGTTTTAATGGGACATTTTAAGACACAGGAGAAAAGAAAAGAAATGGAGTACAAATTAATGCAAAAAATTTCAAACTCTGCAATTTGGACTTAATATTCATGCCAGCTTCATGTCACACTATGTTTGAACCATGAACTGAACTCAATATTCATGCCAGCTTCAAATCACACTATGTGTGACCTGTGAGGGACACAAATCACCTCCTGATAGCAAACAGATAACAGCAAGAATTACTGATCCCTCCGTCACGCACCATAAGTTTCCAGACTGTTTTTTTGACCTGTTGTAAATAACTTCTCTACTTAGATTGCAATTTTTTTTAAGGACTCTAAAATGCTTTAAAAACCATGTGTATAAAAATCTGTTAATTTTCAGTTCTTGTATCACACCATGTCTGATGAAGGGAGCGAGTACTCCTGAAAGCTTACTTATAAATATACTCAGTTAGCCTCTAAAAGGTATCGCCTGATTTCTTCACTCTTCCACTGTAGTCTACCTTAACTGCTACCCAACTCAACTCACCATCCTTTCATTAACAGCTTTTCCCCCATGTTGGAACAGTTTATTCATCTGCTACACCAATCTGATGCACATCAGCAAAGGGAGAAGCACTGCACAAACTACCAGGTTCAGACATACCTGAACTATATCTTTTCTCTGGCAGATACCCTGAAGCCTGAGGAATTTTGGTTCAGCAGATAGCAAGCTTTGCCGATCCTGTCACTAATCCTATCAGTGTACTGTCTGTTCCATAGTGTACTGTCAGAAAGGGTGTTCACCATTGCAGGTGGCATGATCACACTGAAGTGGACAAAATTATCAACCACAAACAGAGAAAACATAATGCGATAAAATGAATCAGGCTGTCTATTCCATCCATGAGGATTTTCACACACCTTCGCCTGATGCCAATGAATAGATCTGCCATTGCTGAAAGTGGGGGTTGACTAACACCAACCCAATGACGCCACTGCTGCTGTCTGCCTGTCCACTATGTTCCATATTTTACTGTTGTTGCTGCCACTACTACTACCCCTATACAGCCACACATATCCTTCCTCTTATATCATATTCCATACTGTACTGCTGCTGAAGACCTATCCAACCCTGCACTGGGTAAATATATACCAAACCTGAAACTTCTCCCCAAAAAGAAATTTTTTGTTTCACTTGTTAAAAAGCCATTTTTCTTGCCATACCACCTTGTGTTTATAAGTACCATCTGGAATCTTTCCCATTCTTTAATGTTTAAAAGTATTAAAATCTGAAAGTGCAGGGTATTTTTAAGCAGGTTCTTTGTTACAGTCGCTACCATCTGTTTACACGTAGCGACATATGTTGATGTCATTTTGACATTACTAACCCTATCTTGGCATTAAAGAGTTAGAAAAGGGTTGGATACAGTCCAAGGAGACTCAGAGTCATACATGAGTTTTAAGGCCAATTGGGGCACTTTTGATTCAGACCAAATCTACTTCAATAACTGATTCAACTGAATATACCCCAAAATAAATTTCAGGAAATTCACTCACCCCTGTATATGAATTATGGCAAACAGCCCTGAGCATTGCAATAGACATATTGTGGCAGATTTTCTAATGTTGTTTAATATGTAAACAACATAAAATTATATCAAGAAGCCTGAAGATGAGGAGTGATTATATATATGGACAAATACTGTTCTGCACTGTTGTTGGACATCTGACAAAATAGCTCAATGAGAGTACATATGGCTGACAGGAATTACTTTCTTTTTGTATTAGATACTTAAAGTGTTCCTCAAATTAAAAGCAACTTTTCATAAATCAATAATACAGGTGAATATATGAAAATATAGAATATATGTTATTAAAGAAAAATACTTCTTTCTTCATTTCACCTTAAATGGCTCGGTCAGCTTTTATCCAGCTCTATATATGTGTGGGGGACAAGTAAGTCTCTTGAGGTGGAAGAGGGAGGCTGCTGGAGGAGAAATGGAAAAAATAGCAGTGAACAGTTTAGGGGAGAAAGCAGCCTAAAATGGACAACAAAGCATTTTAATGGCGTATATTACAAAATTTCTTATACTTACTTGATATGACATAGCAAGAGATTATGGCCAGGACTGTTATGTGTTGATAGATTTGCATGTGTTATGCATTATTATACTGGGATATGTTACATCAGAGGTGTCAAACACAAGGCCCGCGGGCCGAATCGGGCCCGCTGCCTTCTGTTATCCGGCCCGGCACTTATCTGGCCCGCAGGGCCGCGGCATTTTTTATTGTCTATTTAATGTAAACCAGCCCAGGACAGGCCGCTTAAAAAAAACAAAAAAAAAAAAAAAAAGCTACGCGATACCTGTCCTGGGCTGGTTTACAAGACCTCTGCATCTCAGCGCAGGCGGCGATACAATGACGTCATTGCGCCTCCTACGCTGACACGCAGACGTCGCGGACAAGAAGAGGAGGCGGCGGCTCCATCAAGGCATCTGAGGTAGGTGAGGATAAGTTTTTTTTACATATATAAATAGGCCGTTGCCTGCTGGAGTATCCCTGGCACGTAACGGCCTATTTACCGGAGCACCGGAGCCCAGGTAAGTAACACTGGTTTTATGTTTGTCACCACCTGGGTCTCCAATCATTATACTCTGGGGTCTGAAAAGACCCCAGAGTATAATAATAGTTCATGGGTGGGGGGTCACTATGGGACATAATACCATGTGCAGGGGCCACTATGAAGCATAATACCGTTTGCAGGGGTAAACGGTATTTGTATATTGCTTAATTTTTGATATATTCAGAAAAGGATGAGGATAGTATGTAACATGCCAATGTCTTAGGTTTTAACAATACATTATGTTCTTCCTGGTTGCCCTCAAAGGGCTGATTGTAACAGTAGTAATGTACAAATGTAACTACTCCTTAATAGCTCGCTTAACTGTTAAGGAGAAGTTACTTTTATACATGTGTAAAATAATCTTGGCCCTTCAAGGTACCCCGTGAGGCTGAAGTGGCCCCTGGAGAAAATGAGTTTGACACCCCTGTGTTACATGCTACTTGAAGTACATATATATATTATCATGTACAGGATAATATTACAGTATATAGAACAAGCATGTCTTGCTGTACATAGAATAACAACACAAATAAAAACTATATTTCGAATTTAACATAAACATCTTACAGATCTAATAAGAGAGAATCATAAAGATAGATATTGGCATCATATGTTAGGTGACTGTGGTGCATTATTTATTTCAGTTCAGATACATGCTGGGTCACTTAGCATCTGTTGCATTGTGAGCGGGCAATCATAGTGGCTTTTCACTTACTTATGAATATCAATAGCATAACATAAGGCTGTACCAGCTGGTCTTGGCCGCTGACTGCATACAGTACAATAAAATCTACTACTGGACCAATGCATAATTATTTAGCAGTCATATCAAGTGAAGATTCCAGTAAATGCAATATAAAGTCAAACTTTTCTTAATCCTATCCAAAATCCAGAAAATTGCAGATACTTGTCTGCTGCCAGTATTACCTAAGTTTTATTTTAGGTAATTAAATATTCATTCCAAAACTATGTGAGATAATTATAATGACTATTAGGTTGCTTTTAATCCAGTAGGAAAACAGTTAGAATGATGTATACTGATAGAGGTTCATGGGATTGGTAAGTAATTAGTATCGCAGCATGTTCACATTATAGTATAATGCTAGAAAGATTTAGTGGCTGTAAAAGAGAGGTTCGGTAACTAAGCCAGCTAAAGTCACTAGAGGACAGTTATGAAATGACTGAACAGGTAACCCATCACAAGTTTGTTTTCATTTAAGAACATAAAAAATTTATCTCAGTGTAACAAGTGTTGACGGGCAGTAGTCAGCACTATGTCAATGACGATATGGCTGCTCCCTCTGGGCTACCGCACAGCCTCCACTGCACTCCTCTGCAGCCAACGTGTCATTGTCTCCGACTTGTTCTGTCTGAGCTGCTGCCCCATCACTGACCTCTTATGTTACCTGAAGCCATCCATTGGCGATGAAGAACACATTGATACTCAAGACTTCTCTGAATATTTGTTTTTTGAGGTAGATGTTGCAAGTACAGTGAATGGAATACTTCAGTGATTTTACAGAAAACAGATGAAACAACAGTTGAATGTTAGAGTACGTTCACATGGAGTAATTTGCCACAGATTTGGGGGAAGATTCCGCCCCTGAACCTGCAGCAGATTTTGCCCAGAATCTGCTTACCATTGTTTTTAATGGGAGGCAGAGATCGTAGCAGGATGCTGAAAAAATAAGTATCCTGCTCGAAAATGTTCTTTGTAAGTCTTGTTATTTTGTTCACTGTTTTTCTGACTATTTCCTGTACTTGTGGTTTCATTCAATAAATGCTTATTAAATTAGTAGATAGCTTATTATATCCTCATCAATTTCATTTAAGAAACTGTGGAATGAGTGTAATTCCTCCACAGCACTTTTCCACAAGAGCAAGACATCATCTATGTATCTCTACCATGCCATGTTATTTCTCACAGGTGGGACACATAGACGAAGTCTTCCTCAAGGAACATCATCATAATGTTTATATAAGTGGGCACCATATTTGCTGTTCCATGCAAAAAATAATCATTTCCAAATAAAAAAAAAAATATTTTTCAAAACAAAGTACAATAATATCATTATTAAATCTCTGGCTTCTAGAGTGTAGGTTGCACTACTTGTTTTCTTCCAGACAGCCTCCAGCCCCCTTTCTTGATTAATAGACGTATAAAGTGAAACCGTGTCAAATGATGCAAGTATAATACCATTAACACCTGACACTTTAATGTCAGATAACCTATCAATTACCCAAAAAATCTGTCATGTCTCTAATACATGATTTCCCCTGAATAGCAAATTGCCTAAGTGCTCTATCAAAAAACAAAGCAAACTCATCCCTGCCACTATTGGTCTCCAAGGGGGAGCTCTCAGATCTTTATATATATAAATATAAAGATCTTTATATATATATATATAAACAATCCAGTCTGCCAGCAACTTGTAGAGATGGAAAATGTCCTTTTTTTTCCAATAAAAGGACATTTTCCATCTCTACAAGTTGCTGGCAGACTGGATTGTTTTTTCTATTAGGAACCCTTCTGGCTGGAGAGGGGTTTCTGCCGTGCAATTTATGGGACGATACCCAGATTTGCTGGTGCTGCTACAAATGCTTTTTTTTTTAGTTATTTATATATATATATATATATATATATATATATATAAAATTGGGGTCGTAGGATGTTTAATAATCAAAAATCTATAAAGTTGAAAGATTGTTGAAATATCTTTGATAGAAAGTTTAAAATTTAGGGTCCTGAGAGATCCGTTTTTATATCTCTAATTGCCTCCGTATTTCTGCCACATAAAACGTAGTGTCCATGACAACACCCATTTTGTCAGCGGGTTTGATAATGATGTCACTATCACGGGCAAGAGGCTCGGCCTTAGTTAAAGTAGCATGTTTAATGTCATATGAATCAAAATCATTAAGTAATTGCTCAATATCATGTTTTCCTAACAAAATAAATGTCTCTACAGCTGGAACATCAACCTGTGGGACAAAAGTACTTGTTAAATAATTCAAAATCACTCAATTGCAAATCACATGAACGACATTTGGTAAATAATTCAGAATCACTTAAATGCAAATCATATCAAAATGGACATTAGTACAGGATTCACACTCTGAACCAACACTTTAATGTAATATTGCAAAAAAAACAACCTGGCTTAATGCTAGGGCAAAATGATAAACCCTATATTAGCGGATATATTTATCACGAGGGTTTCTTCCTTGTATTCATTGCGCAGATTATTGCTATCCTGCTTTTCACATCCTTGTTCCTTACTTGTCCTAAGTTGTCTCATGCCATGATGAATTTTGAGTTGTTCAAATTTGACCTAAAAAAGACACGGAATTGTCCTGCGGTGTTTTCCCCCAAAAAACACCCTGATGGCAGCCGGACCATCTTTCTGATGATCTTTAGCTTGTAGCCTTCCATTCTGCCAATTGTAGACAAGGCCCAGACAATAATCCTCCCGATCTCGATTCTATTTACCACGTTTTGTTTCCTCCAATTACTGTTTAAATTTCTGCAAATGATTTCTCATTAAGTCAGTAAAACAAACAAATTCCTGTTCTTCTAGTACATCATTCAATGAACCCCCCATTTGTTCTATACTCTGCTTAACTATAGTAACTTCTTTCTGTAAATATTCACTATTAAGAAGTAACAGGTCCATTGCATATTTATTAGATATCTGTGCAAAACGTTCGCAAAATGACGTATCTTGTGAAAATAGATTTGGCCTGATATGGGATCTCATACCCCTAGGGATCCTTTGGTTCTTGGAATATTCACCCAAAGTAAGAAGGTGCAATTGAAAAGTCACTAATCTCCTGGATCTCAAAATGAGTTGATAGATAGATATTAGTATATACATATATATTAGTAAAAAAAAATTACAAAAGCTTTCAGAATGTTACTGAGGGGACCTTAGATGTCACCCGAGCAGCACTCACACTCTACTTAGCAGTGACACAGGTTCGCAGGACACAGGTTCGCAGGAGGCAGATGTCGCCTACCTGTGATAGCAAACAGTTATGAGAATCCCGTTCTATGATGACCATCAACTGCTACCATTCAACTACTGTACTGTATTGACTGCAGCGGTGTCAACATCTTCTACTCAGAAAAGAACCCTGCAGAATTCCCAGTGTCTGGAGTCTCCTGCCCTTCCCTGGCGAGGAGCTCTGTTAGGTGACCTGCAAGGAAAAAGGTTACTGTAGCTGGGTGGCTGCTCCTTGAAGGCCAACCAGGCAAGCAGCATGTCAGTCACCAAGGACTGCTGTGCTGGTCGTGGACAGGTGTCCACCCAGTTGCACACCCTCCTACCAGTCCTGGAGTAGGACCACTGTGTCCATTGGTAACATAAATAAAAGATTAAATGATCACTAACTGTTCTCATTTCATACTAACATTGTTAGTATGGTTGAAAAAAGATATATGTCCATGAAGTTCAACCAGAAGATGGGAAAGGGCATGAATGAAGAAAATAAATGTTCTATACATTTCCATAAGCATTAATGCTATTTTGCTCTAAAAGGCATCTATGCCTTTTTTGAAGCTGTTGCTGCTGTAACCCGCACATGGGGTAGGCTATTCTACAAATACACTGTCCTTACAGTATAGAACCATTTCCGGGTGTAGGCTATTCCACGGATTCACAGTCCTCACAGTGAAGAAGCCTTGTCACCTCTGATTATTAAGCCTTTTTTCTCCAGATGGAGGGAGTGACCCTTGTCTTTTGAGGGCATTTAACATGGAGCAGCTTTGCCCCACATTTTTTGTATGGGCCATTTATATACAGATTTATTATATTTCCCCTTAAACACTTCTTCTTGACAAAAAAAATTTAACTCCTTTAATTTTTCTTCATAACTGAGGTGTTCCATGCAATCTATGATCTACAAGTACACCTAGGTTCTTCTCCACCAGTGACTCTCCCAGGTTTACTCCCCCTAGGACATATGATGCATGCAGATTATCCACTTTGAACCTCATTTGCCAGGTGGAAACCGAAACACTCAGGCTGTCCAAGTCTGCTTGCATGCTATACACATCCTTCATAGACTGCACTGCACTACATACAGTAGTTTGGTGTCATCAGCAAAAATAGAGACAGTGCTATTAATCTAATCTTCTATATCATTAATAAATAAGTTAAACAGCAAACCAAGCACTGAATCGTGCGGTACACCACTTATAAGAGAGGACCAGTCTGAGCTGCAGTCACTGACCACACCTCTCTGGATACTATCCTTTAACCAGTTTTCTATCAAGTTGCAAATTATATTTTCGAAGCTTCCCCTCTGTCCAGATTACTACTTATCTCTTCATAAAAACAAATCAGGTTAGTTTTACAACTTCTGTCTTTAGTAAAGCCATGCTGTCTCTCACTTATAATATTATGCACAGTCACATACATTTCATAGAGCCTGTGATTCTGGACTAAAGTGTAATGCACTTTAATTAAAAATGTTGCTACTTTTTGCCTCAAAAACCTCTCTAAAGTTCCTGCCACTAGGTGTCTCCTTTCTAGCTAATTTACAGTTCACTCCCTTTTGCTAGGCAAGGTTCGTCTATAGATGCAAGATGTATCATAGTGAGTGATCATAGTGAGTGGAAGGGGGAAGGGCTGGCCTCTTCACACAGTGAATGCAGATGGGAGCGGCTGATTTTCTTCAAATCCTCATACACATCTGCAAACGGCTGGCTCTGTGTAAAGGACTGAAGATTCTGCACATCTCACATCTTACAATGTAAGAAAAGTATATCTGTTTTTCTAATCTGTCGGAGGAAGAAGACTTATACAGTCATAGAACAAACTGTACAACAAAACCCTGCTTATATTTCAACTTTTCATGAGAACTCAGGTACCATTTAATTAACTAGCTAACTAACCTACTAACTAACGAAGGGACAAGTGCCCAATGAAATATACAGGTATATAGGTGGGGTAGGAAGTGCCTAAATAAATCTGCAGTACTGTGCAAATGTTTTAGGTATATATGGACAAAAATGCTGCAGAGTAAGAATGCCTTCAAAAATGGATGTGGTATTAGTTTATTTTTGCCAGTTAACAGCATACAAAGTACGCTGCACAAAGTTAGGGATTTTGTACAATTACAGTCAAGTGTAGGATTATCCAATTATACCAAACAGGTGATAATGATCAGAATTTTTATATGTAAGTTGAAACACAGTCATTACCAGAAACAGCTGTGTAGGAGGCTTAAAACTGGGTGAGGTTGTGGTCTCGTGTCTCAGATCGTACACTATGGCAAGACCAAGCACATCAACAAAACAGAAGGTATCAGCAAGGTCTCTCCCAGGCAAAGATTTCAAAGCAGACTGAGTGTTCAAGCTCTCTTGAAGATGTTTCAAGATTCGAGCAATGTTAAGGAGCATAGACACAGTGTTTGACGAAGGATACTTATTGCAGCAATTGAAAGACGCATCATGCTTAATTCCTTTTGAAATTGGAAGGTCTCCAGCAGTGCCATCAGCTCAGAATTGGCAGTAGGAACCAGGTACATCCATCTACAGTTTAGAGAAGTCTGTCCAGGAGTGGTCTTTATGGAAGAATTAAGGCCAAAAAGCCATATCTTAAATGTGGAAACAAGGCCAAGCAAATCAACTAAGCACAAAATCATAGGGATGGGGGTACGGAAAAATGATGAGTCAAAATCTGAAATATTTGGCTGTAACAAAGACAGTCTGTTTGCCTAAAGAATGGCGTGTAGTACAATAATGAGTGTCTGCAGACATCAACTGAGCATGGAGATTACCTGCCCGTTTGGGGCCATTTTTTAGCAAATGAAGTTGGGGATTTGGGCAGGATTAATGGTTTCCTAAATGCTGAGCTTTGCAGGCAGTATTTATTCATCATGCAGTACCATTGGCTCCAAATTTATTATGCAGCAAGACAACAAGTCCAAATATATAGTCAATGTCATTTAGAACTATATTCAGCATAGAACAGAACAAGAAGTCCTAGAAGTGATGATATAGCCCCCACAGAGTCCTGATCTCAGCCACAGAAAGATCTGTAATTGTCAACAGTGGTCAGGAGCACTTGACCGACTCATCCATCCCACCTTCCCGAGATGGGGCAGTTGTGAGGGGGCTTCAGTTTACCTGATGGTGGTAGTACTTCCCCTGGGGCACTTCCAGTTGTAAGCAGCCTTTAAGCTCACTGACACAGATGACAGTGGTTGGAAGAGCCCTTGATGGTAACCGCAGGAATGACTCAGGAGAGAGCAGTTGCAGTTGAACAAGTGATGGAACCATACTCAGGTAACAACAGCAACAGGTCCAGCTTCCAGATGGGTGTAGTAGTGCAATGGGAGAAATGGCGTTAGCAGGAAACTCCATACACATCCTTGCTCATTGGAGGCTGTATCAGACTGCTCTGAGGTGACTATGAGTCTCCCCTCCTTACCCCATCCAACCATAGGTTGGGCTGGACCAAGTTTTCTCAAAAGGAGGGGTGTACCACCTCCACAGTGAAATGCTCTCTAACAGGGGGAAATACACATGGAAACTGAAAGACTACATATACACACGTGTACAAAATTGTTGGCACCCCTTGTTCAATGAAAGAAAAACCCACAATGGTCACAGAAATAACTGACAGAAGTAATAATATATAAAAATTCTATGAAAATGAACAAATGAAAGTCAGACATTGCTTTTCAACCATGCTTAAGCAGAATTTTTTTAAAAAGAAAACTCATGAAACAGGCCTGGACAGAGATGATGGTACTCTTAACTTAATATTTTGTTGCACAACCTTTTAAGGCAATTACTGCAATCAAACGATTCCTGTAACTGTCAATGAGACTTCTGCACCTCTCAACAGGTATTTTGGCTCACTCCTCATGAGCAAACTGCTCCAGTTGTCTCGGCTTTGAAGGGTGCCTTTTCCAGACGGCATGTTTCAGCTCCTTCCAAAGATGCTTGTTTTGCGAAATGAAAACAGATTCTTTGGATTCCGTGTAATAGAATAAAGTAATAGAGTAAAAACACTGGACTATCCCCAATAGCTTAACATTTTATTAAGAAGACTATAAGAAGATAGAAAAAGGTCTTACAACAAAGAAAAGTATAGTAAAAAGGTCTTACAACAAGGAAAAGTATAACAAAAGGTCAAAAGGTCTTACAACAAGGAAAAGTATAACAGATATTAGACGGTATAATCAAACCTTGCAATACAGCAGGTATTTGCAAGGTACAATCAAATATCAAAGTCGATTAAACTGTGATATTATCCAAGCTTGCAATACAGAAGGTATTTGCAAGGTACAATCAAATATCAAAGTCGATTAAACTGTGATATTATCCAAGCTTGCAATACAGCAGGTATTTGCAAGGTACAATCAAATATCAAAGTTGATTAAACTGTGATATTATCCAAGCTTGCAATACAGCAGGTATTTGCAAGGTAATCAAACTTACTTAATCAAAGCTTACAACACTGCCAAGCTTCATTGATGAACTCCGATAAGGGTATCTTCAGGAAAATCTCACCAAGCCATTGTGACAGGCATGCAGCATCAGGTGTCCCCAATCTGCTGTGTAGATTGCAACACATGGCTGGGGGATATCATCGTCTTTATATACCCTTTGTGTGTGTCATAGAGTGGGTGGGTTACAGAAGTGTATACACCTCTATAAGGCTTTACTCATCTCTAAGCTCTATGCAGCAAAGTAGCCCCAGAATATAACAGTGCCTCCTCCATGTTTCACAGTAGGGACAGTGTTCTTTTCAAGATATGCTTCATTTTTCCATTTGTGAACATAGAGCTGATTTGCCTTGCCAAAAATTTCGATTTTTGTCTCATCTGTCCATAGGACATTCTCCCAGAAGCTTTGTGGGTTGTCAACATGTTTTTATATATTATTACTTTTATCACATTCAAGTTATTTCTGTGACCATTGTGAGTTTTTCTTTCATTAAACGAGGGGTACCAACAATTTTGTCCACGTTTGTATATGGTATAAATAGTGGCACATAACACAACAATACAGGCAAAACAATGCACTATATGCAACAGGTGTTTAGCAGTGTTCACTAGTATACTGCACAGATTTGCAGGACAGTTTGCAATAGTCCTTGCCCCCTCTTCTGGGAGATTCCCCTGAGAGTAAGGCCTAGATCCTTTATTACATTGTCTCACAGGCATGTTGACTCTGATTTTTCAAATGGAATAGATGAGTCTAGAGATGGGTCAACCTCTCTTCGTTTTGTTTTGGATTCAGGTGGATCTGGTCCAAGATTTGATTATGGTCAAACAAATGTGGTTTGAATCCCACCTTAAAATGGCTTAAAACACAGGTTCCTCAGAGCCTTGAGAGTGTTTTACACTACCTATGCAATTTCTAGCTCTCAAAGACAAACACGGCCAAAGTTATGCCATAGAGAAAGTGACATTATTATACTCTGGGGTCTCTTCAGACCCCAGAGATTAATAGGTGTAGGCTCAGGGGAGGTGTAAGAAATAAAAAAAACATTTATACTCACCTTCCATTACCTCTTTTGGGTTTCTTTGCTGCGTCTAGTGCTCTCTCTTTACCTCCTCAGTGACACCATGCACCCATGGTCACTGCTGAGGCCTATGATTGGACCTCAGTGGTGACATGGGCACGCTGAGTGTCATGGTGCTTGGCGTGCCCATATGACCCCTGGTGACCCAATCATAGGCCTCAGCATTGACTCTGGGCACATAATGTCACCAGGAGAGCACCAGATGCCATGGGGAGGCCCAAAAGAATTAATGGAAGTGGAAAATGAATTTTTTTTTATTTTGGTCACCTCCCCTGGGCCTTCATCTATTATACTCTGTGGTATGAATAGACCTCAGAGTATAATGCAGCAGTCATTTTAGTTCAGCAGAGAAGAATCTCCACTTTGGATTGAACCCAGCTCAGTATGAGTCGGTTCTCCCATCTCTAATTGTGTCCATTGTTTATTATGCAGCTAAAGGTGGTGCAGGCCAGTCAAGCTCTTTACAACAAACTCCCCCAACTATACCAATATTCTATGTGTAAATATAATATGTAAATAATCCAATAGGTAGTATATGAATGTCGCTATTTGGTATGACTGAGGAGGCATTATACATTGTGGGGGCGCTAAGGGAGCATTATACTGTGTGGGGCCAGTAAAGGGGCATTATACTCATAAAAACATTTAAAATCTTGAGGCTTGGACTCCACAAGGCCTCTGAATGTTTACTGTAGTACCAAAAGTTTAGCAACAGATCATTTTAAATCTTAGAAGTTGCAAAGTCTGGAATATGTGGTTCAAATGCATGTTAATGAGCCCTTGGTGCTCAGGGCACTCTGGTTGTTTCCCCTGTTGTCCGTCCTTGGACCACTTTTAGTAGCTGTGAATGACTATATACCAGGCACATTTCACAAGACCTGCCACTTTGTCAATACTTTGACCCAGTAATTTACCCATCGCAATTTACTTCTTGTTAAAGATTCACAGATCTTTGTGCTTGCCTTTATTCTGCTTACAACACATCAACTTGTGGTTTGTGGACTTTACCTAGCAGAGATCCAAGAATTTAAGAAAACTTTATCAACTTTATACAGTACAGACCAAAAGTTTGGACACACCTTCTCATTCCAAGAGTTTTATGTATTTTCATGACTATAAAAATTGTAGATTCACACTGAAGGCATCAAAACTATGAATTAACACATGTGGAATTATATACTTAACAAAAAAGTGTGAAACAACTGAAAATATGTATTATATTCTAGGTTCTTCAAAGTAGCCACCTTTTGCTTTGATTACTGCTTTGCACACTCTTGGCATTCTCTTGATGAGCTTCAAGAGGTAGTCACCTGAAATGGTCTTCCAACAGTCTTGAAGGAGTTCCCAGAGATGCTTAGCACTTGTTGGCCCTTTTGCCTTCATTCTGCGGTCCAGCTCACCCCAAACCATCTCAATTGGGTTCAGGTCTGGTAACTGTGGAGGCCAGGTCATCTGGCGTAGCACCCCATCACTCTCCTTCTTGGTCAAATAGCCCTTACACAGTCTGGAGGTGTGTTTGGGGTCATTGTCCTGTTGAAAAATAAATGATGGTCCAACTAAACGAAAACCGGATGGAATAGCATGCCGCTGCAAAATGCTGTGGTAACCATGCTGGTTCAGTATTCCTTCAATTTTGAATAAATCCCCAACAGTGTCACCAGCAAAGCACCCCCACACCATCACATCTCCTCCTCCATGCTTCATGGTGGGAACCAGGCATGTGGTGTCCATTCGTTCACCTTTTCTGCGTCGCACAAAGACAAGGTGGTTGGAACCAAAGATCTCAGATTTGGACTCATCAGACCAAAGCACAGATTTCCACAGGTCTAATGTCCATTCCTTGTGTTCTTTAGCCCAAACAAGTCTCTTCTGCTTGTTGCCTGTCCTTAGCAGTGGTTTCCTAGCAGCTATTTTACCATGAAGGCCTGCTGCACACAGTTAACAGTTGTTGTAGAGATGTGTCCGCTGCTAGAACTCTGTGTGGCATTGACCTGGTCTCTAATCTGAGCTGCTGTTAACCTGCGATTTCTGAGGCTGGTGACTCGGATGAACTTATCCTCCGCAGCAGAGGTGACTCTTGGTCTTCCTTTCCTGGGGCGGTCCTCATGTGAGCCAGTTTCTTTGTAGCACTTGATGGTTTTGGCCACTGCACTTGGGGACACTTTCAAAGTTTTCCCAATTTTTCGGACTGAATTGACATTTCTTAAAGTAATGATTGCCACTCGTTTTTCTTTACTTAGCTGATTTTTTCTTGCCATAATACAAATTCTAACACTCCATTCAGTAGGACTATCAGCTGTGTATCCACCTGACTTCTGAACAACACAACTGATGGTCCCAACCCCATTTATAAGGCAAGAAATCCCACTTATTAAACCTGACAGGGCACACCTGTGAAGTGAAAACCATTTCAGGTGACTACCTCTTGAAGCTCATCAAGAGAATGCCAAGAGTGTGCAAAGCAGTAATCAAAGCAAAAGGTGGCTACTTTGAAGAACTTAGAATATAAGACATATTTTCAGTTCTTTCACACTTTTTTGTTAAGTATATAATTCCACATGTGTTAATTCATAGTTTTGATGCCTTTAGTGTGAATCTACAATTTTTATAGTCATGAAAATACAGAAAACTCTTGGAATGAGAAGGTGTGTCCAAACTTTTGGTCTGTACTGTAGGTGGAGTTATCCTATAAACTTTCATGACCAGTGATGTTTTGGGAGTTTATGTCCAAGGCAGAACTTCCTCATTTTGAATGCAGCATTCTAAAAGTGAATATATTTACATTTTTAGTCTAAACCATTCTTTTCTTTTTTTTTATTTTCTTATATGAATATATTTCATGTTTTCTTTTAAAGTACTTTCTGTTATAAATAATATTTACCCCCAAAATGAATCCTTTAATTTTCCCATATATAGCAATATGCATTTATATGGTGCATTTCTCTCCCTTCTATGTAGATGACTGTGTGCTTTGTCATTGTGCTAGCTGGGCTGTGAGGAACGCCCCCTCCGACTGTACTCTAACATAGCCTTGTACTGTCAGAGGGGGCGTTCCTTACCGCCCAGTGATGACGCTGAGCTATGAGGAATGCCCCCCCCCCAGTACAAGTCTATGGACGAATACTGTCGGGGGGGAATTCCTCACAGCCCAGCGATGACGCTGAACTATGAGGAACGCCCTTCTGACAGTGGGGAGATATTGGTGCCGAAACTAACGACACCAGCGCACTGTCAGCTTTCTAGCAGTATATACAGTGCCTTGCGAAAGTATTCGGCCCCCTTGAACTTTTCAACCTTTTGCCACATTTCAGGCTTCAAACATAAAGATATAAAATTTTAATTTTTTGGTGAAGAATCAACAACAAGTGGGACACAATCGTGAAGTGGAACGAAATTTATTGGATATTTTAAACTTTTGTAAAAAATAAAAAACTGAAAAGTGGGGCGTGCAATATTATTCGGCCCCCTTAAGTTAATACTTTGTAGCGCCACCTTTTGCTGTGATTACAGCTGCAAGTCGCTTGGGGTATGTCTCTATCAGTTTTGCACATCGAGAGACTGAAATTCTTACTTGGAAAACAGCTCAAGCTCAGTGAGGTTGGATGGAGAGCATTTGTGAACAGCAGTTTTCAGCTCTTTCCACAGATTCTTGATTGGATTCAGGTCTGGACTTTGACTTGGCCATTCTAACACCTGGATACGTTTATTTGTGAACCATTCCATTGTAGATTTTGCTTTCTGTTTGGGATCATTATCTTGTTGGAAGATAAATCTCCGTCCCAGTCTCAGGTCTTTTGCAGACTCCAACAGGTTTTCTTCCAGAATGGTCCTGTATTTGGCTCCATCCATCTTCCCATCAATTTTAACCATCTTCCCTGTCCCTGCTGAAGAAAAGCAGGCCCAAACCATGATACTGCCACCACCATGTTTGACAGTGGGGATGGTGTGTTCAGGGTGATGAGCTGTGTTGCTTTTACGCCAAACATATAGTTTTGCATTGTGGCCAAAAAGTTGGATTTTGGTTTCATCTGATCCGAGCACCTTCTTTCACATGTTTGGTGTGTCTCCTAGGTGGCTTGTGGCAAACTTTAAACAAGACTTTTTATGGATATCTTTGAGAAATGGCTTTCTTCTTGCCACTCTTCCATAAAGGCCAGATTTGTGCAGTGTACGACTGATTGTTGTCCTATGGACAGACTCTCCCACCTCAGCTGTAGATCTCTGCAGTTCATCCAGAGTGATCATGGGCCTCTTGGCTGCATCTCTGATCAGTCTTCTCCTTGTTTGAGATGAAAGTTTAGAGGGACGGCCGGGTCTTGGTAGATTTTCAGTGGTCTGATACTCCTTCCATTTCAATATGATCACTTGCACAGTGCTCCTTGGGATGTTTAAAGTTTGGGAAATCTTTTTGTATCCAAATCCAGCTTTAAACTTCTCCATAACAGTATCACGGACCTGCCTGGTGTGTTCCTTGGTCTTCATGATGCTCTCTGCACTTTATACAGAACCCTGAGACTATCACAGAGCAGGTGCATTTATACGGAGACTTGATTACACACAGGTGGATTACATTTATCATCATCAGTCATTTAGGACAACATTGGATCATTCAGAGATCCTCACTGAACTTCTGGAGTGAGTTTGCTGCACTGAAAGTAAAGGGGCCGAATAATATTGCACGCCCCACTTTTCAGCTTTTTATTTTTTACAAAAGTTTAAAATAACCAATAAATTTCGTTCCACTTCACAATTGTGTCCCACTTGTTGTTGATTCTTCACCAAAAAATTAAAATTTTATTTCTTTATGTTTGAAGCCTGAAATGTGGCAAAAGGTTGAAAAGTTCAAGGGGGCCAAATACTTTCGCAAGGCACTGTAAAACCGTATGTTCATGAGGACATGAAAGCTGATAATCATCAGGCATTATTTGGTGTAATTATTGGATATTATGTATAATTTATATAATCTATATTGTTTTTTAACTATGTACCACATGTAAATAGGGAACATATGAACTATATATTTCCTGCTGTTAACCTATACAGATGACTAAAAACCATAATCTAATGGTAACAGCCCATTTACAATACCTATACAGCCATGTGCAGAGAATATGTACATTGTGTCGCCTTTGGAGTCTGAGGTCTCTTTGCATTATTTACATCACAAGAGTTACCAGCAAAATTCTGAGTACAGAAATAGTGGCTTTTGCTTTTGGATATAAAGAATTCAACAACCATGTCTGAATCCCTGGTGTTCTAGGTCTGTGAAGATGTTAATGTTAATGCAAGTTTCCTGATGGTCTAGAGCAGCAAAGGGGTTGTCCAGGCAAGACTGGACATTAAAATTTATTCTTTCAATTTGCCAGGCACAAGGAAAAAAAAAAAAAATATCCTCACCTTTCCCAAGTGCACTGGTGCCTCCCAGCGTGGTCCGGGCTTCACGGTCCAGTGTTGACGTGTGGTGGAAGTCCCATCCTCACGTGACCGCTGAGGCCAATCAGCGGCTTCAGCGAAGAGCATGAGATGTCACTACCTGAATCTTTCAAAGACTGAACTACTGCTGTTTCCACCATCTAATAGATCTGTCCCTGATATCTCCATTGCAGTCTCCAGCCTTACCATAACTCCCAGGCAGTATGCCCGCTGCCTCGGGGTTTTGTTTGACTCAGACCTTTCCTTCACCCCCCATATCCAATCACTCGCACGCTCTTGTCATCTCCACCTCAAAAACATCTCCAGAATCTGCCCTTTCCTTACCACAGATACACTAAAGACACTTATTGTTGCCCTGATTCACTCTCGCCTTGACTACTGTAACTCCTTACTAATCAGTCTTCCCCTCACTAAACTCTCCCCTCTACAATCTATTCTGAATGCGGCGGCCAGACTCATCTATCAGTCTAGACGCTACAGCGATGCCTCCAGTCTGTGCCGGTCACTACATTGGCTGCCTATTCAATACAGAATACAATATAAACTTATCACCCTCATTCAAAAGGCTCTCCATAATTCTGCACCTCCCTACATTTCCTCCCTCATCTCTGTCTATCGCCCAACCCGTACTCTCCGTTCACTCAATGACCTAAGACTAACATCTTCTATTATCAGAACCTCCCACGCTCGTATACAAGACTTCTTCTGAGTTGCACCGCTTCTCTGGAATGCTCTATCCCAGACTATCAGATTAACCCCAATTTCCACAGCTTCAAGCGTAAACTAAAGACACATCTTTTCAGACAGGCCTATCACAACTCCTAATGTAAACCCTTCCGTAGTTAGAATCCCTAAAACGTACCCTCTTCTGTTTATGCTACAACATTACCTCACAGGATATGATGCCGTATCAGACTAGCTTTATATGTCCAGGCACCGTCTGCACGTTAAAGGACACGACTGGTGACGGCTCATACAGCTTTATATATGTGTAATGACAGTAACCTCTATTACAAAATTGTCTGACCATTGTATAAGCAATGCTACATCTGTTGCCGCCCCTGCTACCTCTTGTGTCACCCCCTCTACCTCATAGATTGTAAGCACTTGCAAGCAGGGTCCTCAGTCCCATTGTGTGAATTGACTATTTCTTTGTAATATATCTTTTTTGTCAGTACTTGAACCCTACAAGTTGTACAGTGCTGCGGAATATGTTGGCGCTATATAAATAAAATGTATTATTATTATTACCTGTGACATCACGGGTCTCTTCCTGAGGCCTGCTGAGACCGCTGATTGGCTTCAGTGGTCACGTGACCACCTGAGGTCAATCAGCAGAAGGAATCTGGGATGTCACAGATGGCGAGCAGTTACACTTTGAGAAGACGCCGAAGCAGCAGCAGCAGACCATCCTGGGAGGACACCGGAGCACTGGGGACAGATGAGTATGATTTTTTTTTATTTTTTTCACCTCCCCCTGACCTATATAAAAACTAATAGTTTGCCTGGACAACCTCTTTAGTATACCTGGTAGTCCAGAACAGTGAAGGTGTCAGTATTTTTTTTCTATTTAATGCTAGGTGATATAGTTGTTCCACTCAATCTACAGTATTTGTAAAGTCTGATTGCTTGTCTACCTCTGACACCAATGCTAATAATGAACCATCCTCCTTCTTTGTGCCAGGCTTCTGAAGACACAAAACACTTAAAAAGAAAAAACACATGGGGCGCTTCCTTGTGCAATATGTAATGGAACAGGTAATACAGTATACAGTGACTGCAATATGGGCTGCTTACCGGATCCACTTCAATAATCGGCATTGAAATAAGCTATCTCAGGATATGTAGTATGAATCTTCATGTGTAAAAAGTCCCAGCTGCCAACTCCAGGAAAGGATCAAATAAATTGATCCTTTTTTGTCAATCACAATAAAAAACAAAAAGAACATTTTCAAAATACCCCTAAGAGAATATTTCTCTGCAAGGGGAAAAGACTTGATCTCATCCATTTATTTCTCAATTTCATCCTTTTTATTGTGCAGAAAATGCATAAAAGAATGAATCAACACATATGTGCCACCAATCCAGTACAATTAAAAACAAACACTTAATAAATTCGACATACAAACTGCAGCAGAACCGCTGTAAAGATTAAAAGCGTTTCGCGCTTATACTGAGCACTTCCTCAGGTATGAAAGTGGTCCCTCCTAGAAAGTCAACATATATATATACCCACTTCCAGGTCAAAAGGTAGTTAATATCCACAGAAACAAAAACAAACATAATATATACAGTATATATAAAGCTAAACTGATCCTCTGCTTCTGCAGAGTCTATTTATGCCATCTTTGGACTCCTCTGTGTCTGAGCCTGATTTATTAATCATTTTAGTACCTTTTAGATATTCTCTACTATATTTCTCTGGTTTTGGCTCGGCTCCATTCTTAAACTTGCTGAATTGCCTTCACTGATAACTGTGTCAGGTTACATGCTCTGCATGAATTTCACCTTTCCTTACTCTGGTTTAAGGCTAAGGCCTCATGGGTCTGTTTTGCTCTGTGATGTCCACAGTTGACCCGCCTGTGGGTGACCTACTCTTTCATAATCAATTGGCACTTTTTTGGTGAGGTTTAAAGCTGATAGCATTAATACAGTTTAAGTCCTTTGATAATGAATATGCAGGGTCGGATTTGGCCATAAAGCAACACATGAGATCAAGGGGCCCCACAGTGGTGGGTTGCATTATGGCATTTTTTTTAAACTGCAACCTATTGGAATGTAATGTGCAGCACCCCTGGAGGCAGGCCTGGATGGTAGTGGGGATAGGTGAGTAAAATATCAACCGCTACCTGTGGGAATAATCCAATAGGTAGCAGCCTAGTGTGTCACTGTGTGGGGGCCAAAACAGTGGGAAATATTATGTGTGGGGGCCAAAAAAGGGGGCAACATTATGTGTGAAGGGAAAAAAGGGGGGCAATATTATGCGTGGAGGCAATACTGTATACTGTGTGGGAGGTGAAAATAAAAGGGGACAATATACTGTGGGGGGAAAAATAAAGGGCAATATTCTGTGTGGTGGGCCAATAAAGAAGGAAATATACTGGCGGCCAATAAAGGCAGCAATGTGCAGTATGGTAGCTAGTAAATGGGACGTTTGACTTTGTGGGGGCCAATAAAGGGAGATTGTTTGACCTGCATATGAAGAGTAGTTTTGGCAAAGAGGAGGCGTGGCCTAAAAAAACAGTTTTGCTTGGGGTCCTTGAAATGACAAGTCCGTCTTTGTGAATAGGGATAATAAAAGGGGGAGGAATATTATCCATGTAAGCATGTGATGTGTGTAGACTGAAATACACCCTGACAGCATAATGGCTGAGATAAGTAGAGGAGATCCTCCCTAGTCAATACCATATCTTGATATATAGGAAAGTAATTTGATTAATACTGAAATCAAATCGGTATTACTTGTCGTTATATAGTGGTATTATTGGTAATACTGGGCTTGATATACTTGACTTTTCAGTATTAGTATGGTGATGTTTGTTGTTTGTATAGTGATATTTGTTAACTATATGGAAAGGTTTATCATTGCTTTCTTTAATGTCACAGGGCTCACATATCAGAAGCAACATGTCGGTGAGGGAGAGCGCAGGATCCAAAATATGCACTGGGGCACTTAGGGCTGTAGTTATGCCTGAGAACACACACACCTATTTCTTAAAAAGTGACATAACAGTTGTGGCTGACTTTCGTGTCATATTTGTTTCTATCATTGCTCAGTATTAAAGGAGTTATCTAGGATTAGAAAACATGGCTACTTTCTTTTAGAAAGAGTTCCATTTTCTCTTCTCAGTCAGTGACATTACATCTGTTGGTCACATAGCCATGTTACAGCTCAGTCCCATTCAAATGAATTGGATTGGGCTACAGCATGATCAAGTGATCAACAGGCATGATTGAGAAGAGGAAGTGGAGCTCTTTCTGAAAGAAAGCAGCCATGTTTTCGAGTCCTGGATAATCCCTTTAAGAATTGTTATCATCTATAATTATTTTATACCTAAACAGATAGGGGTGTGTTTTTCAGGAATATGTAGCTCCAAATTCCTGACACAGTCATACAGTTAAATGGATTCTGTCAGCTAGTTTGGGACCACTAAACCGTCAGCATTGCATTAACCATTTGGGGTTTACAGTCCCCTGTAACATACCATTGCCCATCACCAGAATCTGTAGAAATCTAAGTCTGAAGAGGCCCATGGTCTTCTGAGAGGTGTCTTTTGAGAAAGTCCCCCCAGTTGGACATTGCATGCAGTGAAGCTAAACTTAGGACATCATGCTTCATTGTGCATGCACCTGATGTGAGAGCATTTGCAGTGAAGTGTAGTGTATTGACCTTGGTTTTGCCGTGTGCAATGTACATGCGCTGGAGTCCCTCAGCGGACTCATCTCAGCAGACCCGGGCCTCTTCAAACTTTTATTTCTAGAAACATCGGTGACAGTATGTTATAGAGGTTTAGAACTCTAAACTCCAACTGTTAGCTTAAAGAGGACATGTCACATCCTCATCTATGTGCGGTATTATATATGAATTCAGCGCACTGTCGGTTTTCCCAGTATGAGCCATGGTGCAGGAAATATCGGTGCCGTTAATTTCGGCACCGAAATCTCCCCACTGTCAGAAGGGCAGGCCTTACCATCTAGCGTTATCGCTGGGCTGTGAGGAACGCCCCCCTGACAGTACAAGTCTAAGGAAGAAAACTGTCAGAGAGGACATTCCTCACAGACCAGTGAAGACGCTAAGCTCTTAGGCCCACACTTCTGATAGTGGGGAGATATCGGTGCCGAAATTAACAGCATCGATTTTTCCTACACCAGGACTCATACCGGGCGGGAAAGCTGTCCCGCAAGTCAATGAGGACGTGAAAGTTCCTCTTTAATGGTCCCAATCCAGATGACAGGCCCCCTGTAGATAATTATGGCTGCATGCAACCACCACAACGGTATGCTAATCAGGTTTTTTTACCACGGTTCATAAAACGGTTGTGTTGTGGGAAAAAACAGAATTCTGCTTCTGAGTACCTAGTTGTTTTTCCATTTATGTGCTTCCTGGACCACTTTTAGTCAACATACAATCAATTGTAAGCAGAAATGTTGCATAGTATATATTTGCATGTACATTTTGCCAAATATAACAATGACAACAGAGTTATAAAACAATCTATTTTTCTCACCCACATGCAACAGACTAACATTGCAAATGACAGCAGATGAAATGTTAGGCAATGTTCAGACCTAGCCTTAGAGAGCACCAAAGCAAAGGTGAAAATTCAACTGTGTTGCGCAGTGACCATCATAATATATTCTTAATATGCTGAGAGTCTTTTTTATTTTATTTTAAAGGTAAACACACCAAATTTATTCACACAAAACCAAGTAGTATTACCCTAGTACAAACATTAATAAACATCTTTATTAGGATTATACATATAAATAGATAAAATAAACAACACCGACCACATCCATCAGTAACAATCCATATAATGGCATGATACCATACTTAAACCCCAGTAATAGTATGCATAAGGGTAGACCCACCAATGTGAATCAGCAGCAGGACCCTGAGGTATGTTTCATACTTCCTCTTCTTCCAAGGAGTGTAAATTCATTACTGAATCCCTCTTCTATTTAAATCAACCCCAACCAATCGCACAACCACAGATACAGATGTAACTTAATGACAATCAAAGCAAAATAATGGTCCACCTCCTAACTTAGAATAACAGTCCTGGATCCCAATAGAAAAAAACAAGGCAGGGAAACAATGCATATCATCCCCTTAAACATGTTCATTGTAAAGGTAACAGAAATATTCTCTAATAACACTTCAACTTTCCTCTAAACATTAATGGTTCTTAGAATTAAATGGATATTGATTTTGTTATGAAAGCTATAGTTAAGTAAAGTAAAGACTTCTTCCTGCAAAGTTTTTTTCCATCTTATATAATCTATTTATATGACCGTCTACTGTATATTTGAGAGGCTCAGATTTTTAACACTTCTGAATTTCACAAGATGTCTATTCGTATTACATCAACTTGTTTTTTAAGTTTACCAGCTCTTTAAGCATGAGAAGGAGTCAGGAAATATTTTAACAGGATCAGAAAAAGTAAATTATTTCAGACATTTAGTGACAGTACTGGATCTGTATGAAAGGAAACATATTGAAGCAATCTGTAACTGAGAGAATCCAATTTACTTGACAACCAATTGCAGTAGATCAGAAACAAAACCACACTCAGGAATACGCAAATTAACAATTTGTATATGCCTTCCTTGTTCTGGCAACTGATAACATCCTGTGCCCATATATAAGAAGCTTCATAGTAAACCATCGTTCAAACTATCGCAGAAGTGCGCTGTAATGTTATCTACAAAGCTTCATCCCTGTCTGATTATACAGCACCAATAAATTACTAGTACTAGACCAAATGAATTGGACATTCATATTTACTAAAGGGTGGATAAAACAGTATTGCAGACATTTAGCAACTAAAAAACATATGGATTATATACCTTATAAAAAATTATTCCAGGGAAACACAAGAAGTTGCAGGTATAAAGAACAAGGGCATAAACATCTTGTAAATACCAATAGTAATCCATATAACAACAGAAATATGTGCACATTCATATCGAAATAAACAACAGGATAATAAACAAATACGGACATAAAAAAAAAAAATCACATATTGTTTGCTTCTCCGTGTTTGATTGTACAAATATAGCAGTCATTAAATGGGTTGTCCAGTTTCAGGTTTCTAGATCTATGATTGTTGTCATTCTTTGCTAACATTTAGTGTGTAAAAATCAGTCCATAGTCATGTGTTATACAGACCAAGGTCATGTGATGGACAGACAGGTACACAGCTCTATACAAGTGAGAGCTCTGAATACTGTGCTATGAGTGTAATGAGTTGTGAACCTGTGTGTCCTTCAAATGACTTTGGACTGGTTTTTATCCACTGGAAGTAAACAAGCAGCAAGCAGAGATCTAGAAAACTGGAATGAATTCATAAAGAAAGTATATTAGAAAATTGTATAACTTTTCAGTAACATGTATTTGCTGAAACCGAACAACTGCTTTAAGCAAAAATTCATGTGATAGTTTCACAATGTGGCACATTACAAAATTACTATTGTCATACAAAGTGAATGAAAGAAAGTTTGTTAGCATGAAGCGAGCATATGTTAATAAATTGCAAATGTTCATTTAACAACTGCTACTTCTATACTTAGACATACAGTATACGTTATATATTCATATTGCCTAATAGTGTTGAGCGAACCCGAACTGCACAGTTTGGGTCCGTGCTGAACTTTGTGCGTTTGGGAACTCGACACCGAACGTCAGCGCTGCAGTTCGGGTCCGGGTTTGGCTCATCCCTAAAGCTGGTTGATTGACTTCTGAGCAGCTAATCAACTAGCTTTAACCCCTTCACGCATTATCACGTACATGTACATGAGAGAATGTGGTTAGTTACCGCATCCCCAAGTACATGTACGTGGTGAGGTTGATCGAGCGGGCTCAGAAGCAGAGCTTGTGTGATCACCATGGGAGCCCAGCTGTACCTGACAGACAGGCTCCCACTGCAACAGCGGGGACGGTGATAACATGACCGTGGTGATAACATGACTGCGGCATCCAAGGGGTTCCGAGATCTGGGGGGGGGGGCCCATATGTATCTTCTGCAGCCTGGGGTCTGGCCAGTGACCCCAGGCTGCTAGGAGCCCCAGTACCTGGTTGATCCTGCTGAGACTGAGGAAGTCAGCCTATGCAGTCTATAGTGCTGAACCAGCAATCAGTATATTGCTGGTTCAGATCCCATAGGGGGAAAATCAATAAAAAGTAAAAAAAAAAAAGTTTTACAGCCATTTTTTGGGTCACAAAGTTTGGGTCCCTATTGATTTCAATGGGGTTCGAGTCAAGTTCAGGTACCCAAAACCGAACTTCGACGGATTCGCTCAACACTATTGCCTAATACTAGCCTAATGGAATCTCCCCCAAGAGCAATGTGAGAAACATTCCACAATAGGACACAATCCCTGTTAATAAATCTATTAGAGACATGTTAGTCATGCTAAGGCCCTGCAGACCACAGCAAAATAGCGCAGTGGGTTTTTCCCACAGCACTTTTCACCGAAAGTCCGCAGAGGTTTCTTCTGCAGACTTTCTTCATTCATTATAATTATAGGGAAACTGCCAGCGTTTCCGTAGGTATAATTGACATGCTGCAATTTCCAAAACCACAACGGTTTTTGAAATCACAGTGTTTCTGCTGTGTGTACTATTCTGCAATGTGTGGATGGGTTTTGCTAGAATCCCATCTACTTTGCAGTAACTGTAAAATGCCGCAGTATTTGCCGTGGCATTTACACTGCTGCCAAACCGCGAACTTTACTCCATGTGAGAACCCGGTCTAATAGAGAAATAGGTTGATAAATTGGCAAAATCAATTATAAAGCTATTTTCTATATCAATGCATCTTTTGGACATTGCTAGAAGTTTGTGTATTGCCATGTCTATGTATTTATGTACAGTGCCTTGTGAAAGTATTCGGCCCCCTTGAACTTTTCAACCTTTTGCCACATTTCAGGCTTCCAACATAAGGATATAAAATTTAAATTTTTTTGGTGAAGAATCAACAACAAGTGGGACACAATCGTGAAGTGGAAAGAAATTTATTGGATATTTTAAACTTTTGTAAAAAAATAAAAAACTGAAAAGTGGGGCGTGCCAAATTATTTGGCCCCCTTAAATTAATACTTTGAGCACCACCTTTTGCTGCGATTACAGCTGCAAGTCGCTTGGGGTATGTCTCTATCAGTTTTGCACATCGAGAGACTGAAATTCTTGCCCATTCTTCCTTGGAAAACAGCTCGAGCTCAGTGCGGTTGGATGGAGAGCGTTTGTGAACAGCAGTTTTCAGCTCTTTCCACAGATTCTCGATTGGATTCAGGTCTGGACTTTGACTTGGCCATTCTAACACCTGGATACATTTATTTGTGAACCATTCCATTGCAGATTTTGCTTTCTGTTTGGGATCATTGTCTTGTTGGAAGTTAAATCTCCGTCCCAATCTCAGGTGTTTTGCAGACTCCAACAGGTTTTCTTCCAGAATGGTCCTGTATTTGGCTCCATCCATCTTCCCATCAATTTTAACTATCTTTCCTGTCCCTGCTGAAGAAAAGCAGACCCAAACCATGATGCTGCCACCACCATGTTTGACAGTGGGGATGGTGTGTTCAGGGTGATGAGCTGTGTTGCTTTTATGCCAAACATATCGTCTTGCATTGTTGCCAAAAAGTTCGATTTTGGTTTCATCTGACCAGAGCACCTTCTTTCACATGTTTGGTGTGTCTCCCAGGTGGCTTGTGGCAAACTTTAAACGAGACTTTTTATGGATATCTTTGAGAAATGGCTTTCTTCTTGCCACTCTTCCATAAAGGCCAGATTTGTGCAGTGTACGACTGATTGTTGTCCTATGGACAGATTCTCCCACCTCAGCTGTAGATCTCTGCAGTTCATCCAGAGTGATCATGGGCCTCTTGGCTGTATCTCTGATCAGTCTTCTCCTTGTTTGAGATGAAAGTTTAGAGGGACGGCCGGGTCTTGGTAGATTTGCAGTGGTCTGATACTCCGTCCATTTCAATATGATCGCTTGCACAGTGCTCCTTGGGATGTTTAAAGTTTGGGAAATCTTTTTGTATCCAAATCCGGCTTTAAACTTCTCTACAACAGTAACACGGACCTGCCTGGTGTGTTCCTTGGTCTTCATGATGCTCTCTGCGCTTTAAACAGAACCCTGAGACTATCACAGATCAGGTGCATTTATACGGAGACTTGATTACACACAGGTGGATTATATTTATCATCATCAGTAATTTAGGACAACATTGGATCATTCAGAGATCCTCACTGAACTTCTGGAGTCAGATTGCTGCACTGAAAGTAAAAGGGCCGAATAATATTGCACGCCCCACTTTTCAGTTTTTTCTTTTTTACAAAAGTTTAAAATGACCAATAAATTTCGTTCCACTTCACAATTGTGTCCCACTTGCTGATTCCTCACCAAAAAATTAAAATTGTATATCTTTATGTTTGAAGCTTGAAATGTGGCAAAAGGTTGAAAAGTTCAAGGGGGCCAAAAGCTTTCGCAAGGCACTGTATCTATTTATTCAATTTCTGCTTCAATTATACCTGTAGGTAAGCCACCAACGTTTCTGTAGGTATAATTGACATTCTGCGATTTACAAAAACGCAATGGTTTTGGAAATCGCAGCATTTCCACAGCTTGTACCTCTCTACTTTGTGTGGAAGCGAGTCACTAGAATCCCATTCATTTTGCAGGGACTGTAAAACGCCATGTTTACACCACATGGGGCCACAGCACAGTTTTTCCCAACATGTAGAGGAAGGGCTTCATAAATATGGTGTTTGGTCCAAATGAAATAAATACATTAAGAAATTTGCCCCATTACTGTATTTTACAAATGTTTACAAACTCAAGCTTCAGACAATTTTATAGTAAAGTAACAGTCATGTCCCAGGACTTGATTAAATTCACTGACATGTATCTGTGATACTGCGTTTGCCTTTGAAGTTTGTCCCTCCTCTCTCTCTCTGTACCCCTAGCTGTGATGCAGTAGCTCCTTCCCTCTCTCTTTGCTCTAGTTCACTTGTGTGTAAGTAACATGTCTGCTCAGCTCCTGGAAATGCTTCATCATTTTTCACCTACTACTACTTCTACTGCTGCTGTGGTATGAGGTTTTACAAGATTTGCCTGGATTAAAGCACCTGGAATCTTATCTACGCCTCCTCAGTTGAGTTGAACGCTATCTGACAATATATTTCTTGGTGTAAGTACTGGTTAATATAGAGACTACAGGACACTCTCACAACCTCACTTACAGCCATGTTATTGAGTCAGAATAGTAACCTAAGGCCTTATTTATGTCTTTTTTTAACATTTGTGTTCTGAATAGACACATTGGCTGGTTGCAGCACGGTCTTCTGCAACTGGCCTTAGGCTAAGGCCTCACGTTGCTGCTTTTTACAGGATCAGCAAAGTGAATAAGATTCTGTATAATTCCATCCACACACTGCGGAAAGAAAAATTCTGTGGAAAAGCTGCATTTTTGAAAAATATAGCATGTAAATTTTACCTGTGGAAATGCAGCGTTTTCCCTATAGATTTAATAAGGGAAGAAAAACTCCCCCTAATATGCAATGAAAAACACTGCAGAGAAAAACACAATGCATTTCTGCTGTGTTTTTTAGCTGCGGTTCACTACATGGGGCCTTAGTCTTAGGCTAGTTGCAGACGACCGTGGGTATTTTGCCGTCTGCAAACTAGTCAGTTTTTGTGGACAGAGTGTCTTCAGTGTGTGTTCAGTGTTTCTTCAGCATCAGTGATTTATGTCCACAAAAATGGACAGAGTGTCTTCAGTGTGCCATCAGTGTGTGATCCTATTTTGCGGATCCACCATAAAAAACACAGGTGACATCTAATGATATTCCTAGCTTGTCTGCGAAAATGAACGGCACAGTGATGACACACTAAGTACATCAGCGTGCTGTTCTAGATTTTTAGTCTCCCATAGACTTCTATGGGCGAGTCCGTTCTGCAAAAACTGAACAGAATAGGACATGTTCTATCTGACGCTGCACGGAATAACGGCTTGCACACTGATCAGTGAAAAATATGGTCGTTTGCATGTACCCATAGAAATGAATGGGTCAGTGTGCAATCCGCGAAAAACAAGGATAGCACACTGATCTCACCCACGGTCATCTGCAACAAGCCTTAGATTGGATTAACACATTTCTTTTTTAAGTGTGAGGCCCCACGTTGCAGAAAAGCTACTTTTTATTACAGATTTTGCTGCAGTTTTTTGAAACAAAGCCAAGAGTGACTTCAACAGGAATGGGAAATATATAGGAATTACTTATACTTCTCCCTTCTGCTAAATTCACTCCAAACCACAGTAAAATATGTAATAAAAAAGCAGCTTTTCTGCAATGTGGGGCTTAGCTTACATAAGAACTACATGCTTTTTTGACTAATGATGGTCAAACTGAAAACCTCTGGTTTCCTGGTATAAGTATGTTGTATTCAGCTAACAAGCATAGTAAAGTGTGGTACTCACAATTAAAAACTCATGCAAAAAAAGCACCATGTGAAACCAGACATGCCATCTGGATGGAAGACTCATCACCAATACTACTAAATAATAATGTAATTGGAGGAAATCACATTCAGGACTGATCGATAAAAATGGGAAACACTTCAAATGTACAACATGAAGCAGGATCAATATTTCTCCTTAACAGAAATAAGGATACATTCTATATATAGGATTTGATGTTTAGTGAGAGATAGCGAGATGTAATTGTTCCTGTTCTTTTACAGAATTGCTTTCCTAAGGGAAAGATTATCCTTATTATCTTTAATAGGATCCAATCCATTTATGCAAAAATATAAAGAATGAAATGCAGACTACAAATACATTTGTATAACTGAGCCCGAATACTGAATGCAGACACTGTGAAAACATTTTTGGCATGCAAAAACAGCTAAAAAGAAAAAATAGAAGCAAGAAATCATACGTGTTCTGCCCAATGGATCAGAATCTGATGTTAAAAGTGTTGTCATCTCATTTTACATACTTTGTTAATATTTATTCTAATTAGGTTATAGCAACATGTAGTGGTCTTTCAGTTACATTACCTGTTGAATTCTCCTTATGAAGCTATTGCATTATGGGAGCTGCAATGCACTCTGGGTAAAGCAAGGAATTCTGGGAGCAAGAAACCTGCCCACAAGACATTGGGATGCCATCTCTTGCACTACTCCACACTTAAGCTCCATTATCCTTGTGCAAGCATATCTGGTAGGAATTGTCTTATTCCTATGTGAATGTATGTATTGTTCAGGACTGTTAGTGAGCCATGTATAGCTTAAGCAGGATGTTATTACTGTTAGTTATGTGTGTATATGTATAAGCTGCCATCTTACCATGTGCTTTCACTGTTGATTTTAAGTGTCATGGCCATGTGATTAATGTTCATTACTTATACCTGTATTTTTTGTATTCTTATAGTTTTACCAAAATCACATATCAACATATCATATCAATATCATCATCACATTACCATATTTACAACCTGTTGAGCAATAAATTCTTAGACTACAGAAAAAACAGTCTGTTTATTTGGAAGACAGAGAAGGTTTATGCTGTATGTCAGACTGCACACTGAGAGAACGTGTAAGAAGACAGAACAGTAAAACAGATGCTAGTCACAAGCAATAGTGGATTAGACTATATGGAGCCGCTATCACCCACATGGTCGTACATACGGGTATTGCAGCAGCTGCCATACAGTCACAAGTAACGAGTGTGCAACCCTCCAACACAATTCAGACCACGCTGAAATCTGTTTCTACCTAGATTGAGGTGCGCACAGAGACATTCAGTGGTCAGAAAGCAGACACGCAATGTCTATCAGCAGGGCATCTTCACTCAGGACGAGGTCCCGAACAAGCTGTTCCAGCAAGTCTTCTGCTGCTCTCGCTCGTGCAGAAGCTGAGGCGGCAAAAGTTAGATCGTCCTTTGCTTCACAAGAAATGCAACTGAAGCTAAGACAAGCAGATCAAGAAGCAGAGAAAGCACGCCTGCAGGCGACTCTGGAAAAACTGGCCGCAGAGAAAGAGGCAGCAGCCGCAATAGCCAAAGCAGAGTTCCTGGAAACCGTGGAGTTTCCCAAATCTGAGAAACACAGCAGTGTACTGGGGCCAGACCTAGATCAACAAGATCCAGCACAGCGCGTCTCAGAATACGTCCACCAGCATTCCGGAACAGGCAACAACCATGATTCACTTCATCAACCAGCCTATGCAGATTACCAGAGATCCAACCCTGATGAACTGCAGTACCGCAAACAGGAAAGTGTGCAACTAAACGATGTCGACCACAACTACCGGTCTACAGGACAAAAGACACAGCCTCAGCTACAATTAAAAGGGTCACCCTTCGCTTCAGAACGGTATTATACAGACTATCCTAGGCCAGAAGCTCCCAAAAGGTATGGTGATACACCTCACTCACACCACATCAGCACACCAGCTCATATCGGCAATAACCAAGCCTCCATGGACTTTGCTAAGTTCTTTGCTAAACGAGAGCTGGTTACCAAGGGACTTGTAAAGTTCACTGACCGCGCTGAGAGCTACAGGTCATGGCAAGCCTCCTTCCAGAACGCCATCAAAGACTTGGATCTTTCTTGTAGTGAGGAGTTAGATCTCCTGATAAAGTGGCTTGGGAGTGAGTCTGCTGAACATGCCAAAAGAATAAGAGACATTAACGTAAATTATCCTGACACGGGCCTACAGATGGTATGGGAAAGGCTTGATGAGTGTTATGGGTCAATAGAAGCTATAGAAAATGCTTTATTTAAGAGAATTGATAATTTTCCCAGAATAGTGAGTAAAGGAGGTTACCAGAAGCTCAGGGAGCTGAGTGACTTGTTAATGGAGGTATGGGTTGCTCAAGCAGAAGGAGATCTACCAGGGCTGGCATTTCTGGACACTGCCAGGGGTGTCAATCCAATTGTTCAAAAGCTCCCATATAACCTACAGGAGAAGTGGATCATGCATGGTTCCCGATATAAACAGGTTAACAATGTACCATTCCCTCCTTTCTCTGTGTTTGTAGACTTTGTCAGACAACAGGCGAGAATTAGGAATGATCCTAGCTTTGATTTTACTTTGTCATGTTCCACTGCCCCTGGTGTCAAATCTTATAAAACACCGGTGGCAGTTCACAAAACTAATGTTACCTCCACAGGTTCTTCTTACAGAACGTTCAAGTCTTCTCAAGAAGAGAACAGACCTAAGGATCTCAGCAAGCAGTGTCCCTTACATAAGAAACCACATCCTCTACTAAAATGCAGAGCCTTCAGGGAGAAGACTCTGGAGGACCGGAAGAGTTTCCTCAAGGAAAACAACATCTGCTTCAGATGTTGCACTACAACGTCACACTTCGCCAGGAACTGTGAGGTCAGTGTCAAATGCACAGAATGTGGTAGCACAGAACACAACACGGCTTTACACCCTGGACCACCCTCACAGATGTCATCGCAAGCTGAGGAGCCAGATGTACAGCAGATGGACACTGACGCAATAGACACCCCGATAGTCAGCTCTCATTGTACAGAGATCTGTAAAGGATTTGTAGGAGGAAAGTCCTGCTCAAAAATCTGCCTTGTGAGAGTCTATCCGGCAGGTCAACGAGATAAGGCTATTAAGATATATGCAATCTTGGATGACCAAAACAATAGGTCTTTAGCTAAGTCCACCTTCTTTGACACCTTTAGCATAGTAGGCCCCGGTTCTCCCTACTCCTTAAGGACATGTGCAGGTACTGTCGAGACGGTGGGGAGAAAGGCAACTGGGTACAAAGTAGAATCCATGGACGGTCAGACCTGTTTATCTCTGCCAACCATACTGGAGTGCAACCAGATTCCCGACAACAGGTCAGAGATACCTACATCAGAGGTAGCAGCACACCACCCTCATTTGAAGCGTATAGCTCACCTGATACCACAACTGGACCCCAAGGCTCCAATAGTCCTACTCCTCGGGAGAGACATACTACGAGTCCACAAGGTTAGGGGACTAATTAACGGTCCCCAGAATGCTCCATATGCCCAGAGACTGGACCTAGGGTGGGTCATTGTAGGAGATGTCTGTCTAGGAGGAGCATACAAGCCGACTTCAGTCAACAGTATGCTCACTAGCACACTTGAAAAGGGACGTCCTTCTCTCTTCCAGCCTTGTCCGAATAGTTTCCTGGTAAAAGAGTTGCCACACAGTGCTCCCCTGCCTTGTCCTTTCGCAGACCCTTCCTGTGAAGACCATGCGTGTGATGGTGAGCCAGATCACATAGGGTGTACAGTTTTCCATAGGACAAGAGAAGACAACATGGTCACAATGTCCATAGAAGACAGGCTGTTCTTGGACATAATGGATCAGGAAATGGTGAAAGACCAGTCAAAAAGTTGGGTCGCACCTTTACCATTTAAGCCCCAGAGACGACGCTTACCCAACAACAGGGAACTTGTCTACAATCGATTTGTCTCTCTCAAACAGAAACTTCAGAGGTCACCAGAGACAAGACAACATTTCTTTTCCTTCATGGAGAAGATATTTAACAACAACCATGCAGAAATCGCACCTGCGCTTCAGGACTCTGAGGAGTGTTGGTACTTGCCCATATTCGGTGTGTATCATCCAAAGAAACCAGGTCAGATAAGAGTAGTATTTGACTCAAGTGCCAGGTGTGACAGTATCTCGCTAAATGATGTCCTACTGTCAGGTCCAGACCTCAACAACAGACTTCTGGGAGTGCTTCTCCGCTTCCGCAGAGATTCGGTGGCATTTATGGCTGACATACAACAGATGTTTTACTGCTTTCTTGTCAAGGAGGAACACAGAAACTTCTTGAGGTTCTTTTGGTACCGTGACAATGACCCTTGTAAAGACATTGTGGAGTATCGAATGAGAGTGCACATCTTTGGAAACAGTCCTTCCCCTGCAGTTGCCATCTATGGTCTCAGACATTCAGCCCGAGAGGGTGAAACAAGGTATGGGTCGGACGTCAGATCCTTTGTGGAAAGAGATTTTTATGTAGACGACTGCCTGAAATCCACACCCACAAGTGAGTCTGCAATCAGTCTCCTCAAAAGGGCTCAGGAAATGCTTGCTCTGTCTAATTTGAGGTTGCACAAGATTGCTTCCAACAGCCACGAATTAATGGAGGCCTTTCCCTCTCAAGATCACTCAAGTGACCTAAAGGACTTAGATCTAAGCACTGATTCCCTTCCCATGCAGCGGAGCCTTGGATTACTCTGGGATTTAAAGGTAGATGCATTCACCTTCCAAATCAGCAAGGAAGAAAAGCCTTTCACACGCAGAGGTGTCTTGTCGATCATAAACAGCTTATATGACCCTCTGGGATTTGTAGCTCCTGTTACTATCCAAGGTAAATGGATGTTAAGAGACTTCACCCAAGAGAAATCTGATTGGGATGATCCTCTTCCTGTAGGAAAAAGAGACCTGTGGGCAGGTTGGAGGAAGTCTCTGGAAGCTTTGTCCAGCCTTCATGTGACACGACCTTATGCTTCCGTACCATCGACAGAAGTCAAAATACAAAGACTTTGCATCTTCTGTGATGCTTCAGTCAAAGCGATTGCAGCAGTGGCATACCTAAAAACTATAGACGTTGAAGATCAATGCCATATAGGATTCGTCATGAGCCGGACAAAACTGGCGCCACTCTGTGAACACACAATACCCAGGCTAGAACTCTGCGCTGCTGTGCTTGCAGTGGAGTTGGCTGAACTCGTAATGACAGCAATGAACTTGGAAATCAAGGAAGTTGAGTTCTACACGGACAGCAAGGTAGTCCTAGGGTATATCTGCAATGAAACCCGACGCTTTTATGTCTATGTCAGCAATCGGGTTCTAAGGATCAGGAGATCCACTTGTCCTAAGCAGTGGCATTATGTGCCTACACATCATAATCCAGATCTGTCGCACCAAACCACCTTAAAGACACAACATGGTTTACGGGTCCTAGATTCTTATACCATCCAACATCCTGCGTTGCCGGATCAGATGCATTTGAACTAATAGACCCAGACGCCGATGAGGAAATCCGCCCTCAAGTATCCGTTTTGCGCACAGTGACTTTGGACCAACACTTCAAATCCCATCGTTTCAGCAAGTTCTCAACCTGGAAGTCACTTGTTCGTGCGGTTGCTTGTTTAGTTCATATAGCTGAGTCTTACAAGTCGACCTTACCTACTGGACAGAAACCCTGCAAAGGTTGGCATCACTGTAGACATGCTTTTACTGCTCCCAACTTAGAGAAGTCCAAGAACTTGATAATTCGCACAGTACAATGGGAGTGTTATGCCAAAGAAATAGACCACCTCAACAAAAAGCAATCCATTCCTAAGGACAGTGCTTTTGAAGAAGCTTGATCCAATCATCGACCAAGATGGGTTGCTCAGAATAGGAGGCCGTCTTCATGAAGCCAAAGTGGAATTTATGGAAAAACATCCACTAATAATTCCTGGACATCATCATGTCACAACGTTGCTTGTGCAACACCACCACATTCAAGTGAAGCACCAGGGCCGATTGTTTACTGAGGGGAATCTACGAGCTGCTGGACTGTGGATAGTTGCAGCAAAGAGAAGTGTGGGCAAACTCATCTTCAACTGTGTTACTTGTCGCAAACTTCGTGGCAAGTTTCAGAATCCGAAGATGGCCAATCTCCCACCTGACAGACTCAGTACAGATCCTCCTTTCACTAACGTAGGTCTGGATGTATTCGGTCCTTGGTCCGTAGCTACACTGCATACTAGAGGAATCCATGCCAGTGCAAAACGCTGGGCGGTCATGTTTACTTGTATGTCCAGTAGAGCTGTCCATATAGAAGTGATTGAATCGATGGACACTTCAAGTTTCATAAACGCACTTCGACGGTTTATCGCCATCAGAGGGCCTGTAAAGCATATTCGTTCTGACAGAGGTACAAATTTTGTTGGTGCAGTGAAAGAACTTCAAATTCCCTCCAACTTAGACACTACCAATGTGGAGAGATACTTAAGTGAGCAAGGATGCACTTGGACTTTCAATCTACCACATTCTTCTCACATGGGAGGTGCCTGGGAGAGAATGATAGGGATAGCACGCAGAATCTTGGACTCAATCTTCTTGCAAGTGGGGAGTACAAGACTCACTCATGAGAGTTTAACTACATTCTTGGCAGAAGTTTCAGCCATCATGAATGCCAGACCATTAACTAAGCTATCTAGTGACTCTGGAGATTTGACTATTCTCACTCCTGCCATGTTGTTGACCCAGAAAACCAGTGTTCTGAGTGCACCATCTGGAGATTTTGGTGACAAAGACTTTTACAGACAATGGAGGCAAGTGCAAAGTCTCTCCAATGCTTTCTGGGACAGATGGAGGAAGCAGTACATCTCCACCTTACAACCAAGGAGGAAGTGGCAGACTAACAAGCCGAACATTAGGCCTGGAGACGTCGTGCTCATTAAAGACAGCCAATTGCACCGCAATGAGTGGCCACTGGGCCTCATCACTCAAACGTTCCCAAGCAAAGATGGGAATGTACCTAAAGCTGAGGTCAAAGTGTGGAAGCTTGGCGAGAGTAAGCTATTCCTCAGGCCTGTAGCTGAGCTTGTTCTGTTGTTTTCACAAGAGGAGTCTAATAGTGGCATCTCTTGATACCAGACGGGGAGTGTTCTGCCCAATGGATCAGAATCTGATGTTAAAAGTGTTGTCATCTCATTTTACATACTTTGTTAATATTTATTCTAATTAGGTTATAGCACCATGTAGTGGTCTTTCAGTTACATTACCTGTTGAATTCCCCTTATAAAGCTATTGCATTATGGGAGCTGCAATGCACTCTGGGTAAAGCAAGGAATTCTGGGAGCAAGAAACCTGCCCACAAGACATTGGGATGCCATCTCTTGCACTACTCCACACTTAAGCTCCATTATCCTTGTGCAAGCATATCTGGTAGGAATTGTCTTATTCCTATGTGAATGTATGTATTGTTCAGGACTGTTAGTGAGCCATGTATAGCTTAACCTTCCTCTAGTGTTAGCTTTCTGTTACTCTTTCTTATGTTAACGGGTCGGTTTTGACCCGTGTCTTAAATCACCCCTAGGATACCCTAAAAACAGTTATTTATGATCCAATTTGTTTCTTACCTCTTAGTTACCTTGTTAGGGTTTCTCATCCATGGAAGGATTGATTTTAATATTTTTGTTGTGGCACCCTATGCCTTTCATTTGAGAGCGTACCCTTCATTTTCAATATAAAAATATTGTCAAATGAACCTTAAGAGAATAATATAAACTTAAAAAAGTTTGTTATATTACCTGACTATTACTGAAGGGTTTTAGAACACATTTCTTAAATGTAAAAAAAAATGTACATATATATATTTTATATTATTAACTCTAGTAACATCTATGGTGTTACGGGTCAATTTTGACCCATATCTAACTACTTTATGAAAAAGGCAAAAAACAGATTTTTTTTTTTTATAGAACTTTAATACAAATAAAAGATGAAAATTATATTAACATTAATAGCAATAATAATAAAAAGTAGCTTTTCTAGGTCAAACAAACAAACAACAATCAATCAAGCAAATCAAATCAACCGAAATCAAGTACTAGTTTTTAGATGCATTAGTATTTAGATGCATGTGTGGCAAAAAGTGACACTTTTTGTGTGTTCTTTGCAGAGGTATTTTTTGCAGGCGAAGCACGATGTGTTTGTCTTTCTGTCCTTATTGCTAGGGCAGACCTGACACTTCTTTCTTTTAGAATCAGGTGGTCTCACTGGGGTTGTGGCTGTTGTGGTTGATGTTGAGGCAGGGCTGGTTGAGGAGGATGCTGGTGATGATGCTCTTTGTGTTGCTGTGGGTGTGGGCGAAGCACTTGTTGAGCTCTGGAGTTGTCGGACCAAGGCTGCAGCAGCTGGGTCTCGGGGCACCCGTTCCCTTTGGTCAATGTGCGCCTTGACAAGGGATCTTCCTAGTTCCTCAAGAAACATCCTCCGCTTGTTTTTTTTCTTTGAATTCCATCCTTGGTGAATGTGGGTCCACAACACAAATGCATTGTATGCTGACACATCAAGGATGTTGGAAAATACAACCATTGGCCATCTAGTCATTCGCTGGCAAGTGTAGGTGGCAGTCAGCTTGTCCAGGTTGTCCACTCCTCCTTTGTTTTTGTTATAGTCCAGGATGATTCTGGGCTTTTTGTCACTTCCTGATGACACAGCTGCATCTTTGTGAAGTGTGGACATCAGTACCACATTCCGTCGTTTTTTGGGGCAGTATGAAACAGCAGTGGTGGTGTCTGTAAAAACAAACTTTGAGGAAAGTGGAGCCCTGTCCTTCATCTGCAACAATTCAGCGGGCAGCTCAGGTTTGTTTTTTTTCACTGTGCCCACCATGGTGATTTTCCTCCTGAGAAGTTCTTGTCCAAGGTCATAGCTGGTAAAAAAATTGTCACAAGTAATGTTGTGACCCTGCAGTCCAGTAGTCATATCGAGGACTACACGTTTTCCTTGGTTTTTTTCAGGGATGCCGCTTGCAGACTTGCCTGTGTAAATCTGTAGATTCCATGCATAGCTAGTTTTTGCATCACAGGCTGCCCAGATTTTTATGCCGTATTTGCCTGGCTTACTTGGCATGTATTGCCGGAAGGGGCATTTTCCGCGGAAAGGGAGAAAACGTTCGTCTACTGTCACCTCTGGCCCTGGGTTGAACATCAGTGGAAGGAGCTGCACCCATTTCTCACAAACATCCCTGATGGGAGCAAGTTTGTCAGATTTTGTTCTGGTGTCTCTGTTGTCAAATCTGAGGACTCTTGATATCATTTGAAACTTTTGAAGTGACATTGTTGCCCGGAAAATATTCCTGCCTGTCGATACGTCCCAGAGACTATCAGTGGCCTCATTGCAGGATTTGTATACTCCAGCAAGGAGAAGAACACCAATGTAGGCATCCAGGTCATCATCATGAAGGTCATTCCACATGTTGCCGTGGACTTTTTTTCCTTCAAGGTTTTTCATAGCAATAATGACTTTTTTTATTGACAATGGCATAAACAGATCAAAACATGTCTTGATGTCACTTACTCTTGTCACAGCAAACCTTGTGATCCCAGGGGTCATTTTTATGACATTTGCAGCATCTGCCCTTCCATGTACATCTGGAGGTACTGAGCTCCAAATGATCTTGCCACTTTTGGATTTGAATCTTTCAGCGGGAGCAGCTTCAGCACCGGTGACCTCCTCATCAGACTGATCAGAACTGTCTGTGTCTTCCGGTTGATACTCCACATCATCTTCCTCCTCAGAAACCTGTTCATCTGTATCAGTTTGCTGCTGTGTGTCCTCTGATTCATTATCATCCAAGATATAATCCAGAATTTGGCTTGCATCTAATATTCTCCTCATTGTTGCATGGTGTAAACTGAAGATGTATACTCTGCAAAGTACCAACTGTAAGCTGATTTGGCCATACATGCCTGGACATGTCCCTAACTCAAGTTGTTGGAGGTAGAGCTGGCTGTGGGCTGTTGGTTTATATTGTGTTTATGAGTTCAGTTTTGGGACTTATTATTGTTTTTTTTACTCTTATATTAGACCTGGGTCGAAATTGACCCCAACAACACAAATGTTATAATTTTAATAAGAACATTTTACAATTTAGTAAAATAGTTTTATTTTATTGTATTTTCTTTAAAAATAAGTTCCTGAAAAAGTCAAAAAGTCTTGATGCAATAAACAAATGTATGTAGAATTTATATGCATTTAAAACCTAAAACGGGTCGGTCACGACCCTAACACTAGAGGAAGGTTAAGCAGGATGTTATTACTGTTAGTTATGTGTGTATATGTATAAGCTGCCATCTTACCATGTGCTTTCACTGTTGATTTTAAGTGTCATGGCCATGTGATTAATGTTCATTACTTATACCTGTATTTTTTGTATTCTTATAGTTTTACCAAAATCACATATCAACATATCATATCAATATCATCATCACATTACCATATTTACAACCTGTTGAGCAATAAATTCTTAGACTACAGAAAAAACAGTCTGTTTATTTGGAAGACAGAGAAGGTTTATGCTGTATGTCAGACTGCACACTGAGAGAACGTGTAAGAAGACAGAACAATACGATTATTAAATAAATATCTAAAATAAAATAAAATAAACTTTACATACATATAAATGTGCACCTTAATATTTGCTCGTTTCCATTTTCTCCCCCTGAGCTCCTGAATTCTGAGTCAACTCCTTATTAGCCTGACTATCGCCTTCTGTTCATCTTGAAAATAATTCACCTGAGAGAATTTGCTATATTCCTGATTTGGGCTAAGGCCCATGTAACGGGCTGCAGCAAAAAAGCGCTAAAGGAAAAAACGCGGCTGCAACACATCGCAGTTTTTCCCACAGCGCTTTTCACAGAAAGTCTGCAGAGGGAAACCGCCGTTATTTCCATAGGTATAATTGACATGGTGTGATTTCCAAAACCACAAAGATTTTGGAAATTTCAGCGTTTTTGCTGCACATATTTTTCTGCAAAATTGATTATGAAGCTATTTTCTGTATCAGTGCATCTTTTGGACATTGCTTGAAGTTTGTGTATTGCCATGCCTATGTATTTATGTATCTGTTTATTCCAGAAAGAATAAGAAAGACATGGTCCTTAGACAGATTTTACAGTGATCTATTGCTTCTGAGCAATTGTTTTAAAAAATGAACATAGTTTTCAGTACACATTTTGATCGAACTGTAATAGTCCACTTGCCACCTCATGCTCTTGAATGCATTAGCCCAAAGCAATATATCACAGCAAGAAGGGCATCTATAAACAACAGGAGATACGGTGGCTTCCACGTGCACCTACAGACTCTGGTGAGCTTTATGATCTCTTCATGTATGCAGGGCTGTCCAGCAGTCTTTGTTGCTGTGGTGCTATGCTTGTGAAGAGTTGCAGCCCAGAGATCACAGTGTCAACAGGGTGCTGTTGGACTGCTCTCCACCGCAAATATTGTGTTGCAATGAAGGTTAGTGCATAGTCCTACATTTAAAGGGGTTATATCACCAAGGCTACGTTCACATCTGCATGGAGGACTTTTTCCTCCACCGGTTTCAGTTTCAAAACGATGGACATCTGACAGATCCCATGAGGTCCACCAAGCTCCATGTGTAATTGCTGTTTTTATGGTCCGCCTCTCCGTTGTTTGGGTCCCCCATCGGACCCGAACAATGGAGAGTCAGCGCTAGTGTGAATCTAGCGTAATATAACCTTTTTATTATTCCTGCTCCTAGGCACTCATTTGTCCTGCATATATAACACCCATAGATTGGCCAGGTGAGCCTGAAGGGCTGACTACTTCCTGCCTCTTTAAATGCTAAAGAGTCTATATGACTAACTGTAAGCTTGTATTACATAATGCACTGCAATACAGAAGTACCAAAGTGTATTATACAAAAGATCGCACCCTCTAGTGTTAGAATCCCTTATTGGAAAAAAGTAAATAGGGTTTTTAAATAAATATATATATATATCTATGTATATGTAAAATAACATAATTTTACATATGCCAGAAAACAAGTGAGCCCATAAGCCCTTTTGTGGTGAGGGTGGTGTAAAACTGGTACTTGCAACAATTTTTTCTGCATGTGGCTTTAAGAAGTAACTAAACTTTTGGACAACTTTTGATTATCTGTCAGTATTTGTTTTTATCTTTCAGTATTTGATTAATGAATGAATTAATTAAAAACTACTTTATTAACAAATTTTGGATCATTTCTATGAAATCCTGCATTTTTTCAATCTTTCCCTTCCTTCAGTATTGAATGCTTTTCTTATCTCTCACTGAATGTTATTGTGTACAGGAGTACAGGGCTGTGTAATATGTGGAGAATGAGGGTGGGGGAGGGTCATTTCAAACAGTTATATCTCGGACAATATAAAACGTAAAAACTTGCTCTTTGTGTCATATGAAAGAGGATATTCTCTTCTTTCATGTGACACTAAGGCAGTGCTATCTAAATTATTTCCAGAGATATCACTGTTTGAAAACCCAGTCGGGATTAGGATTTTTATATCATATATATTATACAGCTGCATATAAGTATCCTAATCCCAACTGTGTTTTCAACCAGTGATATCTCTGGAAATAATTTAGATAGCCCTTTTATATGACACAAAAAGCAAGTTTGTACATTTTATAACAGTTTGAAGTGACCCTCCCCTACCCTCATGGTACCCTCAATCTGTTAAACACGGTCCATGTGTGAGCTATATTTTCCAGACAACCAGAGTTACAGGAAAAGGAACTCACTGTGCGTAATGGCTCAGTGAGCTGTCAGCGGCCACAGTACTGAACTGACATAAACCTGTCAATTCATTACAGTAGTGATTTGGCCAATCATCAGCTCATTGCATCATAACGCACTATGAAGCACTGAGTTCTATTTCACATGACATGGGCCGCGTTTCCTGGAACAGAGTTGCCTGAATAAGCCATTAGCTGAAATCTTAATTCAGAACTGAAGTCTATACAGCAAAACAGATAATTCTTTAACCACTACCGAACCGTCCATTGGATGTCCATGACATCCAGAGAGGGGATGTCTAGAGCTGCAAGGACGTACCGGTACGTCCAAGCAGATTTCAGCAGCTGCACGAAATCGTGCAGCTGCTGAATCGGGGAGCCGGCTGTTACTACAGCTGGAGCTCCCCTACAGAAGGCAGGGAAGGTTTATTACCTTCCCTTCCTTCCCAATCGCTGTGTACACAGCGCTCAATGTGCAAAACCCCCCGCTCCATTAATTTCAAGTGAATATCTATTTTTCAAGTTTTTATAATTCAGAATAACAGTTTTTAGAATTAAATGCGTCAATGATTTGAATTTATGTAAAATACCATGGGCATTGCACTGGTTATATCAGATATAAGAAGAGAACCATGTCCTCTTCTCTGGTAGTCACTAAGCCAGTGCTTCACAAACCTGGGTAAATTATACAAAATTGGTTCAAGGCTGGGGCCCCACGTGGCACAAACTCCGCGTTTTACAGTCCCTGCAAAGTGGATGGGATTCTAGCAAATCCCATCCACATATTGCAAATTTCCAAAACTGTTGCAGTTTTGGAAATTACAGTATGTTAATTATTCCTATGGAAACACCAGCGGTTTCCCTATAGGTATAATGGAAACCTCTGCGGACTTTCTGTGAAGAGCACTGTGGGAAAAACCGCAACGCATTGCCACCGTGGTTTTTCCACAGCACTTTTTTGCTACGGCCCACTATGTGGGGCCTTAGCCAAAAAGTGTTTTTACTTTTGGTAACCATGAATGAATCAAAACATGGACATTTAAATTGACTTAAAGATTCCCACATGTACTAAAATATATTGGAAAATCCTCCAAAATATAACTATTATTAAGATGAAAATTGATATAATTTTCCACTCTTGGCTTTATAAATAATACAAACAGATAATAATTAGTAAATATACAGTATTACATTACACATTGTTTGCTTTCTAATTTGTAAAGACCTCTCTTCACTTATGTTTTTCTGTAAAGTTAATGTTGTATCTAAAAGATATTTTTGGTCTTGGGTGCTGGAGACAGAACTTTTGAAAGGGCAACTGTAAGCCATCGCCTCGTAGATGGGCATGTTCTTTATGGTCACTGCTGAGTCATGATCAACGTTCTAAGCTTCTAAAGTGTTTCAAGCGGAATGCCAGCACTTGAAGGTAGGAAATTTCTCATTCTAAGAGGGAGGGAAGGAGAAGTTTGCCTTTTGTAACTTTCTTAGGAAATAGTTGGCGTGGGAGAGAAAATGTCCCATGGAGCAGAAATAAAAGTCATTACAGAAAGCTCTCTGATAAGAAAACCAGACTATAACATTATGACTTCGAGAATAAGCATGCTTTAGAAGTTGCCAAGTGAAATCATTTAAATCTCCACAGGGTTGTCTTAGGTTTTCAAAATCTAAGTGGTTTTCACTCAACAGATTATCCCATCCCTCTAGGAAGAACTATTGTTCAGTATAATCGTAATAAACTGGCTGCACAATTAGGCTTTTTTGGCTTCCTTTGATGGTATAGAAAACCCTTATGTACAAGTTGAAATGGTAATGTTTGGATCCATGTGGACTGACAAGCTTGGGGGCTGCTTTATATCCCATGGCTACAGAATTACTTTCTTATTCATAGTTTTATATACAATATGCTTTAGCATATGGAAGTAACTATATAGTATTTAATTTGATAGTAAATTGGCCTGTAATGCTCAAGATTAGCTTTTCTTTAACAATGGAAGCTGATGGATCACAGTTTGACAATTGTCTAATTAATGTTTATCTAAATGTGGCAAATTAAAGGGAGTAATATAGTCACTAATATTATAGGAGATTCAAGTCACAAGAATGCAACCTATACAAACACAGGATGGACACATTTAAAAAGAATATATCGTAGCAGTTCAAATAATAGAACTTAGGATTTTTCATCAGATATAGATATTTCAGACACAGAGTGGACAACCAGACAGGAGAAAAGATTTGGCCAGAGAGGGAGAGGTCACCCACATCGTCAATGGGGGACATAGGGACAAGATATTCCCAGACAAAAAAATTACCTTTTCATTAAAATCCAATAAACATATGATTGGATATAAAAAGGGGGATTTCAGACTAAAGACTAAAGACTAGTCAATTAGAAGGTTTTGCCCCCGTACCTGCCTCTCTACACAATCTTCTTCCTCTACATCTACCTTGTCTTTGTCCTCTCCTCTTTTTCCTCAAGCAAATGGAAAGAAAAGACATAAGGGGAGTCTGGAAAATCCGCAGGGCCAGGTGGCATCAGTGCAAGGCTAATTAAGACTTGTGGGGAGCATCTGTGTAGTATTATTACATATATGTTTAATATGAGCCTGAAGCTGGAAATAGTCCCTGAGTTATGGAAATCTTCTTGTGTGGTACCGATTCCATAGAAACCTATGGACCTCAACGACTACAGACCTGTAGCATTGACATCCCACTTGATGAAGACCTTAGAGAGATTGGTTTTCACACATCCCTACCCTCTAGTGAGCTCCGCTATGGACCCACTCCAGTTTGCTTATCGGCCAGGCATTGGGGTGGATGATGCCATCATCCACCTTCTGCACAGGGCTCTTTCTCACCTGGAGAAACCAGGGAACACGGTGAGAACAATGTTCTTTGATTTCTCCAGTGCTTTTAACACCATACAGCCAGGGCTGTTGGGAGACAAGCTGGCCCTTGCTGGAGTGGACCACCATCTCTCCAATTGGATCCTAGACTACCTCACAAACTGACCTCAGTATGTGAGAGCCTGGGATTATGTGTCAGATTCCGTGATCTGTAATATGGGGGCACCTCTGGATACAGTTCTTGCCCCTTTCCTCTTCACACTGTACACTGCAGTTTTTAGGTGCAACTCATCTAGCTGCTACCTACAGAAGTATTCTGACGACTCTGCAATAGTAGGCCTGATCACAGACGATGATGACAGGGAGTACAGAGAAATGGATTTTGTGGACTGGTGCCAGCGGAACCACCTGAAGATTAACACTGGGAAGACCAAGGAGATGGTGGTGGACCTCCGTAAGTGCAGATGCCCTCCCAAACCAGTGGACATCCAGGAGAAGGGCATCGAGATTGTCAACCCCTATAAGTACCTGGGTGTGCCCCTTAATAATAAGCTGGACTGGGCAGATCACATGGAGATCCTGTACAGGAAGGGCCACAGCAGGCTCTACCTGCTTAGGAGGCTGAGAGCCTTTGGAGTCCAGGGGGCACTTCTTAGGACTTTTTTCAACTCAGTAGTGGCATCAGAAATCTTCTTCGAAGTGGTCTGCTGGGGGAGCAGTATATCAACCAGGCATAGAAATAAACTTGACAAGCTGATTAGAAGGGCCAGTTCTGTCCTGGGGAGCCCCCTGGACCTAGTGCAGGTGGTGGGTGACAGAAGGATACTATCCGTGGTGAGCTCCATGCGGGAGAATAAGTCCCATCCCATGCATGAGACCGCGATAGCACTGGGCAGTACTGTCAGTAACCGACTACTTCACCCTAAGTGTGAGAAGGAGCGCTATTGGAAGTCTTTCCTCCCCACTGCACACAGTATTACGGCCCGCAGCGGCCCCTGCACACTGTATTATGCCTCGCAGCGGCCCCTGCACACTGTATTATGCCCTGCAGCGGTCCCTGCACACTGTATTATGCTCCATAGTGGCCCCTGCACATGGTATTATGCTCCATAGTGGCCCCTGCACATGGTATTATGCTCCATAGTGGCCCCTGCACATGGTATTATGCCCCATAGTGGCCCCTGCACTGGTATTATGCTCCATATTGGCCCCTGCACACGGTATTATTCTCCATAGTGGCCCTTTCACACGGTATTATGCCCTATAGTGGCCCAACCATGAACTATAATTATATTCTGGGGTCTTTTCAGACTCCAGAGTACAATGATCGGAGACCCAGGGGAGGTGACAAACATAAAAACCAGTGTAACTTACCTTTGTTGGACACCGGTGCACTCCCTGCAGCTCTTGGCCCTGTGTAATTGTGCACAGACGTCACACGATCAGGCCGGCGTCGGTCCCCTGATGATGTCACCAGAGGACCGAAGCCTGCTAGGAGTAACAACGGATCGCAGGGGTCTGAAAAGACCCCAGACTATAATAACAATAGTATTTGAGGCCCGCAGTCTCACTTAACGATCCCCGCACTTGCTCACATCCACCTCGCTTCCCCCTTCTGCGTCCCATAGCAGAAGGGGAAGCAGGGGCGGCCACGAGCAGGAGCGGGGATAGGAAAATAAATAGGCCGTTATCTGCTGGGGTTACTCCAGCAGGTAACGGCCTATTTGTACATATAAAAAAAAAAAAAAAAAAGTTATCCTCACCTACCTGCGATCCCTTGATGGAGCCACTGCCTCCTTTTCTTGTCCGCGACGTCTGCGTCTCAGTGTAGGAGGTGCAATGACATAATTGTATCGCTGCCTGCGCTGAGATATGGACATCTTGTAAGCCAGCCCAGGACAGGTACCGTGCAGCTTTTTTTTTTTTTTTTTTTTAAAGCGGCCTGTCCTGGGCTGGTTTACCTTAAATAAATAGTAAAAATGCCGCCCCCCCCAGATAGTGACGGTCGTCCATCCGGTTGTCAGCAGAGATGGCGGAGAAATACTAAACAGGAGAAGCAATGGAATAGTTGTCTATCCGTTCGGCAGCAAAGAAAATGGGATAATTAAAACAGGAGTAGCAGTGGAGTGGTCGTCTATCCAGTCGGCAGCAAGATGGCAAAAAGATACAAAGCAAGGCAATGACAGGTCCAGAAACAGAGCAATGGTCAAAACCAACAGATACGTGAGAACCCAGTCAGTAGAAAAGAACTAAGTCCAACAACAAAGCCAGGGGTCGGGAACACAAGATCTACAGTAGGTGCAGAGGCAAAAGCCAAACTAACAGGACAAAAACTAATTAACCATCAACCAGGTCAAACAGGAGTAGCCTTTTAAAGGCCCAGAACCAACAGGTGATCAAGCCTTAAAGGGGAACACACAACAGGTAGAAAAAAAATTAAAGAGAAGTTGCTACACTCATAGCAACAACCACTGAGGTTCCAGCTCTACTCCTAACAATTCTATTGCTCTAATCTCTCAGAGAACGACACAATCTAGGCAAATAACAGATGCACAACAGATTATCAATCTTTCTCACTATCCTCTATCTGAGGCAGAGATATTAATAAAACAAATTTGATTTTTTTAGTTGGGTGAAAGACAACCTTTTTGCACACAATATGCCACACAAAACCAATGAAATATTCTCATTGTAAAAGGGTTTTGGCGATCCAAGACTTTGCTAATTTCCGTACTGGTGCGGTGATTTTTGTATTTGTCTGTTCTTGTGGCCTATACTATATAGGTAAGACTATTAGAGAGCATAAGGAGGAGAGTTTTGGAACACACCTATGACATTGGCCATGACAGAGATAAGCCCATTGCAAGACATGTGAATAGCATTCTTTTCGGAGATACATCAGTACTTAGATTTGTGGTCTTTGAAACCATAAAGAAAAACATCAGAGGAGTGGATATAGACAACACTCTGTTGCGGAAAGAAGCACAGTGGATTTATTGTTTGAACACTGCTTCCCCACTAGTGGTATTTTTGGAATATATTTACATATATATTTCCTCAGCTTTATAATGTTATAACCTGCACCATGTTTTTCACTAGATTTTGTTAGTTAGTATAGATTAGGTTAAGTTGGTCATTAGGACCATTGGGCCACTTGGTATTACAATCGCCACTACTGTAAGTCCTGGGGGTACCTGAGTACCAGGAGACACAATTAGTACCTGGGACAGATGACTGCTAAAGGTGAAAATGGGTTTTGGTGGTTTTGTATACATGGGCTGTGCCCTGAGGGTCTAGATTTAGGACATTCAGTTTATTTATTTTGAAACCATTTTTGAGATCTTTTTTATCTCTCAGTAAATATATATACTGAAATATAATGTAATGGCCATCCTTGGACCATTACAATATATATATTATATATATTATATATACATTATACATTTTTCTAGGTGGCCAATAATCTTACATCTATATTATATGGAATTGATTCAGATGTTCTTTAATTCCCCTTTTGATAGATGTCCTAATACACCTTTCTGTCACCTCCTGGCCCTTTAAGAACTGTGGGCGTTATTCATCACTTAAATGTTTGGCGCCTAGGCATGTTCTTGCAAGACACTGGCATGTTCTGACACTTTGGAGCAATGCCCTGATTGCATAGGAGAGGGGACCAATGGATGAATAGCATACTATTGTTTATATTCATGGAGATGGCTCTATTTTGGTCAACTGTTTAGCACCTATTTCTCTTCTTATGGTGTGCTCATACTAGCCTGTGAATGGGTGACTATATGTGGGTTAAACCTTGATCCATCGCTCCTTTTTTTGGTGTTGCGTATAATTCATTATATCTATACAATCATGACCCCTGAAATTTTTCAGAAAATGAAATATTTCTCCCAGAAAATTCTTGCAATTACACGTTTTGTTATACACATGTTTATTTCCTTTGTGTATATTGGAATAACACAAAAAAAACTGAGAAAAAAAGGTAAATTGGACATAATTTCACACAAAACTCCAAAAATGGCCCAGACAAAATTGTTTCACCTTTTCAAAATTGTGGTTAAATAACTTTGTTTCAAGCATGTGATGCTCGTTCAAACTCACCTGTGGCAAGTAACAGATGTGGGCAATATAAAAATCACACCTGAAACCAGATAAAAAGGAGAGAAGTTGGCTCAATGTTTGCATTGTGTGTCTGTGTGTGCCATACTAAGCATGGAGAACGGAAAGAGGAGAAGAGAACTGTCTGAGGACTTGAGAACCAAAATTGTGGAAAAATATCAACAATCTCAAGGTTACAAGTTCGTTTCCAGAGATCTTGATGCTCCTTTGTCTACAGTGTGCAACATGATCAAGAAGTTTACAATCCATGGCACTGTAGAGAAAAATTGCTGAAAAGTTACAACACAGGATAGTCCAGATGGTGGATAAGCAGCCCCAATCAAGTTCCAAAGAAATTTAAGCTGTCCTGCAGGTTCAGGGTGCATCAGTGTCAGCAAGAACTTTCCGTCAACATTTAAATAAAATGAAACGCTATGGCAGGAGATCCAGGAGGACCCCACTGCTGACACAGTGCAGAGACATAAAAAACGTAGACTACAGTTTGCCGAAATGTACATGAGTAAGTCAAAATCCTTCTGGGAAAAGGTCTTGTGCACAGATGAGACCAAGATAGAGCCTACAAAGAAAAGAACACAGTACCAACAATCAAATGGAGGTTCAAAGATGTTTTGAGATTGTTTTGCTGCCTCTGGCACTGAGTGCCTTGACTGTGTGCAAGGCATCATGAAATCTGAAGATTACCAAAGGATTTTGGGTCTCAATATAGGGCCCACTGTCAGAAAGCTGGGTTTGCATCCTAGGTCATGGGTCTTCCAGCAGGACAATAACCCCAAACATTCTTCAAAAAGCACACCAAAATGGATGGAAACAAAGTACTAGAGAGTTCTGAAGTGGTGAGCAATGAGTCCGGATCTAAATCCCATTGAATACCTGTGGAAAAATCTTAAAAGGCACCCTTTAAATATGAGAGACCTGGAGCGGTTTGCAAAACAAGAGTGGTCCAAAATTCCAGTTGAGAGGTGTAAGAAGCTTGTTGGTTTTAGGAAACGATTAATTTCAGTTATTTTTTCCAAAGGGTATGCAGCCAAATATTGAGGTTTGAGGGTGCCAGTAATTTTGTCCAGCCCATTTTTGGAGTTTTGTGTGAAATTACATTATATTTGGCTTTTTTTTTCTCTGTTTAGTTGTGGTGTTCCAATACACACAAAGGAAATAAATATGTGTATAACAAAGCATAAGTAATTGCAATAATTTTCTGGGAGAAATACTTAATTTTCTGGAAAAATTTCAGGGGTGCCAACTAATGACCTTAGTTTGAGTACAGATAGTAGTTACTATCTATAGTGTATGATATATGTTTGACCGATGTTTATGTAGTCACATACATTGGAATATGTTTAGCTATTTGGTTATTCCTGTATTCTGGGCCAACTCTTACCCTAATGTATGAGGAGGCATAATTTCCTCCATGTGCCAATTGACAATTTAGATATGTGATGCCAATTGTCTATTGAATTTTATATTAGGTACTGGAATTTTTTTTTGTCTCCTGATGAACTCTCTGACTGAGAGGGAAACGCATTGAGTTTCAGTCATCCTTCCGGTACTTTTTTACTTTATTTTTTTTAACTAGGTGATGGTTTATTTGATTTTTTTTACATAGATTTTAGTTTATGAATATTAAAGGTTATATTTTAAGGGATTATTCTATGTGATTGTACTATTCCTCCAATTCCATTGAATGTCGATAGCCATAGACATTAATGCCTAATAAAAAAATAATAATGTTCACATCCGCCATAAGTCCGTAATTTTGAACAGAACCAAAAGTCCCATACTCTGCTCCAAAATAATGGACCTGTAATGGATTTGATGAAAACAGATGCTAATGGACGACAGAACAAATCCCATTGAAATCAATGGGATTTTTAATGGATTTTTGACAGATCTGTTTGTGCTCGTTGTTAACATTTTCTGACGGATGCTAACAACGGACATTAACAACAGTAGTGGGTAAGCCCCTTAACATGCTCTTTATATACACATTCATGTCACTTAGTTGAAAATTTACCTTTCAGCAGTTTTTCATTATTACCACTTACTTTTCCAGACTTTTGTTAACCCTGTCCCAACTTTTGAGATGTTGCTGCCATCAATTTTAAAATGAGTTATTTTTTAAATTAAATTGAATGTATAACTTCCAACTTCTGACATGTTCTATTGTGAATGAAATATGATTATATACTACTCACGACTCTGGAAATTCCAGTTAGCCGTATGCCAGTGGACGCTGCCATCCAGATTCCTGCATCAGTACAATCCCTGTTAGCGGTTGTGGCTTATCACAACGAAACAAGGTGAGCAGCCATTTTGTAAACTCCCTAGCATCTGGTTTCTCTCCAATATATATTCATACCGGTTCCGCACAAGGAGCGCGTCTTTCCTGTTTTTTTTCTCTTTCATAGTACCTTTATTGGATCCTCTGGTATAATTACCAGTATTGGGTGTTGTTGAAGGGTCCCCCTCCATTCACCACTGGAAAGATTTTGCAGCACCTTGGAACCAATAACCATCAATCACAGATGGACTACTGCAAAGACAGATTCACTCAAAGAGAAATCCTCCTGAACCAATACCTGAAGAAGGAGGATGCCTCTCACATGTCACAGTAAGAACAACAAGGCTATGGAACTCTCTGCCCCAGGAAGTGGTGATGGTGGATTCATTGAACAAGTTCAAAGAGGGCCTGGATGCCTTTCTCAAACAGAATAACATTATGGGTTATGGGTTTTAGATTTTAAGGGCACATTGATCCAGGGTTTTATACTGATTGCCAGATTGGAGTCGGGAAGCAATTTTTTCCCATGAAATGGGGCAATTGGCATAAGCCTCATGGTTTTTTTTGCCTTCCTCTGGATCAACACTGTAGGGGACTGTAGGGTTATAGGTTGGACTTGATGGACTGATGTCTTCATCCAACCTCATCTACTATGTAACTATGTCATCCGTAAGGAAGGAAAAAAGAGAAGTGGAAGATCTCATCTCCACCCAGAAGTTAAGTGACCTATTTTTCAAATTGGAGTTATTACTAAAAGAGGAAACGCAACATCATCTTCACTTTGTATTCAAGACCTACTTGTCAGAAAATCTCATACCAAGAGGTTTGAGAATAAGACTTGATCCTCCATTTAAGAACAATACCACATTTATTTCAAAATGGGAGAAGCTCCTGAATGATTGTTCAGATGGACTTTTATCACTATTACACGACGAAAGACAAAATCTGATACAAAGAGTTAGATCACAAATTGATGAACTCCATCTCACTCTATCCCAACACCGTACACATAGCTCATTCCTTAAATACGACAGACTATTGACCTCAAGAATCCTGTTTTTTGAAAAAGACCTTTGTAATAGAAAATACAAAAAACTCCAAAGAGATAGAAATGACTACTTACAACACAACACAACACAACACAACAAAACAGGCTAATACACCTACCATTTCCAAACATAAGTCTTCCTTTAATCACAACCATAACCTCCATTTACCCATACGTCAAATACACAAGAAAAAAATTTCCACATAATACAATGATCAATACCATTCAAAACCCGCCACAGCCACCATTGACGACATCAGATCAACAAATACCATCAACATCAATCTCACCTGGTTCCACAATCAATCTCATATCCTCCCACAACAGTGCCCCGCCCTCTACTACAACCACCGACCACTCATTGGTCCCAATACAAAAGCCACCGGAAGCCCAAATACTCTAAGCATTACACCCTCCAACATTTCCATTTTAGAGACCTTACAACAATCCTGACCCAGTAGAATCATTGCTTGAACTTAGTATCTACAGTACCTCTATAACCCTAGAAGATTCCTTGCTTACCATCTATAATACACCCTCATCAGTTACACCTTCTATTACTCGCCCCCTCTCTGTCAATCCTGGTCCCTCTCATCATAATACCAAAGTTACTAACATGAATTCTTTTTTAGAATTACCCCTAGTTCTCTCACCGAAAATAACGTTTCATGTACAAGAACAAGCACAAAACATACTCACCTCAGAAGCCATATAGCCTCCCAATATCAAGAACCCATCTACCAAAATAACACAATTCTTCCACCCTATCCATACCCCCCACAAGAGACCACAAAAAAGAAAACCAAAAGAGGATGTAGAGGAAGAAGGGCTAATACAAAAAGAACAGGTAGTCACCAAAACAAGGCCCAACCCAAAAAAGAACAAAATAAATCCACAGTAAAAATTTTCAACTTATCATCTTATTCATTATCCAAATCTGAAACAGACCTACTCACAAAGGGCCTTTCCTTTTGCCCGAATGATAAGATAGATGAATTCAATCTATTTCTTGACCTTAACCATTTCACCCGAAAACTTACTCTAAAACGGCATTTTGAAATCATCAAAAAAAACTTCCTCCCAGTCAGTAATAAGAGACAATAGTAATTCATCAGAAACACATAGAGAGAATTTTTTTTCTTTTACATCCCAACTCCCCAACACCAAAACAAACAAATTTAAAACCCAGGTCCATTTTTTACCCGGTGCATCACAGAGGTAACTACATAGAGACCTTTTTTTCCGTTGTATCAGACACTTTTAGAAAAATAAACTCCCAAGACGTACCAAGTAGTTTCAAAAACAAGGGCAATTTGACATGGTTTGAGAGAAAAGCCCTAAAAACCTATCATAAAACACTGATTTGGTGACTAGGAGTGCTGACAAAGGTGGGGGGATAGTACTACAAAATCGGGAGGATTATTTAGCCGAAGCATATAGAATCCTATATGACACAGACTATTATAAGAAAATAACCAAAGACCCCTCAATTGAATTTTTGAATAAATATAACACACTCATAAACGAAGCCAAAACACATGGCATCCTAAACAAAAAAGAAAAGGAATTCTTGACTATAAAATCCCCTAAAATGGCCCTCTACTATCACCTACCTAAAATCCACAATCCATTATTTCGGGGATTAACTCTTTAACTTTTAATTTATCCGAATACATAGACCATCATTTGCAGGGGTATGTACAGGGTCTACCTTCCTATCTGAAAGACTCATCCTCACTCATTATCAAATTGAAAGACATCATATGGTCCGATGATTATCTTTGGGCAACATTGGATGTCAGTGCATTGTATTCAAACATACCACATCAAAAAGGTATGTGGGCGGTTTCCCATTACTTAGATAGGACCCTTTATTACCTACCAGTCAAAAAAACTTTCATCTTGATAGTATGCTGTTTATCTTACAACACAATATTTTCTCATTTGAAGACAAGCTACAGTGGGGAAAAAAGTATTTGGTCAGCCACCAATTGTGCAAGTTCTCCCACTTAAAAAGATGAGGCAGGCCTGTAATTGTCATCATAGGTAGACCTCAACTATGAGAGACAAAATGAGAAAACATATCTAGAAAATCACATTGTCTGATTTTTTAAGAATGTATTTGCAAATTATGGTGGAAAATAATTATTTGGTCACCTACAAACAATTAAGATTTCTGGCTCTCACAGACCTGTAACTTCTTCTTTAAGAGGCTCCTCTGTCCTCCACTCATTACCTGTAGTAATGGCTCCTGTTTGACATTGTTATCAGTATAAAAGACACCTGTCCACAACCTCAAACAGTCACACTCCAAACTCCACTATGGTGAAAACCAAAGAGCTGTGGAAGGACACCAGAAACAAAATTGTAGACCTGCACCAGGCTGGGAAGACTGAATCTGCAATAGGCAAGCAGCTTAGTGTGAAGAAATCAACTGTGGGAGCAATAATTAGAAAATGGAAGACATACAAGACCACTGATAATCTCCCTCGATCAGGGGCTCCACGCAAGATCTCACCCCGTGGGATCAAAATGATCACAAGAACGGTGAGCAAAAATCCCAGAACAACACGGGGGACCTAGTGAATGACCTGAAGAAAGCTGGGACTAACGTAACAAAGGCTACGTCAGTAACACACTACGCCGCCAGGGACTCAGATCCTGCAGTGCCAGATGTGTCCCCCTGCTTAAGCCAGTACATATCCGGGTCCGTCTGAAGTTTGCTAGAGAGCATTTGGATGTTCCAGAAGAGTGTTGGGAGAATGTCATATGGTCAGATGAAACCAAAGTAGAACTGTTTGATAGAAACACAACTCGTCGTGTTTGGAGGAGAATGAATGCTCAGTTGCATCCAAAGAATACCATACCTACTGTGAAGCATGGAGGTGGCAACATCATGCTTTGGAGCTGTTTCTCTGCAAAGGGACCAGGACGACTGATCCGTGTACATAAAAGAATGAATGGGGCCCTGTATCGTGAGATTTTGAGTGCAAACCTCCTTCCATCAGCAAGGGCATTGAAGATGAAACGTGGCTGGGTCTTTCAGCATGACAATGATCCCAAGCACACCGCCAGGGCAACGAAGGAGTGGCTTCGTAAGAAGCATTTCAAGGTCCTGGGGTGGCCTAGCCAGTCTCCAGATCTCAACTCCATAGAAAACCTTTGGAGGGAGTTGAAAGTCCGTGTTACCAAGCGACAGCCCCAAAACATCACTGCTCTAGAGGAGATCTGCATGGAGGAATGGGCCAACATACCAGCAACAGTGTGTGCCAACCTTGTGAAGACTTACAGAAAACGTTTGACCTCTGTCATTGCCAACAAAGGATATATAACAAAGTATTGAGATGAACTTTTGTTATCGACCAAATACTTATTTTCCACCATAATTTGCAAATAAATTCTTAAAAAATCAGGCAATGTGATTTTCTGGATTTGTTTTCTCATTTTGTCTCTCATAGTTGAGGTCTACCTATGACAATTACAGGCCGGCCTCAACTTTTTAAGTGGGAGAACTTGCACAATTGGTGGCTGACTAAATACTTTTTTTCCCCACTGTATATCAACAATGTCGGGGTACTGCAATGGGTACTAAGTTTGCACCTAGTTTTGCAAACCTTTACATGGGACAATTCGAAAAAACATTCATATACCAAGAACACACATGGTCCGAAAATATCATCTTTTATACCCGCTGCATTGATGACCGCCTCCTTATCTGGAAAGGGTTATCAGTCAGTCTTAATAAATTCATCAAATATCTGAACCACAATGATTGGGGGTTAACATTCACTAGTACCCATTCAAGGACTCATATCGAATATCTAGACCTAGTTCTTAATACAGATCATACCAAATTATTACAAAAACATTTTTTAAAATAGCCTGCTAGATTTTTACAGTGACCATTACCAGAAATGGAAGTTAAACATACCATTTAGTCAATTCAAACGTCTTAGAAGAAATTGTACATTAAACAGGGACTTTGAATCACAAAGTAAAGCTATGACAAAAAGATTCTGTGAAAAAAGGTATCCAAAATCAGTGATAAAAGCTGCACAAAAACGGGCAGGAAACCTAACACAAGCAGAATGTCTAAAACCAAAACCCACCACCAATACAGAAGACAAATGGCATTTCAATTATCTTACCACATATAACCAGTCCCATGCAGTCATTAGAAAAATTCTTAGACAGCATTGGTATATACTTCTAAGTGATCCGATTCTTAGTAAGATACTTCCTAAGAATCTTACTCTTACATTTCGACGCGCCAAAACATTAAAGAATATTATTGCACCTAGTAAACTTCGCCAACCTAAAACTGACAAAAATACAACGAACCATACACTTAATAACAGTAGTATCAAAGGGTCTTCAAATGTGGCAAGAGTCGTTGCAAATGTTGCCACTCTATCTGTAACAAAAGTACATCTTTTACGAGTAAAGCCACGGGAGAAAAATTTGACATCATACAACATCTTAATTGTGAAACCGAGTTTGTAATTTATATCATTGAATGTACATGCGGACTGCAATACGTAGGTCGAACAACCCGACCATTCCATATTAGACTGAACAACCATAGGTCCAATGTCACAAGAGGCTACTCTAAACATGGCCTTTCCAAACATGCACTGGAAGCCCATAATTGTGACTTTAGCTTTTTTAAAATCACACCCATTGAACAGATCTCCCCTCTAGCCCCCCATAGATTTGAGAAGTTACGTAGGAGAGAAATGTTTTGGCTATTTAAGTTAAATACGTTATCCCCTAGAGGTCTTAATGAAGCCACCGAAATAGTGACACGATAGTTATCATACTCCGTCCAGGCATTTTACTATTCATCTAGATTTTCCATATACATATCCCAATATACACATAGACCTTACACATTTAGTATACTTCACACACTCCTTTCATCTTACAATACCACATACACTGCCATATACACTCTCATCCTCCAATAATCCACACACCCCATATATCCATCTTTCATTACATACCTATTCCTATGTCCATAGTGTCATACCTCACCCTCATCGATGCTTTCCTATAAGCATATCCTATTGTTATCCCCATAGGCACTACCACAATGATTCATGATCACACAGTTCCAATTCACACAGTCCTGTTGTTAATACCTTTGTCAGCTCCATAGACATATCCTTCACCATATTTCATTACAAAGTTTGAAAAGTTTGAAGAGGAAAAAAAACAAAAACAAAAAAACCCTATTGGCACCTAGCTACTCCTACTTAAACAGCCCATTTATACTTCCATGGCCACATAGCTCACACCCGGTCAAGCAGGCTACAGGTCAGTATTCCAATTCACACAGTCCTGTTGTTAATACTTTTGTCACCTCCATAGGCATATCCTTTACCATATTTCATTATAAACAAAGTTTGAAAAAAAAAAAAAAAAAAACCTTTTGGCACCTAGCTACTCCTACTTAAACAGCCCATTTATGCTTCCATGGCCACATAGTTCACACCTGGTCAAGTAGGCTACAGGTCAGTACCACTCTGTCTATACATCTATTCTATATGTCTATTCATGCAAACCATTATCAGATACCAGCTGACTTGGTTGTAATGTGAAAGCTGGACTACTATTCATTGGTCATTTATTAACATCCAGTGATTACCTACTCCTGGAGATGATTAGTTCTACTACTCACGACTCTGGAAATTCCAGTTAGCCGTACGCCAGTGGACGCTGTCCTCCAGATTCCTACATCAATACAATCCCTGTTAGCAGTTGTGGCTTATCACAACGAAACAAGGTGAGCAGCCATTTTGTAAACTCCCTAACATCTGGTTGCTCTCCATTATATATTCATACCGGTTCCGCACAAGGAGCGCGTCTTTCCTGTTTTCTTTCTTTTTCATAGTACCTAAATATGATTATATGAGATTTATAAAAAGTTGCATTGGTTTCTTTATATTTTACACAGCATCCCAACTTTTTTGGAATTGGAGTTGTAGATGGAGATGTACTTTAAGGGACTTATAAGAAGAGCAAGACACAAGAAAATCTTGTTAAGTAGAATAATTGAATTGCATACGATGTTGGTGCTATCTCACACTTTTTATTAGTTTTGCATATCCATTTCAGCAATATTTGAATGACAACTTTGAGAATGATCATGGAAGTACACTCGATTTATGTCTGTAATAGTTAAATAAGCTGAAAAGCAAAATAATTATATTTCACTGAATTTGTAAAACATTATAACCAACACATTTATATTCTTGTCTGGAAGCACTGGCCACTACCACAAATGTCCTACTAACAGTAATATAATTATATTGCAGCCATAGCTCCAGACACAGTTAAGCTTGCATCTGCAGACGACCCTTGCCTTATTGCATCTCTTACACAATTATAAGGGAAATATGAAGTTACTTAAAATTGCTTTTAGTCAGAACATAATGTTCCTTAGGTCTGTGGAGAAGACATAAGTGTAGGTTTCTTAATTTGTAATATAACACGTTCAACTTCAAGCATTCTACATTGTATAAACTGGAGCACAAAAACTATATCGAAATATATGATAATGTATTCCCTTCAGAAGTCAATCAAGCATATCTAAGAAGAGGTCGTCGTGGGGATGCATCTTTGCGGGAGTTGACTGGTTCTGTCTTGCCTTAGTTGAGTTCCTATGTCCTGGCCTCCTCCCGCTTCAGGGAAATGGTTTTCACTGATATTTCACGGCCTTATTTCATACTAGTTTACTGACTTGTTAATCTCTGGTTTGCATTACACGCCCTACCAGGGAATTGTATTTCTTGGTTTAACTGATCTTTTTTTTCTCTCTCTTGTGTTTTACTTGTTGTGTTTGGTCTTGCCTTGTCTCTCCCTTCCCTCCTCTGTTTCCTACTTGGCCTCTCCCTGTCTCCATGGACCTCTGTTGGACCACTGCCTGCACTCTCCCAGTGGTGAACTAGCCTCTTTTGAACTCTCCTATATAACTGTATATTATGGCTAAGATTATCTCCTTAACCCCTTCCTGTCAGTGACATTTTTCGATTTTCGTTTTTGACTCTCCGCCTTCCAAACTTTTTTATTTTTCCATTCACAGAGCCATATGAGGGCTTAATGTTTGTGGGACAACTTGTTCTTCATAATGATACCATTTATTACTTTGTACAGTGTACTGGGAAGCTGGAAAAAAATTCAGAATGGGGTGGATTTGGAGAAAAAGAGCATTTGTGCAACTTTCTTATGGGCTTCGTTTTTATGGCGTTCACTCTGCAGCCAAAATGACAAGTCACCTGTATCCTGTGTTTCCATACAATTCTGGGAATACCAAATTTATATAGTTTAATTTACATTTTAACCCCTTAACAAAAATTTTAAACTTTGCAAAAAAATTTTTTTTTTTGAATGTCGCCATATTCTGACACCCGTAACTTTTTTATATTTCCATGTATGGGGATGCATAGGATGTCTTTTTTTGTGGGGCCAGGTGTTTTTTTTTACTTATACCATATTGTTATATATGTCTATTGCTTTGATCATTTTTTATTCAAATTTTTATCAGAGGCAAAAACGGTGGTTCGGCACTTTTGTTTTTCCAACTACAGTGTTCACCGTATGGGAAAAATATTTTTATAAGTTGACCAGACGTTTTCGAACACAGGGATGCCTAATGTGTTTCACAGTAATTTTAAAATTTTATATGTGTTCTAGGGAAAGGAGGGTGATTTGAACTTTTAATTCTTTTGTTTTTTTGTTTTTTTTTGCATTTATTAGACCCCCTAGGGGTTTTGAACCCCAGGGGTTCTGATCACTAATGCATGCATTAGAATGCTAATGCATTACAAAATATCGGTATTTGTATGACAGGCTGCATAAAGCAGCCTGCCATACAAATGTATGGCAGACAAGCCTTGGAGCCTTCCATAGGCTCCCGGCTGTCATATCAACAGGACTCCGGCCCCAGATCTCACTCTGGGGGATGGTGTTCCGCGGCAAAATGGCACCCCGTGATCAGAGCATTTAGCACCATATTTATGTTGGGAAGGGGTTAAACGTTAAGGGCCTTAATTCTAACACTAAACAGAGATTATCACTCTCTGAGCTCCATACTCTGAGGGCTGATATACTGTAGCGTTTCTTCAGGAGACTCACTTTGATGCTTCCTGCACCTTTAACTTTGCCCGTTACTATCCAAAGGTCTACTCCGTTTTTCAATTTAAGAAATGAGCAAGGATGACCTCCTTTTCTCTAACCCCATGACCTTTAGAGGTTGACTCCTCTATACTAGACCCCCCATGGCTGGGTTGTTATACTTCATGGCAAACTCCTGGGTAAACCTGTTACCCTCTGTAATCTTTACGCCCCTAACTCTCCCCAAACTGATTTCCTACTAGGGTCCTGAATAAATCTGCTAAACTCCCCTCTTCTGCTATAATTGTTGGGGGTGACCTTATGGACCATAAGCCCCCCCGCCCAGGTGGCTCCATACCCATATAGACTACTTTTTTGGGAATGCTCACACCCCATGACTCTTCCAAGGAGCTAGCGTAGGCTCTATCACATGGTCTGATCATGTTCCTATTGCCAAAGATCTTGCTGCCCACGATGCCTGTACTAGAGTTAGTCATTGATGCCTCAGAGTCTCCTTCTGAGAACGCAGACACGAAACAACTCCGGTCCCATCTTAAATAATTTTTTGACTTGAACGAGGGTTCGTTCTCATTGGCCGCGGTTATTTGGGAGGATCATAAAGCTGTTATGCGGGGACACTGTATTGCGTTAGGGACTAAATTAAAGCGTGAAGCGAACCTTTACCTCACTGAGCTTCATACTCGTCTGCAGCAGGCAGAGCAGCAAATGTTAATCCACCCTACGTGCCCCCTTCTTAAAACCCTGATAGATCCCGACACTTGCTTTACACCAAACGATATTATGACCGAGCTAATAATCCCCATACACTTCTACCCAGGCAGCTTTGGGATAGGGCGGAGGGGGTTACTGCATATGTTCTGTGGTGTTCTGACAGTGCAGTGATGTATGATCCGGCCGAGATCGTTCGCATGTTTCAAGACTTTTACTTAAACTGTACTCCCTTCTGTCAGGTCTCTCTGCTGATGCAGCTGAGAGAGATGCCATTTTGCGAGAGTATTTGCGATCCTGCCACTTGCTCGCTCTTATCCCACATGCCCTCTCCCTCCTTAATGAACCTGTTACTGCTGAGAAGTTGGAGCAGATCCTAAAGGATTTCCCGACTGGGAAGTACCCTGGCCCTGACGGCTTTACCTGTCTTTATTATAAAGTCTTTGGCTCTAAACTAGTTCCTCACCTCATCTCTCTCTTTAACACGTTCATGACTGATACCCGTATACTCGACTCCCCTCTAGACTCATTCCTTACACTTATTCCAAAACTGGGTAGAGACCACATGGACTGCAAAAACTTCAGACCCATTGCCCTTCTGAATACAGATCTTAAGCTTTTCACCAAGATACTCGCCTCTAGGCTTGATGTGTTCCTTCCACAACTGATACATAAGGACCAGGTGGGCTTTGTTCCCTGCCGGAAAGGCAGTGATAATAGCAGAACGATTGACCTGATTGATGTTGCCTCTAGATATAGCTCCAAACTCTTGGTGCTTAGCTTAGATGCTCAGAAGGTCTTTGAATATCTGGGTTGGCTGTTTGCTACTCTAAGGGCCTTTGGTGTCCTTTTTTGACCACAATCCATGGTCTCTACTTGACCCCCTCGGCCACTGTTAACCCTTCCTCATGCCTCCTTCTCTTACTTACCCTTACATAATGGGTCGCGTCAGGGATTCTCGCTCTCTCCTCTCTAATTCGCCCTTTGCATTGAGCTCTTGACTGCGGCCATTCACTAGAGCGCGAATATCTCCGGAGTCAAGGTTAGGGACAGGGAGATCAAGCTGTCTATCTGATGATTACATACTCCTCACCCTTAACAAATCTCCATATTGCACTACTTAACCTACAAGCCCAGCTGTGACACTTTGGTCGCCTCTCAGAGGTAATCACCACTTCCAAGACTGACGCCCTCCCCATTCAAAACCTTCAAACCCAGCAGCTACAACTAAAATCCACCTTTAAGTATAGCTGGCAGGACTCTTCCCTGAAATACTTGGGTATTAAGCTCACGAGTCCTTTTACCTCATTGTATAAGGCCAACTTCCCCCCCGCTTTATAGGCAAATTAGGACCCTCCTTACCAAATGGTTGACCTCTTCAACCGGATCTCCTCAGTGAAAATGACCATCTTGCCTAAGCTTCTTTGTTTGAGACCCTGCCGATTCCTGTCCCCTTGAGGTAGCTTCAGTTTTTACAGGGTCTTATACTGCGGTTTATCTGGGCCGGAGGGAGACTGACTATCTAGATTATTGTTGATGGCTCTGAAGGCTAAGGGTGGTCTTGCCCTTCCCTACTTAATCTTATATTACTGGGCTGCCCAACTGAGGAGAGTACCGGCGTGGTCTACACTTTTAAAAAAAATGGCTGGAAATTAAAAAGTTATGGTTAGCCCCATCCCATCCCATATCCCTCCTCTAGACGAAACCCTTATGGTCTCTCATCTGGCTTGCTCCTGGGCCCTATGGCGCTCAGAAGGGATGTCTGGCGCACCTGTATTGCAAGCTTCCCCTTGTCCTCTCCCTCTGTCAGCCTTTCTGTTCCATCCTCAATTTCCCCCAGGGGTGACAGCAGCAGCAACAGGTCCGTGGCTACAGGTGGACTTGTGTCGCTTTGCTGACATTACGGATCATCGTACCTGTTCTCTGCTTTCATTTGCCGATTTGCAATCTAAGTTTTCTTTGCCTCCCTCTAGTGAGTTTGCCTATATTCAAATTCACCATTTGGCACATTCTGTTTTCAAAGGCCCTCGCGTGTCCCTCACTACCCGCTTTGAAAGGCTGTGTAAGTCTGATTGCTCCACTGCAGGTCTAATATCTGATATATATGGGAATCAACCTTGGGAGAACACGTGCAAATGAGAGAATTACTTGGGAGAACCCATTACTGAATTGTTGTGGACCATCATATCGTGGCGAACAGCTAAGACTTGTTGCATCACGCTCAAAGAAATATATTACAAAATGCTTATGCATCAGTATCACACCCCAGCTTTGCTTCATTCCTTCCAACCTGATGTACCAGATAACTGCTGGAGGTGTGGTGCTTTATCACCTGACATATTCCATTTGTTTTGGATGGTCCCAATTCTTCAGCCTTATTGGCGACAGATACAGAACCTGGTTGGTTGGGTGGGTGTTCACCCCTCCCAAGACGTTCCTACTGAATAAGCCATCTGAATGTTCCCTCCAGCTCCTCCTCTATATTCTTACGGCTACTCGTTGCCTCATCGCTAAAAATTAGAGGCATTCCTCTCCTCCATCCCTAGAGGACCTTTACTTGGGAGACTAGAACCTCGAGAAACGAACATCCCTTTTGCATAATGAGAAGCCTGATAAGATCTGGAGGCCTTTGATGATGGTGAGCAGTAAGGCCCGTCCTTCTGACAGTGGAGAAATATTGGTGCTGAAACTAACGGCACCAATATCTCCAGCACCAGTGTGCATACCAGGAAATTTAATGAATTCAGCGCACTGTTGGCTTTCTAGCATATAATACCGCACATCTATGAGGATGTGAAAGGTCCTCTTTAATGGTTAAAAGAATGTCAGGCTGAATGGTCAGCCCCCACACATTTTCACCTTACCAAATCTGGCCCTCTTTGCAAAAAGTTTAGACACCCCTGCCCTAGGGTGTTTAAACTACTGTACTGCAGTATAATATAGGATTAGTTCTCTTCTATTGCACACCGTCTATGGCATATATATGACACAACCTCTGTACATCGATAATAATCATCCAGGTATAGAAGTATTTTAGTGAAGCTGCAAAAGCACATAGGTGCGGGTTAGAATAGTCAAAAACTGGTATTTCAGAAGCAATTATTGTATGTTTAGGTACTACACATTTTTTGTTAGAACATACCATATAAAAGCCTGAGCATCTGCTCATAAAACGTGCAGTCATATCATGCTCAACATTTAACAATTTGCATGAGGTACAGGCTTTTTTTTTTAAATTTTTTAAACATTTACCCAACTGGACCAGAGAAGGTGAAGTTAATAACAGGCATAGTTGGATATTGCAGAGTTGCTGGAACAGGCAGCTCAAGGATTTGTAGGTCTGACATTAATAGCCTGAGGTCTAGATGTCCTTACTGGGACCTGACCCAATAAGGTTCTAAAGAAAGTACTTAAATCACAGGCCATTAGTCAGTCACAAAAAAAAACAAAACCCACACTTGCTGGAAAAAGCCAAGCCGTAAAAAGACTGCAGTTTTGAAAACTGTTGTGCTGCTAACTGCTATTTACAGGACTGGATGGGAAAGGGTTAATCACATTATTTACAAAAAAAAAAAAAGTGTTATGCTTTACAAATCTTTTCTTACTATATTGCTTCTCAACAGTGAGGAAGAAAGGTGTGTATTGACATAAAATATGACAGAAACCAACATCTACAAAATTGATCTGTTTTATTAAATGAAAGAAAATCTGGTTTTGTGGGTCAAATGTGAAATAGAATATACAAAAGCTTTACATTAGTCCTCTCAATTGAATAAAACCCTATTGCATGTTAAGCTATAGCAATGATTTCCTCTGCCTAAAGAGCTTCCAATGAATTATTTCCCTGTCTCAGTTCAGAACCACACTGAGCGGCAGCACCAGAACAGAGAACCACAGTTAAAAAAATCTAAACACTGCTTTTCTAGCAAATCCAAACTAATGCAGAGGAACTTGTAAAAACAGGAGATTTAGTCAGTGAAAATAGTAAGAGGCAAGTGACAAGTCAAGTTTACAATTTTCTCATATCACATTTTCTACATCTATACAAATATATATATATTGTATATATTTAAAAAAATGTTTTATATTGGTATATAAGGAAAGCACTGTTTTCTTTCCATGTGATGGATCTGTTGCCGCCAGTGAACTGCTTTACTTCTCAGACTACTGTCAGAAAAGCAAGAGACAGAAACATATATATATATATATATAAAAAAAGAGTAAAATAAAAAACAAAAAAAAAAAACAAAAACACAAAAACAAACGGAAAATAAAAAGCAACAAAAAAATCAATACCCCATCTCTCAAAATCTATAAAGCATTTCATGTCTTTGGCATAGCACAAATTTCCCCACTTAATACTTGTTTTCTTTGCCTTAGAGAATATGAAATAGTTCCTTGTGTAAAACACCCTTAAAATAACTAGCTCGAAATGTGTAAAACAAGTTGAGTCCCCAGCAAAATATACAAATATGCTACTGTCAAGAAAAACAAACTGAAGACAAAAACATCCATACAATGAAACTGAAGTAGTAACACAACAATTCATTTCAGTCATGTGTGCAATAACATAAGTTCCTAAGGTTTCCTTATTGGTAGGTGTGTTCATATGAAGTCATTGAGCTCTGCTTCAATTGCTGCTGCCATTTCATCTGCCTCGGAACTGCTTCCCTCTTCGTTACTGGACTCCTCTTCATCAGCTTCATCTTCTTCTTCATCATCATCATCTACATCCAATTTTCTCTTCTGGCCTCTAGAGAAACAGATATAGATTATTAGCGCTAATAAAGCTCATTGTCGAAATCCTGAATATTAACATCTGTCAAACTTATGAGAATCTGTTAGTTTGCGGATTTGTTAAAAAAACAAAACCAAACCATTTTTAGATTTTAGTGAAGGATGTGGCTCTAAATTACAGCAAACAATAATTGTGGCTCTGTGGTTAACACTGTTGCTTGCAGCGCTGGGGTCCTGGGTTTAATTCAACCAAGGGCAACATCTGTTTGTATGTTCTCATGTTTGTGTTGGTTTCCTACTACAAGCCAAAAGTATACTGATAGGTAAAATAGCTTCCCATAAAACTACGGGCCCTGGTGTGTGTTGGGGATGAGCGCCTATACGGCAGCCACTGACTGCCCTACTCCCCAACACTCCCTGTGCTTTGAGTCCCATGTGCAAGAAAAGTACATTACAAATGTTTGTCAATGTCAAATGGTATATGCCCTGTTTTCTGACTTACTATAGGTAAGTGTCCAAGCACTGAGCTGACACTCATAACTTATTCCCTACCACTATAATGGGGTTTGCTAGGATCACCAGTTTCTTTAAAACTTTGACAATGCATTACTAAAGTCCACCCTTGAATATGGTTTAACAGTTATTTCACATTTCTGTTCATTTTCATTTCAATTTTATAGTGGTTGGAGCACTTTTACATTTAAAAAAGGACCCGTCACCTCTCCTGAGTTGTCTGTTTTAGCAGAAAAAATATGACTCCCCGTATAATGATTCTGCAACATCTTTTCTTATAACTCTGTGGTGTGCAGTTCCGCTGTTATTCCTCCTAAGAATTGCTACATCACAGGGAATACAATTATCTACTAAAATAAAGTCCAGAGAGCAGACAATATAACATTCAGGCTTCCTGCTGCAACCACTAGAGGGCGCATACAGCAGACTGCTTGGGTTTGAAATCAAATAAATAAAAGGTGGAAATTTAACCACTTTATGACCAGACACATTTTCAGATTTTGAGCTCATATACTTTTTTGAAAGATAGAACATGCTTTTGTTTTGGCTATTCAAATGATTTGTGTGTCTTTTTGGTGATACATAAGTTTTATTTTTATACCTTTTATTTAATTTTTCTTGTAAATATCAGGAAAATGTAAAAACAACTCATTTTAGCTTTGTCGCTGGTGGATGGAGCTAGAACTTGTAATGTGGACATCAGGGCACAGTAATGGTGTTTTCTAAACTGTTTCTCATTTTTTTTACTTCGTTAAGTGTATTGCATATTGTGCCACCCCCCTTCCCCCTTAAAAAAATTATATAAATAAACTTTATATAGGGTAAAAATACATTTTTTTCTGAAGGTTCAGCCATACTGATAATGTGCTGTACAGAACAGTAAATCATTTTACATTGGTGAACAGTTGCTATTTAATATTAAAAGCAGCTTAGTTCTTCAAGGAAGCGGGTGCCTGGAATCTTCAAATGGTAAATAGTTTATTAAAAATCAATGAAGCAAAGCTAAAGAAAATATTCTGGCAAACAAAAATGTACTTTTTATGTGTAATTTAACACAAATCACCCCAAGTCTGCTAATCCAGTAAAACACATGGGGTCAGCACAAATGTGATTTTATGTTGTGAACTTTAAAGTCAGCGATAATGTTTTGTGATCATCTAGTTTTTAGCGTCTCCTTCAAAAGAGAAGCCAATAGATCAGGTACAGCGCATAAGAGCAGCAATGTGATTACTGTACTAGAACAACACAGGAAAAGTCAAGTGGCAGGAACCACAAACATATCCACAAGACACTGTATAGTTCAACCTCACCCTGATCTGGCCTACAAAGCTTATCAGATGATTACTCTTCAGATGAAAAGGGGATTGACTGTTGCATACACTGATCGCTATCCTGAAAATGTTTTCCTGATGTGTATATATGTGGGTATCTACACACGTGAACAAAATTGTTGTTACCCCTCGTTTAATGAAAGAAAAACCCACAATGGTTACAGAAATAACTTGAATCTGATAAAAGTAATAATATATAAAAATTCTATGAAAATGAACAAATAAAAGTCAGACATTGCTTTTCAACCATGCTTCAACAGAATTTTTAAAAAAGAAAAACTCATGAAACAGGCCTGGACAGAAATGATGGTTCCCTTAACTTAATATTTTGCTGCACAACCTTTTGAGGCAATCACTGCAATCAAACGATTCCTGTAACTGTCAATGAGACATCTGCACCTCTCAACAGGTATTTTGGCCCACTCCTCATGAGCAAACTGCTCCAGTTGTCTCGGGTTTGAAGGGTGCCTTTTCCAGACGGCATGTTTCAGCTCCTTCCAAAGATGCTCAATAGGATTTAGGTCAGGGCTCATAGAAGGCCACTTCAGAATAGTCCAATGTTTTCCTCTTAGCCATTCTTGGGTGTTTTTAGCCGTGTGTTTTGGGTCATTATCCTGTTGCAAGACCCATGACCTGCGACTGAGACCAAGCTTTCTGACACTGGGCAGCACATTTCTCTCTAGAATCCCTTGATAGTCTTGAAATTTCATTGTACCCTGCACAGATTCAAGACACCCTGTGCCAGATGCAGCAAAGCAGCCCCAGAACATAACAGAGCCTCCTCCATGTTTCACAGTAGGGACAGTGTTCTTTTCAAGATATGCTTCATTTTTCCGTCTGTGAACATAGAGCTGATGTGCCTTGCCAAAAATTTTGATTTTTGTCTCATCTGTCCATAGGACATTCTCCCAGAAGCTTTGTGGCTTGTCAACATGTAGTTTGGCAAATTCCAATCTGGCTTTTTTATGATTTGTTTTCAACAATGGTGTCCTCCTTGGTCATCTCCCATGAAGTTCACTTTGGCTCAAACAACGACGGATGGTGCGATGGTCTTATAACCTTTACCTTTAACATGCTTGTCTATAATTTTCTTTCTAAGCTCCTGAGACAACTCTTTCCTTCAATTCCTCTGGTCCATGTTGAGTGTGGTACTCACCATGTCACCAAACAGCACAGTGAGTATCTGTAGCCCTATATACAGGTCCACTGACTGATTATAAGGTTGTAGATACCTGTGATGCTAATTAGTGGACACACCTTGATTTAACATGTCCCTTTGGTCACATTTTCAGGGGAACCATCATTTCTGTCCAGGCCTGTTTCATGAGTTTTCTTTTTAAAAAAATTCTGTTGACGCATGGTTGAAAAGCAATGTCTGACTTTCATTTGTTCATTTTCGTAGAATTTTTATATATTATTTCTTTTTTTCAGATTCAAGTTATTTCTGCGACCATTGTTTTTCTTTCATTAAACAAGGGGTAACAACAATTTTGTCCACGTGTGTATATGCATCAAGCCCAGCATTTTGAGACTGTTATGGCTTCCTTTGACCATACCACTAAAGCTATGTTCACACTAGCATTGTCTCTTTGTTGTTCTGATTCATGCAGGACTTTTTCCTCCTCCAATTTTCAGGTAGACATTGCAGCAGAGTCTCTGGTGCAAATGTGAATGTAGCCTTAATGGAGTTTTATGATAAAATCACTTCTCAAAACTGTTACATTTGCATCTAATATAAATATTTTTTTCTCCAAATACACTGGTAATGCCAAAACTTTAATCTGTACAGATATACTACAATGCATCACTGTACAATGTAGGTAAAATGTATTAAGCTTGGATAACAGGCTATCTTATCCATTCATTGAATTTAGAAAGCTGCATAACCTTTTATTATCCAATGATCACGCGGTTTGCATAAGTCTGTAAAACTATTTAAGGCTAAGGCCCCACGTTGCGGAAATGCAGCGTTTTTTGTTGTAGATTTTCCTGTGTCAGGAGTGGATTTAACAGAAAGGAAACATCTAAGAGCTTTCTTTATATTTTTCATTCCTTTTCAAGTCACTCCTGACTTTGACTCAAAAAACCACAGCAAAATTTGCAACCAAAAACGGTACGTTTCCCCAATGTGGGGCCTCAGCCTCAAGGAGTTGTCCGGAAAATTCAGATTACCTTACATGATCCAGCGAACTCTTGATAATGGAACTTCCTCCCTTGGATCAGGCGAATGGAACCAGCGCTCCGACCCCTCCCTGATCTCATAGGTATTACCCTTCACTAGGAGAGCTGGCTGATTATAGATCTGTGAGATCTTGGGAGGAGGCAGAGCAAGGAGGTCCATCATCAAGAGTATGTCGGACAACCCCTTTAAATTATTGCACAGCATTAGAAAAAAAATGGTTTACCTTAACCAAAGACAGTACCACTCATCTATCAACTGCCTTTGCTATTGCTGCAGTTTTGCATATCGTACACCGAGAAAAATCAAGTGTTTAAAATAAAATAAAACATTTGGTTCCTGTAAAGTAACTAATGACACCTGTTACCCTTAACCAGTCAAATATAGTGGTAAGAATGTAAAGTATGGCTGCCCGCAGGGAGAGGAAACACTATGCTGCTAGTACTGCATGTCAAGCCTCTCCCACCTGAGATGACCATTAGTGTGCTGCATTATTGTTACATTTGTTTCTGTTTTCCCATTGCCTTTTATTACATACTACTACAAGATGACAAACCATTCAATGTAAAAAAATGTGCAATAAAGTGACAAATCCTTTTCCACACCATTGTGGTAGAGATCATATTGAGTCTCCTAAAAAAATATGTAGAGGTAAATTGAAAGATATTTCACAATCACTGAAGAGACTAAAATGAAGCAAATAGTGCAGAGGAAATGAAGTGTGACTGGTGTCTTAAATCCAATTAATGTGTAATGTTTGATGGTATTGTAAGTCGCAGTGTGCACAGTCTACTGCAGGGTGATGCCGCTCAATACAAGAGCAAGGTGCACTGTAAACACTTTAATTACCATTCCAATTAACATTTACAGCAGGAATCCAATTAGTCAAAGGGATGCATCAGCCTGTTACTTACTTCCCACTGCACAGTACCCCTGCTTTCCAGGCGAAAGAAAACACTCTCATATTGGCCAAACAAGACAATCAACTGTAGATGTTTCGGTGGGTGCTTTTGTCCCCAAGTCAACCTGCATTTTCGGAGCAGACACCTTCCATAAGACTAACACATCAATCTCAGTGATACATTCTCTGTAGCATTTCATTCCCTAAGTATTATCACTTCAATAAACTACTTGTTAATATCTGGGAAACCCTTTACACATTTTACTTACACATGGAAAAAATGAGTCTATAAAAAGAAATTACCACCATAAAATAAGTTTACTATTGATACCTTGACTAAAGTACAATCCAACACAAAAGAGGAGTAAGAGAACAAAGATGCTCTTATTGACTTACATAGTTAAAAAGTGACATAAAAGGGGGTCTCTGTTTACACCATTTCCTGTCATCACAGGGAATAAGGACTTCTAATTGTTATCCGGAAAATTGGAAAGACAGCGGTGACAGCTAGCAGTTCATACATTTAATAATGCCAACAAATCCACAGCACTTGTCAGGTCTTCCAGTCACCGAGGCAAACATACATTTACAGATGTCAAAATTCTAACTAATCCATTATGCGGATCATGCAAATAGATGCTTATTGCTCGGAGTGTAATTTAGAAAATGATGCTGATGCGGTTTTCCTAATTTGTTGGATGCGCTGACCTTTGTGCCTTTATTTAAATACAACCATGGCGATAAATGCTCATAACCACAGCTTTTCACAATGCTACCTGTCCAAAGCATGTCCTAGGATTTTCATTAAGTCAATAAATTAAGACTCTCACACTGGTAATTGCAACACAGTGAAGTCAGGAAGACAAAGCTCTTCAAGCGGGAGGATATAATTAAATATAATTGCCTGAAAATTCTGTCTGAGACGTGTATGAAAACTTTTTTCCTCCAGTAAAAGTACCAGTCTCTAATATATCATTACTTCCACCAGTTCTGTGTTTTGTTAGCAAAGGCCATGCTTCTAACGCTAAAATGGTAGGAGGAGAAACATTTTGTTAAACACGCTTCACAATAAAGAGCTATTTTGAGGAAATCAACTACAAAATTTGTCTTGCACTGTAAGTGCATGAACACTCTGTATACATATCAATGTATTTCCAAATTCAGAAACTGCATTGCTTACAATATGCCATGCAATGCTTTACTGTAATACAGCCATCCTTATTTGTTGCTTTCACAATTTACAAAATGAACCTAGACATGAAAATGACAAATACACAAAAAAAATGTACTGTGTTAAGCTGCAGATTATCCTGTATGGTCTTGACAAAGTCTTGTAGAAATCCTGCAGAGAATAGAAGGGTTAATTGCCTGCTAACAATCTTTTGCACTACTGTAGACAGGACACAGTAGGGAGGCTCCTGCTTCAGTCAGACACAGGGCAGTGATATGTCTAAGATACTAGGACACAGAAGATATCTGTATATATTTCACAGCTTTAATTGTAACATGAGACACAATAAGACCAAGGCAAAGAAGGAGAGTTCGCATTTTGTATGTTGCACAAAAGCAGCTTTTTGTTGCAGATTTTGCAGCAGTTTTTTGAGCCAAAGACAGGAGTGAATTAAGAAGAATGATGACGTATAAGAGCTTCCTACAGATTTCCCATTCCTTCTGTCAGCTTTCTAGCAGTAAATAATACTGCCAATGTTAGAGGACATGAAAGGTCCTCTTTAAGGAGTGCAATACAAAAACAAATTATACTTTCTAACACAAATTTGGACATGCATACAAAATGCAAGCACAAATACAGAAAGCATGAGTAAGAAAGCTAGGACAAGTGAGCACACTAGTGTCCCTGAAAAGCAATTTCTGCTATGAACTTGTCATACCGACTTTTTAATGCACAAACTCTTTTTAATGATATGTTAATGTATAATAAATACTACATCTAGTTTTTATGTATTATAAAGTAATACAGAAATGTCCATAATGCTTGATAACTTTCTGCTTTGGATAGAATGAGCTGCAAAAAGTTCATGAACCAGTGTTTTTCTAACTTTGGAAACCTCTTTAAGGCTGTGGCCACACATTGCAGATAAACTGGTTTTTTTTGTTGCAGTTTTTACTGCAGTTTTTTTTTTTTTAAACAAAGCCAAAAATAACTTCAAAATGAATGGGAAATATAAATATACTTCTCCCATCTGCCTAATCCACTACTGGCTTTGGTTCAAAATATGCAAAAAAAAACCTGCAACAACAAAAAAGTGAGAATAGAAGGCAAAATCTGTTTTACCGTTTCTACCTGCTCATACTCTCACTTAATATCGTATATCCAATGGAAGCAGTGGCAGCATCTAGCAATTCTGGTGGTCACATAAGACCCCAGCACTGGCCTTATTGTGATATCTGTCACATTATCAGGGCCGCTATTATAGCTGTAGTTACAGGGGAAACATGCTTTGTAAAAAAAAACAAAAAACACTCATGTCCCCAAAAAGACCTTTCTGGAAGAAGTAGTTAGAACACATATACACAGAAAAAACAACAAAAAAATTCTTATTACACCCTGCCAACGCATCAAGTCCTGGCCCGCCCTGACGCAATGCCACTTACTAGGTCAAGATATACATTGAAGCTAGAAGGAACGCGTTTTAAGGTTTCTTTGTGAATAAAAGAAAAATCATGATAAAAAAAATAATTGTTTTTACTTTTTGTCACATTCTAAAAAAAAACAATAATCGCTATAAATCCTGAATATTATGTATGTAAAAGTGACAAAAATGTTCTACTTGGCAAGAAGGGAAAATGCCTTTAACAGCATATAAAAGAAAAAAAAATCTCTGAACTAAATAAAATACTACACCATTCTGTAACTCAGCTAAAAGGGGCTGTGATGTTAAGGACACTTACCCCCTATCCAGATTGCTGGGGATTTGACCGCTGGGAGATCACCTTATGAATTTAGAGCCAGTGCGCTGTGGATAGTGTCCTTAATGGCACAACCCCTTTAAGTGCTCCAGTGAAATAACCTGGGTGATTAAAAGGGGTTTCCTCACAACCATAACCATATCTAAAATTAAATAAGTTAAAATAAGGCAGGTCCGATCCTGCTCAGTTTCATCGGAGCAAATGAATCGGAAGTCCCCATAGAGGTGAGTGCATAATAGACTGCTCTCAGATGTCACTCCACGTTCCATCCGCTGCAAACTCGAACCCTACTCGGATGCACACTCGGTCATGTGCGTGGGGTCTTAACCTAACCAGAGAAGATTCTACAGTTTCCAAATATGCCTCTTTTATTCAGCTTCGGAGCCTTAATTTCATAAACATCTGTTTTATCGATATGCCAATGAGAAGAAGAGTGCTTTGGGGGTTTGCCTTAGCATGCCTGGGCTTTGGTCTGAGCTCTAGATTTCCAGGCAAAGCAATCTTCCCCTCATCTGTATGAGAATAAAAAGAGATTTACGTGAAAATGGGGCTCCAACAGAGGAATATTTGGGAACTGTAGAATACTGGGACTAGGTTCATAACACATTTTCTGCTGAAAACTCCCTTTAAGTGGCAAGACCCAGCATTCTGCTGACAACACACAGCGTGGTACATCATTCCATTGTGGCAACACACGGTGGAAGAGGTTCGGTGGTATACCTCACTACAGTATGAGCAGCTGCAATAAAAAGAAATATATTTAACCAAAAGAACCCAGTTAAACTACTATGGATTTTAACCACTAGAATTAACATTAAAGCTGAACTAACACTGACAAATGGAAAATTTATGATCGTATAAATTAAATTTTAATCTCTGCACTTAGCATTATGAATATTGAATGGGGTTTCTAGCAAACATTCCCACACATTGCATTATTTTACAGATCATTTAAACTGCTCTTGAAGTACGACACAAGACGAAGCACAAACTTACAACTAAATACTCATCCTCAGATCTACAAGTTTGCTAAAGACAGGAAATTTGTTAGAACAGATAATGTACAAACAAAATAGCTTAGACCATGCCTTTAACCTGCATATACTTCTTAATATTGTATATTAATAAATTTGGGGATATTCTACTTAATTTCATTTTACAGTATACTGTTGGCAAAGTTCCCTCCACCAAAGTTCCCCGAATCCTGCTGGTCCCTCTTGACAATTGGGAAAGACCTGCTTATTCACCCCCTGGTCACAGTAGTGATTTGCCTTAGCCACCAACTGACTAAATGGGCATGTCTTGTGTTTGTCGAGACAGGAACAGGAGAGACACATCGGTGAGAAGCCAGGTAATGGCAAAATAGAAGAGGCAAAGGCAAGCAAGACTCCTTTTGCTTTTTTTTTTCTTTTAAGCTACTCTTCAAGATCCAACAGGACAGAGAACCCCTTTAACACTCTTGTATGTTCACCAACTTTTTGATTCAATGAAAGATTTTTTTACAGATATAAAATGAGAATTAAGAGAAGGATGTACATGGTAAAATTACAGCAACGTCTACTGGTAAAACTGGATGACCACTCCTAAAGAAAGGTCATCAATATGAGGCTGGTGGAGGTCTTTTCTCAGCAGCTAAGAGAATGAAGTAGGAAGAGCAGAACTCTGTTCTATGTGTAGTCACCAAACCAGTTTATTGCAGATCGCACCCCTCCCCCACTTGAATGGAAGCTAAACTGCAGTGACTCTGTTAAACCACCAAGCAGACAACGGTGCTGTCCACTTCCTGTTCCATTCTCTGTATATCAGTTGACGAGAGCAGCTGATCTCTAGGGGTGCCAGTTGACTAGCCCCCACCATTCTGATACAGGTGGATAGGTTATAATTTTAGCCTGAAAAACCCCTTTAAATTTTTGCAACCATTTAAAAATAATGAGATTTTCACAGCAGACATGCATTTCTTTCACTACACTGTAAAAAGACTGTCACAAAAGATTAATCCATTGCATGGAATGACTTCTAAAAGTTTCTAAAAGGTATTACTAACAGTCAAGATTTATAAAATGGCACCTCTTTGATAGCTCGTATTATGCTACTTTTGCTTAGCATTAAAAGCATAAAGTTATCAAATGAGGAATTTACAGTCTACTTCATTACGAGAAAAAAAAATGTATGGCACAAGAGCCTAGAATTTTATAATGTTCTAAGAACTTTTTGATATTATAAAGGTAGGTCTAGAATTAAAAGGAATATTATCATCTACCATTACTGTTGCAAGGAATAGTTTTAATGCCTCAACTTTCTCCATTTGGTAACTGGGGCAGTTGAAATTTGTGGGAACAAGGATGGCTACAATACAGTTTCCTCTATGAATACACTGTTTTCCATACCATTTACTGCTAATGCTGCTTTGCAACATTCAGATATTACTTATCTACTCTTGGCAGCCTTTTACATTAGAACCCAATTCTGCAAGAAGCTTTGAAAAGTAAACCAATTTACTTAGGAAAAAATACATTTGGCACATTTTCTACTTTGAAACTGGAAAAAAAAATGTTTCTATTTCAGTGTTTTAGCAGACATAAAATATTGAGAGCAAACAGCTTAAAGTGGTATTCCCACCTACAAGATATGCTGTAAATGCCATGATACATCCAATCTCTGACACAAACACCTATCTCAAAAACAGGACGCAAAGAAATGAAGAGGAGCCACATATACGAGTCTTTATTCACTTGAATTGGAGGCTGCCTGCTTCAGCTATTTTTGGAACTCCCATATGAGTAAACAGAGAGTCTTGCACATGCACAGCCCCTCCACATTCACTTCCAGTTGTGAATAAGGCCCTCTCTGGAACACACATCAGGCAATTACTGTAAATCATATGGATATAGCCATAAATGCCCAGATGGGGATGCCTCTTTAATTTTCAATTAAAGTTACAGTGCTGGCCAAAAGTATTGGCACCCCTGCAATTCTGTCAGATAATACTCAACTTCTTCCAGAAAATGATTGCAATCACAAATGCTTTGGTAATAATATATTCATTTAATTTGTCTTCAATGGAAAACCACAAAAAGAATTGTCAAAAAACCAAATTGAATATAATTCCACACCAAACATAAAAAAGGGGGTGGACAAAAGTATTGGCACCCTTTGAAAAATCATGTGATGCTTCTCTAATTTGTGTAATTAACAGCACCTGTTACTTACCTGTGGCACATAACAGGTGGTGGCAATAACTAAATCACACCTGCAGCCAGTTGAAATGGATTAAAGTTGACTCAACCTCTGTCCTGTGTCCTTGTGTGTACCACATTGAGCATGGAGAAAAGAAAGAAGACCAAAGAACTGTCTAAGGACTTGAGAAGCAAAATTGTGAGGAAGCATGAGCAATCTCAAGGCTACAAGTCCATCTCCAAAGACCTGAATGTTCCTGTGTCTGCCATGTGCAGTGTTATCAAGAAGTTTAAAGCCCATGGCACTGTGGCTAACCTTCCTAGATGTGAACGTTAAAGAAAAATTGATGAGAGATTTCAACTAAAGATTGTGCGGATGGTGGCTAAAGAACCTCGACTAACATCCAAACAAGTTCTAGCTGCCCTGCAGTCCAAGGGTACAACAGTGTCAACCCGTACTATCCGTCGGCATCTGAATGAAAAGGGACTCTATGATAGGATACCCAGGAAGACCCCACTTCTGACCCAGAGACATAAAAAAGCCAGGCTGGAGTTTGCCAAAACTTACCTGAGAAAGCCAAAAACTTTTTGGAAGAATGTTCTCTGGTCAGATGAGACAAAAGTAGAGCTTTTTGGGAAAAGGCATCAACATAGAGTTTACAGAAAAAAAAAAAAAGAGGCCTTCAAAGAAAAGAACACGGTCCCTACAGTCAAACATGGCGGAGGTTCCCTGATGTTTTGGGGTTGCTTTGCTGCCTCTGGCACTGGACTGCTTGACCGTGTGCATGGCATTATGAAGTCTGAAGACTACCAACAAATTTTGCAGCATAATGTAGGGCCCAGTGTGAGAAAGCTGGGTCTCCCTAAGAGGTAATGGGTCTTCCAGCAGGACAATGATCCAAAACACACTTCAAAAAGCACTAGAAAATGGTTTGAGAGAAAGCACTGGAGACTTCTAAAGTGGACAGCAATGAGTCCAGACCTGAATCCCATAGAACACCTGTGGAGAGATCTCAAAATGGCAGTTTGGAGAAGGCACCCTTCAAATCTCAGGGACCTGGAGAAATTTGCCAAAGAAGAATGGTCTAAAATTCCAGCAGAGCATTGTAAGAAACTCATTGATGGTTACCGGAAGCGGTTGTTCGCAGTTATTTTGTCTAAAGGTTGTGCTACCAAGTATTAGGCTGAGGGTGCCAATACTTTTGTCCGGCCCATTTTTGAAATTTTGTGTAAAATGAGCAATGATTTGACTTTTTTTTTTTCCATTCTCTTTTGTGTTTTTTCATTGCAAGCAAAATAAATGAAGATATTATTACCAAAGCATTTGTGATTGCAATCATTTTCTGGAAGAAATTGAGTATTATCTGACAGAATTGCAGGGGTGCCAATACTTTTGGCCAGCACTGTATCTACAATAGCTTGTTAGTGTATATGAAGGTGCTTGTGAAATAAGGTAGATTTGACTCTCCCATGGAACAAATGATGGGTCACAGCTACACACGTGGACAAAATTGTTGGTACCCCTCGTTTAATGAAATAAAAATCCACAATGGTCACAGAAATAACTTGAATCTGACAAAAGTAATTTGCCAAACTACATGTTGACAAGCCACAAAGTTTCTGGGAGAATGTCCTATGGACAAATGAGACAAAAATTGAAATTTTTGGCAAGGCACATCAGCTCTATGTTCACAGATGGAAAAATGAAGCATATCTTGAAAAGAACACTGTCCCTGCTGTGAAACATGGAGAAGGCTCTGTTATGTTCTGGGGCTGCTTTGCTGCATCTGGCACGGAGTGTCTTGAATCTGTGCAGGGTACAATGAAATCTCAAGACTATCAAGGGATTCTAGAGAGAAATGTGCTGCCCAGTGTCAGAAAGCTTGGTCTCAATCGCAGGTCATGGGTCTTGCAACAGTATAATGACCCAAAACACACAGCTAAAAACCACCCAAGAATGGCTAAGAGGAAAACATTGGACTATTCTGAAGTGGCCTTCTATGAGCCCTGACCTAAATCCTATTGAGCATCTTTGGAAGAAGCTGAAACATGCTGTCTGGAAAAGGCACTGTTCAAACCCGAGACAACTGGAGCAGTTTGCTCATGAGGAAAGGCCAAAATACCTGTTGAGAGGTGCAGAAGTCTCATTGACAGTTACAGGAATCGTTTGATTGCAGTGATTGCCTCAAAAGGTTGTGCAACAAAATATTAAGTTAAGGGTACCATCATTTCTGTCCAGGCCTGTTTTATGAGTTTTCTTTTTTTAAAAATCCTGTTGAAGCATGGTTGAAAAGCAATGTCTGACTTTCATTTGTTCATTTTCATAGAATTTTTATATATTATTACTTTTGTCAGATTCAAGTTATTTCTGTGACCAGTGTGGGTTTCTCTTTCATTAAACGAGGGGTACCAACAATTTTGTCCACGTGTGTATATGGCCCTATGTTTTATATAGAGACCATTCATCTAGTTGGCGGCCATACAATATGCTGGGAAAGATCAGCTGCTTGGTGGCGGTGCCAGAAGCTTCTATGGCTCCCATCTGAAAGGAGTTGTCTTTGAAGCTTAAAAGGGGTTTTCCCACGAACATAACCATATCTAAATTTGTAGAGAATTAAAAGGTAAACATTTTCGCAAATAAGTGATTAAAAATGTTTTTTTTTCTAACCATTTTAGTGGTGACAGTCTGTTGCCAATGCAGAAACTTTTTATGATCAGGCACTTGTCAGAAACACAGCCATGATTTCCTTATCAGGCACAAGGCATTATGGGAAAGGAGCTGGGCACAGACAGGACATGCATGAGAGGATACCTTATCTACAATAAGAAAATCATGGCAGGGTACTGACAAGTGCCAGATCATAGAAAGTCATATCCATTGGCAACTTCTAAAGACAAAAGTAGTGACACCACTAATATGGGTAGAGAAAATCTTTAAAGCTCTGCAAAAATTCTAGCTACTTAAATTTGCAAAAATGTTTAACTTTGTCTTCAAATTTAAATATGGTGACATTCATGGGAAAAACTCTAGAGTAACTAATTATTGCATGTCCTTGATTTCCCCTCACTTAAAGAGGACCTTTCACCACCTCCACCAACTCTAGTTCTTAGCGTCTGTTAATAGGCGCTGCTCCACTGACTCTGGCACAGTTGGAATGTTTTCTCTAGCCACCACCATTCCTGAGCAATCAGTGCTGTTAGTTTTGGTGCCTTATATGCTATTTAGGCTCCATACTGTCAGGAGGGTGGTGTCAGGCAGGAGCAGACAAAGTGTGTGATTCTGAGCTCTGAAACTTGCTGTCTCTGATTGGAGCTCTGAATGACCAAACTACCCCCATGCCTAGACAGCACTTTCATGAATATGTAGCCCTGATCTAATAAGTAGGTATTGCGCAGAGAAAAAAAAATGAACAAAAACTTGACTACAAGATGTATTGAGTGGTAACAGTGTTCAATCAGTGGTAGGAAAAATGTGTCTTCTTTGGACTTTAATTTTTAGTTACATACAGAATTTGGCTAATTACTTTCAATGGGTGTCCGTGATATTTTTCCAAGTACTTTTATATGAAATATGAATGTTGTAGGATTACCCCTTTAAAGTAACTGAGGCATAAAAGAATAAAAAACTGTAACATATATATGACTGTTGGGGTATGTTCACACAGTGGAAGGAATTTGAGACGGGCTTCTGCTTCAATTTCCTCTTTCCTTTCCGCCCCTCTGGCTTTCACTCACTGATTTGGCTCAGATGGATGGGCTTACTCAGCAGAGTGGCTCACGCTATGATTTCTGCAGCTGAATCAGTCTCAGAATCTGGGGCAAAATTGCTCAGGGAATTGTTTTTGTTTTTTTTTTTTTGTCCTGCTTTGATCTCTGCCCTTCACTTAAAAAACAATGGAAGTCACATTCAGGGGGTCATTTAACATTGATTTTGGGGCAGAATTTGTCTCAAAAATCAGCGTCAAATTCCACTGTGTGAATGGTAATTTAATATGTGGTCACATTACAAAGAATTGAAGTAAAGTGAAAGCAATCTATATCCAAGAGTACCAATAAAACATTAACTCAGGAATCTTACACATCTACCTTTGTGAAAAAAAAAATGGTTTGTAGCTCAAAGAAAAGAAAAACAAACAAACAAAAAAAAAAAAACACAAATTATTTGAACTGGGTAAGTTTGTCTATTTTGTGCAGCAGTTCTAAAGACACAATCTATTTGGCTGCAAAAGAAAAAAAAAAAAAAAAAAAGACAGTGCGATCCACCAAGAAGCAATGCTGCACACTGTCCTCTGTTATTCCTCACGTAATGAGCCACAACTGGTACTTCTAATTAAACTATCACTTCAGGAAAACAGCACTGCCGAACAGCACATATTCATCAAAAAAGAGAACAGAAGGATGCTCATGGGCATCCAGAACATGCACCAATTCAAGAGTTCTTTCTTAAAACGTATTTTTATGTTTGCAACCAGTGAAAACAAACACAAAAATTAAAGGCAGAAAAAAAAATTAATTTTTATGTTTGTTGCAATTCACGTACAACCAATGTTGATGAATTTATTACATGGTTTATTCATTTCCTATTTTTTGAATCGGTTCACATCTGACATTGCTAATTTATAGGCGGCTTGTTGTAAAACAACAGCTAAGTAGCCATGTATAAAAGCACTCAGGCCACGCAAATTTTGCAGTCTGGACACAGCCAACATTTGTAGGTATCATTTCAAGTTGTTTTTTGTTTTTTTTGGGGGGTCCAGTCCAATACAGCCTTAGTACAATGTAACATAAAATGGATTTATGAATCTCTGATGGTATTCATTCAAATGAATAGAGCTGCATGCACTATCCAACAAGCAGCTATATTCAAAACTGGGCTGCAAAACTCCCCAATTTTTGAGATCCATGGGGGTCCCAACAGTGAGACACCCGCCAATCACCAAGATACCCCTAATTCTACAAAACTTGATAATTCTTCTCCACTTTCTATGGATGAGGAATCGTCAAATATTATTCAAACACTATCCAGAACTATCATCATTTGCATAAAGGGTTACTGAACTCACCGTGGCATGCCACCTGAGAGACTCTGTTCACTAGATGAAGATGACTCTGTCCTGGATTCTGGGGTTTTCTCTGAGCTCTTTTGTGTTGTATTTGGTGTTTTTTTAACCTTTACAGACTTCTTTTTCTCACTGTCACTGTCATCACTGCCTTCGCCCAAAATGTCATCAACCTGAAAAACATAAGGTTTGTTTTTTTAAAAAAAAGGATTATAGATCAAGAAGAAACATAGGGGCTGATTCAGAAATTAGATAGCAAAAATAGCATGTCAACAGTGAGAGTCTGTGAGTGGACACATTTGATCAGACTATCAGCAGTACTAGACACAAACTAAAGTAAATAAAGTAAGAAAAAGGCTATACTATCTGAATACATACTGCATCAATAACCAGCACAGGCATATTTTTGCTCAGGACTGCATTTTCTCTTGCCGATCTAATGAGAACACCCATCTGTATATATCTGACTAATCAAACTTTTGCAAGAGTGCATGTAATAAGCTGTACAGCACCCTGCTGTACATAACACAATCATCTCAGCTGGGTTTGCACATTTGCAGATGCAAATCTAGAAGAATTTGAACATTTTATTTCAATCCTGTACTTTCTTTAACAAACTAAATACATGTATCTGGTGGCCAAAGAATCTGGTCTGCAATCGATTAGTCTATTGGTTGTATAAAAGTGAAGTATGAAAAGGCATTGATAAAATGCCACAAAACACAATATTGTATCTATTGGAATAATTTCAAAAATACTTCTGTGGTCAGCTATTAGTGGTTAAATTTTTTTTTTTTGTTATTACACCCCATGTTTGTTTATTTCCCTGGAGAATGACCACACAATGGGGGAAAATCCATCATTCCCCCTATGTTACAGCCTCTTCATAAATCTCTGCTTCCCTGCGCCAGTCGGGCCATTTATTAAGACTGATGTATGCCAGTAATAATAAATTTGCCCCAATGTGTTTACGGCTGTGACCAGTCACTGTAAGAGCTTATTGGCATATTAACAAAGCTGTCGATATCAAAGCAATGGAGGCACCGATTCACAAGGAGAAAATACTGTGACTAACATATATTAGCACGGCTGGGTTGATATTTTGGGTTCTGGTGATAGACTCCTTTTAAAAACACTCAAGTATACAGATTTCCTTTCATGACTGTTGGAAAAAAAAAGGTATATTGTCTTTTGATTCATCTATTTTAAAAGTGTTACTATAAAAAAGGTTTCAAAGTAGCACACAGTCTTTAAAAACATCCATTGTGGTTTTCACATAAAGCATGGACACATCTTTGAGTAAGAGAATTAAGCAGTTTAGCATTTTCTTTTCAGCTGGCTGCTTCTATGTATGAGTCAATCAATCAAGATACTATCTATATAGAAAATTAGTTACTAGGTATATCTGCAAATCAGCAAATTGCTGGTGTGTAAATATAGGAGAGCGTATGCACAGCATCACATGGCAATGCCAAGATGTTTGTATTAAGATGCATTTACATTTTCTTCAACATGCAGGTGACCTTTGAAACAGCATGTTAAATTCTTACATTAAATTATAGCTACAACTTGGATATAACAGGTGCTACAAATATTAACCTGAACCCATCAAAAACCCATTTATCATCAGAATATGGCACCATCATCGCTTCTCAGAAAATATACCGATATAGGAAATTTCAGACAGGTACCGAATATATCATTGTTAAATACTTAGAAAACAAACAGGAGAAATTTCAGCTCACACTGCTAAACATATGAAATAGCTTCTTTTAATATGTAAATGATACAATAAAAAAATAACACCTCAAGATGAAGTTTTAGCTGCATAATAAAAATGAAAGCACAACCAGATACTTTGTATGCAGGCAAAGGCACACTAAAATTTTTCAATGTATGGCTATATAGCCAAAGACATGAAATTTGGGACAGATATATCATATAAATTGTGGTGGAAAAGTAAAGATGTGTTACAAAGATCACCAGTCTCTTTTCTTCAATCCTTAGACATAAGGACACATGTATCCGCCTTTGAATACACACAACTCCCACATTTCACTTTTCTTGTGAATGCTAACCTAGGTCATGATCCCTCACATTTTGATTGCCTTCTAAACCCTATAACTTTTTTATTTTTCCATTCACAGAGTTATATGAGAACTCAATGTCTGTGAGACAAATTGTTCTTCATAATGGTACCATTTATTATGCTGTACAATGTATTGGGAGGCTGAAAAAAAAATTGGGTGGAATTGGAGAAAAAGTGCATTTGTGCGACTTTCTTACAGGCTTTGTTTTTACAGCTTCACTGTGCAGCCAAAACGACATGCCACCTGTATTCTATGTTTTGGTACGATTTTGGGGATACCAAATTTATATAGTATTATTTACCTTTTAATCCCTTAACAAAAATCCAAAACTTTGCAAAAATGGCCCCGGAGGCCAATTTTTTAAATTGGGGGTTAATTCAGTGAACTCTGATCAAAGGCGTTAGCTCTAGGTCTCCAGGTAGCTATGGCAGCCGTTCTGCAGCAGAGTCATCATTAAAGGTCTGGCCACCCGTAATAGTACGCTGGATGTCAGGAAGGGGTTAAGGGTTATGGACACCTTTTGGAACATGTGTGTTTTTTTTTTATTTTTGCATGGTACTCATTTTGATCTCTTCTGCAGCTTACTTGTTTTCACATATCATGCCAGCCTACTTCTGCCCTATTCAGGACACAACCTGGTCTGTAGATCATTTTCTTTCTGAGGAATCATTTAAAGGGGTGTTCACATTGGTTGGTGTCCGTCAGTAGTGTCCATTGCTATTGTCTGTTACAAGATTTTAGCAACAGACACTAGCTGAACTGTCAGAAATCTGATAAGATTTCCATTCATTTCAATGGGATTTTATCTTGTGACCATTATACACCCAATCTGTCACATGTCTGTCTTTTTCACGGACGTCAAGCGTTATTTTTTTTTTTTTTAACATTAAAGTCTATGGGTAACGGACAGTAACGGAAGGGTGTCCGTTATACTATCCCTTTCTTTTTTCTGCACATGCTCAGAAAGCAGAAACAAACAAAAAAAAAAACGACAGTAAAAAAAACGTACACTAACTGATGCCAATGTGTCCATTAGCTAATGAATCGGTTAAAAAAGCGGACACATTAACATCAGTTAGTGTCCATTAATTTCTGTTACGATAGGTGTCAGACCCTGAGGTGAACCCTGCCTGAGCTGAATTTTGATAATACTGATAAGAATTAAATCTTAAAGGGGCTGTCCAGTTTCAGATCAATTTTAAGAGACAAATGTCTTTATAACAAGTAATGCAGCTTTTAAATATACTTCCTGTAACAATTCCTCAGGGTTTTCTAGAGCTGTCAGACAACTGAAGTGCAAAACAGCCATCAAAAACGGCCATTCTCATAGATCCCCCATACATTTGAGTGCTAGGAGGGATCATGAAAATGGCCAAAAATAGAGCATGACCTATATTGACAGTGTGCGACAATGGACCATCAAAACAACGGTCATGTGAATAGCTCCCATTCACTGACATTGAATTTAACGCTGTAGTGTGATGTCCATTAAAGAATGTAGCTCTACTCTTTAACTGATCCAATTTCACCCATTCTGAATTTTTTTCCAGCTTCCCAGTACATTGTACAGAATAATAAATGGTACCAATATGAAGAACAATTTGTCCCATAAACACTAAGTCCTCATATGGCTCTATGAACGAAAAAATAAAATAAAGACTGTACAGGTTGTTACAGACACGGCAATACCAAACGTGTATTGTAAATACTCTAGACGTATTTTTTATTTTAATCTAAAAAATTTTTTTTTTGCCCCAATAGGCGACTTTGAACTAGCATTTTCTAATTATTCTAGGCTCTCACCTGCGTCTGGTATCCGTACGCTTGCAAACTGTTTTAAGAGAAAAACAGTTTGGTACAAAAAAGGATTCCAAATGGTTTACACAGCGGATACCCGAATCTGTCTTTTTAGATGGATTAGTCAATGGATGTCCGTTCAAAAAAACTGACCGTTTGTGTCCGTTTTTGACCAATCCATTTTTTCCCCCCCTTCTTCATTCCGAGCATGCGCAGAGGGAAAAACGGATTGCAAAACGGACACAAACTGATTGCTATCAGTTTGTAATCCGCATTCCATAGACCTCAATGTTAAAAACAAAAAAAAAGTCTGACTTTTTTCTCCATTCTAAAGAGCGGATACCAGATGGAAATGCTCCAAACGCTCACCTGCGGATGGTTTTTACAACCTGTTGAAATCAATGGGTTTTAAAATGAACTGTTTGAAATCAGCTTTTGAGGATTTTGAGACGGTTTCAAAAACTGATTTGGTGCGAGAGGCGAACGCAGATGTGAACTCAGCCTTAGCTGGTTCAGTATTATACACTCCAATACAGAAGTGTCACAGGCAGATGTCAGCTGTATCATACATCTATATTTTGTATGGTGAGCGAGCAGCCTTTGGATAGGCCATGAATAGTAAAAACTGGATAGCCCCTTTAATGTTAATACTTCTGCTGTAAAAAAATTTGTGTGTCAGACATGTAATCTTATTATTTCGCTTATAAGAACGCAGTGCATGTGAACCCCTCATTAATACCACAGGTAATCTTGCTCTATAAATCCAACCAGCCTCCTACCCAAATTCAAACGTCTGGGAGACCCTGTTTAAATAGGACCTTTCACCACCTCCACCAATTCTACTTCACATCTGTTAATAGACAACACTCCATCAATTCCAGCACAGTACAGGTAGTTTTTGTGCCTGATGTGCTATTCAAGCTTTGTAATATCAGAAGGGCCGTGTCAGGCAGGGGTGTGTGATTGACAGCTTCAATCAGAGGCAGCCAGTGTCAGAGCTCAGAATCACACCCTTGTCTGCTCTTGCCTGATAACACCCTCTAGTACTGTAGAGAGGCTAAATAGCACATCAGGCATCAAAACTAACAGCACTGATTGCTCAGAAACGCTGGTGGCTAGAGAAAAATCCAACTGTGCCAGAGTCAGTGCAGCAGCAGGACGTGGTGAAAGGTCCTGAAGTTGACATACATGAAAGGGATGTGAACTGAATCAAATTGTGGGGTGTATATTTCTCATGTGTCTGGCCAACAGAGTGTCCTGTATTAATAGAACTCGCATGTCCTGAGATTATTCTCCTTAACTGATGAATTGCTTTACCTACATATAATTTAGGACAACTGCATTGGGCAATACATTGTTTGATCTAGATTACCTCACTATTATGAGGAATAACAAATTCCTTAGCATAAGAAGGAAACTGTCAGAATTAGCATGACCCAGATGGATATGAGCTAACTAGATCTGATATCAACCATGTGCAGATTTTTCAGCAAGATGACTCTGAATAATCTCTCTCTCTTCCTTCTCTATAATTCTTCTTCTATAAATTATACTGGGCGTATTCTGATTACCTTCCTTATATCCAAATCAGAGAGTAGTAATGGCCAATACTTCCCCATAATTCGATTAAATTTGGCTGTGTGGGGATAATATGTACCGATACAATGTATAATTTTAGAGGAATCATGCTAACAGACCTAATATATCAGGTCTCATCTACCTGTGGCTTAGTTCTTGATAGAGTGAGCATACTTTGGTCTATACCATGCTTGCTGGTCCATTATATCACTCATGAATGCGTACTGCATATGTAAATGGAAATTTAGGCAGCATTTACATTTGGCAATTAGGCCTTCAATAGTGATTTTTTTTTTTTTTTATGAAAGTCAATGATAAATAGTTTTAGCATTTATTCTTTCCTACATTTGACTAGCCACTTCCAGCTAGACTAGATGAAAATAAATGATCTTACCCGATAAGTGGCCAATGTGACCCAATGGAATAAAAATTGGCATGTTTTGAAGGGAATCAATGGTCTTTATAAGAAGACAATATAAAGAAGCCTAGGATATTTATATATTCATTAAGCAAAAAAATGTTTAATTGCTGGCATCCCATTGACAAGTGACTGTATTTTTTTACATTTTTATTTATTTTAAAAGAGTACAATGGAGACTTATTTTTATCGCATATCATAAGACCTCAACGTCTCGCTATTTTCACACAGGGTGAAATACATATATATATAAATAAAAGTTATCAAATGAGATGGTGGGTGTTGAACGACAGAGAGGAGAAAGTAGCTTAAAAGCCATTAATTATTTTGTGAAAGCATTAAAATACTGTAAAACAATTTCAATAACAAGGTTATGTTTTAAAATGAAACATGCTGTTCCTCGGTTATTCAGCTATTTTTAGGTTTAGTACAAATGTAGGCGCTCAAAAGTGCCACCACAGGGTACATAAGTAGTTCTCATTATTACCCACTCGATGCGTGGTCAAATGTTCTGTACTGCACACCCAGAGCAGAACGGCCCCCTGCTGCGTACTCTTTGTGCAGAACACATAGGTAAACTGTCAAGACAGGCAGATAAAAGTACCCGGAAATCACAAGAAGAAGAAAAAAACCATTAAGCCCGAAGGGCTTAGAATTCTAAATGACACAAGTAGGGGAACATTAAAATTCTGAAGGCTAATTGCTGAAAATCATAGGCATATACACATCTATTTTTCCTTTCATTCTCTGAACAATTACTTTCTTAGGAATGTAACAGGCATGTACGGCAGCTATTACATTATAGAAAGTTGCAGAATTACAGAGGCTGGAAAATTCTGTCACTCAGCAGTTTGTGTTCGCTGGTTTTGACAGAACAGCAGCATAACTACAGCAGGAAACTTCTGAAATGCTTCACGTGTATAACTTCTAATAGAGAATAAAGCAAAAAGTTTTTTATGCTCAGATAGACCACTACATTCACATGCAAATACTTCAATATTCCTCATTGGAAGAGTAATTAAAATGTCATTGTGTGTTGACTTTCCAACCTTGCAACTGAAACATTTAGGGCATTCATGTATAAATGTAAATTATAAATAAGATGTCTGAAATCTCCAGTGTTAGAGAAGATTAAGATCATTAATAATATCACTAGGAAATAAGAAGGGTTTATGGGACATTTTAACTGTCTTAATTTGGACATAGACACTGGTTGTGCTAAAAGCTCAAGACAATTATTTCTCTAGATTGACAGATGAGTTAAAGAGAGAGGTCTTGCTGGATCCAACCCTGTCCACATCAGCTGATTGTTGGCTAATGCAGATTTCTACAGGACCATCTAATGTGTATAGGGTCCTCCAGACTCTCTTCCATATGGTAGATGTAGGATTGTTGAGCTGATTTCAAGTGCCTGATCGTTCTATTTTCAGGAGTCAGTGGCTTTCTTTCCTTGTCCATTCAGTATACATTTTTAGTCAGGTCAATCATGCACGTGTGCGCGGTGACTGGGAGATAGCTATAGCAGCATGGCCTGCTTAATAGACCAGAAACCATAACAAAATGTGCAGAAATAGAACAGCTTGGGAAGTACACTAAAAACAACTAAAGGAAGCACTTGGTCCCGTAGATTAATCAGGTATAACCAGGAGAGTATTTAAAATATATTGCATGAAAAGTGTATCATTTTATAACCCCTGCTAACGAAACACGTAGACGTAAAAAGGAAACCGATATGGCTAAACAGGGAAGTAGTGAATATTATAAGACAAATCGTTTAAGACTTTAAGGCTGAGGGTTCAGAAAAAGCACTGAAGGCTCACAAAGATCATCATAGAAAATACAAAAGTTATGCACAGAAATATAAAAATAGCTAATGACATTAAAATAAATCTTACAAATCAATATCTAAAAGATATAAATGGCAAAAGAGAAAAAGTATCGCTGTGTCTAAGTAACTGATAAAAGTAATTGATATTGATAAAAGTCCTTGACCCAGATGGCATTTATCCTATGTATTAAGGAAATGGAGCTCAGTAATTGAGCAACTTGTATCTCATCTTCTTAGACTCCCTTGTACCAGAGTCTATGACCCAGTTTGATGGGTATGATGTTTTATCATTAAAGATGGGTAAAAAGGTGAAACAGGGAAACCACCGTCAATTGACACATGTAATATATAGAACATTTAACCCCTTTCTGCTGCAGCCATTTTTATACTCCCCACCTTCCAAAGCCATAACTTTTATTATTCTGTTCACGGAGCTGTATGAGGGCTTATTCTTAGCAGGGCAAAGTGCACATTATAATGGCACCATTTAATATTCTGTGAAGTGTACCGGGAAGCTACAAAAAAAATGCAGAAATGAAAAAAAAAAAAAACAACAATTGACCCATTTTCTTATGGGTTTAGTTTCTACGGCATTCACCATGAGGGAAAATGGCACATTAGCTATACTCTGCAAGTTAGTATGATCACAGTGATACCAATGCGAGAACAGTTTGGTACTGCAAAGTGAAAGTGAAATGCTCGTGGTTGCATCTTAGGATTAAATGCCCGCAGAGAGGTCTCTGATCGCAGGCATTAACAGCGGGTACCGGATGTGTAAAAAAAATATGGCACCTGCTTGGCTCCTGACATCTGCTGTTCTATTACAGCAAATGTTAGGAAGGGGTTAAAGTTATTCTAAAAGATTAACTAAAAAAATCATATAGGGGTGAATACTCAGCATGGATTCATGAAAATCAGGATGTGCCTAACACACATTCTTTGACTAGGTTCACATCTGCGCCGTGCTCTCCGTCGTTTGACTATAATGGGAACTGCTGGGTGTCTGCAGTTTCAAAACTGAAACCGCTGGTCATTGAGCATCTGCTCGTGACCATCCATTGCAATCCCAACATCCAGGGTCTGAGATCGAGAGATTTGCATCTTAAGATTTCAGCTTTTGCAGACGATGTTCTACTCTTTATCTCTCAACCAATAACAACCCTCCCTTCCCTAGTGCATGAAATCGCCACCTATAGTTTCTACAGCAATTATAAAATCAACCTTTCCAAGAGTACTGCACTTAATGTTTTCCTCCATGACCCCTTAGTCCACACACTCTGCTCTTCCTTCCCCTTCTCTTGGTCGGCCAAATCACTCAAGTACCTGGGGGTACTCCTCCCCAGCTCCTTATCTGACACCTACGCCCTGAACTTCCTTCCGCTCCTGCACACCCTACAATCCGACTTGACGGAGTGGGACACCAAGGGACTTTCATGGCTGAGTCGCATTAATCTCCTAAAAATGAATGTCCTCCCCAAACTACTCTACCTTTTCCAGATTTTCACTACTATTCTCGCAAAAGAATGTTTCACCTCCATCCGAAAGGCTTTCACCAAATTCATTTGGGCCTCTAAACCACCAAGAATAGCCAGGTGTATCATCTCCAAAGCCAAACAGCTGGGTGGCCTAGCAGTTCCAGATTGTACGCAATATTATCTGGCAGCTGTTACGGCTTGTATCCTTGACTGGCATCACTTTACCACTTCTAAGCTCTTGGTTGCTCTAGAACGCTGGTTGAGCCCACTGACTCACACATCTCTCCCATGGCTCCACAGACACCACTGGTCGAGCAGTACAGTCTCTGATCTCACTTATACTGCACAACAGGTCCTCTATGTGTGTCAAACATACAGCACTGTTTCACGACTTTTTACCAACGATGCCCCATTGACTCCGATCTCGGGCAACCCAGACTTCCCCGCAGCCCTACATTCCCCTTTTCTCACTCGTCCTACTGACAACACACCCCTCAAGTATCTTACACTCCTTTTTCCCTACTGTGTAGGGAGGGGTTTACTGAACATTTAGTTATTTACTTAGGTACAATAGATTAATATCTTTTAGCAGAAAGAGCGTTGCTAGGGAGAACTAAACATTGTTGGGGAAATCCATTTCATATTCTCCCTGTATATTGCCAGTATATACAGATATAGCAATAGCCAAGGGGAAGGGGGATGGGGTGACATCAATTAGCTGTATCTGGTTTTCTACCACGTGTTTCTGGTATAATTTGACAGCCGACTCTCAGCTTTCATATGCTATCAATCTTGCTCTAGATATAACAGAAACTGAGAAATCATTAGTTATAAACAAAGTCAGGAATGTGAATTTTACATGGCTGAATTTACTATGGGAGTGATGGCCCCACCCACTATTTAAATCGCAAGTGGCATAAAATTGTCGCAAATTGCAAAGTTTGACCCCATCTTTTTACTGTGGTTTCTCTTCAGCAACCATAATTTGTTTCTGGATATAAAAAGTATATTACATTTGTATTAAAAAAAAAGTGCAATATCTGATGAAAGTCAATGCTAAAAATAAGTGTCCTATTTTAAGAAATGCAACAAGCCTCCCCCTTAATTTGCTTTCACATGAGCTTATTGAAATGTAATTTTGGCCAATGTTATAATCTCTTGGGTCAAAATACTTAAAACTGCAAGTATAATTGTATATTAAGTAACATAAATCATTTATAAACAAAAAAAAATTGCTTTCTTAAAACCATATGCAAAGAACGCTGAATACATTGCTATTTGATCCATTTAATGGTGACACATAAATAATTCATGAGCCAAAGACTCAGACAAACCAAATAACAAAATGCCATTTTAATAGCAACCATCAAAACTTTGGGTAAACTTCTTTGATATAAATATGCAAATGCACAAAGAAAAAGTTCATTATTATTTCTAAACTTTGTACTTTCTCAAGACATAATGAACAGAGGGGGACAGATAGAAGAGAGTAACACAACCAACAAGAAAGTACATAACACTTCAAATGTTTCTTACAATAACAATATTCTTATGACACAAAGACCTATGACAATAGGATGCAATGCTGACACAAATTAAAAGCAAGAGAGATGCAGCTTTGAAACACAGGTCCAGCATTAAAGTAGTAAATCCCACAAAACATTTTATTTGGCTTGCTTGTAACATACAATGTGAATAGTAATGTGGGAAATCTTACAGTTTCTTAATTCGTGAGCTACAAGCTCCATTAGGATCCTCTACTGTATCATGTGACCGTTTTTGAGACTTTCAGAATATTGGCTTTTGTGTGTTAAATAGGAGTCAGTTTGTCGATGCATTTCTGTGAAACGCGCAGTGATTCTCATAGCAGTGCTTAGAAGAATTGACTTCAGGTTCACGCATAAGAGACTGTAAGACTAGCAGAGTTTGAGTGCTGGTTATGTGGTACAGAGGAAAACCTGAACAGAGTTTAAAATTCACAAAAAAAAAAGCCAACAGAAGGCAGATAATAATAATACATTTTATTTATATAGCACCAACATATTCCGCAGCACTACAATACATGCACTACTATTTACCGGTGCTGTGGGGAAGCCAAACTTCCGACTCTTCTATGTATCCTTCAGAAAAGGCTGTTTTTATTTAATTTATTTATTTTTTTGTTAAACTCTTCTATAGCAAAGCAAGATGGATCAGAAACAAAAATAATAATTTCTACATGCACATGACAGTAAAAGAACCTGACAATAAAAACAGATTAAACTGTCAGGTTTTAGCATGTGTTTTTTATGTGTGTCATTTATTTTTCATAAGTTTTCTAGGCGTGTCAGTTTTTAAATGTCTATTTTACATCAGTTTTGCATCAGGTTTTTAAAGGTCAGTGAATAAATGAGATGAACTTCAATGATTCTCTTTTTTTTTTTGGACCCAACCCGCTCATTCGTTTTTTAACGTCAGTGAACACATACACAATACATCACCCAAAAACGGATGTTAAAAACTGACCCCACAGACTTGTAATGGGTCCATAAGGTCGGAAAAACAGACAAAAATAGGACATTCACACATTCCCATCGCTATGAAAACTGATGTGTAACATCGTGTGCATGAGGTCTTAGGATGGAGGAAAAAAGATCTTAGCTTGGGGTCGGCAACCCCTGGCACACGTGCCAAGAGTGGCACATGAGGCTTATTTCCCTGGCATGGCAGCCCGAGTCCTCACCCAGCAGTTTCGATCAGACCAAACACGGCCGAAACGAAACTGCTGTTATTATACTGTGGAGTCTCTTTAGACCCCAGAGTATAATAAGCGGAGCACCAGGGGAGGTGATCAAACATAAAAAATAATGTTATTCACCTCTCCTGTGCTCTGGAGCAACACCCTACTGTCTAAGGCGCTTCTGCCTGAAGTAAGGGACTGCTGATGAGTCCTCAATGGTCACGTCGATTTCATTACGTATAATGACGCTGACTTGACCCCTGAGATCCAATCAGCGGTCGCTGGCTTCAGGCAGAAGCGCTGAAGAGAACAGAGCTGCTCCAGAGTGCAGGATAGGTGAGCAACATTGTTTTTTTTGTGTGTCACCTCTCTTGGCGCTCCACTTATTATACTCCACAATATAATAGCAGCTAGTGAGTGGCGAAAATTCATTGGAATATTATACTGTATGCAGAGGCTGCAATGGGACATAATACTGTGTGCAGTGGCCGCTACGGGACATAATACCATGTGCAGGGGCTGCCATGGGACATAATACCGTGTGCAGAGGCCGCCATGGGACATAATACCGTGTGCAGAGGCCGCCATGGGACATAATACTGTGTGCAGGGGCCACTATGGAACATTATTCTAAATAACGGTTTGTTTTTGCACAAAAAATGCAGGCAGTTTATTTTTGTGCGAAAATGCACCATGTAAACGCAGTTTTATATCGAAGTAAAAATTCCAGTGGCCTAAGCATATAGCTGCATCCAGATACGTAGTGTTTTTCCACCATAAAGATGCTGCCATATGGTGCTCCTGGACACATACATTTACCACTAATTGGGGGCTACACATGCACTTTCATTGCTTCTAATGGAAAAGTACAGGTGCGTACTAGGAAATAGCAATAAACGCAAGCGTCCTGAAGCATCTTGTGGCAGCACTTCTGTGTTATGGTTTGTGGTATATGACTTTAGTATAGGGGTCGTCAGACTTACAATTATAGACCGGCACTCCGAGTACCTCATCTTTGATTTTTTTTAATTTAAATCGGCATGCCGAACAAAAAAGGTTGCCTACCCCTGTCTTAGCCTATTGCAGGGAAATGAGATGACCTGGAGATCAGATGACACCAGACAAAAATATTTTTCCACACTGGGGTCGAGATCAAATAGAAATGGATCATGTTTTTTTCACTGTTTCCACGACGTACAGCTTAAAAAAAAACTCTGTGAGAACTTCAATAATAGGACAAAAATATATTGGGGCATCAGACTTATAGAACATATATTTATATAATACAAATTTATAAACTTTTCTAAATCCTAAACGAATAGAAAGGATTACTCAGAATGGTAGGGGTTAGAGAAAAAAAAATCCAGAGCAGAAGTGCCTATTGAAATACGCAAAGAGTTGGAGTTGGTGGATGTGGTGAAAGGTCCTTTTTAACTAGCAAGGGGGGGGGGGGAGACAGTCTGATTTAGTGCAAGGACTGCATTAACTACATGAAGCTGTTTCCCGCCCCCTTGACTAGTTAAGGTAAACTTGCACATGCCGATGTAAATTTTTTAAAGCTTATAGCTTGAATTCTCAGCAACAGAAAGCTTAGGCACCATAGGAAAGGTGATTAATTGATGCTGGGACCAGTTTAGGGTGGAAAAAGCACCTGACAATGTTTTAAAATGTTTTGCATGTTATTCTAAATATCTACCACGTAGATCAGAATAACAGATACTAAAAGGAAAAAACTTGCTTTTTCCTTCAGCACTGTTTAGGAGCAAGCGTGATATATGAGATTTAAGACAGGAATTAGTGCTCGGTGCACTGGACAGAACAGCTGAATTAACATTTCATCTAAAATAACCCACACTTTGGAGTGGCTGAGACTTCTAATTAGTCTGGGCAGTCTCACCCACCACAGCCTGCTCGGGTCATGTTCCATTCCATTGCTGGTAGTTAAGTAAAGATTGAGTGCAGCAGTGTGAATCAATACAAGACAGGCAGAATAACTCATAGAAATTAATAAGCACGGCTTCCAATGTCTCACGACACACACATCAATACTTACCTTCCAGAAAAAGCAAGCATACAACACATGAAAATGTCAGCTATCCTAGTTAGTATTCACATGTACATACTTCCACAGGAGCAAATTCAAGATCTACAATATTTTTCTTGAAAAAGATAACCTGCTGTTAATCGGAGGAAGACAATCAGAAAAGGACGCATACTTTTATTAGGCAGGGTTCACACTACCGTTGGAGTCCGTTATGAAGGTGTCTTAAAAAAAAAAAAAAAAAGAAAAGAAAAGAAAAAGACACCTATCATAACAGACATTAACGGACACTAACTGATGTTAATGTGTCCGTTTTTTTTAACTGATCCAATTAATGGTTCAGTTAAAAAAACGGACACATTAGCATCAGTTAGTGTCCGTTAGCATCAGTTAGTGTCCGTTTTTTTAACACTGTCTGTTTTTTTTTTGTTTGTTTGTTTGTTTGTTTCTCCTTTCTGAGCATGCGCAGGAAAAAAACCGACATAAGTCCGTTACCCATAGACTTCAATGAATAAAAAAATAATGGACACTTGCTGTCAGTCAAGAATCCATTTTTTTCAAACGGACAAAAAAGTCCTGCAATTCTGACGGACTGGGTATAAACGGACACAATATAAAAACCCATTGAAATGAATGGAAATTTTAACGGATTTCTGACGATTCAGCTAGTGTCCGATGCTAAAATCTTGTAACGGACAATAGCAACGGACATTACTGACGGTCACCAACATTAGTGTGAACGCCCCCTTAAAGTGCCCTGTGAAGAAATAAGGCTTACTTCTGTAAATTTCTAACTACCTTATGGATAACTTTAGTAGCACAGAAAATATTAAAGGGGTATTCCCATGAACATAATCATATTTATATATATATGAAAACATCTGCTTTAGGAAATTGAAGCAGAATTTTGTTGCTTGACAAAAACTAGTGCGAATTTTGATGATGAATTTGAAGCGAACTTTGGAGAAGAGTGACATTGCATTCTACGCCAACGGAATAGGTGTATTTTCTGCCTCCCATTCATTTCAATGGGAGTTCTCCGGCGGCATTTGCCTGAAGAACAAGAAGAACATTTATTTTTTCCACTAGATTTCAGGCGGACTTTGCCTCAAATTCCTTTGTGTGAACACCCTCTTAGGCACAGTTCAAACATCAAAAAACAAATTTAAGTGGAGTCTATCATTAGAAAAACACCTTTTTAACTAATGGCACATTGGAATAGGCTTTAAAAAGGCTATTTTATTCCTACCTTCCATTCTTTTCTTCTCCCTGCCGTTTCTGATAAAATCAGTTTCTTCTGTTATGCTAATTACAATCACAGAGCACTGGGGGCGTTCTCCTATGCTCTGAGCATCCTCTGCATCATAACTTTCCACCGCCCCTTAGCTAGTTGTATTCACTCCCCTCTTCTCTGTATCTTCTGCCTTTCGCAGGCATCAGACGCAGCGCTGTAACAGACCACTGGAAAATGGCGGCCCGGGCAGAGCCGACTGCACATGCTCCGTGATCGTATTTATCATAACAGAAGAAACAGATTTTATCAGAAACGGCGGGGAGAAGGTAGGAGTAGAATAGCCTTTTTAAAGCCTATTCCAATGTGCCATTAGTTAAAAAGGTGTTTTTCTAATGATAGACTCCCTTTAAGGCAAACATCCGCCTCAGATTCCTCTTCATTTTCCTTCCTGTGGTGGAATGTGGATGTAGAGTATAATTAGGATGATGATGACTGGCCCTAATCAGCTGGGAGTCTCAAGCTGCAAACTCTGCAGGAGGCTTATTTTTTTCAGCGTCCTGCTGTGATTTCTGCCACCCACTGAAAATAATCAGGCTGGATTCCACTGTAAAATCTGCCGTGTCAACAGGGTCTTAGTTTTCAAAGACTTGACCCCACCCCCACCTCCCAAAAGGTTAAAAAAAAAAAAAAAAAGAGACAGCCTAAGATTTGGAGATTACTTTTTTCAAAATCTTTAACAAAAATATATATTAAAAATATATATTACACAATCTTCTTTTGCAAAGTTTACTGAAACAAAAAAAACCAAAAACATACAGTACCTATTTAAAGAAAACAGGTCATCTTGAGCATGGATCCTGATCTATGGGCAGCACATTCTAGAAAAAGAAGCGCTAATCAAATGCTGTATAAAGTTTTGTGAGAAAATATTTAGTATGATTTGTATCTGATTCACTCGAAGCCCCATACTTTCTATGCTTAGGATTCCAGTAGGCGGGACTACTCAATGACTGAACACCTTCCCTGTGTGAGATAGCTGTCAATCGCTGGGCAGAACTACCCAATGATCTTATAAGGATAGAACGTGCTAGGAGTTAAAATATACAGAGCATTTTCCCATGAAACAGCTATATCAATCTTGCTCTATAAATCCCTTTACACAGACAAAACTGTTTAATGATGGACTGGCCACTGTGTGCAATCTACTGGTAACCACATTAAAAGGAGTGGGAAGGTATGAGAAGTACAGGTAAATTAATCTTATGGATTTTTAGAACCTAACCAGTGAGACCATTCCAACAAAATTCTTTTTTTTTTTTTTTTTTTTTTTTAAAGATAGATAGATATTATGGTAGTTTAGATAGCCTTTATGTAAATTATTAAGCTTACTTCTTTGTCCATGCTCTCCAAGTCCTCTTTACAAAGCGTATACAATGGCATAGTTTCAGACATGCTTGGCTGGCGTTTTCTCCGAGCAGGTCCAGACTGCTCTTCCTCTGTACTTTCGGTAGGAAGTTCCTCGTCATCAAACATTTGTTCTTCATGAGGCTGAACTACTCTGTCAATAGAAAAATATTCCAATACTTAGAGATTGTGCTGCATGCCATAAACGCGACACACTACATGTGTTTCATTTATTTACTTCTCCCCACTTGCCTTTCTTTAGGGATCTAATGTTAAAGAGGACCTTTCACCGCCTTTCTTTAGGGATCTAATGTTAAAGAGGACCTTTCACCACCTCCACCAACTCAAGCACTTTTCATCCTTTAGGCATCCCTTCACCGATTTCAGCATAGTTGGAATTTTAGTTCCCACTTTCCCGAGCAATCAGTGCTGCTAGTTTTGGTGCCTTATACATTGACTAGACTCTCTAAAGTCAAGTCGTGGTGTCAGCGGGGCAGGCTCCAATCAGAGGTGGACTCTATAAGAGCTCTGAATCATGCCCTCTTGTCTGTTCCTGCCTGATACTACACACTTGACATTAGAGAGTTTAATTTGTGTATTAGGCAGTAAAATTAACAGCACCGCTTGCTCAGGAATGGTAGGGGCTATGAAATGATGAGAGGAGCTTGAGTTAGTGGAGGTGGTAAAAGGTCATCTTTATACCTGTATTACAGTATAATGCCAAATCACTTAAAGGGAGTCTGTCAGCAATAAATTGGTTATATAGCCAATCACAGTATCTCGAAGTGGTTTTTCCACAGTTTCGAAATATTAGCTTTGGAGTTTCATGTTTTATACAAATCCAAATGAGGGTTTCAGTAACAGCTCTAGATGAAAAAACAGTGATTTACATGTTAATGGGGCTCCAAAGCTGAATAACAGAGACCTATTAGGAGACTGTAAAGTCACCTCTATAAGGTGCTGTGATTAGGTTTATAACCATTTCACTGCTGACAGATCCCTTTAAGATGGCCACACACTTTGCATTAAAATTGTCCATAATGTAATGAATTGAATTTCAATAGTAACATGGTAGAAATGTCTGAAAATAAAATGTAGTAAAAATGTGCTTGGCAAAGCGACAAGAGCCTGGTCAACCAGGCTGTACAAATTTTCAATAGCCAACATGACCATTCGCCTTTTACTCGTGTGTTCAATCAGCATTACTTAGTTTTAAGCGCCCAAAGTTTCATTTTACATTTCCACTTTATTTTAATATATATTTGCATGTGTTTTAACATTTTTATATAGAAGGCGGATTAAAAATTATGTAAACCCTAAAATAATTACTCAGTTTTGACAAACAAACCACTTTTCCACTTTCCATTTTCAAGTGCAGGATCCAGATACAGGCCTGCAAATCACATTTGTTTTGCCAAAATAAAAAATTTAATATCTACCAGTAATTCTGCCGTCATTCCATTTTACAGTAGTTTCTATGCAGCACCTGCATAGATTTTAAAAGCTTATATTTAGTCCTAGCACTGCAGTGTTTGACAGTATTTTATTGACCCGATATGTCACGGTTCCTGGATTCCCAAAAGAAGTGTGGTATAATCAGCAAAGCTAGCAAAGTCAATATACCTCCAAGACATAGAACTCCCACAACAGACTTGAAGAAACAAACAAAAGTTATTAATACTGATTAACTTGACCAACTGAGAAGTTAGTGATTCCGGATCCCTACTGGGTGCCAAAGATGAATCAGCACTGGTTGAACCCATGGATGTATTAGCAAGTAAAAGTGCAACGGCACACCAAAAGACAGGATCAGACAAGCAATCCTGGTTAACACATGATGTCTAACAATGACAATTCTCTGTCCATAAGTCCTATGTGGAGCTGCACCTGCTCTGGAGGAACCATTAAGACAATGTATTTGTTATATTTCCCCCCACAATGGCTTCCCTGGGCGATAACATCTGAGAAGACTGATCTGCCAAGATTAGCTGCTAGCCTTTTGAAGGCAGTACAAGGTGGCAATTTGCATCCCAAGTGACCAAATAAGAGTAATTTCAAATATACCCTGTGGTAATTAAGGAAAAAAAAACAAAAAAGAAAAACAAAACCCACAACCCCAGACATGGCAACTGTATCCGAAAACTCCTGGCTATTAGTTGGCAGTGTAGCAGCAGAAAAAGGTTGTCAAACCCATGAAAGAGGAGTCTTTAAAAATCTAATTCACACTTATGTAATGGATGAAGTTTTTTTTGCACAGAAAAAAACCCAACAAAAATCTGCATCAAGTTACCAAGGGCTCAGGCTACACAGTGTCTGAAAACGTGGTAAAAATTACAGTGCAACGTTTGCGAGCAATCTTGTTTTACGGCAAACACCGTTACTTGTGACTCTTCTTCCCCACAGCAGGGAATAGCTACAGCAATAGCAACACCAACATACAAAAACACACACCAAAAATAAATAAATAAATAAATAAATAAAGTAATTTAGAGGCTTATCCAACAGTAAATGTATAGAGTGCTTCTTGAGGAGTGAAGATGATTGTTTAATAAACCTTTCGTTCAGCAATTTTCCATATGCCTGCGCCTCCATTATTTTAATTATTTCTTGAAGAAAGGTGAAAAACAAATACCATCTATTCTTGTTAAGTTGATTCACTATTCTCAACACAAAGATCAAACACCCAAACACATGGCACACATGAAACCCTACATAAACAGCACACAAAATACAGCATTGTTTACTTTACAATGTTTATTATATTACACTTGCTGCCATGAACAAAAGAAGAAGAACACAGATAGGACACCATTACAAGCTCACTGTGGTCCTGCATTACACTTTCATATACCTGAAGGATGAATGCTCTCCATGGACAGCTACATTTAGTGAAGGACAAGGCGCCTGTATATATGGGGGCTGGCTGGAGCTTTGTGAAGCTTTCCGGATAAGTTTCCCAGTTACTGGGTCATACTGCTGCACTTCTGGACCTGGTTGTGTCTTCGGATGGATTGGGGTCGGATGAAAGAGTGGTGTTTGAAAAGCACCGTGAATATCGGGAAAGGTGGTCGGACTTGTGGTTCTGTTGGAGTAGATAAAAGGCAGATATTAAAGATAAATGGAAGAAACAAAGAACTCATTTTACAAAGGGACTGACTTGGGCTATGGTGAAGTAAATAGAATTCCCAAATGCACAAGCAAACTCACTCAAGGTGAACACTAGCTTAAAGGGGTATTCCCATCTCAAGGATCCTATATTGTTAGCTTATGGAAATTCAAGGGTTTTCCTAAATACATTGCTTTAGCAATGCTGCTGCTTTGTTTGCTTGCTATGTTAGATTATTCCTCCCATTGTTTACACAGCATTTCCATGGTGCACAGCCTGTATCTGATAAGACAGGATTTATGATGAGAGTCACTGCTCTCTGGGGGGCTGAGTGCTCTCACTTATCTACAACTCTGTGGTTAGGACAATCAGTTCAGCTAATTGGAGTTTGCTAATAAAGGCTTGGGTAGTGTGTATTATCTCTCTATGTAAACTTGAAGATAAACACTAAGTCCGTTCTCTAGAAGCATGGTGTTTTACACAAACCTGTGTAATGTAATATACATTTACTGTGCATATTATTTGATCTGCATTTATATAAGATTTCTAGTAATCATAATAAATAATCTCTCATGGTAAAGGCAAAGTCTATTTGATGATACTTCGTAGTATCCTGTTTATCAAACAGTCAAAGATGCTTCCTCCCCCAGCTTGCTGAAGCATATAGGAAGTGAGAAGAAGAGACAGCAGGCAAAGCTGCTAAAACAGGGAGATAGGAAAACCCCTTTATAGAGTATTAAAAATCATTAAAGGGATTACCACAGGATAGAAAGGTTGTGCCTCATTGTCTCCTCACAGGTCACCAGTACTTTTTCTGGGCAGGCAATTGGTTGTCTTTTGACTACAAAGCACCAAACCTTAAATGAATTGGCATGCCACTGCTGTACAAGCAACTAGTAGGGATACAGCAGTCAGATCTCTGCCAGTCAGAAAGAGTTGGCATATTTTAGTGATATACCATTAGTACTAGGCCGCTTTAAAAACTAAAACTAAAAAAAAATAAAAATAAACGTAAGGGTATCTTCCTCACTACATAACACAAAATAAAAAGGCAAAAAAACATGAAAAAAGACACCACTGCTGTTTTATATGTAAAACTCAGATGGATACTGGACAGGTCCCCTGCTGATTGAAGGAGTCAGGGAGAGGGCTGGGAATAAATCTTAAAAGGGGTTGTCCAGTTTCAGACCTATATTGGGAGATAAATCATGAGATAAATGTTTTCCAATATACTTTCTGTATCAATTTCTTGCAGCTTTCTACAGCTCTGCTTTTTGTCATTAATTCTCCTTACTTCCAGTGGATAAAATTCAGTCCATGGTCATGTGATAGACACACAGGTGCAGGGGCGCATCTTCCTTTAGGCGACCTAAGGCGGACTCAGAAGGCACCTCATGGAATAAACTGGGGGGCGGCTCTTTTTTTTAATTGGCTGCTACTTGTATTATGACTATAGATAGCGGATAATAATTTACTCACCTATCCACGCTCCTGTCCAGGCCAGCCTCTGCTGCCACCTCTAGGCGGCGCTGCAATTGCATCAAAACGTTGAAGAGCACCAGGACACAATGTCCAGCATACTTGCATTCTTCAACGTCGGCAACAGTGCGCCCTGGAAGTGGCAGCAGAGCTAGCCTGGACAGGAGAGTGAATAGGTGAGTAAATTATCGGCAAGCCGGAGGGGGTTGGGAAGAGGGCCTCTGCATGTCAAAAAAAAAGGGTGATGTTATACTATGTGGAGGACAAATAGGGGGATTTGTTTTTTATCTGGAAATGAGTGGGTGGGGGGGGGGGGTGTCTTACAATTTTAATTAGGGGGGCACCCATCAAACAACCAAAGATAGCTGAGTCGGGCATCTTTTTTTGGAGGGGCCTTCTATAGTTCACCTCAGGCAGCAGAGAGGCTAGGTTCTCCCCTGCATGTTCATCACATGACCATGGACTGAATTTTATCCACTGGAACAACAGGAAGCAGAGATCGAGAAAACTGCGAGAAATTGATATAGAAAGTACATTGGAAAATTGTGGAAATTCTCATACAAACAACAACATTTGTCTCTCGATATTGGTCTGAAAGCGGCCAACCCCTTTAATATCCTACCTTTTCTTTCAGGTTGTTTATTAGGCTATCCTTTACTTTAATTTTTACATTTCCCTACTCTCTCCTACTGAGCATGTATTAGAACAGCGTAGAGAGCTCACACAACTGGGGGGGAGCCAGCAAGAGCCAAACTGCAATGCAGTCCTGGGAGATGCAGCTGCTTGATAGTAACAGGAACAGATCTGTATAGGACGAGTAAAGAGGCTAGTAATAGTATTAACGTAATGGTGCGCATCACTCCAGATGTTTTATTTCTCCTCTCAATTCATGGGATAACCCCTTTAAATGATCAGAAGCAGCACAATGGGTGAATTTTGGGGCCAATAAAATATAAGTAATACAATGCATTTAGAGCTACCCAAGTTTAAACTCAAGACTGCCAAAAATCAGTCTGTAGAGGCAAAGTGGCATTTTTCAATTGTTAATGACATCACATTCATCGGTCATTTCGGTACAGCAGCAGCTCAGTCTCATTCAAGTGAATAGGGCTGAGCTGGAATACATGCGGCGCTGTGCTTGGTATTCTGTGAAGAGACTGCAGCACTCACTAGAACGCTGCACCTTCTTCAACCAGCTGACTGGTGGTAGTGCTGGATGTTGGACCCCACCAATCACATATTTCTGACCTACTGATAGATCATCAATATGCATGCCCCAAAAAACCCATGAAAAAGGTTCTTCGTTTAATTATGCTGTATCATAAAATGTTACATGTTACACATACCTCTGAGATTTTAGATAATCTTCCTTGAGAGGAAACAGTTGTTCTTCTACCTTCTCCCACCTTTCCAGGCAGCTCCAAAGCCAATCGGGGTTGACAACATGAAGACTTTTACAATTCAAAGCTTGCCTAACTTTCTCAGTACCTACAAATTAGATAACTTTATCACACAATATATTTTACAGACATTGACATCCATTAATTTTTTGCCCAAATGTTCCTCCGCAGATTAGTGCTGTTGCCTTTTCTATTACGGTGACAGAAAATCCTGGTTGGAATTGTGAAACAACCAAAATAAAAGGAGGCTGACCATGCATTATCCCAGACTGATACAGCATCTAAAAACTGAACATGAAGCAGCAATAGTAATAGTAATGATTGTTATAATTGTGCAGGACATGCTTACAGAGGAGCTGTCACAAGTACAAAATGCTAGACGACACACATTTAAACGCTGCTGTCCCCATGAACAATTTGGCATTTGTTTGGTTGAAGAAGAAGAAAAAAAAAAAAAGCGTTGGTGGGTTCAAAAGAAATAGCCCTTCAATGTAATATGGAAATGAGCTCTTTTTATATTTTCTAAGGTTATCGCCCACTTGGAGAATAAGGGTTAAGTTACATTCAACCTAACAGATGAAAGGAGGAACAGCTGCAAATGGCATTCTTCTAAATGATCTAATACAAAGTAACCAGCTCCACAAGTTCACAAGAATTTTTTGCCAGGGGTTCTCATCTATGAACCATTTCTTTTCTGCATCATTCGTGTCAAATTCTGGACACCTAAGGGACACTTTGTGTCTTCTGCCGCAGATTTCGCTCCACCTTATGGAACTCTGCATCCTGTGGCAGAAAGCTGAAGCAAAACTTTGACTTTTTCCGCCACGTTTACTCGCTGACTAGATCCAGACAAAATGGAGCTATATCAGGAGCAGTCTTAGGTAGCAGGTTATGCGGCTTAATGGGCGTCAGAAACCACAGCGGGATCCGTCTATGCTTCTCATTGAATACAATGGGAGGCAGATTCCGACCCCAATTTGAAGCAGAATTTGAGGAAGGGAGAAGGAGGCTGTTAACTGATTTATTCTGTGGATTGCTCCACTGATATAGACTCTTATCTTGAAACATGGCCATGTCAGAAGGGTTTTCTCACTCATCTATTAGTGCGCATTCCTTCAGGGTCTTGCTGGGCAGTCCTATCAGTTTTTCCGCTGCTAATAGGTCAATTATGACTGCAGCTCATGTTACATTTCTCTCTCAAGCAGGGGAGCATGTACAATAAGAAACAGTCTGCTCCACTCACCTATCCATTTCTAATACTACTACTGACTTCTTTACCTGTAATTTTGCCAGGAGCAACTGTAAAATAGCAAATAGCTGAGAAAAGCCCCAAAAAACATAATATACTAATGTTCAGGGACACTAGACTGCAAATACAAAGCATGATACAGCTAAAAAAAAAACATCCCTAACATAGAAAAAGAGAACTCTAAGCATAATCAGGAAAGCTGTCCATGACTAACATCCAATCAGCAATAACAGAAGCAACTAGTCACAAGTATACAGAAGTAACCCTCTCTTGTAGAAGCTGTAGAAGAACATTGTAGAAGCTGAAGAAATTTCTGTGCCTGCTGTGCACAGAGAAAGCTGTCTGCAAACATGTACAGTTTATAAGGAGAAATCAGCCCCTCCCCTCTCCATTCATTGTGTTGAGAGAACAGATCCTCCCCCTCCACTCACTGTGCACCTGTTTTAAGCCTGAAGGTATCTATGGTCAGAACTTCCGTAGCAACAGGGAGTGAACAGCAAATTAGCTATAAAGCAAGACACTTAATGGATGCAACTTCAGAGGCTTTTCAGGCAGAAAACAATGTTTTTACATACAGTGATTACATTTTGATCCAGAGTCACATGTTCTATTAAATGAGACTAAGTTGTCTGAAAAGTTAATGACTAATTAAGTAACCACTTTACCTGCTGCAACACCACAGAGAAAATTTAGAATTATCTCACATTCACACGATCAAGTTTCACCCGTGTCCATGTCATATTTACCGGCCTGAACATCATTACGGGAGAGGGACTCCTAGAATTATAGTTATCTATGATGCTAGAAGTCGCTGCTTCCCAGTGACATAGTTTACCGTACAGATTATAGTATGGGACAGTATGCTGTTGGGAGGCAGGATAACTATAGATAGATAACTCTCTGGTCTTCTATTCTGAAAATACAACCTCCTCTATTAGCCCCAAAAGAGCACATGAAAGTGGACAACCCCTTTGAGTTCACTGCCTACTTCTTTGAATATTATTGGCATTCTGTGAATGAACCTCAAGTACGCAAAGTGTACAAGACTACATAAATAATCCTGAACTAGAAACTACATGCATACAAGATTTATAAACCATGAACAGAAAGCAGTATGCTTTATCAACTTTCCTTAGGATAGGCCATCAATATTTGACCTGCGGGGTCCGACACCCGGGACCCCGACAGACCATCGGTATTGAGGCTTTCGCCAAGCTGCACAATTGCTGTAGAAACTGGAGCTGCAGCGCTTTTCCAAAGACTTCAATAGGACAGCACTGTAATACCTACACTCAACACAACAGTCAGCACGTCGTGTGAACCACCACACTTGTCTTGGTACCGGTGATCTGTGGGGGTTCTGGGTGTCGGAACCACACAGATCTAATATCGATGGCCTATCCTAACAATAAGTGGATAACCCCTTTAAAGAGCACCTCCAGTTATAAACAACTTTTCATAAATAAATAGTGCATTTAAATATAAGAAATTTTGTAATATATCTTATTAAGGAGATTGGTTTCCTTCACAACTTAAGTTATTCTCCTGCTCCTTATCTTTAATGTGACTGCTTTGTTTACATTTTATTCAGTCTCCATATTCAGCCTCACACATACAACTCTATGGAGCAGTCAGGGGCTGAGCACAATTCGCCTGACAGCTGGTTAACCCCTTAAGGACACAGCCCAAAAGTGCGTTAAGGACCAGGCCTTGTTTTTCAAAACTGACATGTGTCACTTTATGTGTCAAGAATTTTGAGACGCTTTAACTTACACAAGTGATTTTGAGTTTGTTTTCTTGTGACACATTGTACTTCATGTTAGTGGTAAACACTAATCAATATTTTTGTATTTATTTCTAAAAAAAAATAGGATATTTGATGGAAATTTGGAAAACAAAAAAAAAAAAAATCACAATTTTCAAAATGTGAAATGCTCTGCTTTTCAGACAGATAGTCATACCACCCAAATACATTAATAAATATCTACCATATCTCTGCTTTATATTGGCATAATCTTTTAATCATCCTTTAATTTATTTTGGATGTTAGAAGGCTTACAAGTGTAACAGCGATTTTCCAGATTTATAAGAAAATTTCCCAAACTAATTTTTTTAGGGACCACTTTAGTTCTGAAGGGGATTATAAAGGCCTATATATTAGAAACCCCCCATAAATCACCCCACTTTCAAAACTGCACCCCTGAAATAATTCAAAACAGCATTTGGGAAGATTGTTAACCCTTTAAGCATTTCACAAGAATTAAAAAGATATCGAGGTGAAATTTAAATTTTTTTCCACTAATCCCTTCATTTAGCCCTAAATTTAACACATTCTCAAAGGGTTAAAGGAGAAAATGCATCTCACAGTTTATTCTACCATTTCTCCAGAGCACAGAAATACCCCACATGTGGGTGTAAACTGATGTCTGGGCATTCGGCAGTAAACAGAAGGGAAGGAGCGACACTGGACGTTTGAAAAGCAGATTTTGCTGGAATAGTTTTCGGGTGCCATGTCTCATTTGCAAAGCCCCTAGAGTACCAATACAATGGGAACCCCCTAAAAGTGACCCCATTTTGGAAACTACACCCCTCACAGAATTCATCAAGGGGTATAGTGAGCATTTTGACCCCACAGCTGTTTCACAGATTTTACTAACATTGGGATGTATAAATGAAAAATTACTAAAATGTCAATTTATCCCCAAAGTTTTCATTTTCAGAAGGGGTTAAAGGAGAAAAAGGACCCCATAGTTTGTTAAACAATTTCTCCTGAACACAGCAATACCCCATATGTGGTCATAAACTGCTGAATGGGTACATGGTGGGGCTCGGTATGGAAAGAGCGCAATTTTGCTGGAATAGTTTTCAGGTGCCATGTTGCAGAGCCCCCAAAGTACCAATACAGTGGAAACCCCCTAAAAGTGACCCCATTTTGGAACCCACACCCCTCACAGAACATGTCAAGGGGTATAGTGAGCATTTTGACCCTTCAGCTGTTTCACAGATTTTATTAACATTAGGACATGAAAATGAAAAATTACTTTTTTTTCCAATAAACTGTCAATTTAGCCCCAAATTTTTCATTTTCACAACAGGACAAAAAGCTCCCCAAAGTTCGTTACACAATTTCTCCTGAACACAGAAATGCCCCATATGTGGTTGTAATCTGCTGTATGGGTACATGGTGGAGCTCAGAATGTAGAGTGCTATTTAGCTTTTGGAGGGCAGAATTTGCTGGAATAGTTTTCGGGTGCCATGTTGCATTTGCAGAGCCCCTAAAGTACCAATACAATGGAAACTCCCAAAAGTGACCCCATTTTAGAAACTACACGCCTCATAGAATTTAACTAGGGGTATGGTGAGCATTTTGACCTCACAGCTGTTTCACAGATTTTCTTAACATTGGGACGTAAAAATTAAAAATTACTTTTTTTTTCCCCAATAAACCGTCCATTTAGCGACATATTTTTAATTTTTGCAAGTGGTTAAAGAAGAAAAAGCACCCCACAGTTTGTTACACAATTTCTTCTGAACACAGAAATGCCCCATATGTGGTTGTAATCTACTGTATGGGTACATGGTGGAGCTCAGAATGGAAAGAGCGCTATTTAGCTTTAGGAGGGCAGATGTGGCTGGAATAGTTTTCAGGTGCCATGTTGCATTTGCAGAGCCCCTAAAGTACCAGTACAATGGAAACCCCCTAAAAGTGACCCCATTTTAGAAACTACACCCCTCAAGGAATGTATCAAGGGGTATTATCATTTTGAGCCTAAAAATGCTTCCCAAAAATTAATGTGCAAAGTGAAAGTTTAAGTTTTTGAAGAAATATCCAATTTCAGAATACGCTTTGGCCACTTTGTGGCATCAGAGACATGCACTCCTAAAACTATTAAGTGGGCTATCCCGGGGGAAAAAAAATAATATATGTGGGTGTAAACTGCTGCTTGGGCACACAGCAGGGCTCAGAAGGGAAGGAGCTCTGTGTTTTTTTAGCTTTTGGAGTACAGATTTAGAGGGACTTTCTGGTCGCCATGTTATTTTTGCAGAGCCCTGGAGGTGCCAGTAAACTGGAATTCCCCAAGAAGTGACCCCCATTTTGTAGGGGCAATTTTAGGGACTCTGCAAATGTGACATGGCTTCCAAAAACCAACAATCTAAATCTGCGCTCCAAAAGTACATAGTGCTCCTTCACATCTGCACCCTGCTGTGTGCCCAAATGGCAGTTTATGCCCACATGTATGACACTGCTGTACCCAGGATAACAAACTTAATGCCATATGTAGGTATAAACTGTTATTTGGGAACAGCCGGGCACAGAAGGGAAGGAGCGCTATTTTGGTTTTTAGAGCACAGTTTGGTTTTTGGACACCATGTCAGTTTTGCAGAGCCCAAGAATTGCCAGTAAAGTGGAATCCGCAGACATGTCACCCCATTTGGAAACTACACCCTTCAAGGGATTTATCAAGTGGTGTAGCGAGCATTATTAACCCTTAAGTGTTGCATTCTTTTAATTTCCAGAAATGAATGCGCAGATGATAATGAAAAGTTAAAAATAACATTTTTCCAGAGATATGCCATTTCAGTGCCCGATATGTTGTGCCCAGCTTATGTCTGCAGAGACACACACTCCAAAAACTGTTAAGCGGGGATCCCGGGCACAACAGCTTTTGGAGCGTTCATCTCTGATACAAGCCGGGTACAACATATTACGCACTGAAATGACGTATTCCTGGAAAAATTGTCATTTTCACCTTTCACAATCAGCTGCGTATTCATTTATGGATAATAAATTATAACAACACTTGGGGGTGAAAAATGCTCACTGTACCCCGGGATAAATTCGTTCAGGGGTGTAGTTTCCAAAATGGGGTCACATGTCAGGGGATTCCACTTTACTGGCGTTTCAGATCTGCAAAAGTGCAATGGCGTCCAAAAACCAAACCGTCCAAGCCTGTGCTCCAAAAACCAAATAGTGCTCCTTCCATTCTGTGCCCAGCTGTGTCCATACAGCAGATATACCCACATATGACATTAAGTACGTTATCCTGGGTACACCAGTGTAATACATGTGGGCATAAACTGCAGTTTGGGCACACAGCAGGGCGCAGAAGAGCGCTATGTGGCTTATGGAGTGCAGATTCAGATGTTTGGTATCTGGACGCCATGTCATGTTTGCAGAGCCTGTAAGGTACCATAACAGTGGATTCCCCAAAGGAGTGACCCTATTTTGAAAACTGCACCCCTCAAAGAATTTATCAAGGGGTGTAGTGAGCATTAGTATCCCAGATGTGACTGCACAGAGGATGGGGAAAAGTGAATAGGTAAGCTGTGCGGAGTGCATTGGGAACACCAAATTCCCTACTATATCCCCAGTAGCTCCTATTATTGGGGAGGTCACTCTGGGGGTCACTTCTGGTTTATTTTCCCTCATAAGCTCTAAATCTGGTTTGTCCCCTGATATACGCTCGCACAGCTTATACATTCCCTTCCTGCCGCAGCCAGTTATGTTCTAATGATTTGGCGATTTTTGGGGTTTTTGTCTTCACATTGTACAAGCTATATTTTCTTTATTTCTCTGGTGATGTAGCCATATGAGGGCTTGTTGTTAAATTTTATTAACTCTTTCTTGGTGGATTAAAAAAACCCCCCATCAATTCTGGCACTGCATTTTACCTTTTAAATTTTTCACCATGCAGCATAAAGCATAAGTAACATGTTACCTTTATTCTACGGGTCAGTACGATTACGGAGATACCTAATTTATATATTTTTTTTTTATGCGATACTAATTTTGCAGAACAAAAACCCATTTGGGGACATAAATTAATTGTTTTTTGCATCACCTTCTTCTGAGATGCGTAACATTTTTATTTTGCGGTTTACAGAGTTGGTTGAGGGCTTATTTTTTGCGGGACAACCTGTGCTTTTTATTGGTACTGTTTTAGGGTACATATGACGTTTTGATCCCTTTTTATGGCATATTTTGTAAGGTGAGATGGCGAAAAATCATTACTTTTGGCGGGTTTTTTTCTGGTTTTTTTTTCCCAACGTTCACCGTGTACATTAAATATTGTTTCAGTTTTATTGTACAGGTTCTTACGGAACGCGGCGATACCAAATATGCATTGTTTTTATAAATTTTTAGGTTTGTTTTTTTATATATATATATATATATATAATTCATTTTATACAGGAAAATGAAATTTTTGGGACTTTATTCTTTTATTAATTTTTTTTCAAACACTTTATTTTATTTTTTTTCACTTTTTTTTTTTATTTTTTAATGTGTCCCATTAGGACACCTGAGCCAGTAATGCTTTGATTGTTGGCTCTGTACTATAGACTGCAAGACACGAGCATACAAGTGTCTTGCAGTCTATACAGGAAGTTAGCGCTATGCAGACGCATAGCGCTGACTTCCGGAGGTCTCGGCAGGATCAAACCAGGTAGTGGGGGGCTCCAGGCAACCTGGGGTCACTGGGCAGACCCCGGGCTGCAGATTATAGATATCGGCACCCCCCGATCTCGCCGCGGGGGGGTGCCAAGGGGAGCGGCAACAGGGCGGAACCCCTTGGATGCCGTGGTCATGTTTGACTGCAGCATCCAAGAGGTTAAAACCTCCGATCGGAACTCAGTTCCGACCGGGAGTTATGGAGTAGGGTGTTAGCTGTCAGTTACAGCTAACACCTGGTTCCGATGCCGCCCGCTCAGATAGTGAGCGGGCAGCCGCCCTAGGGCGCAGTATTACGCCCTGTTGCACGAAGTACCAAGCGCGCAAGACGTAATAGTACGTCCAATGTCGTTAAGGGGTTAATTGATTTATTGCCTCATTATCAGCTTCTTATCTAAAACAGTATTTAAAAAAAAAAAAAAAGCGAGGAACAGCAGCAATTATTTGAGTGTCTTTTCTATCTCCCCTCCTCTCTTCACAGACTAATACAGAAAAAGGAAGTGCCTAAAAAGTGGAGAAGAAAATATATTTCTTCAATAAGTTAGATTACAAAGTTTTTATTTCCATCTGAGCTATTAATTTATGAAACGTTGTTTATAACTGGAGGTTCACTTTAATGTCAGCCCAGACATATCGGAGGGACCAATGGAAGGTCTAACGTGTATGAAGGCCTCCTGATACTACCTTGAGGGTAAGTGTTAGGGAATAAACAGAATGGGGTTGTTTGATTTCAATTAAAGGCTTTTTTTTCTCCTCCTCATTCAAAACACAAGCAAGTTCAGCTATGCCAAGCATGCATGTCCATGGGTGTGTCAAAAGGAATAGCTGTATGACAAATAAGGGTTTGGTCAACCTGTCTTAGGTTTGATTCGTCTACAAAGTGCAGATGAATCCTGTGTGATACAATGTTGCCTACCTGCCCGTGCAGCAATTAGATGAGTCACCTTGTTGGGGTTATCATCAGTTAAAACCAAGTTTTTGCTGATTTTTGCACCCAAAGATCTGGCATGGTAATATTCCCGTGTCCTCTCAATAGGAAAGTTTGTAGGATGAAGGCCACTGAAGGCAATAATTGTGTTTTCCAAGACTTTACTCTTCAGCTCTGGCACAATTTTACGAATATCTGGAATTTCCTCTAACTCCTTCTTGAGGTATCGCTCATACTTTGCATAGTAATCTGTGTGTACCCTGACAAGGATCTCTTCTAGGTATATCAAGTGATCATCTTCATCTAAGTCATCACTGTCATCATCATCTTCTTCCATGCTCTGATCTAATGATTCCCCAACGGTTATTCCAGACTGCTCACTATTCTGGGACTCAGTTTCTATCTCCTTCTTATCTGTACATCCATTTCCTAAGTCAATAAGAGTATCTTGTTCTACTCCCTGAACCTCCATTGCCTCATCCTGCAATAATAGCTTATCTTTTGTTTCAGATAATAGTCTTTTATCACTACCGTGATTCTCAGTCCACTGCTTGCCAGATGAAGGTTCCACGGCTGATTCCTGAGAAACCTGGTCTGGCTTTTTTGATTTCCTCCAACTTCTTTTACATTCACTTTCACTCCCAGAAGATGATGAAGGGGATGGAGATTTTCTAGCATCAGCCTCGCTGTCACTATCACTAGAAAGGTCAAAATCCAGATCTTTTGCAGCACCAGTCTTTGCTTGAGATTTGGCAACTGCTGTCCTATCATCTTGTTCTATAGATGGCTCAGCTTCTGACAGAGTTACATTTTTACTGTCTTCGACACAAGAAGGCTGACTTGCTGCAGGGTCCTGCTCCACTAGTTTATCACTAGAGTCCGAATCCTTTTTGAAAGATTCATTGCCTGAAGGGCTGCCATTAACTTCCTTTACGATTTTCCCAAGTCCATTACTCTGCTCCTCTACAGGAAGGCTCTTTGACTGATCAGGGTCCTGTGGAAGGTTCTCAGATTGTTGAGTTGTCGCAGATACTTTAGAGCTGCTTACTGCAAGGGAAAAATAACTTGGTAATGGCAATGTCAGTCGTATCAGAAAATTAGGTGAAATCTTGAACAGAAGAGCACACATTGAATGACAGTATAACAGCTATGTAAAGTAATACAATAAAGTTGCAGTAACTATTGATCTGTAAATGCATCAGCTTCAAAGATAGAATTCAGAATGGTAAAGCAAATCTCCTCTGAACATTTTATGGTTTACATATAAAAGACAGTGGGGCAAATTTATTAAGACTATTATTATAATTTATTCTTATTATGCCAATTATAAATTACTTAAAACAGCCCGACTAGTGCAAGGACGGAAAGATTTTATGAAGAAGCTCTTCATAAATCTGTCAGTAGTCCTGGCGCCAAAATGGAAACCTACGGCAGTTAGGAACTGGTGTAGATTTCCATCTAACTCACGTCTGGAAACTGGATTGAGTTTTAACCCTTTCCTGACAATTGCCGTAATAGTACAGCGGATATCGAGTATTTAAATATGTATTATACAGCAGAGACACGGTGCTACTGCCTGCACTGATCACGGACATTAATTTCCGCAGCGCCTCGGCCAAAGCTGGGCGCCGCCATTTTGCTAGGTATCGCCGGCACCCGGAGCAAGATCCGGTGCCGGCGTCCCGTTGGCATGACAGCTGGGAGCCTATTGAAGGCTCCCAGACTTGTCTGCCATTCATTTGTATGGCAGGCTGCTTTATGCAGCCTGTCATACAAATGGCGATATTTTGTGATCAGACCACCTGGGTTCAAGAACCCGAGGGGGTCTAATAAGTGCAATAAAAAAAAAAAAAAAAAATGTATATATTATATATAAAAAAAAATATATAAAAAATTCATATCACCCACTTTCCCTAGAACACATATAGAAGTAATTCAATACTGTGAAACACATACACTTTAGGTATCCCTGTGAAAACAACCGGACTACAAATCTATAAAAATATTTTTCCTGTACGGTGACCGCCGTAGCAGGAAAAAAAAATCAAGAGTTCCGAACCGCCATTTTGGCTGCAGAGTGAATGCCATAAAAACGAAGCCAACAAGAAAGTCGCACAAATGCACTTTTTCTCCAATTCCGCCCCATTCTGAATTTTTTTCCAGCTTCCCATTACTTTGTACAGAATAATAAATGGCACCACTATGAAGAACAATTTGTCCTGCAAACATCAAGCCATTATATGGCTCTGTGAACGGAGTAAAAAAAAAAAAAAAAAAAAAAAAAAAAAGAAGTTATGGGGTTTGGGAGGCGGGGAGTCAAAAACAAAAATTGAAAATCAAAAAATGTCACCAGTGGGAAGGGGTTTAAAAAAAAACCAAAAAAAAAAACCCCACACATCTGCAGAATGTAGCAAGGGAGGCACATATTGGGCTTGAGATTGCACTCTTTGGCAAAAGACAGAGCCTTGAGTCAAACATGCACCTTAATGTCATCCCTCTGTCAGAAAGCTGGCATGAATTTGCCCCAATGTGCAAGAAAAAAAGTTGATTAAATTTGTAAATCCATTTTATCATTTATATAAAACTGACCCTAAATTACATCTTAAGGAAACATGTAATTACAGAAGAAGCCCCGAAGCAACCATCGTGGTGTTAGTAGTAGTCATGCAGTCTTGACGTCTTTACACATTGCAAAAAAGCTGTATTTTTTGTGTTGCTGATTTTGCTTAAGTTTTTTCTGAGCTAAAGTCAAGAATGACTTCAAAAGGAATGGGAAATATAAAAGGAAACACTTATATGTCTCTCTACTGCTAAATCCATCCTGATTTGGCTAACAAAACCAGAGTAATCAGCTACTTATCCCGAGTCAGAGTGTCAACTCCAAATACATATGGTGGCGCAGGCAGGAGATGGTAGGGGTTTAAATGACAAGATCAGTGCTCCAGGGAGCTCTGGCCCACCCCCAGTGCACCAAGTACCTAATTTGCATAACACTTCAAAGTTTCTTTTCTCCAAATCTAAAAAAGTAATATACATAACAAAAGTTAAGTTGTTTATCATTGTAATGTGCTCTGTAACATGTTGGTGGCATTATGTATGCTTTAAAAAAAACAAAAAAAAAAACAAAACCTATAAATCTTGCAAATTTGATCAACTTTTGACACTAAACCGAAAATGGAGTGGACTGCATTGACTTTTATAGGAGAGTTATCTAAACATGTGAAGTCATTGTGTAGAGAGCCGTACATAAATTGTGAAAATACCTATTGTGACTTATTAAAAAAATTTGTTTAACATAAATCTTGGAGTTAAAAAAAAAAAGTTTATTTTCTGATGACACATTCCTTTTAAATCTCCCAGTATTCCCTACTTACTCATTGGCTGTACAGAGCCACTGCATTTTTTGCAACTGTAGTCCTTTTATGCAATGTATAGCAATTTGATTCACAAGATAGATATAGAATTAACACTGTTGAGATTAGGACATACACTTTAATATCCCACATTTCCATAACAAAAGGAATGAAAGCTTTTTTATTACTAACCTCTGTTCCTTATCTGTGCTTCCCTTGAACCAGGAGGTGCATTGATGTCACCCGTACCTTGAAAGTAGACATACTTCTTAACTGTAATCAAGTTAGGAGCAAACTTCCAAACATCTTCTCTATCATCAATGATGCAGACCATAGAGTCCCCACATGGAAAAAGATTCCTTAAAATTGCAAAATAAACAACAAGAACCATGACAAACTGCCATAAAAACGTTGGTCATGCAAGCAAGTGCACAAAAATACATAACACAAAGAGACAGAAGACTCATAATTCACTGAAACACATCCACACAATGAAATATTTATCTGCTGTGACTATTCCAAGCAAGATGACAGACTGTACTCCAGACAGATATACACACATAAATGTCAGCGTATATTTTAATATTACTTTCATATATAAAGATTCACATCATTGACACAAACTTTGTGCTACATCCTCTTATTATCCAGGCCCTCAGCTTCCATGGCAACCAAGTTCCTCTATACAGCTAACACAAGTACCCCCAAACAACCTTTGTGCAGCATTGCAACTGTAAAAGCAGACTAAGAATTTCATGATTCAACATGTGTTTAACAAAAACAACATAAATGCAATAAAAGTAAAAAATGTTTCATAAACAAACCTAAGGTTTCCGGTTTTAGAAAATGGATCTATACATTCATCCCTAGATAATATTCGATGAGAGAAAAGCTTCTTCTCAGGATCTAAAAACCCTAAAAAGACAACAAAAACAAGAGAAGAAACATTTTTATGCATTAACAACTCATATCCGCATTGGGCACATGTTATACACCTTTTGGCCCATTGACAGTGCAGCTAAAAACACGTGATTAGCAAATAAAGACATAAGAGAGACAAGTTTTTGTACAACACTTTCCCTCCCTATAAGATCCACACAGATTGCACCAAACTGTCCTGTGAGAGTTTGCCCTTAAAGGGGTTATATCTACAATAAATGCTGAGTAATTGTTTAAATGAAGTAATTCATTTTAAGAACACCCTGCTAAACTAAGGCTAATATTCACATCTGTATTGGAGGATCTGATTGGAGCCTCCGATGCAGAGTCAGCCTAAAATCGTGGATGAAAAAAAAGTCCTGCAAGCACGACCAACCAAATGACAGTTAAAAACAAATACACGATGGACCCCATTAGCCGGATTCTCCTTTACTATTTAGTCTATTGTTTGGTTCCTATGATGGACCACAAGAACAGACTAAATACTGATGTGAACCCAGCCTAAGAAGGAAAAACAACATACTACATTGTTTTCACAAATTGTTCTTAAAGGATCATCCTATGGAACAAAGTTCTCTATTATGAATCCCACACCATACATTTCTGTGGCACTATACTGCCCTCTTGTGTAAGTAACTATTGCAAAGCAAGCTCTCTGCACTATTGAGTTGAATATCAACATACTATAAAATGTGAGTGCTCAATGACAATAAAAATATTCATCAGCAATCTTAATTTTATTAATCACTAACGATCAGTTTGTGTGATAGTAAAAACCACCATTACCAACTGATGGAAATTTGCTGCATCAATATGAACACTGAGGTTGAAGATAAACATGAGGCAGATTTATTAATATTGACTAAATTTTAGACAGCGCAAACTTAAACTAGACAGTCCTAAACTGAACCAAATTTATCTAAGTTTCTAATGTTTTTTTGGTCTACAGTCACACTTGACCAGTGATGGCGAACCACAGGTGACACGCCAAGACATTTTGGGTGACAGGCATAGGCAGCTACGTATTGTGTTATTGCAATAAGCAGCTGCCAATACTTTTACTCACCTGTCCACGCTCCTGTCCTGGCCGCCCTCCGATGCATCCTCTAGGCGGCACTACACGGACGTCATGACGCTGAAGAACGCCGGCGGCGCTACACTGACGTCATGACACTACGTACAGCGTCCCGGGCTTCTTCAGCGTTGGCAACAGCGCACCCTGGAGGCGACAGCGGAGGGCGTCCAAGTCTGGAGCGTGGACAGGTGTGTAAAAATTATCAGCCACTACTCTGTGTGGGAGTAAGGAGATAACGGAGTCATACACTGCGGATGGGCTTTAAAAAAGGGGTCATATACTGTATGGGGGGTATAAAAGGTATTATAAACTGCGTGAGGGCCATAAATAAGGAGATCATATGCTGTGTGTGTGGGGGGTGGGTGGGGGGGGGTGTAAAAAAAAAAAAAAAAAAAAAAGGGGGGTTCATATACTGTGTGATGAGCCAGGAAAACGGGGTCATATATTGTGTGATTGGCCAGAAAAAGGGGTTCATATACTGTGTGATGGGCCAGAAACACATATAATATAAATACATACATATATCAAAAATATAACTTTTTTTTTTTTTTTTTTTTTTTTTTTTACTAGAGCTACAAATATCACAAAATTATGGATATTTCTGCATGTGACACTCCACCCATCACTGCACTAGACGGTCTAAACATATTTATCACCGATTAGTTGGCAACAAAAAATGTGCTAATTTTTGGAAATGCTTTGGCACACAGTGTTGCAACTTAGACTATGCCCACTTTCAATAAGCCACACCCATTTCCCATGAAGCTATGAGATTTTTTGCACAATTCATAAATGTGTATAAAACACTTGATACATGTGTGGCTCAAGGCATGATAGTTTTCTCGCACAAATTATGCTAGAACGCTGACGCATTAGTAAAATCTCCCCCAACTGAGTTTTCCTTATAGATTTTGCTGCTGTCTCTTGAGCCAAAGCTAAGAGTTGATTCAAAAAGAATTGAAAATATAAAAGAAAGGACGCAAATCCTTCCTGCTAAACACACTCCTGACTTTGACACAAAAAAAAAAAAAAAAAAAAAAAAAAAAACAAAAAAACAAAAAAAACCCCACAATTTATTTTAATACTGAAAGGCAGACGCGCCAGGATTAAGAGGCTCCGGCCACAAAACTAGCATGACGACAAATTCAACCCATTGAGTGTCTGCAGCCTTAGAGAGCTGTTCAGACACAGGTTTTGTTGAAGAAACTTTTGAGACTAAAAATCAGTCCCATTCATCTAAAATAAGCATACAACAATCTGCTGGGATCTGCAACAAAGCGACATTCTGCACATTTATTGATCTGTTTTTTCTCACAGCAGCTGGTGTGGATGAGATTTCCTAACGGGTTGTCCAAAGCTTGATATTGATGGCCTATCCTTAGGATAGTTCATCAGTATGAAATTGGAGGTCTAACACATGGCACCAGCAACTGACCAGCTGCCACTAGATCTGCACTGTGTACAGAGCTGGAAAAGAAACATATACAGTGGGGAAAAAAAGTATTTAGTCAGCCACCAATTGTGCAAGTTCTCCCACTTAAAAAGATGAGGCCGGCCTGTAATTGACATCATAGGTAGACCTCAACTATGAGAGACAAAATGAGAAAACATATCTAGAAAACCACATTGTCTGATTTTTTTTAAGAATTTATTTGCAAATTATGGTGGAAAATAAGTATTTGGTCACCTACAAACAAGCAATATTTCTGGCTCTCACAGACCTGTAACTTCTTCTTTAAGAGGCTCTTCTGTCCTCCACTCATTACCTATAGTAATGGCACCTGTTTGACATTGTTATCAGTATAAAAGACACCAGAAACAAAATTGTAGACCTGCACCAGGCTGGGAAGACTGAATCTGCAATAGGCAAGCAGCTTGGTGTGAAGAAATCAACTGTGGGAGCAATAATTAGAAAATGGAAGACATACAAGACCACTGATAATCTCCCTCGATCAGGGGCTCCACGCAAGATCTCACCCCATGGGGTCAAAATGATCACAAGAACGGTGAGCAAAAATCCCAGAACCACATGGGGGGGACCTAGTGAATGACCTGCAGAAAGCTGGGACTAACGTAACAAAGGCTACCGTCAGTAACACACTACGCTGCCAGGGACTCAGATCCTGCAGTGCCGGTCGTGTCCCCCTGCTTAAGCCAGTACATATCTGGGCCCGTCTGAAGTCTGCTAGAGAGCATTTGGATGTTCCAGAAGAGTACTGGGAGAATGTCATATGGTCAGATGAAACCAAAGTAGAACTGTTTGGTAAAAACACAACTCGTCGTGTTTGAAGGAGAGTGAATGCTGAGTTGCATCCAAAGAACACCATACCTACTGTGAAGCATGGGGGTGGCAACATCATGCTTTGGGGCTGTTTCTCTGCAAAGAGACCAGGACGACTGAATTGGGTCATGTATTGTGAGATTTTGAGTACAAACCTCCTTCCATCAGCAAGGGTATTGAGGATGAAACGTGGCTGGGTCTTTCAGCATGACAATGATCCCAAGCACACCGCCAGGGCAACGAAGGAGCGGCTTCGTAAGAAGCATTTCAAGGTCCTGGAGTGGCCTAGCCAGTCTCCAGATCTCAACCCCATAGAAAACCTTTGGAGGGAGTTGAAAGTCCATGTTGCCCAGCGACAGCCCCAAAACATCACTGCTCTAGAGGAGATCTGCATGGAGGAATGGGCCAACATACCAGCAACAGTGTGTGCCAACCTTGTGAAGACTTACAGAAAACGTTTGACCTCTGTCATTGCCCACAAAGGATATATAACAAAGTATTGAGATGAACTTTTGTTATTGACCAAATACTTATTTTCCACCATAATTTGCAAATAAATTCTTTCAAAATCAGACAATGTGATTTTCTAGATATGTTTTCTCATTTTGTCTCTCATAGTTGAGGTCTACCTATGATGTCAATTACAGGCCGGCCTCATCTGTTTAAGTGGGAGAACTTGCACAATTGGTGGCTTACTAAATACTTTTTTTTCCCCACTGTACATAACACTGTGTAGTGACATTCACTTGCATAAGAGCTGAGCGGCTTTACCCTGGCATGGCTATCACAAAGAGTTGCCTACTTCTGACTCTGTACACTGCAGATCTGGCAGCTGATTGGTGGGGGTGCTGGGTGTCTGATCTCCCCACTGATCCAATATATTCATGACCTATCCTGATAGACTATCAGTATCAAGTTTTGGCCAACCCCTTTAAAACCTTATGCGCGTGTCACTTTTCTACCAATTGCTGGGGCTCTCTACTATGCTGTAACTGCTAGGGAGGGTAACACAAGAAAGGCAGATGCAAACAAGATCGAAAAATTAATCAAGAAGCCAGGCATGGTGGTGGGGCATAAGCTCTATGGCTGGGGAACTAAACTGTGGTAGGAGACCTTAGGGAAACTCAAATCCATCATCGGTAACCCACTGCACCCCCTTAATCAAGTCCTCCTTAGTCAACTTAGTTCCTTTTGCTGCACTGTGGTGGGGAAAGGTTTAGAAAAACATTTATCCCATCAGGGATCTCACTCTTCAACAACTCTGAAATGCCTAGTGTTCACATGGAGTGCTCCAACAACTAACTGTATGTCCTGGACTAGTGCCCCACCTTCAACTGTATACTCTGACTCTATTGCTATATTGTGAATGTGATAATGTTACATATGTTATGCTATGTGTTGTACCGAGCCACTAAATAATTTCATTCTGGGAGAAATAAAGTATTCTATTCTATATTGCCAAGTACCTGTGTCCTTAAGTATTACTACTGCCTTTACTTATGTCAGTGGCTTAGTCTGAACTCTGAACATAAGCAGATCAGCTTACAATAATTGTCTATTGATGGGGAGGAAGAGAAGGAGAGAGACAGAGAGATAAGGCCAAAGGCAGAATGAAATGTGTCATTTCTGTAAAGAGAAGTCTGGACAGTAATTCCTGATAACTCAGTTGTGTTGTGAAAGTGAACTGTCTCTCTATACTGCAGATATCTCTCTGTCTGAAGTTCTTCTTTCTCTATCTCCCCTCTACATAGATTTCTATAGTACAGATTTGATCTATGGCAGAAGGATGCAAATAAGTAAAGGAACAGGCCATTGTCTTTAACCCCTTCCCGCTTCGCACCATAGTAGTATGTCGCGGCATGTATATAGTTCATGCTCAGCTTAGTACTATTACAGCGCTGTAATGCCGCGGGCACAGAAGCTGTACCTGCGGCATTACATCCTGCTCTTGGCTGTATTACACAGCCGAGGGGCGGAACCAGCCGGTGGAGTCGGAAGATGAACGCTGTAAAAAAATATGTATATATCGCAATGTGCAAATTAACGTATTTTGGTCACTTTGCTTTCCCCAAAAAATGACAAATAAAAAAAAAGTGATCAAAAAGTCACACATACCAAACATTGGTAAAAATAGAAAGTACCACTTGTGCCGCAAATAAAGAGCCCTGACATATCTCCGTCAACAATACAGTATAAAAAAAAAAAAAAAAAAAAAATTATAGATGTCAGAAGACGGTGACCCCTGCAAAATCGTTCATTTTCAAAAAATGTTTTATTTGTAAAAGAGGTAAAATTAAGATTAAACCTAAAGCTTAATAAACCGTGTGAAACAATATAAATGTGTGAAACATTGGTGCTTTGCATCAGTGTTTGTAATTAAAACCAGGAATGGAGACTACACGGAGAAAAGGTATAGTGGACAAGATTTCCACATGTTCTGTTTTTAACCTGCTCCTGTTTTGGCTTACAAACAATGATGCAAAACACTAACCTGTGTTTTTGGCCAAACCGTGTTAAGTAAGCGCCCTCTAGAGGTGACTGCTGACAGCCAGGACGCTGTCCCAAATTGAATAATTCTCTAATAATTGTCTAATTTATTGACACAGTAAACTTGGCTTTACACATAGGATGTATTGCATGTGAGCGGTTTCAGATGACCATCTAGTGTGTATAGGGTTCTTCTGACTCTCCACCTAGAGTGTGCCAAAATTTCAGGCTGTGTAGAAAGCTAGTAAGGCTAAATAAAAAAAAATGAAGCATCACAGAACTTTAAACTTATTAGATTGGGGGAAAAATAGCTCTTATTTTCTCACAGTTGGACATTAACTTAACCCTTTTATTGCCTAAGGTTTTGGTAAAATTATTACATTTTTATACAACATAAACATGCATTATAATACACAAATAAAACCTATAATCATACCAAAAAAAATAATAAATTACACTATAACCTCACAGATATATTTTCTGAAAAGAGATTTCAGGCACACTGAAAACGCCCAGCTGTACTTTAGAACTTTGGACACTCGTGCAATTTTAGATCAAAATGTTTTTTTGTTTTTTTTTTAAAAAACATGCATGAAAAAGTTTGTTTGAGGATAAAAGTCTGATGAAAACAGAATGTGGCATCGACAACTTTAATCCAGGTAACATTTGAAAACAGAGATTATTTAACCCCTTAAGGACTGGGCCAATTTTCGTTTTTCCCTCCCCACATTCCAAGAGCCATTTTTCAGTTCACAGACTCATATGATGGATTATTGTTTGCGATACAGATTGTACTTTCTAATGGCACCATTTAATATACTGTGCAATGTACTGGGAAGCCGGAAAAAAATGCAGAATGAGGTGCACTTGGAGAAAAAATGCATTTACACTAATTTCATATGGGTTTAATTTTTACGGTGTTCACTGTGTGGTAAAAATGACATGGTACCTGTATTCTGCGGGTCAGTACGATCACGGAGATACTAAATTTATACAGTATTTGTAATGTTTTGATACCTTTTAAAAAAATGAAAAACTTTGCAAAATAGAAAAAAAAATTTGTGATACCACATTGTGATACCTGTAACTTTTTCATATTTACATGTATGGAGCTGGGTAAGGCATCTTTTTATGCGGGACAAGATGACGTTTTTAGTGATATCATTTGGGGAAAGATCTGATGGTTTGATCACTTTTTAATCAATTTTTTTTATAGGAGGCACAGTATTGAAAAAAACAACACTTAATTTTTTTTGCCGCTACACCGTATGGGATAAATATTTTAATAGTTTGGGCATTTATATACTTGTATATCTGATCTAGGCAAAGGGGGGGTGATTTGAACTTCTGTTTGTTTGTTTTTTTGTTTTTTTTTTTATACTTTTATGATAAAACCCCCTAGTGACCTTGAAACCTAGGAGGTCTGATCGCTCATACTATTCACTGCAATACCACTGTATTGCAGTGAATAGCAAAATGCCTAGCTCTCTATTACACGCTGGTAGATCTAATGCAATGACAAGCTTGGGAGCCTTAAATAGGCTCCCGGCTGTCATGGCAACCGATCACCACCTTCCGATGACGTTCAGGAGGGCAGCGATCGGTGAAAAATGGCGACACCTGCGCAGTTTAGAGGCCCGCGGTCCCGTTTGACCGTGGTGTCAAAAGGGTTAAAAGCTGAGATCGCTGTTGGCACCGATCGCTGCTGTTAGCTGTATTATACAGTCGGCATCCTCCCTGTATGGAGAGAGCTCAGCTCCTGAGCTCTCATCATACATCCTCATGTGACGCAGGACTAACTATTACGTCCTATGTCGCTAAGGGGTTAAAAAGGACCTTTCACCACCTCCACCAATTCAAAGTTCTTAGAATCTAATAGCTACTGCTCCACTGATACCAGTGCAGTTAGAATTTTCTCTCTAGCCACCATTCCCAAGCAACAAGCGCAGCTAGTTTTGATGCCTGATTTGCTATTTAAGCTCTATAATGTCAGAAGGGCAGTGTCAGGCACGGAGTGTGATTCAGAGCTCCAATGAGAGGCAACCAGTGTCAGAGCTCAGAATCACACCCCTTGTCCTGCCTGACTCCTCCCCTCCTGACGGTACAGAGCCTAAATAGCATATCGGTCACCAAAACGAACAGCATCGATTGCTCAGGAACAGTAGGAGCTAAAGAAAAAAAAATACAACTGTGCCCAAATCAATGGAGCAGCAGCTAATAAATAATGTAAAGATCTGAACTTGTTGGAGGTGGTGAGAGGTCTTTAATATTAAAAAAACTAAGCATTATAAAAAGGGATAACACTCATTATTGCACCTCAAAAAACAATGAAAGTGAATGGGGTTATTTTGCCACTCCCATGGGCACTTGTAAGAAATCCAGTAGAGTTGGATTTTGTGCAATTGTTATGTTGTGTGTCACAATGCAACACCATTCACTTTGTGTTGAACTTCAGCATAGTAAAAATGTGATCTTTGGTTGCATAGCACATTCAAAACCATTCCCATCAAATAATACTGACCAGCAATAGTATGTGCATAAAGCCTGCTTCCAAAGGTGAAAACATGCAACTCAAAAAGTTTGGCAATTTTCTCCAAGAATTCTTTACAATGTGGGCGCAAACGAGTGTGCAACATTGGTTCTCCTCTGCCTAACTGGAAATGGAATATGCCCTGTAAAAGAAGAAATAGAATTTAGCCAAAACAAACAAACACTTGAAACATACTATGTTAGTACACATCCATACCACATTCATGGGTTCAGACAGTCCCATCAAACATTTTCCTATTATACTCCTTGGAAAAACTCTGATGAGGCCTGAGGCAGGTGTAATACAATTTAAAAAAAAAAAAACACAAAAAAAACACAACAACAATAATAACCTGTTCCCGAGACTCTGGTGTCCTTCGCCACAGGCCGTTCTGTTGCACACCATGCCTCGGTCCCTGGAAGCCCTGTACTCCAAATGATCACTGAGGCCAATCAGCGGCAGCTGGAAAGGAACTGGTGACCTATGTGAGCGATGTCGACGTCACTGGTCCCTCTCATATGAGATTAATAATTAATGTTTTCGAACACTACATAAAAGATATAATAGGAGGACTTGCAGCTGTATGAACCTGACCAAATTTGTGTTCATATGTGCATTGGAAGCTTCCGTAGCAGGTAAAAACAAAAATTGGATTTTTGTACTCACCATAAAATCCTTTTCTCTTTGTATTCATTTGGGGACACAGCACCATGGGTATAGACCAGGCCACTAGGAGGCTGACAGTAAAAGATGTTTGCTCCGCCTCCAGTCTGTACCCTCTCACAGACACTGTGCTAGCCAGTTTGTACTGCAGCAGTAGGAGAGAGACACAAAAACAAAAAAAGAACATGGAACCAACACAACCATGTTCCTGAACCCAAAAATGAACCAAAATAGCCCGGGGCAGGAACAACATGAAAATGATGGTGGGATCTGTGTCCCCCAATAAATACACGGAGAAAAGGATTTTATGGAAAGTACAAAAATCCAATTTACTCGCTTATTTTACTGGGGGACTCAGCACCATGTCCTAAAGCAATCCCAGAGGGTGGGAGGTACATGGCCATGCGAGCAACCTATCGCACAGCTACTTGCAGAACCTTGTGACCCAAGCTGGCATCGGCTGAGGCCACAGAATGGATCTGCTAGAACCTGGTGAAAATGTGGACAGCCTTGCAGATCTGGGCGGCAGAAGCCCGATGCTGAACAGCCCAGGAGGCCCCGATGGCTCTTGTAGAATGAGCAGTCACACAGAGAGGTGGCAGCCTGTCCTTGAGCCGATAGGCCTCTCTGATAGCAGACCGAATCCACCTGGAGATGGAAGCCTTGGAAGCAGCCAGGCCTTTGCGGAGGCCCTCAGGGAGAACAAACAAGAGTCAGTGAGAGACAAATAGACCCGTATCGCCCACATCCAGGCAGTGAAGAGAAAGCTCACATGGGTGCTTGGGATCTGGGCAGAAAAACGGTAAGACAATGTCCTTGTTGATGTGGAAGGAAGAGACCACCATAGGCAAACAAGAAGGTGGGGGACAAAGGACAACAAGAAAAAGGAGGCTTCGGGGTACAGAGCAGCCAGTTCAGAGACTCTGCGGATGGAAGTAATGGTCACCAGGAAGGCAACCTTCCAGGACAGAAGGCGAAGAGAGATCTCACGCAAAGGCTCAAAAGGGGAAGCCTGAAGCATCTCAAGGACGAGATTAAAATCCCACGTTTCCAAGGGACGCCGGTAGGGAGGAGCACAGTGTGCCTATTCACCTGAGATCGGAAGGCCAGGGTCTTCTGAAAAAGAATGAAAAGGGCATAAACCTGCCCCTTAAGTGAAGAAAGACCAAGTCCTTGGCCCAGACCGGACTGGAGAAAAGCCAGGATCTTATGAAGAGAAAAGGAGTACATAGGCCTTCCATGTATGATAGATCTTTGCAGACTGGGGATTCTGGACTTTGAACATGGTCTGGATAACAGACTCTGAAAAAACCATGACGCTTCACAACCTCAGCTTCAACAGCCACGCTGTTAAACACAGCTGAGGTAAGGTGGGTTGGAACAGCGGTCCTTGAGACAGAAGGTCGACTTGCAGAGGAAGAGGCCAAGGAGCGTCTGCCAGCAGTAACATGAGATCCGCATACCAGGCAAGTCTGGAGCCAACAGGATGGCTGGAACCCCCTCGCCTTGAGCGTTTGAGAACCCAAGGGAGAAAAGGAAGAGGAGGGAACAGGTATAGAATGCGGAAGTTCGATCAAGGAATCACTAGAGCGTCAGCTGCGATGGCTCGAGGGTCCAGGGACCTGGCCAAGTATTGGGGGAGCTTGTGGTTTAGGCGGGAGGCAAAGAGGTTGATGTTGGACATGCCCCACCAGGAGCACAAACAGAGTAAGATCTTGTGATGAAGCGACCACTCGTCTTGGCCAAGCTTTTCTCGACTGAGGTAGTCTGCGTCTGGAACATGTACTACCGACACAGCTGGAACATGACAATTCGCGTATAAGAAGAGAGCGGGATGCTTCTTGGAAGGCTGCACGGCTCCTTGTGCCCCCCTGATGGTTCAAGTAAGAGATCGCGGTGGGATTGTCAGTCTGGACTTGGACCGAACGCCCTTGGAGGAGAGAGGTCCAATGACACAGGGCTAGGAAGATGGCCCTCAGTTCCAGAAGGTTGATCTTGAGGGAGGTCTCGACACTGGACCACAGGCCCTAAATGGCCAAGGCGCCAAAGACTGCTCACCAGCTGGAAAGACTGGCATAAGTGGAGATCACCTGCCAACGGAGTGGAAGAAAGGACTTCCCTTGAGAGATTTCTGGGGAGGAGAGCCACCAAAGAAGCTCTTGGCAAACCTGAAGAGGTTGCAGAGGATGCGAGTGGAACTGAGCAAAAAGGGATGGCCTCGAAGGTCGAGATCATTGTGCCCAGGACATGCATGCAAAACCGAAGAGAGCATGGAGAGTTCCTCCGAAGTCGAGACACGCCGAACCAGGATCTTGGACTCCGGGAGGAGGATGTTGCCCTGGTGCATATCGAGGATCATGCCCAGGAATTCCATGCACTGAGAAGGCACAAGACAGGATTTCTACTTGTTGATGAGCCAGCCGAAGCAGTGAAGGAGGTCCAAGGTGATCTGCAAGCTGTTCAGATTGTCTGTCTTGGAGAAAGCTTTAACCAAGAGGTTGTCCAAGTATGGAATCACAGTAACGCCTCTGGAACGGAGGATGGCCATGAGGGACGCCATCACCTTGGCAAATACTTGGAGGGGGATGTTTGGGACGGAGGCCAGTCCAAAGGGGAGAATGACAAACTGAATATGACGCAAACCCATCACAAAACAAAAAAAACGATGATGGCACAGCGTGATGGGAATGTGGAGGTAAGCGTCACAGATGTAGATGGACAACAGGAATTTGCCTGTCTCCAGGAATGCCACAACTGACCACAGGGACTACATGCAGAACCTGCAGACACGGATGAACCTGTTGTGCCCCTTCAGGTCCAAGATGGGTCTACGAGAGCTGTCCTTCTTGGGAACGATGAACAGATTGCAAACACTCTGAAGCAGGGATGGGGCAATAACGCCCTGCCGCTGAAGAGTGGAGACGGCCTGAAGAAAGACGGACGAAAAACAGGCGTTGTTGACGCTACTAAGCCAGATCTCCCAGAAAGCAAGTAGCCACCCTACCCCCACCCGAGGATCCCCAAGTGGGGGGAGACCTTCATGCAGAGGAGGGCTTGGAAGATGAAGGCTTGGAGGACTTGGTAGGTGACTGCCAGACAGATCTAGGCTTGAAAGATGACTTCTTTGAGCATTCTGGCCTGTTATAAAGGATGGACAGCACTCCAGGTAGTTGAGCTTTCTTGTAAGTTTTATTTTATTCCATGTTAGAGCAATATATCATACAGGGTGTAGATATTTTAAAGGGAATCTATCATTAAAAAAAAAAAAATGGAATGGAATGGCCAATGTGCCATTAGCTTAAAAGTGTTTTTGTTTTTTTTTAACGATAGACTCTCTTTAAGGGCTGAGAGCAACGTTTCAGGCTGCAACAACCCTTCCTCAGGCAATTAGAATTTGAATGTGAAGGCGTAACGGCTGCCGCATATCTAGCAAAAATATATTTCTTGTGGGGCCCAGGAACCCAAGGATGGGGGAGATGCATGCCTTCCCTTATCAAGCTCTGGAGACTTGAACATGCGTACTGCAGTCTATGACACATTCACTATGTAACTATTGAAGCCTGCTGCAGGCAGACTTCAATAGATACAATACTATAGAAGACTCCCGGGTGGCACGGTAATGGGACAGCTCCCACAATCGCGCCGCGGGGGGCGGTCGAGGGGCGTCCCATTACCCAACATGATAGGAAAAGTGAAAGTAACCACTCAGATGCCATGGTCGCATTTGCAACATCTGAGTGGTTAAATGCCCATGATCAGAGTCATCTCTGATCACAGGCAATGCTGTTGGGTCCTTGCTGTCTGAACCAGCATAGACCCTGCAGCTAGTGCGTCCGCTCTGCTACATGTACGTCCTCGCGCGCATAGGGTTTAACCATATTAATAAAAAATAAAATGGAGATATCACTAGCTAAAAACACAGTCGGAATTTTATTTGTATATGCACCATGAATCTCAGCTTTCATGTGATACCAGAACAATTTTTCTAAGTTGTATAAAATTGGAGATATAGACATTTGAAATGACCATTCCCCCTTTGTCAAACGCTACAGTTCTACATACTGGCAATAAAAATGTGTACGGATTGCTCAGTTACAAGGTTGCCAAGGGGAATTTTGAAGCCCATTTTCTATTAAAAGGAAGTTTGCTTATATTACAAAAATGTTCACCAAACAAACCCCAACATAAAAGAAAAAAAAAAAAAAAAAAGAAAAAAGGAAACAGGAGTTACACTTTAATACTATCTTCAGAAAAATTGTGACATATTGGGGTCCATGATGGACTTTTACCAAACAATCAATTTGGCTGCAAAATGTGACCCTCAAGGTAAGTAAAGTGCAAGCGTAGACAGTAGTAGTAACTTGCACAAGTTGAAGGCACTGGCACCTACAGTACAGACCAAAAGTTTGGACACACCTTCTCATTCCAAGAGTTTTCTGTATTTTCATGACTATAAAAATTGTAGATTCACACTGAAGGCATCAAAACTATGAATTAACACATGTGGAATTATATACTTAACAAAAAAGTGTGAAACAACTGAAAATATGTCTTATATTCTAGGTTCTTCAAAGTAGCCACCTTTTGCTTTGATTACTGCTTTGCACACTCTTGGCATTCTCTTGATGAGCTTCAAGAGGTAGTCACCTGAAATGGTTTTCACTTCAGAGGTGTGCCCTGTCAGGTTTAATAAGTGGGATTTCTTGCCTTATAAATGGGGTTGGGACCATCAGTTGTGTTGTTCAAAAGTCAGGTGGATACACAGCTGATAGTCCTACTGAATGGAGTGTTAGAATTTGTATTATGGCAAGAAAAAAGCAACTAAGTAAAGAAAAACGAGTGCCCATCATTACTTTAAGAAATGAAGGTCAGTCAGTCCGAAAAATTGGGAAAACTTTGAAAGTGTCCCCAAGTGCAGTGGCCAAAACCATGAAGTGCTACAAAGAAACTGGCTCACATGAGGACCGCCCCAGGAAAGGAAGACCAAGAGTCACCTCTGCTGCGGAGGATAAGTTCATCCGAATCACCAGCCTCAGAAATCGCAGGTTAACAGCAGCTCAGATTAGAGACCAGGCCAATGCCACAGAGAGTTCTAGCAGCAGACACATCTCTACAACAACTGCTAAGAGGAGACTGTGTGCAGCAGGCCTTCATGGTAAAATAGCTTCTAGGAAACCACTGCTAAGGACAGGCAACAAGCAGAAGAGACTTGTTTGGGCTAAAGAACACAAGGAATGGACATTAGACCTGTGGAAATCTGTGCTTTGGTCTGATGAGTCCAAATTTGAAATCTTTGGTTCCAACCACCGTGTCTTTGTGCTACACAGAAAAGGTGAACGAATGGACTCTACATGCCTGGCTCCCACCGTGAAGCATGGAGGAGGAGGTGTGATGGTGCTTTGCTGGTGACACTGTTGGGGATTTATTCAAAATTGAAGGAATACTGAACCAGCATGGTTACCACAGCATCTTGCAGTGGCATGCTATTCCATCCGGTTTGCGTTTAGTTGGCCCATCATTTATTTTTCAACAGGACAATGACCCCAAACACACCTCCAGACTGTGTAAGGGCTATTTGACCAAGAAGGAGAGTGATGGGGTGCTACGCCAGATGACCTGGCCTCCACAGTCACCAGACCTGAACCCAATTGAGATGGTTTGGGGTGAGCTGGACCCCAGAGTGAAGGCAAAAGGGCCAACAAGTGCTAAGCATCTCTTCTGGGAACTCCTTCAAGACTGTTGGAAGACCATTTCAGGTGACTACCTCTTGAAGCTCATCAAGAGAATGCCAAGAGTGTGCAAAGCAGTAATCAAAGCAAAAGTTGGCTACTTTGAAGAACCTAGAATATAAGACATATTTTCAGTTGTTTCACACTTTTTTGTTAAGTATATAATTCCACATGTGTTAATTCATAGTTTTGATGCCTTCAGTGTGAATCTACAATTTTTATAGTCATAAAAATACAGAAAACTCTTGGAATGAGAAGGTGTGTCCAAACTTTTGGTCTGTACTGTATACACATTTCCATGCGTGCGGTGCAACCCATTACGATTAATGCATATGTAGAAACACCTTAACATTTTTTGACACACCAATAGGAAAACATACAAGAATCTTCTTAAGCAAACTTTTTTTTAAAGTGAAACGACCATCAGGGTAATACCTTTCTAGACATATGCTGGCAGTGCTGTTCTGTAGTATGGATTAATGTCTGATCTAAATCAACCATCAGGACAAGCTTCTTGTTTCGATGCAATCTATGTTGGTCCTCACGTCCCAGCTGTTCAGCTTGCTAAAGAAAATTGAGAAGACACTTTTGTAAAAAAACAAATTATGCTGCCCCCCCCCCAAAAAAAAAATATAATAATAATTAAAAAAGAACAACACATAGATATGTTACAAGTGACAAAACATGCAGCATGTAAAGCTAAAACTATAGTGGAAAATAAAACTGATGTCTTACATGGCTGAAGACTAGTCAGCAAACCTGCACAGCCAAATTTGCATCTCTGAAACATCCGTGACTCAAACTCTTAAAATATATTAAAGGCATTGTCCAGGATTTTAAATACCCAGGATCCCCACAGATCAGCAGTGTGAAGCAGCAGCAATGTTCCAGTGAGCACCCCTTCTGTTTCACATGCCAGTGACGACATGTTTATTCATCACAGGGAGAGATGGCAGTGCAATCTCATTCAAGTGAATGTGGTACAACTGTAATATGAAGTTCAGACACTGTGCAATATACGGTGCCATGCTTTGTATTTAGTGAAAAGGCTGAGGTTATTTAAAGTTGTTTTTCTCCAAATATACAAAAGTGACCTACATAACAAAGGTATATTATTTCTCACAGTAATGTGCTATGTAATACTTCTGTGATAGATTCCCTTTAAGTTAAAGTTTGCTAGATCGGTATGTCTGCTTGCCCATGAAGAGGTTCCCATGTGCATGCCTGGTTACTTATCATAAAGACATATGGGCAATTTCAGTAACAGCCAAGGGCACTGATTTTAGAAGTTTGCATACATATACAGTTCTTCAGTGAGTGACAATTCTTGGATAGCAAACTCCGCTAGCATATGAAATCACTTTCAGATCAGTGGGGGCACTGCTGGATGCTTCACCAATCCTGAGGATAAAAACAGCACTGCAGCCCCTTTGTTTCAGGATTGGTGGAGATCCTGGCAGTAAAACCTAGAGGAATGCCACAGGGTAATTAACTGGACATCTTACCTCTGAGCTAACCATAAGTTCTGGAACACTGTGGACCATAGAAACAGTAGCTGTTGATAATGGCACCTGTTGCTTCCCATTCTTGCTTTGCAGCCTGAAAAAAAAAAAAAATACAGAGTAACAATCCAGTACAAGACAATCACATTAGTTATATTCTGGACAAACCAAAAGTCATCACAGCATTACTAGGTAGTATTTCATGCTGTAATCTGAGAAAGAGAATGCTCAAAAGGCAACAGAGATAGGAAATAGATAAAAAGGGGTTATTTAATTTTTTTCAATTCAAATGTTTTATTGATTTTCACAATTAAAACTTAAAACAACATAAACCAAAACAGACCATAAATACAACCATGCAAGCGCTGCGGACTAGAAGCCACCAAGGGGGAACCCCAAGACAGCAACAGCCAGCAAGGGCAACCTATACATGAACAGGAAGAAAAATAAAGTAGAAAGGAGAGAAGAGAGAAGGATCAGAGAAAAAAAAAGAAAAAAAGGGGGAGCGGAGTAAACAGGAGGAAATAGGGGAGCATTCCATGTGAGGGCCCTGGCAGAGGCCCAGGTGACCATGCGTGTCAGGTCCTTAAAGATAGAACTATATTGCACTATGTGAGAACAGATAAAGATACAATGGTAGAACATATGTAAGCAGAGAGACACGAGCCCAGAGCCCCAGTGGTTCAAGTCCGGGAGGGGGCTCAGCGCCCAGAAGCAAAAAAAAAAAAAAAAAAAAGGGAGTTATGTATGTACCTCTCACTTGTGCTGATGTTGAAAAAAATACTTTAAAAAGGAAAAGAGGAGAAAACCTCGTAATTTCTGTGCCACCATGTTGTTTAGCAAATTATATTTCTGGGGGGGTAAAACCCTTTAATAACATTTGTTCAGTGTCGCCGAGTAAATATCGTTTTACTTACTGTGTCAAGTCTTGGCCACACTCTGCACACAAGCCCTTCATAACCACTGGGTGGTTGCAACTTGATAGCCTTACCAAAACACCCCTGTGTTTAAAGCACAAAAAGAAAACATGACATTTAGAATAAGTCACACCAAAACTGTAAAGATATTACAACTCCCCAGCACCACCCCAAAAAATAAAACAGCAATACATAATTCTGTATGTAACATATGGTAGCTAAAGCACATTCAAAAGAAACATACATGGCAGCACACAACAAAAGATCTCAGAAAAATAAAGTTAATGAACATTACTACAAACTACATGGAAGACAACCAAGAAAACCCATATGATATAAAAGTAAAAGAAAAGAGAAACAGAAGTCAGAAACAAAAAGCAAAAAGGAAAATGCAAGGCTGTGATGGTGGGGTAGGCAGGATAGTGAGCATTCAGAATCAAAAGAAGGTGGTGAAGTTCATCGTGTATCTAAACAAGATCTCTAGGATCGAAGTTGAGAAATTCTGCACACCAGGTCTGGATAGGTCAGCCATAGGTTTCCCCGTGCACATTTTTATATCAACATTGTAGGCCCACTCCACTAGAGTGTAAGGAGTTGGGTGCCAGCCCTTTTTTATTATTTTTTTTCACAGCAGTTTTCACATAAAACAGAAATAACAAAATTTACAATTGGTACAACAGGAGTACAGACCACACCTCAATCTGCAAATGGAAGAATACAGTCTGGAAAATCTGGTACATTCATCAGCTGGATTTCCAGGCCCTAACCTAGTCCTGAAGTCCAGACTCCAAGCATCATAGTGATCCCATGCTATATATACACGGTATATGTATTGGACAATACAGCCATGGGGAGGCAGGGTCTCCCTGGGCGTTTGTTTTTGTTTCGTTTTATTTGTAAGCTAGGGAAAGGTGGACAATTTGAATTTTTTTTTTTTTTTTTTTTTAAGCCTCCACAGGAGATTTGAACCTGCGATCATTAGATCGATTTTCCCATAATCAATACGACTGTATCCAGAAGTCTCATACATATTAGTACGCATGAAACTTCTCAATACGTAAAAATACTTTTACAGGCATCTATGTATATGTGTCACTGTGATCTCTGCTCAGAATGCTTTACTGTTGGAATGACACAGGACTCACAGTACAGCCCAACTTTTCTTCTCCTAAAAATCATTCTTCCAGACATCCCAAACAGTCGAGGTTGCGACTCAGCAGAGAGAATAATTCTACCCCAGTCCCTGTACTTCCTGCAGCATCTCAGTCTGTCTTTGATGGGTTTTTTTTTGGAGAGAAGCGGCTTCTTTGATGATTGTCCAGAGAAGAAAAGGTGAACAATATCATGAGTCTCGGGGATAGTATACCTCATGGTGAGAGATCGATGACTACTAGACATTTCTCTACAATGCAATAGAAGACATTTTAGCCAGCTGACAAACTTTGAGAGGGTGTGTATCACTGGACTGGGAGAAGTAGGTTGGGAATTTCACTGAGTTGTCCACCATCTAGGCCATTCTGACCTAGCTGTTAGGTGCTGGGAGCAGTGGTTACATGAGGGCACCTTCATTACACACTCTTGTCTCTGCTCAGACTATTTCCAGGTGTTTAACGGAATGACATTTGGTGTCACGGCACACACTATGTGTCGTGCCATTAACAGCCAGCTACTGTTGCCTTTGTTTGCATTGGCAAAGTGAATGATTCTGCTACACAATTGAACCATACTGTTTTTTATCGACAAATCTAGGAACTATTTGGGATCTGATGATGGTTGGGTTCTAGTATGGAGATCTCAGCATAATCACGTCAATCCTGCCTTTGCTGTTCAGTGGCACACTGCTAAAACTGCTGGGGTGATGATGAGGAGCCACTGCACATGACAAGTGGTCACCTCTCATAGTAGTATGAGGCATGCTAACAGTTCAGAAGCCACATGTGTTCCTTCTCATGACAAGGCTTTCATACAGCTTTGTTCAGCAGGATAATGCTCACCCACACACAGCAAGGGTTTTTCAGGAATGTCTCGCCAGAGTACACTTCCTTAGCCTGCCCAGTTGCCAAATTTAATCGCCAATTGAGCATTTAACAGACCGAACTGCAACATCTTGGACAAATCTTAGCTAGCGGCCTAACAAGGTACTAGCGCCTACCTTCAATTGTGCCGTTTTCCCCAATAAACGTATCTGTTTAGGCCGAGGGTCTACATTTAGGAAACGCAGCTTTTTTTTGTTGTACATTTTGCTGCAGTTTTTTGAGCCAAAGCCAAGAATGGCTACTAAAGAAATGGGGAATATATAGGAAGCTCTTATACTTCTCCCTTCTGCTCAATCTACTCCCGGCTTTGGCTCAAAAATAACGCAGCAAATTATGCAACAGAAAAAAAAACTGCGTTTCTGTAATGTTGGGCCTCAGCCTAGCACTAACATTGTAATCACTTTCATAAATCATCATTACATTCATACTTAAAATTTCATTCGATTTTAACAACTTCTTGGGGTGTAATTTTTTTTTTTTTTGTCAATGAGTGTCTATTAGGAGAGGGGTATATAAAGAAAAGGGAGGGAAAAAAAAAAATGTTGGTTTAATCATCATTTATTTTTCCGTTTTGCAAGCGCCACTCTGGGGAAAGCTTTTATCATGCTCCATCTGTAATGAAATGAAGTAGGTGTACTTTTTGGGCACTTTATTCTTGCATTACCAGCTTTGTTGGAGTCCTCCGCTACATCATGTGACCCGCACTCTGGCTGAGCCCTGCAGTGTCTGCTGTGCTGACAGGAATAGAAGCATTTCTATTGTACTGACATTGAGCACCTCATAGCAATGCACAGAGAGACTGACATTTGGTCCACACATTCAACTAGATAGACTGCATGTCAAGTGTTAAAAAAGAAGAATGAAACAGAGCTGATAAAAAGTTTCTAAACTGCTCGGTAAGCAATATTTTACAATAATACTAAATAAAATCACAAATAAAATGTAAATGCTTTGTGGTTATTCTGTATTTCTCATTAGAATACACAAGGCACTGTGTGCTAGTCAACCTCCTCCCTGGAGTAGCACATGGCAATGTTCAGCGGTGAGAACACCCCCTTCCTTACAGAAGCAATTGTTTACTACCTATTCTCAAAGGCATGGAAAACAAAAATGGCCCTTTCTCCTATCTCTCTAGAGACTGTAGCTACACAGATGGGAACACAAACAGATGTGCTTTAGATTGAGTATAGAAAGCCGCTTGCTGGAGGGAAATTATTACCAAACTGTTCTTCTCCCCTACATTGTACCCACACAAATGTGGCTCTTCCAAGTACGGTCTGCAGACTAAATGTATTATGGAAGCTCTGTACAAAGGATGCAGTGCCAAATAAACTCCAGCCTGCAGGGCAGCACAAGTACCCTGCAGTATACATGCTCAGCAGAGAAATATTTTGGAGGTCCTGTGTTCCCACTATAAGATACTAGAAGACCTTTATACAGGTCACAGAATACAGAGAGGAAGGACTTCTGACTCTCCTAAGCTTTAGCATGTTGGTTAGATCTTACACCACACATTTAAACTGCTGAATCACCTTCTTGTGAAGAAAAAGGGAAGCTATATTTTAAAGGGAGTCTACCACCACCAAAATCACTTCTAATCCACTTTCATGCTGTTGTAGGGATTGTTAGAGACATAGTGAACATACTTTTTTCTGTGAAAGTGCTACCTTGCTTATGAGAAAATCCACTTTTATTAAACTGTATGCACATGAGCTACCTGCTGTTCAGTGCACTCTGGCATGGCTGGGTCCCAGTTTACACCTATGGTTGCCATCCAACACCACCCCCTTACAAAGGCTGACCAGTGATGATGTCCCCCCCGACCATAGACAAAAATAGGTGAAGTGCTCCAGGTACACTGTAGTTTATTTTCTCAGCAGCAACTCTAGGTTTACACTAGAGTTCGGGTTCCCGTTCTTTGGGTATGCTTGGGGACCTGAAAATCAGAAACCCTATTCGCTTAAAAAGCGGTTACCCGTGGAAACCTGCGGGCCCCATAGACTATAATGGGGTCCACCGAGTTTCCATCCGGATTCTGTCTGAAATCGGCAAAGAGAAAAGTCTCGCTTGCAGAACTTTTCTCTCCACATATTTTAAGTGGAATGGGGGACTGAATCCCTGAACACTAGTGTGAACCTAGCATAAGATTATGCAAAAAGATGTTCACTATGCCCTTACAGCAGCATATAAATGGATTAGACATACAACATCTAAGGAGGCATTCACACTACCGTTGGTGACCGTCAGTGGAGTCCGTTGCTATTGTTCGTTACAAGACTTTAGCATCGGACACTAGCTGAACTGTCAGAAATCCGTTAAAATTTCCATTCAATGGGTTTTTATATTGTGTCCGTTTACACCCAATCCGTCAAAAGTCCGTTTTTTTTTTTTTTTGCGGACAAAAAATCCTACATGCAGGACTTTTTTGTCCGTTTGAAATAACGGATTCTTGACGGACAGCAAGTGTCCGTTATTTTTTTTTTAACATTGAAGTCTATGGGTAACGGACTTATAACGGACAGTAACTGATAGCCTTCAGTTATTGTCCGTTATTTTATGTCCGTTTTTTTTTCTGCGCATGCTCAGAAAGCAGAAAAAAAAAAAACAGACAGTGTTGAAAAACGGACACTAACTGATGCTAAGGTGTCCGTTTTTTTAAACTAATCCATTAATTGGATCAGTTAAAAAAAACAGACACATTAACATCAGTTAGTGTCCGTTAATGTCTGGTATGATAGATGTCCGTTTTTTTTTTGTTTGTTTTTTTTAACGGACACTAATCAGAACGGACATCAACAGTAGTGTGAACCCTGCCTTAGAGATTTTGGTGGTGAATACAGCCCTGGTTATGAAATGGATTCTATCATTGGGGAAACATGTTTTTAACTGAAGCAATGTTGGAATACCCTTTATAAAGGCTATTCTACTCCTACCTTTACTTTTCTTCTCCTCGCCGCCGTTTGTCCAAAAAATTTTTTTTATTCTTATATGCAATTGATGCTCAGGGAGGCCCCCTGCACTCTGAGCACACCAGCGTCATCGCTGCAACCCGCCTCCAGCGCAGCTTTTTCACGACCCCTGCATCTTCTTCTATTCATCTTGCATCTGCTTCTTGCTCCGTCGGCCATTTTTCTGGAGTACGCTGGTGTAAGAAACTAAACAAAAATGGCCAACGGAGCATACTCAATCGGCCGTGCCTCTTCGAGTTCTGTTTAGTTTCTTACACCAACGTACTCCAGAAAAATGGCCGACGGAGCAAGAAGCAGATGCAAGATGAACAGAAGATGATGCAGGGGGCATGAAAAAGCAGCGCTGGAGGCCGGTTTGCGGCAATGACGCGGAGGGGAACGCCCCTTGTTCTCCCTGAGCATCATTTACATAAGGGAATAAAACTTTTTTTTTTTTGACAAACGGCGGCGAGGAGAACTAAAGTAAAGGTAGGAGTAGAATAGCCTTTATAAAGGCTATTCCAACATTGCTTCAGTTAAAAACATGTTTCCCCAATGATAGACTCCCTTTAAAGGGGTGTTCCATTTGTGACTTTTACCAATGAGTTTCCAGTCTGATTACCTTCTGCTTGCACACAAGCACATCCATCAATCTGTGGCTGAGCACTAACGCTCCATTTGAACAAAGCTTCATTGCTCAGCCACTGATTGGCTGATATACTCGTGTGCAGGGCAAAGGTCAAGAGACAGGAATGGAGACTCTCCGCTGTATCCCCAGCATAACGGACAGGTAAGTATATAGTAGCTGTTATTTTAAGCATTGATATGTTTTAAAAATAAGAAATTGGAACACTCCGTTTACAGTAAATAATTATTGTTATGTCTATATTATTAAAATCAGCGCTGTGGAGTGTGTAAGCCACACTTCCAACTCAGACTCCTTCATAAATGGTTGTTTTTGTGATAAATATGTGCCTTAGATTGTTAAAACACAATAGAAAAAAATCCTAAATTCCTATGAAAGTAAACATACAGCAAACTATGCATTTAATAAGTTATTATAGAATATACAGTAAGTAATACATAATATTTCCAGATTTTATTTTGAAGCTGGAATTAAGTGAGCACATTTCTACTAACTCCAGCTTTGACACCACAGACCTGATAAAACTTATCAAGAAGAATGTTTTAAAACAACATGGCCGTACCCCTGGCACATTTAGGCTAGGTTCATATGATAAAATTTGGAGCTAATTCTGGTTGGAATATGCATCCCATTTTACTCCAGGACACTGTAATAGGAAGTGTCTTGCTTGATCTCCCCATGGATTCAGTGGTTGATTCAGCCACAGAATCTATGCCACGAGACTCACACTAATTGGCACCACAGTGGGGCTAATCAGCAAGCAAAGCCACGGCAGAAAGTTGAAGCTCTGCCAAAATTTGGATAGGAATCTGAGGTGGAAGACTGCCTGAAATTCCTCTTCATATTCTGTCTTATGTACTTAGCCTTAGAGTATGTCCACAATGGATTCAAGCTTTATTCATATCTGCGTCAGAGTCTCTGTACAAGACTACGTTGCAGATTCCGCCGAAAATTGGCGTAGAGAAAAGTCCTGCATGGAGGACTTTCTTTCCGCTGGTTTCAATATAAAACCAGACCCCATTATATTCTATGGGGTCCAAAGGGAACCACTGTTTTAGCGGGAGGGCTCTCCATCATTCGGGTCCAACAGCGAATATGAATGACGGAGAGCAGGCGCAAGTGTGAACCTAGCCAAAGCCGCAGTTTACTGAATCAGTAGAAAAATTTGCATGCAGATTTGTTACAGAGTCTACCCTCTGCATTGCAAAGGTTAAAATCTGCAGTGAAAATACACAGCACAAATTGACATGCTGCCCCATATTTGCAGCATATCTGTTATGTGCTGAAAAACCCTTAAAAGGGGTATTCCCATCTCAAGGATTCTATCTGCTAGCTTATGTAAATTCATGAATTTTCCTAAATACATTGCTTTAGGAATACTAGTTTGTTTGCCTGCTATGTGAGATTATTCTTCTCATTGTTTACACACAGTTTCCTTGGTGCACGACCTGTATCTGATTTTCTCTCTGAGTATAAGATGGGTGACATAGCTCACTGCTCCCAGAAAGGGGGGGCGGGGGGACTGAGTTCTCAGGAGTGAGCTTGTATTTTTTTCTCTCCAAACCTGTGCAATGTGATATACATTTACTGTGCAAACTATCTGATTTGCATTTATATTAGATCTCTAGTAATCATAATAAATAATCTCTCATGGTAAAGACAATGTCTATATCTGAGATACTTCATAGTGTCCTGTCCATCAAACAGTCAAAGCTCGCCCACCAGTCTGCTGAAGAATACAGGAAGTGAGAAGAGACAGCAGGCAAACCTGCTGACACAGGGAAATATGAAAACCCCTTCAAAGAGGACCTTTCACAATTTTTTCTCTAGCCCCTCCTGTTCCTGACCAACAAGTGCTGCTAGTATATGAGGCACCAAAACTGTTTAGTCTCTCAACTGTCAGGTCTGATTGGAGCTCTGAATCACGCCCCCTTGCCTGCTAATGCCTGACACCACCCACCTGACAGTACAAATACTGAATAGCATATAAGGCGCCAAAACTAACAGCATTGATTGAACAGTGGGGGCTAGAGGAAAAATTCCAACTGCACTGGAATCAGTGGAGCAGCACATATTAACAGATGCTACAAACTATAGTTGGCGTAGGTTCTCTTTAAAGGCACATGTAACAGCCAAGAAGCTACTGAAAACTGTGCAATACCACATAAAGGCAAAGTTTTCAAACCTTGCGGTTTCATGGTTAAACTCTATCATTGTTGCTAACCTTAAAGGCAATGTGTAACCAAAAAGGGCCTATTTTTTTAAAAAAATAAGTTTTTATGAAAAACACAATTGCAAGGATTTTTGATGATTTTATTTTTTACTTTGTCCACAAAAAGCCTAATAGAAGCCTTAAACTTGCTAATTCTGAATGGAGTTTTCATTGCAGCAATGACCTCACTTATATCACAAACAAGACAGACAGTATCACAATAGAAGTTCACACCTCTACTTATAACACCCATAGTGACACCTCATTATATCCACTATTGACAATAGCTGAGGTCACAGCTTACATACTCCCTTCTCCCATAGACCTCAATGAGTCAGTTTCAGTCTACTACAGCCTATGGCCATTAGTCCAGTATCCAAATAGTTAAAAATATAGATCATATAGAAATATTTTTAAAAGGAGATCTGTTCCGAACATGGAGAAATAACTAACGGCGGCATGTTACAAATGTAAAAATTTTACTGCACAAATGCATCTAAATAAATATAGACCTATATCTAGTAACTAATCTTAAATACAAACATAATAAGATTTTACGTCTACAATTCCTATGCAGATCTACATGGGTGCAGTCAATAACACAAATCATCTGTAGTCCGATCCTCCTGCCTGTCTCAGACTCTTCATAAATGGCTGACAGCCATGGCCAGAAAGAAGAAGTAAAGATCATCTAATTCATAAAAAAGCCAGTGATTGAATTCCTGTGAAAGTAAATATGTAACAAACTATGCAATTAATTAAGTGATACAATATTAATAATTGCACAATATAACTCAAAATAATTCAGCAATATATTTTGAAGCCAGTGTCAAAGTTTTTACCGACACCACAGCCTTGTTACCATGTGTTGCTCCCGACCACCTGTCCCCTTTCTTACTGTCTATAGGTTTTACTTTGATTCTTATTATATTATGATTAGTGAACAAAAAGGCAACTTTCTGTTCACTCCTCTGTAATGGAGGTACTGTTTTATCTCACCTACTTACAAAAAGTTCCTTCCAGAAGTATTTAGCCAAAGATGTAGTCTGACACTGAGAGATGTTTTGGAAAGATCTGTTAAGTTGTTTTTAGCTAATGGGGTCAAGGACAACATTTGCGTCCTCCATAGCATGAAGGACTGACCATGACTACAAGTCTACAGTAGTATAGAGACATGTCACCACACAATAAAGAGCATCTACAAGAAACTCAAAGTATTTTGTTTCAGTGTGCAATAATGCACCTGTGGAATGGCACCCTAAACCCTCATTCAAGATGGTGTCAGTGTCAGATCGCTGGGGTCCCTACTGCAACAATCAGAAGAACAGGGACCCAAAAGTACTCCAGTGAATGGAGTGCCAGTGCACATGACCAACCAGCGCTCCATTCAATTCATTGGGGCTTCCAGATATTGTGGCCCTGGAAGCTCCATATAAATGAATGGAGAACTAGTTGGTCATACACACCGGCGCTACATTCACAAGGAGCCTTCATGGGAACTTTTGCCCCCCCGTTATCGCTGGGGATCTCAGTGGTTGGACCCCCAGCAATCTGACACTTATCCCCTATCCTGTGTATATGACATTTTTTCCAGGAATAGATCTGGCATACAGCAGGGCACAGATGTGAAGTAGCGTTATGTGTTTTTGGAGCGCATATTTAGATTGTTGGTTTTTGGACGCCATGTCACATTTGCAGAGACCCTAATATTTTCCCTGCAAAATTGTGTCACTTCTTGGGGAATTCCTATTTACTGGCACCTCCAGGGCTCTACAAAAAGTCCCTCTAAATCTAAAGCTAAAAAAGCACAGTGCTCCTTCCCTTCTGAGCCCTGCTGTGTGCCCACGCACCAGTTTAAACCCACATATATAAATTTTTTGTTCCCGGGATAGCCCACTTAATAGCTTTAGGCGTGCATGTCTCTGATGAATATCACAGATGGTGATCAGGACACCACAACTAACAAGTGTCTCACAGAGAATAGGTTCCCAGAGCAAAAATAGTATAAAAATAAAACATAACTTTTATTGGTATATAAATAAAAATTCTATTGAAATACAAGACGTCTACTATGAATAAAAAAAATTAAAAAAAGTTATGGGAGTTTCCATTTTTTTTATTCATAGTGGACGTCTTGTCTTTCAATTGAATTTTTATTTATATACTAATAAAAGTTATGTTTTATTTTTATGCATGTCTCTGATGTAACAAAGTGGCTGCAAAGTATCAGGCACTGAAATTGCATATTTCATAAAAAATTAAAATTTTCACTTTGTACATTAATTTTTGGGAAGCATTTTTAGCCTCAAAATGATAATACCCCTTGATACATTCCTTGAGGGGTATAGTTTCTAAAATGGGGTCACTTTTAGGGGGTTTCCATTGTACTGGTACTTTAGGGGCTCTACAAATGCGACATGGCACCTGAAAACTATTCCAGCCACATCTGCCCTCCTAAAGCCAAATAGCACTCTTTCCATTCTGAGCCCCACCATGTACCCCTACAGCAGATTACAACCACATATGGGGCAACCGTGGGGTATTTTTTCTTCTTTAACCACTTGCAAATATTAAAAATATGCCGCTAAATGTACGGTTTAGTGGAAAAAAAAAAAAAAGAAGTAATTTTTCATTTATATGTCCCGATGTTAATAAAATCTGTGAAACAGGTGTGAGGTGAAAATGCTCACCATACCCCTAGATAAATTCTATGAGGGGTGTAGTTTCCAAAATGGGGTCACTTTTTTGGGGGGTTTCTATTGTACTAGTACTTTAGGGGCTCTGCAAATGCGACATGGCACCTAAAAACTACCGTATTTTTCGGACTATAAGAAGCACATTTTTCCCCCCAAATTTGGGAGGAAAATGGGAGGTGCATCTTATAGTCTGAATGTGGGTGTTGGAGGAGCTGGGTCACAGCATCGCCCCACTCCTGCTGCTGGAGGAAGCTGGCAGCGGCAGGTGTGGGGCGATGTGCGAGCCCTGGGATCGGAGGAGCGGGTGTCTCAGTGAACCCATCCCACCATCCACCGTGCTATTACGGCAGATGCCGGGTCTGTAAAGATGATGTAATGTACAGCGCAGACCCGGAGCTAATGCCCGCAATCTGAGTCCACTCTGATCGCGGGCATTACTACTTTAAAGCCCCCCCTAAAGTGAAAAATTAGCCCCCAGGGCCAGTCCCCATCAGCCCGTATCTTTTAGATTGCAGGCCGGCTCCCGCACGGCAACAGCACGGGAGCTGTCCTGTTCCTGTGACAGCCAGGATCCTACTGATCCCAGGCTTGTCATAAGAATATTACTATTGCGACTGGTCTATCGCAATAGTAATGTAGTCAATCTCCCATAGACTGCAATACAGTTGATTGCAAATGATTGCAGGTTCAAGCCCCCTAGAGGGGCTAATTAAAATAAATAATAATCCCTAGAATACATATAAAAGTAGAAAATTACGGTGAAACATACATATTAGATATCCCTGTGTCCGAAAACACCTGGTCTACAAACTTATAAAAATATTTTTCCTGTACGGTGAACGTAATAGCAGGAAAAAAAAAAAATAAAAAAAATCAAAAGTGCCAAACTGCCGTTTTCACTGTTTCACCTTTGATTTGAATAAAAAGTGATCTAAGCAATAGACATTCCCCAAAATGGTATAACTAATTCGAACACCTGGCTCCGCAAAAAAAACGACCTATGCATCCCCGTACAGCTGCAGGGTTACCTGTCAATGTGACCTTGCGGCTGTTGTAAAACTACAACTCCCATATATTAAATATTTTACCATTTTTTGCTTCAAAATTTATTTTTCCCTATTTTCCTCCTCTAAAACCTAGGTACGTCTTATGGTCCAGTGTGTCTTATAGTCCGAAAAATACGGTATTTCAGCAAAATCTGCCCTCCAAAAGCCAAATAGCACTCTTTCCATTCCGAACTCCAACATGTATACAAACAACAGTTTACGACTACATATGAGGCATTTCCGTGTGCAGGATAAATTGTGCAACGAACTTTGGGGTGCTTTTTCTCCTTTATCCTCTTGTGAAAATGAAAAATTTGGGAATAAATTGACGGTTTATTGGAAAAAAAAAAAAAAAAAAAAAGTAATTTTTCAATTTTCATGTCCCAATGTTAATAAAATCTGTGAAACAACTGTAGGGTCAAAATGCTCACCATACCCCTAGATATGTTCTGTGAGGGGTGTAGTTACCAAAACGGGATCTCTTTAAGGGGGTTTCCATTGTTTAGGTACTCTAGGGGCTCTGCAAATTAGACATAGCACCTGAAAACTATTCCAGCAAAATCTGCTTTTCAAACATCCAGTGTCGCTCCTTCCCTTCTGTGCGCTGCCGTGTGCCCAAACATAATTTTACACCCACATGTGGGGTATTTCTGTGCTCAGAAATTGCATAACAAACTGTGAGATGCATTTTCTCCTTTAACCCTTTGTGAATGTGTTAATTTTAGGGCTAAATGAATGTATTAGTGAAAAAAAAAATGAAGTGTCTAAATTTCACCTCAATATTGTTTTAATTCTTGTGAAATGCTTAAAAGGGTTAACAAACTTCCCAAATGCTGTTTTGAATTATTTGAGGGGTGAAGTTTTGAAAATAGGGTGATTTATGGGTGTTATAAATATATAGGGCTTTATAATCCCTTTCAGAACTGAAGTGGTCCCTAAAAAATTAGTTTGGGAAATTTTCTTGTAAATCTGGAAAATCACTGATACACTTGTAAGCCTTCGAACGTCCAAAATAAATTAAAGGATGATTAAAAGACGATGCCGATATATAGCAGAGATATGGTAGATAATATTTATTAATGTATTTGGGTGGTATGACTGTCTGAAAAGCAGAGCATTTCACATTTTGAAAATTGCGATTTTTTTTCCCCCCTTATTTCCATGATAAGATCCGTCAGGAATTGATAAGATCCGTTAGGAAATAACTGCCCAATCCCCAGATGGCACTGACCCCCTCACCAGCCGCACTTCAAACTGTTCATTCTCATCTTTTGAACCTGTTAAAGGAGGAAGTATCTCAGCTACTTTCTTCTTCTCACCCTACGACCTGCAGTAGTGACCCTTTCCCCTCACACCTTCTCCAGTCTCTGTTGCCTGCCGTCACAACTTACCTTACTAAAATATTTAACCTCTCTCTCTCTTCTGGAATTTTCCCATCCTCTTTCAAACATGCTGTCATAACCCCACTACTGAAGAAATCCTCCCTTGACCCGTCCTGTCTCTAACTTCCCTTTCATCTCCAAAATCTTGGAACGCTTAGTCTATTCTCGTTTAATCCGCTATCTTTCTGCTAACTCTCTACTTGACCCCTTACAATCTGGCTTCCGCACTCTGCTGAAACAGCCCTCACAAAAGTCTCCAATGATCTCCTGACGGCTAAATCCAAAGGTGACTACTCTCTTCTTATTCTTTTAGATCTCTCAGCAGCATTTGACCCTGTTGACCATCAACTCCTCCTCACTATGCTCCGCTCTGTCGGCCTCACAGACACTGCTCTCTCCTGGTTCTCCTCTTATCTCTCTGACCGCACTTTCTGTATATCATTTGCAGGCTCTGTTTCTTCCCCTCTTCCGCTTGCCGTTGGGGTTCCTCAGGGCTCGGTCCTAGGTCCCCTGTTCTTCTCCCTCTACACAGCCCCCATTGGACAAACCATCACTAGATTTGGCTTCCGGGATCATCTTTATGCTGATGACACCCAATTATATAATTCATCCCGTGACATCACCCCTGCACTAATTCAGAACACCAGTGACTGTCTCTCTGCTGTCACAAATATCATGTCTTCGCTTTATCTGAAACTGAATCTCTCAAAGACTGAATTACTGCTGTTTCCTCCATCTAATAGATCTGTCCCTGATATCTCCATTGCAGTCTCTGGCCTTACCATAACTCTATGGCCGCTGCCTCGGGGTTTTGTCTGACTCAGACCTTTCCTTCACCCCCCATATTCAATCACTCGCATGCTCGTGTCATCTCCACCTCAAAAACATCTCCAGAATCCGCCCTTTCCTTACCACAAATACACTAAAGACACTTATTGTTGCCCTGATTCACTCTCGCCTTGACTACTGTAACTCCTTACAAATCGGTCTTCCCCTTACTAAACTCTCCCCTCTACAATCTATTCTGAATGCGGCGGCCAGGCTCATCTATCAGTCTAGACTCTACAGCGATGCCTCCAGTCTGTGCCGGTCACTACATTGGCTGCCTATTCGATACAAAATACATTATAAACTTATCACCCTCATCCACAAGGTTCTCCATAATGGTGCACTTCCCTACATTTCCTCCCTCATCTTTATCGCCCAACCCATACTCTCCGTTCACTCAATGACCTAAGACTAAGATCCTCTATTATCAGAACCTCCCACGCTCGTATACAAGACTTCTCCTGAGTTGCACCACTTCTCTGGAATGCTCTATCCCGGACTATTAGATTAACCCACAATTTCCACAGCTTCAAGCATAAACTAAAGACATATCTTTTCAGACAGGCCTATCACAACTCCTAATGTAAACCCTTCTGTAGTTAGAATCCCTAAAACATACCCTCCTCTGTTCACGCTCCCGCATTACCTCACAGGATATGATGCCGTATCAGACTAGCTTTATATGTCCAGGCACCATCTGCACGTTAAAGGACACGACTGATGATGGCTCATACAGCTTTATATATGTGTAATGACAGTAATCTCTATTACAGAATTGTCTGACCACTGTATAAGCAATGCTACCTCCGATGCCACCCCTGCTACCTCTTGTGTCACCCCCTCTACCTCATAGATTGTAAGCTCTTGCGAGCAGGGCCCTCAGTCCCATTGTGTGAATTGACTATTTCTTTGTAATGTATCTTTTTTGTCAGTACTTGAACCCTACAAATTGTACAGTGCTGTGGAATATGTTGGCGCTAAATAAATAAAATTTAATTATTATTATTATTATAGCGTCTCAAAGTTCTTGCCATATAATGCTTCGTTAACACTTGCGCCTGGTATCCGTCCGCTTGCAAACCGTTTAAAAATAAAAAACGGTTTGGTACAAAAAGAATTCCAGTTACACAGCAGATACCCGAATCTGTCTTTTTAGACAGATAGTCAATTTACTGTTTGTTTTTTTTTCAGTGTGTGTCAGCTTACGTCAGTTTTTGACCAATCCGTTTTTTTTTTTTCTTTCTTTCTTTCTTCATTCTGAGCATGCGCAGAGGGAAAAACGGATTGCAAAACGGACACAGATTGCTATCCGTTGTAAACCGTTTGTAATCTGCCTTCCATAGACCTCAATGTTAAAAAAAATAAAAAAATAAAATAATAAGAGGTTTTGAGGTGGTTCGTTGTGTATCATTTTTTGTACGGACACAAAGTCCTGCAAGTCCGACTTTGGTCTCCATTCAAAAGAGCAGATAAACAGCAGAATGGCTCAAAACGTACACCAGTGGATTGTTTTAAAAACCCATTGAAATGAATGGGTTTTTAAACCCTTAGCGAACCAGGGCATAATAGTACGTCTGCGTCGCATGAGGATATATGGAGAGAGCTCAGGAGCTGAGCTCTCTCAATACAGGGCGGATGTTGGCTGTATAATACAGCCAGCACCCGCTGCTAACTGCAGCGATCGGTGCCTGCACTGATCGTGGCTGTTAAACCTTTAGATGTCGAAGTCCAACGGGACCGCGTTGTCTAAATTGCACAGATGCCACCATTTTTCCCCGATCGCTGCTCTCCAGAACGTCATCGGAGGGCTGCGATCGGTTGCCATGACAGCCAGGCTTGTCATTACATTAGAGCTATTACACGATTCCAGAGGCATCGTCTAATAGAAGTGAAAGCATTTTGCTATTCACTGCAATACAGTAGTATTGCAGTGAATAGTATGAGCGATCAGACCCCTTAGGTTTCAAGGTCCCTAGGGGGTCTGATCATAAAAGTAAAAGTATAAAAAAAAATAAATAAAAAAATACAAAAGTTCAGATCACCCCCCTTTCCCTAGAACAGATATAAAAGTAAATAAACAAAAGTAAACAAACACATTAGGTATCCCTGCTCTCCAAAATGCCCGAACTATTAAAATATTTATCACATATGGTGAATGGCGTAGTGGCGAAAAAAATCAAAATGGCCAAATAGCGTTTTTTTTTCAACACTTTGCCTCCTATAAATAATTCAATAAAAATTGATCAAACCATCAGATCTTTCCCCAAATGGTATCAATAAAAACGTCATGTTGTCCCGCATAAAAAGACGCCTTACCCAGCTCCATACATGTAAATATGGAAAGGTTACAGTTGTCACAATATGGTGACACAAATTTTTTTTTTTCTATTTTGCAAAGTTTTAAATTTTTTAAAACGTATCAACACATTACAAATACTATATAAATTTGGCATCACCATGTTCGTACTGCCCTACAGAATACAGGTATCATGTCATTTTTACCACACAGTGAACGCCATAAAAATTAAACCCATATGAAATTGGCGCAAATGCAGTTTTTCTCCAATTGCACCTCATTCTGAATTTTTTTTTACAGCTTCCCAGTACATTGCACAGAATATATTGAATGGTGCCATTACAAAGTACAATTTGTTTCGCAAACAATAATCCATCATGCGAGTCTGTGAACTGAAAAATGAAAAAGTTATGGCTCTTGGAACGTGGGGAGGGAAAAACGAAAATGCAAAAACGAAAAATGGCCGGGTCCTTAAGGGATTAAACAAACCGTTTCGAAACAGTTTTTCTGATCTTAAGGCGGATTCACGACCGACGGATACCAAGGCGCAAGTGTGAACGAAGCATAAAGTGACACATGTCAGTTTTGCAAAATGAGGCCTGGTCCTTAAGGGGTTAAGAGCTCCAACAAAACCTTATGTGATGTTGGATTCCTTAGACACATCGAGAACAGACATGGTGTAAATAAAACCTACATGTCAATTACAACTCTGCGTTCCACCTGTAGCTTTCAACCACTGCAAAGGCTGTGTAACAGCTATAAATAAATATAGACTATAAGTATAAATATTAGACCGTTTCCATTTCATAGCTACTGTTTTCTAACTAGTATTATATAGGAATGACATAGTAATAAGGTTACCAGAGAAATCTGCACAGTGTATGTATAATGTCACACAGTCACAGCTGATCTGAGCCTAGCTATAACCCAGTATTCCTGGCACAGTAAAGGGACCCATGTGATCAGTCATGTAAAATACAGGAAGAGCTACTGCCACATCCTGTATGTAATCCACCAGCCTTACTCACTTATAGCAGTCAATCACAGCTCAACATTCACCTCTTAGAAGCAGCCCTCTGCTTGGATGCTATGGACATACAGTAAGCGAAGTGAACAGAAAAGGATAAAACACATCTCCGGCCTTCACTCTTAGCTGTCAATTCCAGCTAAATGCCTGGTTATCTTAAAGGGGGCCAATAAAAATTCGATAAAATAGAATATCATCTTATGAGAAATCCCTTTCAAATATATTTGCATTACTACATTTGCAGTGATTGCAGAATTTCTCAATCACTTCTGCTTATGTCATATCCTTCAGGTTTCCTCATGAGCTCCTGCTCCAGCCATTGTACATGAAAGACATAAAAGGGGTTTTTGAGGTAAATTTTTTTTAATGAAGAATACTTAGGATAGGTCATCAATATTGGAAGGGGGGGTTGTTGACAACCAGAAGTGCTACTGTTCAGCTGCTATCAATAGCCATAGCACTGTTAGACAACAGTACACACAGCTGGAAGCAGTGGCAGTTAGGCCTTATTCACATGACAATGAAAAAGCCATTTTTAGAACAGTTGTTTTTAAAACCATGAATTTCTATGGATTACATGTTCTTTTTTTTGACATACCATTTTTCCCGATCATCAAAAAAAAAATGACATGCTCGATCTTTTTGATGTACATAAAGATAGCCATGTGAATAGACCCATAGACATTCAAGGGTTTTAGAATGTCCATGTGATGGCTGTGTGAATAAGTCCTTTAAATGGACCAACACGCTGGGGGTCAGACCCCAAACAATCTGAAACTGGTGACCAAACGATATTTTGCCTGTAAAACCTCTTTAATGACACCACCGGATTCCCGTCCACCTTTGGACAATGTACCGCTGAAACATAAATCTAAACCATGCATTCCCCCTAGTCATATACCACCACTATGTCTGCACATCATATCCTGAGCAGTTCTTGCTCTTGCTGAGATCACTTCTGCATTGCAATGGATGTGGGAAAACTCCTGTGGATGGACGTAAAAAAAACAGGCTTGGTGGTTTAGGGAGAGATGAGGGAAGATACAGAAAAAAGCCAGAGGTATCTGGGGGGCTTAAGCACATGAACACATGCTTTGTCAGTGTACTAGCTGTGTTATTCACAGCTAGCCCACTGACTCATTATTTAACATGGCTCCATACACATGCCTCACTGGTGGAGAGCATGGACAGCACACTGATATCATCCAAGTGCTGTTTTTCCGCCAACACTATGATGCACATGTTTGTGTCCAGATAGCCTTAATGAGAGTAGCCTTTAAAAAACCCTTTAAATATAAATGGGAAATATATCAACATGGACTTTATCAAAACTGGTGAGGTAGGTGAGTCCAACACAGATGTAAACCTAGCCTGACTAGTTCATACCAGGAAAACCAGAGTCACCCATCTGTAGGCAGCACTATTTTAGGGTGTTTGCCCCTCATCAAAAGAAAATAGTTACTAGATTGATGAATGGGAAACCTTAGGTTGTTACAGTTTCTCACTGAAGAGAGACAGTGGTGTAAGGAGAATTATTTTTCAGGTAATGCTCCATTGAAAAAAAAAAATACCTGTATCTCCTCCTATAAATTTAGATTTAATTTGAGGACCAGCAGTTACCAATTGGGGGCGTGTCCCTACCCTGTCCATTCAGCATTACCAGTGTCATATTGTCTATAACCACAACCCCAATTGTCACTTTATATATAGTCAGGAGGAATAACAGAGGAATTCCATGACGCAGAGTTAGATAAGTGTGGGTTCACACTTGCGCTTGAGTCCGTCCGCTGCCAATCCGAGTGAAAATCTTGGGAAACTGGATAGGCACCAGACAGTGACAGGTTAGCGACGCAGTGCTTAAGAATCCATTCATTTGAATGGGTTTTTAAAATCAATGCGCGGGTGTCCGATTGCACCCTCTGCGCTGTGAATCCAGTTTTTTTGTCGGAAACAAAGTCGGACATGCAGGACTTTGAGTCCGACGAAAAAAAACCGCAGGACTAAAGCGCAAGTATGAACCCACCCTAATACGAGATGTGCCAGAATTGATATTTCATGGTGTATGCAAGTGTTTAAACAATAGATATGTCAGTAGAGACATCAGGTTCTCTCTTAAAATTTCATGTTTATAAAATGATGCCCTTCCATCCAGCACCCACTAAGTCAAGCACCATTAAATGCACATAACTGTAGCAGTGTACATATCTGTACAATGCCGCCCTACTTCCCTGACATAGCTGCAGAGGGGAAAGCCTCAATGTACAGTTGTCCTGACCTAGAATATATTGGGGGCTTATAGTTACCCATCAATGACCGCTCCCAGTACATATGCAGTCCTGCACTGAAGCTGGGGCAGTACACTTCAGCTTCACTATGCACGTACTGGATGCTGGATACACCAGGAGCATCAAAGATGAGTGCAGTGATATGTCAAAGTGAAGAAATATTTAGCATGGAAAACATCTTTATTAATTAAATACTGAAAAGTTCAAATCTCTGCAGGCTGTCTGTGAATGAAAACCATACTTTTCCAGAAGGAATACAATAGCGATAGGATCCTCCAGGAGGTTGGGTATTATTGCACTATACTGTGCAGAAATTAAAAGAAGAAAAAAAATAAAATAAATATATATATATATATATATTCATTCATTTTTTTATCAGCTATAAAGGCGCTTTGGCACCAACTGACCTATGTCTGGCCCTCAAATCATCTTTCCCTCTGGTGATGTATGAAAAATAGTGACGGACAACTCATAACTAATTTGATGTCCCACTTCCTAAAGAGTCAGTTCTGCGTCCGGTGGCCTCAGTATTAAAGCCAGATGTTAGCCAGAGCGCGATAGGAAACACTGACTACATAGTTTTGCTAGGGACAGAAGACGGGTGCTACTGTCATGCTATTGAATTATTAGTTATGATTTATAAAGAAGTAAAACAATGTTAGGGCTAAATGAAAGGGGTTATCCACTTTCTAATAATTATGGCCTATCTTTAGGATAGGCCACCAACATTAGATTAGCGAGGGTCCGACTCCTGGGACCCCTGCAGATCATTTGCTCCGGGACAGCATGGCTTCCAGCAGTGTTTACGGTGTAGTTCACTCACTGTACAATTTGAAGTGGCAAGCTTAGCTACTGCAGCACTACCCCATTGAAGTCTTTGGGGCAGCACAGTTATCACTAACTTTGTATGGCAAGTGAACAGCACACCTTCTGGCATGTAAATATTATCAGGAGATACGCTGTCCTGGGTGTCAGACCCTTGCAGATCTAATAAAGATGGCGCATCGTAATGACAGGCCATCAATATCAGAAAATGGATAACCCCTTTTACTATTCGTCACCTGACATAAGAGGTCAATTTTACATGAGGTCAATACAGAAGCGTTTCTGCACTTGTATTCCTGTATTGTCACATACAGAATAATGCTGTTAGTTTGGGTAATCAGATCCCCACAAGTAATATAGAAGCAGAATCTTACTCGTATTATGCTTGTGTAAAACTGGCCTACAAATTGACTATTGGATCAGAGGGCTGCTATAAGCCAGGGCCACACAGTGCCTGACTGCAGCAAGTTACGTGATGCAAAGCCATCGGTATGTAACCTGCTGTGATCTTCAACATCAGCAATGTGGAGGACATTTAAACAAATCTCATCCAAATGCAGTGACTAAAACTCGCAATAAGTCAAATATCCAGTGCACCCCCACTCCACCCCCGCATCCCAGGTGGGTTGGGGGGTCATAGATCCCCACTCTGGAGATACTTCTTGGTCCCAGTGCTGGATATGTTGTAAACTTTGAAAACAAAAATACCCCTTTAACAAGCCATGCACCTGCGTAAACTGGGCATGACATTTTCTTGTGCTAGAAGGCCTTATATAAAGACTTGGTGCAGATCCCTCTCTGATCACTGCCAGGACCTTTTTGTGCTGCATGTGCTCCAGTGGACATGACCCTAGGAAAACTCTCATTCACTTTCTTGCTATTCCGATGTGAATGGACTCGATCACATAAAGACAGCAGAGGTCTATGGGGCTGATAGAAAATGCTTCCTGTATTGTAACTCACTAGGATCTCCTGAGCGGACGGCACATGCTGCAGCCGAGACGGTACGGTACCGCGGCCTGATAGCAGCACGGCCGCACATGTAAACAACTCCAGCACGAGGGTGCCATAGTGGTCAGACACTTGGAGGGAAGCGCTGCTGTCAGTCACACACGGCCCGAGCTCACACCACACTCCGCTTACCCGGCAGAGACCACCTGTCCCGGCTTGGCACAAAGCTCCAGCACCACTCCGGCCCGGTCCGACTTGACTTTTCTCTCAGGCGCTCTGCTGGGCCTCCCCGGCCTCGTCCTGTGGCCCTCGGTGCTCCCTTGCGTCAGCCCCCTGGATGGTAACCCCGAGGGCCAGTACGGAGCCGATCTGCACGGACATCCCAGTGGACACCTTCCATTCAAGCAGGCGCATAGGTCGTGGCCCCAGGAAGCGGACATCGTTGCATGGACTTGTTTTGCCCACTTCTCCGTCCTCCTGCGTTCTCCGCTGCATGCTCAGCATGTCCCGGCCCGCACTTAGCCAGGCTGGGCCGCTAGCTCGCAGGCCACGGTCTCTATGGCAACAGAAGCGGCCAGGCGCGGAGCGGCAGTGACGTAGGATGAGGAGGAGCCGCTAAGGCGCCCCGCGCGGCCAATGCTCGGGATGTGACAGGACAAGTCGAGCGGACTCTAGAGCTGAGGGGGAGCGGCCCCCATGTAAACAGCCAGGCCGTGCCAGAGAGGGGAGGAGTCCGGCTCAGCGCAGCTCTTAGGTCCCGCCCTCTAGCTCTAGTGATATGGGCGGGGACTGCTCTCCTCAGAACACAGTTCACCGTCTTCCCGCTTTGGTGAAATTAGCATTGCGTTTAGAGGAGGAAAGGCTGGCGACGTGACGTCAGTTTAGCGTGTCGCACGTAAAAACAACGCGAGTCAGCACTCAGCACGCCATATTGGTGGGGGCAGTTTTCGCTCTGATCTAGATCAGCTCTCGATGCGGAAGTGTTTTTGGCGGCACGGGTACATAAACTGGTTTGAGCTCTGCAGCGTTACGACTGGCTTTGTTTGCGATTTCTGAATTTATTGTATACTTTATTTATTCACTAGGCGAAGTCATTTTTACGTGGTGTCATAAGCGCAGACAACAGAGGAGCGCTGTTGCTAGTGCAAAAGTAAAATAAAGCATCCAATCACCTTACTGCTTTCGTTTTCTACAAAATGAAAAAAAAAAATGAGAGCTTGAATCTGATTAGCTAATCTGCTCTTTACTACCTAACAGGCTGTGGAGGAACAATATATGTCGCTGAAGTAGTATTTTAATCCCATGTAGTGCTGTAAAGTAGTCTACCAAATTGTGCATCGTGGAGTAAAGCTATGTGCACACGGAACATATATGCTACGTTTTCTGCCATGGAATTGCAGGTGAAATATCTGCTGTGTTTACAATACTCACTAAAAGTGGTTGGCATGTAACCCCTTAACCACTTCAGTATTGGGCCAATTTTTGGTCCAGGAACAGACACATTTTTGGGTATTTTGTATGTGTGGTTTTTGAGGGCTGTAACATTTTTATCATTTGGGTTATTCAACTAATTTCTGCATCTTTTTCAGTAGGACCCAGCAACTCTAACAGACAGTGATCCCGGCGGATCACGTGACCACTGGGTCAGGGCAGGCGCTTCATGACGGCGCTCATTGAGAGTTTTTTATACAGCGATCAGGAAGGCAGGGACGGTAATAAACCTTCCCTGCCTTCTCTCTGGGAGCTCCGACTGAAGGTACAGCGGATTCCCTGTTTCAGCAGCTGCACACTGCATGGACGTACTGGTACGTCCTTGCAGAACAAGGAAGCCACTATCCGGACATCAAAACCCAATGGGAAGTCCGGAAGTGGTTAAAGTGGTTGTCCAGGCAAAAAAAAATATTTTTTAAATTGGCTGGGGGCAGTGAAAAAAAAAATGAAAAACCAAAACATCATACTCACCCTTCCCCAATGCCTCCCAGCGAGGTCCGGTCTTCCCAGGCAGTTGTCTTCTGGCTGAAGTCCCCAACGCATGTCACAGCCACTTTGAGAAGACACCGGAGCAGCAGGACTGGACTGCGCTGGGAGAACACCAAAGCATCTGGGACAGGCGAGTGTGATTCTCTTTTTTTTTTTTTTTTTTAACCTCCCCTGGCCTATTTTTAAAAAATATTTTTTTTTTGCCTGGATAACCACTTTAAAGAGGACCTTTCACGTCCTCAAGTATATGCGGTTTTACATACCGCTAGAAAGCCGACAGTGCGCAGAATTCAGCGCACTGCTGGCTTCCCGTTATATGCCCCAGGGCTGGAGATATCGGGGGTCTAAATTTCACCGTTCACTGTCAGAAGGGCGTTCCTGACAGTCTAGCTGCGCTGTGAGGAACGCCCACCCTGACTGTGCTCGTCCATAGCACTGTACTGGTGGGGCGTTCCTCACAGCTCAGCGTCATCTTTGGGTTGTAAGGAACGCCCCCTCTGATAGTACTCGGCTCAATCAGAGGGGGTGTTCCTTACAACCCAGTGATGACGCTGAGCTGTGAGGAACACCCGCTCAGTACAGTGCTATGGACGAGCACAGTCAGGGAGGGCGTTCCTCACAGAGCAGCTAGACTGTCAGGAACGCCCTTCTGACGGTGAATGGTGAAATTTAGACCCCCGATATCTCCAGCCCTGAGGCACATAACGGGAAAGCCGGCAGTGCGCTGAATTGTGCGCGCTGTCGGCTTTCTAGCGGGATGTAAAACAGTATATACATGAGGACGTGAAAGGTCCTCTTTAAGAAATTGACCTTAATGACCCTTCCTTGCATTCATAACTTTTTTTTTTTATTCTATGTTGAGTTAGATGATTCAGGGCTTGTTTTTTGCAAGATGAGTTGTATTTTTCAGTGGCACCTTTGATTAAGTCTTTATCGGTAGGAACAGTAAAAAACTGCAGTTTTATTTATTTTTGCATTGTAAGGCATATATTTTAACTTTACTCTGCAGGTTTGTACAATTAGAGCAATGGCCAGTATGTATAGATGTTTATTATTTGAATATTTTTGCCCAGAAAACTCTTATTTAAAAAAAAAAAAAAAAAAATTGGCATTTTTCTTTAAGCATTTTTGCAGTGTCTACTTTACGGCTTAAAGCATAACTAAACTTTCGGATAACTTTTGATTTCTGGCAGTATTTTTGTCATAAATAAATTTTGTAATATATTTTGGGCGGAGACCCAGCGGAAACCACACAGACCCTATTATAGTCTATGGGGTCCGCAGGTTTCCTTATGTAAACTGCTTCTCCCCAAGCGGACTCCCCTGTACGGAAACCGAACGCAGATGTGAACCAGCCCTAACATGTAAAGAAAGGGTAGTGGAAGGTCACTTCAGTTATATCTCGGACACTATAAAACGTACAAAGCAATAGCACAAGCAGCTAGTCAGAAATAAATATACTAGGGTTGGGCAATTAATCAAAAAATAACTGAAATCAAAGGTCAGCTCAGTTATGAATAACCAGAGCCAAAATTTCATGGCATATAAATAGGGGAGCATGGCATGTAAACAGTGGAGTGTTATAAAATAATAATCATTCATTATCAAAATGCTCAATTAAATGTGATTTTGATTTGTCATAATTGTCTAGCCCTAAAATATACTCAATTTTTTTTTCCAGCTTCCAAGTACATTGTACGGAATAATAAATGGTACCATTACGAAGTACAATTTGTCTTGCAAACATTAAAGGGGTTGTCCGGGATGAAATAAAAATTAACCTCTAAACTAAACCCCCTTCCCCAGCCTAACTTCTAATTTACCTATATTAAAAAAAAAAATTATAATCGCCCATATCCCTTGGGCGATCCGCCCCAGGCACACTTTCTGATAATCCGGTGACATTCCGTTACCCCCCCTTCCTCCCTTACGTATCTTCCTCTCCTGGAACGGCTCCTCCCCTCTTCCTCTCTGCTACCGCTTGTGCAGTCTGGAGGTGCCTGCAACACTTGCACAGTAGAGATGGCACTCCATCCCTACTGCGCAGGCGTCAGAGGCACTTACGGTCTGTGCACTCACTAGCAGAGAGAAAGTGAGTCGTCTCCAGCCTTCGCACAGTGAAAAAAAAGGAGGAGCCATTTCCAGAGAGGAAGACAGGTAAGAATGATGCAGGTGGGGGGGGGGGGTGTTTGCTGAGTTAGTTAGTTGGGAAGGGCTAGTAGTGGGCGGGATAGCTAGGGAGACATGGAGGTGGTGTAACGGAGTGAGAGGAGGGGACAGTGAGAGGGAGGTAGTGTGGAAGCTACACAGCAAGAAGCTACACCATGTAAACAAATGCAGAAGATGCCAGGAGCTCCCAGAGAAACATAGAAATGACTCAAAACACTGCTAAAGGTATATGGGTGTACTTATTAACCCATTAATAGCACTAATAGACCTTTTTGTTAAAAAAATTTTTGCACGGAAAACCCCTTTAAGGCCTTATATGGTTCTGTGAAAGGGAAAAATATAAAAGTTATAGGGTTTGGAAGCGGGGAGTCAAAAACTTAAATAAAAAAAAAAAAAATGCCTGCGGTGGAAAGGCTTTAAAGAGGATTACATTTTGGCACAACCAATTTTCATTTTTGCATTTCCATTTTTCCCTCCCTCCATTCCAAGAGTCATAATGTTTTTCAGTTTACAGGGTCACATGATGGCTTATTGTTTGCAAAACAAATTGTACTTTATAATGGCACCATTCAATATCCTGTACAATGTACTGAGAAGCTGGAAAAAAATTCAGAATGAGATGGAATTGAAAAAAAAAAATGCATTTGCGCCATTGCTTATCAGTTTAATTTTTACGACATTCATTATGTGGTAAAAATGACATATTACCTGTATTCTGCGGCTCAGAACCATCACGGTGATACCAAATTTATATAGTATTTGTAATGTTTTAAATGTAAAAAAATGTAAAACTTTTTTTATATTTATGCGTGTGGAGCTGGGTATGACATATTTTTATGCTGGACAAGATGGTGTTTTTTTATACTATTTTGGGGAAGGTCTAATAGTTTGATCACTTTTTATTCCATTTTTTTATAGGGAGGCAAAAAGTTGAAAAAACACCCATTTGGCCATTTAGATTTTTTTTCCCTGTTACACCGTTCACCCTATGGGATAAATATTTTTATATGTTAATAGTTTGGGCATTTTGGAGTGCGGGGATCCTTAAATGTGTGAGGGTTTTTTTTTTTTATACTTCAAAAAATTTCTTTTTCTTTTATTCATCACTTTTGATGCCACGGTCAAACGCACCAAAGTAAAGTGTTAACAGTTGCCGGCACCAATCACAGCTGTTAGCGTCGGGTGCTGGCTGTATTATACAGCCAGCATCCGCCATGTGTATGGAGAGAGCTCAACTCCTGAGCCTGCTCCATACACCCCCTCACACCTAATCACGTACATGTACGTGATTTTGCATGAAGGGGTTAAATGAGACTGTTGTCTGAAAAGTTAGTGACCATTTAATAGCTTGAGTTGTTACAGATGTAGTGATACCAAATGTATTTTTTATTTTTTTTGGGACACAATGGTTGCGACGGAGGATAGGGATACATATCCATAGATGCCGTGGTAGCCATTGACCGCAGCATCTAAGGGCAGTGGCGTAACAGTCATGGTCACAGTAGGTGCAACTGGGCCCAGAGGGGACCATGATAGTGGTCGGGGAAAGCCTGGTTCCTTAACCGCTATACATATTGTTAATGGAAAGGGGACCCGATGACATGCCAATAGATGCCAGCCCAGGGGAGGTTACTAAAACTATGAAATAGTTATACTCCCCTCTTCTGGGCTTCTGGCACTCTACAGCATCCTTTCCGAGGCTCTTCCGGCCTGTGATTGAGGTGACATGTCCCAGACGTCACTGCTGGGGCCTGTGATTGGGCCTCAGAGGTCACATGGGGGTGCCGGCGTAATAACATCAGCATGCTCCACATGACCACTGAGTCCCAATCACAGGGGCCAGCAGTGACGTCTGGGGCACATCACCTCAGTCGCAGGCAGAAGAGGACCAAAGAAGGCACTGAAGCGAGCCAGATGGAGCAAGGATGCCCAGGAGAGGCAAGGTGAGTATAAGGGTTTGTTATTTTTAATCACTTTCCCTGTGCTTCTACTTATTATACTCTGAGGTCTGAGGAGACCCCAGAGTATAATAATGGCATGGAAGCGGAGGGCTGAACCTCAGAAATATTCGGTGAATTTTTGTGGGGTTCACTTGAAGCGACTCTACAGGGCTCTTGGGAGTACGTTATACTGTGTGGGGGGCCACTGTGGGGAACACATTATACTGTTTGGGGCCCCTTCACTATTCACATCACACCATTTGTTTTATACAGGTGCATCTCAATAAATTAGAATATCTTTGAAACGTTCATTCATTTCAGTAATTCAATTCATAATCAGCGTCTTCCACGATTGTGTGTCCTACTGAACCAGACTGAGGGTTTACAATACTGAACTTTTTTACAATATTCTAATTTTCTTAGATTTTGGTTTTCATTAACTAATCCATAATCAACATTTGCAGAAATAAAACACTTGAAATAGAACACTCTGTGTGTAAAGAATCTAGAATATATAGGAGGTCACTTTTTTAATTTAATTACTGAAAGAAATAAACGTTTCAAAGATATTCTAATTTATTGAAATGCACCTGTAGCAGCCGTGCACTATTATTACAGGCAGTGTCGGACTGGGTTGTCTAGGGCCTACCAGTGGAATTGTTTCTAGGGGCTCACCATCAGAACCCCTGCAGATCAGCGGTACCGAGACAGGGCGGCTAAAGGTAATAACATGCCGGGAGCCTTGCTGATCACCCACTATACCATGTGCACCACTGCACTACCTAAACCTACTGCTACACCTTGTATGGCAAGTGAACAGCGTGGCTCCTAGAATTGTTACCTTTACCTGTAGCCGCATTGTCCTGGAAAAGCTGATCTGCAGAGGTCCTGGGTGTTGTATCATCGCAGATGTAATATTGATGGCCTGTCCTAAGGACAGGCCATCAATATTAGGAAGATGGATAAATCCTTTAAAGAGGTTGTCGAAGGAATTGAAGCAACCCATGTAGTTGGCGGGAGGTGTAAAGTAAAAAATAAGTAAATTAAAAAGCATACTCACCTGTTCCCGGCACTCTGTTGTCCACTGCCAGGGTCCATTCAGTCTCGTGCCGGTGCCTCCTTGCTGGGAGTCCTGCACCTCATGTGATCGCTAAGACCAATTAGGTACAAGATTTCCAGAAATGAGAGGCCACAAAGAGATCGAACAGACACAGGCAGGGGACAACGAGGTGCTGGGGACAGGTGAGTATGCTTTTTTTGAAATTTTTTTATTTTTACACCTCCGAGGCAGCTGCCACAGTGGTCGCTCCAGTTTATGGACAACCTCTGTTAAGGGGTTGTATGGGCCAAATTTTGTTATGGCCTCTTCACTGGTCCCCCCTTACACTGGCCTCTTCACTGGTCCTCCATACTGTATGGGGAACAGTGATGGAGCCATTATATTGTGTGGGAGCAGTGATGGGGCTAACATCCTGTGGGGGGGACATTAAACTGTGTGGGGCATATTAAAGGGGTTGTCCAGGGTTAATCTTTTTTATGGCCTATGCTCAGGATAGGCCATAAATACCTGATCGGTAGGGGGCTGACACACGGCCCCATCAGCTGTTCGGAGCCACTTCCGGCACCCGTTCTGTACACAACACAGGGCCGGAAACAGAAAGCTCCATCCGCTGTATAGCAGCCCGGCACATTCACTGCAGCTCAGCTCCTACTGACTTCAATAAGTGCTGAGATGCAGTGACGGTGCCCGGCTAATGTACAGTGGACAGAGCTTTCTGCTTCTGGCCCTGTATTGTGTACAGTACGGGCATCAGAAGTGGCTCCGAACAGCTGATCGGTCCGGGGTCAGCCTCCTACAGATCAGGTATCTATGGCTTATCCTGAGGATAAACCATAACAAATTATGCCTGGACAACCTCTTTAATATACACCCCTAATGCGCCACACTTTAAAGAGATTGTCCAGTATAATTTTTTTTCTTTTTTATAATTAGTCTGGGGGAGGTGAATCCCCCCCCCTACCCCCCCCCCCCCAAAAAAAAAAAAAACATGCTAAACTTACTCACCTGTCTCCGGTGCTCCGGGGTCCTCCCAGCACGGTCCGGTCCTGCAGCTCTGCTGTCTTCTTTTTGCCGGAATTCCTCACTGGCTGTGACGTCCCAGGTCCCTTCCCTTAGGCCACTGATTGGCCTCAGGGGTCACGTGACGTCACAGGTAGTCACGTGCAGAGGGAACTTGCGCTGGATGAAAACAACAGAACTGCAGGACCGAACTGCTCTGGGAGATACTGGGGACAGGAAAGAAAGTTTGTGGGGGGTTTTTTTGTTTTGTTTTTTTCACCTGCCCCGGCGTAATTAAAAAAAAATGAAGGAGCCACTGTATGGAGTATAAGCTCCACAGTGGCCCCCACCCAGTATTATAAGCTCCACAGTGGCCCCCACCCAGTATTATAAGCTCCACAGTGGCCCCCACCCAGTATTATAAGCTCCACAGTGGCCCCCACCCAGTATTATAAGCTCCACAGTGGCCCCCACCCAGTATTATAAGCTCCACAGTGGCCCCCACCCAGTATTATAAGCTCCACAGTGGCCCCCACACAGTATTATAAGCTCCACAGTGGCCCCCACACAGTATTATATGCCCCCCACCCAATATTATATGCTCCACAGTGGCCCCCACCCAGTATTATAAGCTCCACAGTGGCCCCCACCCAGTATTATAAGCTCCACAGTGGCCCCCACCCAGTATTATAAGCTCCACAGTGGCCCCCACCCAGTATTATAAGCTCCACAGTGGCCCCCACCCAGTATTATAAGCTCCACAGTGGCCCCCACCCAGTATTATATGCTCCACAGTGGCCCCCACCCAGTATTATATGCCCCCCACCCAATATTATATGCTCCACAGTGGCCCCCACCCAGTATTATAAGCTCCACAGTGGCCCCCACCCAGTATTATAAGCTCCACAGTGGCCCCCACCCAGTATTATAAGCTCCACAGTGGCCCCCACCCAGTATTATATGCTCTACAGTGGCCCCCACACAGTATTATATGCTCTACAGTGGCCCCCACCCAGTATTATATTCTCTACAGTGGCCCACACACAGTATTATATGCTCTCTACAGTGGCCACCACACCGTATTATATGCTCTACAGTGGCCCCCACCCAGTATTATAAGCTCCACAGTGGCCCCCACTCAGTATTATATGCTCTACAGTGGCCCCCACCCAGTATTATATGCTCTACAGTGGCCCCCACACAGTATTATATGCTCTACAGTGGCCCCCACCCAGTATTATAAGCTCCACAGTGGCCCCCACCCAGTATTATAAGCTCCACAGTGGCCCCCACACAGTATTATAAGCTCCATAGTGGCCCCCACCCAGTATTATAAGCTCCACAGTGGCCCCCACCCAGTATTTCCACAGTGGCCCCCACACAGTATTATATGCTGTACAGTGGCCCCCACCCAGTATTATATGCTCTACAGTGGCCCCCACCCAGTATTATAAGCTCCACAGTGGCCCCCACCCAGTATTATAAGCTCCATAGTGGCCCCCACCCAGTATTATAAGCTCCACAGTGGCTCCCACCCAGTATTATAAGCTCCATAGTGGCCCCCACCCAGTATTATAAGCTCCACAGTGGCCCCCACCCAGTATTTCCACAGTGGCCCCCACCCAGTATTATATGCGCCCAATAGCCCCCTCCGCTCCGCTTCAGTGCTATTATTATACTCTGGGGTCTCCTCAGACCCCAGAGTATAATAATCGGAGGCCCAGTAGAAGTGATTAAAAATAACAAACATTCATACTCACCTTGCCTTACCTTACCTTGGCATCCTCGCTCCATCCTGTCGTCTTCAGGCCCTTTTCCGACGACACTGCTGAGGCCTGTGATTGGGCCTCAGTGGTCACATGGGGGCGCAATGACGTCATTATGCAGCCGCGCCCCATGTAACCGCTGGGGCCTAATCACAGGCCTCAGTCACATGACGGAGGAACGCCGGCGAGATCGCTGTGCCCAGGAGAGGTGAGAATATGTATTTATTATTTTCAGTCACCTCCCCTGCCCTGCCATCTATTGGAAAGGGGCCTGCAATATGCCAGAACTCCTTTCCAATAACAGTATGTATAGCGGTCGGGGAACCAGGCTTTCCCCGACCGCTATCATAGTGGTCCGGGGCCTGGCCATCTCCAGCTGGCCGCGGGCCCCGTACCCTGCCGGGTCCGGTCGCGGTCGCACCCCCTGCGACCGCGATCGTAACGCCACTGGTCAGGGGCCCGATCGGGCCCCCATGAGGTGAGGACTAATAGTCGGGGCTCGGGGCCCACCGGTGGATTCACCGGTTCCCCGGTGGGCCAGTCCGAACCTGATTACAGGCTGTATTAACATTGCATGGTGATTATAAAACAGACCCTGTGCAATGTAAATAGTAAAGCAGTCACGGTGCTCGCAAAAGCACCACAATATCTTCAAACAGCTGGAACAGTGGAGGCCCTGGGTGTTGGACCCCCACTGATCTCATATATCTCTTAGATTGTTAGGACCTCACAGATCAGCTGTTTCTCACAGCACGCAGCTCTCAGTATTGTTTACATGCCAGGTACTGCTCTGCTCACTCACCGTATTCTTGATAACTGCAGTTGTGGGTACTAAAGCTGTATTCCTTTCAAGTATCTGAGATACTAATGCAGCACCCTTAACTGTTACTATCAAGAAATCGCTGTAGGAAGGGGGTAGGGGGCCCAGACAAAAGTTTTAAAGTTTCCAGCGGGGCTCACAAGACTTTAGTTATGCCACTGTCTAAGGCAGGGGTCAGCAACCCCTGGCACTGGTGCCAGAGTCGGCACCCAAGGCATATCTACCTGGCACAGGATTTTGTTGCTCCAGGTGGCAATCTCTCTCCAATGAACTATGTAAATACAGTTGGAGGAGAGTATGCACAGTGGGCGAGCATGTGACATGATGCCCTAGTGTCCGAACCAGTACTCTAGTCAGAGGACAGACACTACCTTTGCACACTACAATATAGCAGCTAAATTTGCCTTTATCCATTTTAACCAGGCTAGAAAGATTTGTTTGTATTTCTTCAAGAAAAAGACTAGGCTGTGTGAGGGGCATCCTCTTAGCCCCACGTTCTGCCAAAATTCATATCCACTAAAAAGGAATCATTTTTCTAAGAAAAAAGAGGGACAAGGATCATATTGAAATTTAACTTATAAATTTAACAACTAAATATTCATTTTAAGCCCTCTTTCACGCAGTGAATATTTGGTCAGTATTTGGATTAGTATTTCTGTAGCAGAACCATCAGTGGATACACAGAGAAATAAGTAAATGAAAGTTAAAACAACTCTAGCCTCCATACATTTAGAGATATAGCCAGTTGCTCTAAAGTCTCACTGCCTGACAAGGTATTCTACTAGCTATAGCTCATGCTATATAGCAGTTAGAGGTTGCAGCAGTATTTTAAAGCTGCATATCTCATATTTAGTATCTGTCTACTATATAGTCTGATATATTGCGATTAAAATGCCCCCCCCCAATCTCAGACAGCATGTGGGAGAGGGGGGTAGTGGAGAGATGCGGACAGTCAGAATAGATCCACTGTACAAACTCTACCTGGGGGAGAACAACATGGACTTCTGTGCATGTTATCAACTGCCCCATCAATCAGTAAGCAGTGTATTTTTTGTCTCATTGTTTCATGAGGATTCTTATATGTGTGTGTGTGTGTATATATATATATATATATATATATATATATATATATACATGAAAAACATTGAGACTATGAATCTCTTCTCAGTCTGTTTATTAATGACATGGCACAGACATTCAGCAGCATCCATATCGCACTATATTCAAAGCGGTCACACCACATAAACACAAATTTTAATAAAGTTTGTCTTACATTGACCTTATCCTTTCCATTGTGTTTTTTCTGCAGCATTTTTCATTGAGTTTTTGCTGCATTTTTTTTTTCTTCCCCCATTCAATATAGAGAGAGAGAGAGAGAGAAAACGTATATACACGTATAAATATATAGGGAAAATGCAGCTTTTCTGCATTTTTTTTTCTCTGCAATGTGTGGATACGATTAAACAAAATTTCAATCACTTTTCTGGTACTGTAAAAAGCAGTGGGTTTTTTTTTCTCCTGCATTTCCGCAGCAGTCAAAAATGCTATATTTCTGCAATGCGTGAGACCTTAGCCCAAGACTGAATTCACACCATCTTTTTGTTGCAGTATTTGCTGCAGTTTTTTTTTGCCCCAAGCACAAAAGTGGATTCATAAAGTAGGAGTTGTATAAATCCATCTTTTATATTTTCCATTTCTTTTGAATCTACTCCTGGTTTTAGCTGCAAAAACTGACACAGAAGGAAATATTATATAATAACTATTAGCCATATTCATCATCTGTTTTACATTATTTTCTGACAGATTTGTACCACTAGTATTTGTGATTTCATGTAAAAGTGAGCATGGCCTGCATGCTGCTGAGAAATGAGACAAATTCAACAATTGCGCCTAATACAAAAGTTGAACTTCTAGGAGTAAATCACCTTACCCCAACCCTGGTATGAACTTGTAAAAAGTTGAGTTATACACTTATTGTGCCCAAAAAAAGTCAGAATGCCACAGGAATTGCTACAAACGATAAATCAGGGGTCAGCAACCTTCGGCACTCCAGCTGCTGTGAAACTACAACTCCCAACATGATCCATTCACCTCCATGGGAGTTCCAAGAACAGCAGAGCAAATATGCATGCTGGGAGTTGTAGTTTTACAACAGCCGGAGTGCCAAAGGTTGCCTACAACTGCGATAAATGATAAGTGGCTGTTTTCAAAAGACTGCCTTTTTTTACCGTTTTCGCCAAATTCATCAAGCATTTGTGACTATTTCATGAATTTGTCTCAATTACACAATTTTTTTTTTTTTTTTTTAATATTAGATAAGGTGGTAAGTAAAGTCATTTTCAGGTGCGTTTGATGAATTGTCCCCTGAGATCCCTTCTTCAGCTTATCCACTATTGTGTAGATAGGGGATAGGTTGCACTTGTAGGCAAACCTTTTTAAGCAGCATATGGTAAAGTTGAATGACAAAACTATTCTACTACTAGTTGAATAAATAAAACTACAAGGAAACTGCAGTTTTTTTTTTGTGGCAATTATATATTAAATATAGTAGAGGGAGCAAAAAAAAAATGGACAACAGAAATTGAAACTATATATAATTTTAGTGCAGATTCAGAAAAGAGCATGAAAAATGCACTGTAGGTTTAAAGGGAGTCTGTCACCAGAACCCAGTATATCAACCCAGCCCCACAGATACTTAGGTTAGGGTCACCTGAATAAAACTGTGTTTTCCTTATGTCAATCAGTGCCTCTGTTGGCGAGATATCACTGTTTTTGTCAGCATGCAAACAGGTAATTCTCCCACGACTCTGTGCGACTGTATGTCCCTCACTTCTCTGACTGGGCCAGACATTTTATACCTAATCTTGTCACAATTGTTGCTGTTCATATTCTCAGCACATATGCAGTACATGTGACTCTGGGCAGACAAACATCACAGCAGTACTGTGCGTGTGCTGAGAATATGAGTAGCACTGAATGCAACAGAATTTCGGGACAGACAACATTAGGGAAGAACTGTCAAACAGGGAGTACTTGCCATGAGACAACCTGAGGCAAAGGTGACACCTCCTAGTATAAACTGAGGGATGACATTTTTGAATTATTCCAACACGTAGCAGTCAACGTTTTACTCACCAGTCCAGCTGTGGTTCTTTCACGTAATGTCCCGATGCCAGGAGCTTAACTAGCAAAGACTGGGTCCCATTGCAAACTTTTGACATGGACCCCAAACAACATAGCTTTCCCTTACCTGGCCCCCACATGGTATAACGCCCCATTTACACACAGTATAATGTCCCATAGAGGCCCCTCCACACAGTATAACGTCCCATAGTGGCCCCTTTGGTGTTGGTTACAGATATTGCAAAAATTTCGGGTTTGGCAGAACACAAAACTTTTGGGGTACACCACCCACAAACTATTATTATAGACAAACATAAAAACCAGGGATACTCACCTCTCCTGGGATCCAGTATTGCTACTCTTCAATGACATCACTGGGCACAGCTACAGTCACTACAGGTCCTGTGAAGGGGACATAAATGCCTATAGGCTCTCTCTCTGCCTTGACCCCTGGTGCCACAGTTGATCCTGGTGGTTCTGGATATATCTTTCCCTCTACTCCGGCTGCTCTCCACACGCCACCATCATTGGACCTCTCCGACTCCTCTCTGCAGGACTGACGGACATTTAGAATCTTCTCAGTTCTCTGCCCACCAAAATGGACTTGGAACCTATTGTAAGCAGAGTTGAGGCTAAGCAGGAGCGTATCTCCTAATTCAAGACTGAGCTGCATGCCTTCTCTCTTCAGATTTCTATTTAACAGCAGCAGACCGCATCTCTTGATCAGCACCTCTCCTCTGTGGTGCAATTTCTGACTACTCACCGGGCTCTCAACAGATCTCTCCTCTTGCAAGTGGATGACCAGGAAAATTGGAGTCACCATAACAACGTCAAACTATGGAGAGTTCCTGATAATGCTCCCCTGGTTGAGCTCCGCTCTGCGGTTACTTCTATATTCAATTCCATTCTTTCCCATCCCGCTGACACCGAAGTTAACCTTGATAGAGTTCACCGTGTGCTGGGTCCCAGATGTAATGATTCCACCGAACCTCAAGATGTTCTCTGTCGAGTCCACTTTTTCAAAGAAAAGGAGGCTATCCTCCAAGCGGCCTGGTGGAAAGGTCTGATCTCATTCCTGGACTCCCAGGTTCAAATCCTCCCTGACATTTCCTGCCGCACTCTGGCAATGCGCAGAATACTCAAGTCATCCTGGACTCTGGAGGTACCTACAAATGGGGCCACCCCTTTCATCTCTAGGTCCACCGCAATGGTGCGATGTTTGATCTCCACGCTCCTGACCAGGCGGCCTCTCTGGTGAAGTTTCTCGACCTGCCTGACCTGGTGCTGCTGGACTGGTTGGATTTCCCTCTGCCATCTTCCTCGTCTGATGGGAGAACTCCCCCTCAGCCTTGCCGCATCGACGATGTCTGGCAGAAAATGCCTCGCCGAGGCCCTCTTGAGCAACGATATCCTCTTTGTCTGTGTGCTCCTAACTGAGACTCTTTATGTTTATATTCTCCTGCCTTGCGTTACCTGCTGCCTATTTGATCTATACTCTGGTTGGCGACTTATCTGTTTACCTCCAGCACTTATTACCTAAGTTCTTTGCCCTGGTGTAGATCTTCTGTGGACTCTGGTCAGCGTTGGTCTCCGCTGGTGTGATCCACTCTCCTGTAGTCTGTTAATGCGGCCTTGGGGCCTCCTATGTTGTAGTACCCCCACTTTGTGCTGTCTCTCTAGCAGGAGCCCACCAAGCCTTCTAAGGTCTCGGGCTTCATAGCAGACGCTATGATGGTAGTTACGCCACTGCCCGACGCTGACACCAGGACATTGCGTTCCAGCATTCTTCAGCGTTGGGACGTAATGTCCACGCTGTGGAGGCAGAAACAGAGTCCGGATTTGACAGGAGTGGGGATCGGTGAGTAAAATATCGGCCACTACATGTTGGAATAGTGCAACAATTAGTGGCCTAACATTAGAGATTAGCCAAATTAACCAGAAATACTATTATTACAGTCAGAAGGGAGTCAGCTATATTAGGTTTTATCTGATAGGTTGAGTATGTATAGGTGGAGCTGCACTCCAGTAAATCAGGTAGGGTGCCGTCAGGAGGACTTGTCACAGCCTTGTAAACATAGAAGAAAATTCCAGGCATTACTTGTTTGCAAGGTGAAAACATGTAGAATTTTATTTTACATCACATGTTGATAATACCTGGAAAAAATAAATATTATACACGGGGTCAAGTGGCATAAGAATTATACACGTCAAGCCATATAAATATAGATCTAATGAAAATCCCAGACATTTCTGTAATTATAACCTTCTTCGGTTGGAAATGGAAGATCAAGTATATGTAGAGACAGACGAGGGGAGACCGTATGCTGGATTCCAGAAAATTTATGAATAGAAAGTTTATTTCTGTAAAAGAGTAGGTGAATATAATGTAAGATGAAACTGATTGAAATGCTCATGGAATGTTTTCAGTTTTGTTCAGACTCTTTCCATATAATGAAGCTATCATCAATGAAACCATATTAGGCCAGAAGGATGGTGGTGCGGGTGGACAGCAAGTCACTCTCCACAGTCACAGCTGGGGCATAAAAGGATTTGTATACTTTGGTGCCGTTTAACTCTCCATCGCTGTACAGGTCTGCTGTAAATATATGATATCACCAAAGCAAAATTAATTATGCGTAAGGATGAATCTAGTAAGTCACCACACAGTGTTCATTCCTCCTTTTTTGGAATACAATCCTGGCAGGCCTATAAACCATCTTGGTGTGGAATATTGGAATTCAAAAATTCCACATCCATGATTGCCAAAATGGTTCCATCTGGAAGGGGACCTATTGTTGATAGTTTATTCAATAGGTCTGTTCAACACCTTCCACCGATATAAAATTTGCTTAGTGAGGATACCCATACATGAAATAATCAGTCTCCCAAGATTCCAAGGCTTGTAAATTTTGGGAAGCATATAAAATGTCCCCGTCCTTGGACTTTATTTTATGAAGTCCTACAGTTTCATGGTCCTGTCAGATGGACCAGCAATGATCTTTTTGGTTACGTGGACTATTTGTGCATGGGGTCAGACTCCAATTTTGAGTAGTAGAATTTGTCTGCCAGTTGTGTGTGGTTCCTTTATTTAGTCTGATGTATATAAATTCATGGCAACCTTTGACACATTGAGAACAGGGATGAATGTGTTACGAACCAAATGCAATACAGAGACAGATAGTTCCAGAAACCGGACACCCCTGCACACTATGGTAAACAGCGCTGAACATCCGGCGCCCCCCGAACCGAGCTGAAACTAACCTCCAGAGGTTTTCACCAGAGCTCCTGATGTTGGAGATAGACTTAGCAGCTTCCTTTGGCCAGAGTAGCAATAGCCCAGAGGGCGCAGGACACACAGTGCACCACAAGTCACAGCAGGCCCAGAAATCTGAAACCACTCACCTGAGCACGTGCAGAGGTTGATGGAGGATCAGAAGCAGAAGATGCAGTAACAAGCAGATTCCAGGCAGAGGATCAATAATTAGCGTAGTCGTATAGTCCAGTCGGCAACGGGCGGTAGCGCAGTACAGAGGGATGAGGTGGAAGAGTAGTCAGCAGGCCGGGTCGGTATCAGGAGGTCAACGCAGTACAGAATCGGAGATCAACAAGGAGTGGTCTAGAAGGCAAACGGTGGTCACAACAGGAGGGAGTGGAGGTACAGAATCGGCAGGCAGAAAACGAAGTCGGAGCGGGAGCAAGAAGTCAGACACCAACAATAACGAGAGACGTAGATCCAGAAGCTAACACCCAGAGAAACTGAATAGCCAGCAGAGCAGGAGCAGCGGAAGTATGCAGATATAGGTCTGGGAGCGAGAAGACAGTTAACCCTTAACAAGATGAGCACACTACCAGCACATGTAAGGAAAGGAGTGGCACCTCACAGCGCAACAGTAGAGGTGGCGGCTCCAATCCTAACAAAATGTGTCTCATCATTTCATGTCATTCTCATCATTCATATCCGTTATTTACTTCCCTCCTTATATTGATCTGCTGTATATCACTTGTCTCATTTACCAATATTCCTTGTGTATAAATATGGGACTCTTCAGGTATTGAGTTATACCATGCCTGCTTAATACATGGCATGAATTTGCCTCCACTCTTCTTCTCATCATACAGGTACTCATCTCATAGTCCACCCAACTGTTTACTATTTACTGAACCCTATTCTAGCATTTCATCAAGGCTGTATTTTTTCGCAATTCCATGTGTCCTTATCTGTACTTGTGTCAGTCTTCTGATCCTCTGTGATTTTATGGTAGTTTTCTGATCTGTGTTTATTTGTATCTACATGGCTTGGTCTTCTCATGTGTCACAGTTTCTTGATTAATTGGTTAACAACCTAAATTAGGCTAGTTATGAAGCTCAGGTTCCCTATAAAAGTAGGCACAACTTATGGGGGAAGCATTTCCAATGCAGAGGGGGGGGGGGGCATTTTTAATGCAGATGTACATATTAACCTAAGTGCAGATCAAACCAAGTGCACTTATACATGGCACTTACACTAGGTTTGTGAACCGAGAGCAAGGCAGGTGGTTTGGTCTCCGCAACCAGAAATGAACGCACACGCGGTAGTTCAAGAAAAGAATATATATTTACTATAAGTTAATAAAGGCTATTTGAAGGTAAAATGACAGGGATAAAGACAAGCAAAATATACAATATAGCATGAACAATTTCAAGGCAAATTCTGCAATGGTTTCTACTTTTACTCTGTCCAATTCTGCAGTATGGACACTGAATGAACAATATACTCAAAACTATCCCTAACTGACCCTGACATCACATTTGGGTGCACCCCCTTTTCCCCAGTGGTCCAGGTGGACCGCTTACAGTCTGTAGAAGCGCGCGGTGGGGCCCAAAGTCGTTCCTTTCTTTTATAGCGAAACGTCCTCTCCTCACGGTTATAAGGATCTTGGGAGAAATGAAGTCCTCTTTAACAGGGAAACCCAATGAATGCAATGTAATCCAACAGCAGATTCCACTCAGCACACTGACAGTCCTGCCGAATCCATACACTGAGCTGGGATGTAAGCCGGGGTTTAGCAGGTGCTGTCCAGTACATCAACAGCACTGCGAGTCTCTATCTGTGGTATCCATATACACAGTCACAATGTCAGTCTCACTGATCAGCCACTGAGCACAGTTCCTTTCACGTGGACTCACTAGTCCTGTTGTCTCTTTACACTCTGTTTGTCTCTGGACCAAGATACAGCTTAGCTGTACAGAAAAATCTCCACACCAGTTCAATACAACACTTGCTAAGATGGCTGCTGCTCTCTGTCTCGTCACTTCCTGCTTCTCTGCTCACATTCTGTCTGCAGAACAGGCAAGCTGACATAAAAGGGGGGGGGGAGTCACTCCAGCATCATGTCACAATTACAATGGCTGCTGTCTTAAAGGAACAGAATCACAGAAATACATTCAACATTAACAGTTTATACAGACAAATAAAGCTTAGGACAACATTGGCTGTCTCTTACATATTCCCCCCCACTTTAAGATTGGCAGTCCCTGCCTATGACTGTATATCCAGAGGGTTGTACTTTCATGCACAGAGTGGTAGTATACCGATGTATGGCAGGACAAACAAACTCATCCTGCGCATACCGAACAGGGGGAATACCAGCATTTGGCCTAGTGGTCCGTCTGAGGACCGGTGGTATATTATGGGGTGCTGCAGCTATGGGCTGAGAAGGACCAGCGGATTCCGCACCAGAGGGGGCATGGGCCGGAGATACAGTAGTCACAGGTGGAACATCCCCAGGAGCAGGGATCGGCCAACAATCATCCTCCTCGTCAGAGGCCCATTCCGCACCTCCATTCTCTGACTGTGGGAGTTCATTCACATTGGCAGGCCCATCGTGATTTGTCCCTTCAGAATGACACAGGCGCAACATATTTCGGTGAAGTACTCGAACACAATCAGTTCCTTCTTTCTGGACCTGGTACACTGGCCCATTCGCATACTTGCGGCCAACAACACGATACGGCAAAGCCTCCCATCTGCTTTCCAATTTCCCTTGGGGTTTCTTGACACGAACTAGCACCAGGTCGCCTGGTTGCAATGGTGCTTCTTGCACTGGGGTCTTATCAGGATGGGGATGTTCTTGCAGGCGCTGCCGCACCAATCGATGGATCGTCTCAAGTCTCTGCAGGTGCGCCCGCACCCAAGAGGTTGGATCCCTCGGAGGGAACCCATCCACATCATCCAACTGTAATTCTCCTACACTTCGCCCAGACCGCCCAAAGAGAAGTGTATGAGGAGAGTACCCCGTTGTAGAATGGACCTGATTGTTATAGGCCCACACCATTTCAGACAAGAACTGAGGCCACTGTAACTTCTTGTCTTCCTCCAGAGTCCGCAGCATCTGTAGCAGAGTTCTGTTGAATCTTTCACAGGCCCCATTTCCCTGAGGGTGGTATGGAGTCGTGTGCGACTTCTTTATCCCGTAGATACGTTGAACTTCTTTCATTACGTGTCCCTCAAAGCAGGCACCCTGGTCGGAGTGGATGCGTTTAGGGCACCCATATACTCGAATGAAATCTTGGCACAGAGCACGAGCTGCTGACTCAGCTGTCTGGTCCTTGGTGGCGGTTACCACCGCAAATTTGGTGAAGTGATCCACCATTACGAGGCAATACTGGTGTCCGCTATTGGATGGGCCCACCATTAGATAGTCTATCATGACGATTTCTAAAGGTTCCTGGGTCACGATGGTTTGCAGGGGAGCTCTCTGTTCTATTGCCTTATGGATCTCACAAGTTCGACAGCTGCGGCATACTTCTTCGACCATTTGACGAAGACCAGGGCAGTAAATCAGTCGCTGTAACCAACGAAAGGTCTTCTCATGACCAAAATGTCCATTCTTATTATGAGCCTCAACTGCCAACGAGCGAGCCAGTTCACTAGGCACCACAATTTGGTATCGAATGTCGATCTCAGAAGGTAAATAGACCTTTCGGCATAGCACTCCATTTTTCATCTCCAACTTTTCCCACTGACTCAGAACAGATAATATCTCACGTGTCAGTCGTTCTCTTTCCTCTCTACAGGGCTTCTGGCCTTTCTCAACACACTTGATCATCTGTGCCAGCCCCTCATGGGTCTGTTGTATCTGTGCCCATTCCTGTCGTGAGGGACCAAAGAAAGGAGCCATTTCAGTCCCCTCCATCTCAAACTGATTAGTGGCGGTCAAGGCCTGTGAAAATCTGCTGAAGTCGGGCACCTCCACATGCTCCAACTCATGATCCACGTCTACTGTGGGGGTCTGGGCGGTTACCCTAGAAAGCCCGTCAGCATTCTGGTTCTCTGTCTTGGACCGATACTTAATGCGGTAATTGAATGTAGACATTCGGGCTATCCACCTCTGCTCTAACGCCCCGAGCTTGGCATTTTCCAGGTGAGCTAGTGGGTTGTTGTCAGTCAGTACTAAAACTTCAGCACCGGTCAAATATTCAGAGAATTTCTCGGTCATGGCCCATACCAGTGCCAACAGCTCCAATTTAAATGAACTATAATTCTCGGGGTTTCTTTCAGAATCTCTCAAAGACCGGCTGCCGTACGCTATGACCCTCTCCTGGCCATCCTGAAGCTGGGAAAGCACTGCTCCAAGACCATACAGGCTTGCATCTGTATATAGCTGGAACGGCAAGTGGTAATCAGCATATGCCAAGATTGGGGCTGTTGTCAGTGCATCCTTCAATGCCTGGAAGGCTTGTTCCTGTTCAGGTCCCCACTTCACGGACCGGTTCTTTGGACCACCGGATGTGCCTCGTAGGAGAGCATTAAGTGGTTCTGCTACCTTGGCGAAATCCTTAATAAACCGTCGATAGTAACCGGCTACTCCAAGGAACGCCCTCACTTCTTGCAGGGTAGTCGGTATCGGCCAATCTTGAACAGCCGCTATCTTGTCTCTTGATGGTCTCACCCCTTCTCCTGATACGCGGTGACCCAAGTAATCAATTTCAGATTGGAACAACCGACATTTACTGGGTTTCAATTTGAGCCCATGTTCCCGCAATCTTCGAAATACTTGCCCCAACTGGTGGAGATGGTCTTCAAAGGTTGCAGAATACACTATAATGTCATCCAAGTAGATGAGAGTGAACTCAAAGTTGAAGTCACCGAGACATTTCTCCATCAACCGCTGAAACGTTCCGGGTGCATTTGTCAACCCGAAGGGCATCCGGTTAAATTCGTATAGTCCCATGGGCAAGATGAATGCCGTCTTCTCCTTGTCTTTTGTGGCCATCGGCACCTGCCAATACCCACTAGCCAGATCTAGTGAGGAGAAGTACCGGGCTCTCCCTAGCGCTGAGAGGGACTCCTCAATCCGTGGCAAGGGGTAGGAATCTCGTACGGTGCAAGCGTTTAACTTCCGATAGTCTACGCAAAATTGGATGGACCCATCTTTTTTTCTTACTAACACCACAGGAGCCGCCCAGGGACTCTGGCTTTCTTGGATGATCCCACCCTGTAGCATCTTAGCTAACAGTTCTTTCACTTCCTGATACAACTGTGGAGGAATTTGTCGGTAGCGCTCTCTAATTGGAGGGGTGTCTCCTGTGGGAACCTCATGGTAGATCCCTGTGGTACATCCAAAATCTTCAGCATACCGTGCAAAGGTGGCTCGGTTCTCCCACAACAGCTCATCTACCTTCTGCACCCATTCCAGAGAACATGAACTTACATCCATCTTCATCTGTTCTCGAATTGCACAGCCATTCCATTCAGAGGTGGGTTCCTCATCTTCTCCCATGGACACAGTTACGGTCCACTCATCCCTTTCAGTCGGCTTCAGCTGCATTGGAGTTACTTTCCTTACTTCCTCCGGAGTCACATAGATGTTAGCCAGCAGCCTCCCTGGGGTCAGGTCCACACTCTGGTCCTGAGTGTTTACACATCGAAGTGGTACTCTTCCATTGCGAACTATTGCCAAGGAACGGGCCACTAGCGGATCAACACCTCCTTCGGCTGCCTGCAGTGGTTCTACCAACACAGCTATGCCCTCTAGTTTCCGACAGGTGCCTACGGGCATGGACACTATTGTCTCCCGACTGGGTGGCAGTGTAACTTTTGTATGCAAAGGAACTGAAATTCGAGCCAGAGGACGCTGTGCATCTGAACTTTTCTGTAAGCCACATGTCCGGATCAGCCGCTGGAAAGCTGTTTGAGTAGGCCGATGGGTGGTGGTTTCTTTCCAATAACCGTGACCTTTCTTTTCAAAGAGGATCTGATCTAATTCTTTTAACACATTCATCCCCAAAATGACATGGACCTTTACTTCATGTGACTCCTGTACCACCACAATGCCTTTCCTACCTAGATCTTGGCCACATACCCGGACATTCATCCAGGCCACTCCCACGACCGGAACTGGTAACTGGTTAGCTGCGACCACTTGTACGAATGTATGGGGATCATATTTCACATGTTGCCGGAAGTACCGTTCATAACAGTCTCTACTCAAGGTCGTTACTTGGGAACCCGTGTCAATCATCCCGGTAACCGGAATACCCTCCATTTCCACCTGTATGACAGGACTTGCAGCGATCAGGTCATCATCAGGGCATTCTCCCCACATAGTCTCCTTGTCAGTCTCCCCTACTACACGCCCTTCAGCAGCAGGGGACTTCAGTTTAACGGCGGTCTCTCATAAGTTTGTTGCTGCTCTGGACATCTAGCAGCAACGTGGCCCATCCGTCCACACTCCCAGCAGCGTATCCCCCGTCGTTCTGGCCATCTGTTTGGGCCCCTTCGGTAAGCCCCTTCGATTTCTCCTGAGCACTGCACTAAATGATTTGGACCCCTTCGGTAGGTCCTATCCTCACCCCTCCAGCGGGGTGGTGGGTGATTCTGACTTGCTGGGTGTGGATGGCTCACCCTTTCATCTCCAGTCTTCTGGAAGTCTGCAATTTTCATAGACTGCTCATCACAACGAGTGTGCAAGTGTTCCATTTGTTCTTGCAGTTTCTGCATTACTGTGAGAATTTCTTTAACCGTCCCTTTTTCTACTGTCTCTGAGCCAGAACTAGCCCCCTGTGACAAAGTAACTCCAACTGCGGTCTGCGGCCTCGGGACCATACTATTGGCACGGGAGATGGCCTCTACCTGTACATCATGGAATTTAGCATCAGTCTCTCGTCGTATAAAATCCTGCATAGTCACAGTTAAACTGCCGTCACGTATCCCCAGGACAAACTGGTCACGGAGAGTCCGATCAGGGTTACAGAAGGCTGGCGAGCCCCCTCTTTCCTTCCTTTGAATATCTCGGAGCAGTTCTTGTAGGGCATTTGCATATTGGGGAAGGCTTTCATTCTCCTGTTGTACCCTCTGGAAGAACCGAGCCTGCAGAGACCCCAGCAATGCAGTTTCTCCATAGATGGTTTCTAGAATCTGGACTACTTGCTCAAATGTCTGCCTTTGTTCAAATGGCCTCAGTATCACCGTGGTCTTAGCATCCCCTTGTAATGTCAATATTGCTAGCTCTACTAGTACTTCTGGTGCGGTCTGGTACATTCGCTGTATCATTCGTATCTGTTCCACCCACATACTCACTGACATATTATTGCCATCAAATTTAGCTAACTGACTCATTATAGCCCCTGCTGGCATTCTTCCTCCAGCACCATTCTCCCGAACGGGTGCGTCACCGTCCATTCTGGTAAGCGGATCCTGCCGACTACGCCAATTTGTGAACCGAGAGCAAGGCAGGTGGTTTGGTCTCCGCAACCAGAAATGAACGCACACGCGGTAGTTCAAGAAAAGAATATATATTTACTATAAGTTAATAAAGGCTATTTGAAGGTAAAATGACAGGGATAAAGACAAGCAAAATATACAATATAGCATGAACAATTTCAAGGCAAATTCTGCAATGGTTTCTACTTTTACTCTGTCCACTTCTGCAGTATGGACACTGAATGAACAATATACTCAAAACTATCCCTAACTGACCCTGACATCACATTTGGGTGCACCCCCTTTTCCCCAGTGGTCCAGGTGGACCGCTTACAGTCTGTAGAAGCGCGCGGTGGGGCCCAAAGTCGTTCCTTTCTTTTATAGCGAAACGTCCTCTCCTCACGGTTATCAGGATCTTGGGAGAAATGAAGTCCTCTTTAACAGGGAAACCCAATGAATGCAATGTAATCCAACAGCAGATTCCACTCAGCACACTGACAGTCCTGCCGAATCCATACACTGAGCTGGGATGTAAGCCGGGGTTTAGCAGGTGCTGTCCAGTACATCAACAGCACTGCGAGTCTCTATCTGTGGTATCCATATACACAGTCACAATGTCAGTCTCACTGATCAGCCACTGAGCACAGTTCCTTTCACGTGGACTCACTAGTCCTGTTGTCTCTTTACACTCTGTTTGTCTCTGGACCAAGATACAGCTTAGCTGTACAGAAAAATCTCCACACCAGTTCAATACAACACTTGCTAAGATGGCTGCTGCTCTCTGTCTCGTCACTTCCTGCTTCTCTGCTCACATTCTGTCTGCAGAACAGGCAAGCTTACATAAAAGGGGGGGGGAGTCACTCCAGCATCATGTCACAATTACAATGGCTGCTGTCTTAAAGGAACAGAATCACAGAAATACATTCAACATTAACAGTTTATACAGACAAATAAAGCTTAGGACAACATTGGCTGTCTCTTACAGGTTCACACTAGTGTTCGGCTTTCTGTTCCTCGGGTCCGCTTGAAATAAGCAATGCTACGTCCTATGCCGGCCCTATCTACCTCATAGATTGTAAGCTCTTGCGAGCAGGGCCCCATTGTGTGAATTGACTATTACACTGTAATATCTCTCTTTGTCTATACTTGAAACCTACAATTTGTAAAATGCTGCGGAATATGTTGGCACTATATAAATAAAATGAATTATTATTATTATTATTATTTTCTTTTTTTATAAACTGTGATTTTTATTAACATTTTGATAAAAGGACAGGAGGTAACAAGACTTCAGTCGAAAGATAAACAAGAGAGAGATAATTACTAACCCCCCCCCCCCCCGTCAATTAACAAGGAACAATAATCAGGCAATTACAATAAAATGCAACAAGGAAAAAGGAAAAAAAAAAAGGGGGGGGGGGAGTAGATGACCTGTCAGCAACCTAAAAACCCCGAAGAGTGCAATACGTATCCCATTGCGACCAGATAGACTGGAACGCCTCCACAGTGTTATTAATGTTCGCCGTCAGGTGTTCAAGGGTGCGAATGTCCTTCATTCAGCCAAGTAAATCCGGCCCTGAGGGCGGGGACACCGACCTCCAATTACGTGCTGTAAGTGTCTTTGCAGCTGCACAGAGATGGAGGAAAAGGCAGGAGGCCCCTTGCCAAAGTGTTTAGGAGGGAGGCCAAGGAGATAAATCAGTGGGTCTAACGGGACCCTCTGGAGAAAGAGAGCCTCTGTTACTGCCCTGACCTCCCTCCAAAAACCCAATATGAGTGGGCAAGTCCAAAATATATGATACAAAGAGCCATGACCTGAAAGGCACCGCCAGCAATGAATTATTATTATTAATACGGATGCAGGGTAGTTTGGACGTCAGAGACTTTTTTCATATTTTCCATCTCCACCTTCCAAAATTCATAACTTTTTATTTCTGTCGACATAGCTATGTGAGGCCTTTATTCTTTGTGCAATGAGTTGTAGTTTATATGTACCTCAAAATGGTGCCAAATATATGTTTTGATTCTATCATTTATTTTTTGCATTTAGTTTTTGGGGTGTTTAATCTGCATTAAAAATGACATGGCAGATACTTACCTCTTTATTACAATGTATGTAATTTTTCTATTCATATAAAATTAATAAAAAGTTATTTGAAAAATGACGTGGCAACTTTGTCCGGCAGGTCATTATGATTACGGCGGTTTTATTATGTTTTACAGCTTTTACTAAATAAACGACACTTTTCGATTTGTCTGGGTTCAATGTATTTTGACATTTTTACTATTTTGTTGACGGATCTATGTCAGGGCGCTTTATTTGTGGGGGAAGTTGCAGTTTTTATTGGTACCAATTTTTATTTATATTTGCTAATTTATATAGCGCTATCATATTTCACAGCGTTTTACAGATATTGTCAGTCACTGTCCCATATAGGGTTCACAATTTACATTCCCTATCAGTAGGTCTTTGGAGTGTGGGAAGAAACCGGAGTACCCGAAGGAAACCACATACAGTGGGGAAAAAAGTATTTAGTCAGTCACCAATTGTGCAAGTTCCCCCACTTAAAAAGATGAGAGAGGCCTGTAAGTGAAATCACAGGTAGACCTCAACTATGAGAGACAAAATGAGAAAACATATCTAGAAAATCACATTGTCTGATTTTTTTAAGCACAATTGGTGGCTGACTAAATACTTTTTTTTCCTCACTGTAAACACGGAGAGAACACATGCAGGATTTGAACCCAGGACTCCAGTTCTGCAAGGCTACAGTGCTAACCACTGCCCAATTTTTGATATGTATGACTTTTGGGGGAGTGAGGTGACCTTGAATTTGCGCACATGGTGCGGTGCTGTGCGGTGTCTGTCACTGCTGGGGTGTGGTGCCCATGGGGCGATGTGGCCCAGAGCCTGGGGGCTTAGCCTGGCAGCAGGGGTGTTGCTGGGCTGCTGGGTCGCTCGCCCTGTGGGCGCTGTATTGTGGAGGTGGCGGTCGCTGTTCGGTGCCGCACCCAGTAGTGTAGGGACTCACTATAAAGAGGTCGCCGTGAAGTGGCTAGTGGGCTTATACACCTTGATCAATATGTATACTAAGAACCTCATGTTCTGTGTTGCAAATTTTGCTGAGAAGCACAAGATCAATGTATAATATTGGGATGTGCGGTCCATTTCTTTTTCTTCTTTTTTTTGTATATTTTATGTATAGTCTTGTTTTTCCTTGGTACCAGAACTCCTCCCATTTGGCCCAGGTGTTTTTAAATTAAGGGAGCCTTCTACTGACCCAGTCCTTTGACTGAGACCATATGGCAAGGTGAACTTTTTGAGACCTGTTCACACGTTGCAGTCCTTTGACTGACACCATATGGTAAGGTGAACTTTTTTGTGATCTGTTCACATGGTGCGGTGCTGTGTGGTGTCTGTCATTGCTGGTGTGCGGTGCCCATGGGGAGATGTGGCCCAGAGCCTGGGGGCTTAGCCTGGTAGCAGGGGTGTTGCTGGGCTGCTGGGTCGCTCGCCCTGTGGGCGCTGTATCGTGGTGGTGGCGGTCGCTGTTCGGTGCCGCACCCAGTAATGTAGGGACCCACTATAAAGAGGTCGCCGTGAAGTGGCTAGTGGGCTTATACACCTTGATCAATATGAATACTAAGAACCTCATGTTCTGTGTTGTAAATTTTGCTGAGAAGCACAAGATCAATGTATAATATTGGGATGTGCGGTCAGGGTCGGACTGGCCAACCGGGGAAACGGTGAATCCCCCGGTGGGCCCCGAGCCCCAACTATTAATACTCATTTTGCCAATGCAAAGGTCAGGGGTCTGATCGGGACGGTCAGGGGCCCGATCCGGCCCCTGACCATCCCGATCGGGCCCCTGACCAATGGACAGTGGCGTAACGATCGTGGTCGCAAGGGCTGCGACTGCGACCGCAGTAGTACGAGGCCCGCTGGAAATGGCTGGGGCCCCGGACTACCATGATAGTGGTCGGGGACGCTATACCTATTGTTAATGGAAAGGGGCCGGCCCCCTTTCCATTAGATGCCAGCCCAGGGGAAGTGGCAAAAAAAAAAAAAAATACTCACCTGGCTGTCCTGGGCTCAGCATCGTCTCCGGCACTTTTCAGGCCTCACTGCAGGGGCCTGTGATTAGGCCCCAGCGGTGACATGGAGCGCGCGAGCGTAATGACGTCATCGCGCCAAACATGACTGCTGAGGTGCAATCACAGGCCCCAGCGGTGACGTCTGGAGCACAGGACGTGGAGACCAAGGAAGTTGGAAAAGACATCAGGATGGAACGAGGATGCCTCGGAGAGGTAAGACAAGGTGAGTATGAGTGTTTGTTATTTTTAATCCCTTCTCTTGGGCCTCTACTTATTATATTCTGGGGTCTGAGGAGACCCCAGAGTATAATAATAGCTCTGGGGGGGCACTGTGGAGCATCTAATAGTGTGTGGGGGTCACTTTGGGAATATAATACAGAGTGGGGGCCACTGAGGAGCATATAATGCTGTGTGGGGGCCACTGAGGAGCATATAATACTGTGTGGGGGCCACTGTGGACATATATTACTGTGTGGGGGCCACTGTGGGCATATATTACTGTGTTGGGGCCACTGTGGGCATATATTACTGTGTGGGGGCCACTGTGGGCATATATTACAGTGTGGGGGCCACTGTGGGCATATATTACTGTGTGGGGGCCACTGTGGGCATATAATACAGAGTGGGGGCCACTGAGGAGCATATAATGCTGTGTGGGGGCCACTGAGGGGCATATAATACTGTGTGGGAGCCACTGTGGGCATATAATACTGTGTGGGGGCCACTTAGGAGCATATAATACTGTGTGGGGGCCACTGTGGGCATATAATGCTGTGTGGGGGCCACTGAGGAGCATATAATACTGTGTGGGGGCCACTGTGGGCCTATAATAATGTGTGGGGGCCAGTGTGAGAATATAATACTGTGTGGGGGCCATTGTGGGCATATAATGCTGTGTGGGGGCCACTGCGGAGCATATAATGCTGTGTGGGGGCCACTGCGGAGCATATAATGCTGTGTGAGGGCGACTGCGGAGCATATAATGCTGTGTGGGGGCCACTGGGGAGCATATAATACTGTGTGGGGGCCACTGTGGGCTTATAATAATGTGTGGGGGCCAGTGTGAGCATATAATACTGTGTGGGGGCCATTGTGGGCATATAATGCTGTGTGGGGGCCACTGCGGAGCATATAATGCTGTGTGTGGGCCACTGCGGAGCATATAATGCTGTGTGGGGGCCACTGCGGAGCATATAATGCTGTGTAGGGCCACTGTGGAGCATATTATACTGTCCCAGTAATGTTTACATGCCGGGTGCTGCGCTGCTCATTCAATGTGTTCTTGATAACTGCAGTTGTGAGTACTGCAGTTGTGGAGTGTGGTTGTACTAAAGCTGTATCTCTTTCAAGTATCTGAGATATAGCTGCAGCACCTGTAACCGTCACTATCAAGAATTCACTCTAAGGAGGGGGTAGGGGGATCCTGATGGGCAGCTGTTGGAACCAATCCAGTCCATGTCTTTTTCTTCTTTTTTTGTATATGCAATATAAATAATGCCCCAGTTTTATGTACCCCTCTTGTTGTCCCCAGTAGAAGACTCCAGAAGGAGGAGGGAGCTGTCAGCCTGTGTGGACACCTTTAGTTTAGGTGGGGAAAGAACGGTGCAGGGTGGGAAAGAGTTAATTGACCTACAGTACGTAGTCTGGAAAGTTTGCTATTTGTCATTGTCTGTTCAGTTAGCCATTAAACAATATCAACTACTGAAAACTTTTTTTTTGATTTTTTGCAGGTCTAAAAAATATTTGCATCTTCATGTGATTCTAATGTGGTTTATTTTCAGTTAAATGAACTGATTGTGAATTTACTCAAATATACATACCTTTACAGATCTGAGTCAATGTCATGCATGCTTTGGTATACTTAGCAAAGACTACTGGATGATGTGGTAAGACTGTTCACATCAAAACTGGAGGCGCTGTTAGGGCCTTCTGGCTCATATCTAGTACTTTGACAGGAAAAAATATCCGCAGTGCTAGTTTATCATCAAAACATTTAAACAAAACCTCAGTTGTAAATTAGTGGGGTCTGCGTTGTGGTTTCTATGAAAGTATGACTGTGCATTAATACTTGTAGAAATATCAATCAGAGGATTAGAACAACATACAGAATGACTGATACAAAGAGAACACTGTTTGGATCAGTTATTATTGACTACAGAGTTAACAAATAAATAAATAAATAATAATAAAAAAAAAAAATATATATATATATATATATATATATATATATATATATATATATACAGTACAGACCAAAAGTTTGGACACACCTTCTCATTCCAAGAGTTTTCTGTATTTTCATGACTATAAAAATTGTAGATTCACACTGAAGGCATCAAAACTATGAATTAACACATGTGGAATTATATACTTAACAAAAAAGTGTGAAACAACTGAAAATAGGTCTTATATTCTAGGTTCTTCAAAGCAGCCACCTTTTGCTTTGATTACTGCTTTGCACACTCTTGGCATTCTCTTGATGAGCTTCAAGAGGTAGTCACCTGAAATGGTTTTCACTTCACAGGTGTGCCCTGTCAGGTTTAATAAGTGGGATTTCTTGCCTTATAAATGGGGTTGGGACCATCAGTTGTGTTGTTCAGAAGTCAGGTGGATACACAGCTCATAGTCCTACTGAATGGAGTGTTAGAATTTGTATTATGGCAAGAAAAAAGCAGCTAAGTAAAGAAAAACGAGTGGCCATCATTACTTTAAGAAATGAAGGTCAGTCAGTCCGAAAAATTGGGAAAACTTTGAAAGTGTCCCCAAGTGCAGTGGCCAAAACCATGAAGTGCTACAAAGAAACTGGCTCACATGAGGACCGCCCCAGGAAAGGAAGACCAAGAGTCACCTCTGCTGCGGAGGATAAGTTCATCTGAGTCACCAGCCTCAGAAATCGCAGGTTAACAGCAGCTCAGATTAGAGACCAGGCCAATGCCACAGAGAGTTCTAGCAGCAGACACATCTCTACAACAACTGCTAAGAGGAGACTGTGTTCAGCAGGCCTTCATGGTAAAATAGCTGCTAGGAAACCACTGCTAAGGACAGGCAACAAGCAGAAGAGACTTGTTTGGGCTAAAGAACACAAGGAATGGACATTAGACCTGTGGAAATCTGTGCTTTTGTCTGATGAGTCCAAATTTGAGATCTTTGGTTCCAACCACCGTGTCTTTGTGCTACACAGAAAAGGTGAACGAATGGACTCTACATGCCTGGTTCCCACCGTGAAGCATGGAGGAGGAGGTGTGATGGTGTGGGGGTGCTTTGCTGGTGACACTGTTGGGGATTTATTCAAAATTGAAGGAATACTGAACCAGCATGGTTACCACAGCATCTTGCAGCGGCATGCTATTTCATCCGGTTTGCGTTTAGTTGGACCATCATTTATTTTTCAACAGGACAATGACCCCAAACACACCTCCAGACTGTGTAAGGGCTATTTGACCAAGAAGGAGAGTGATGGGGTGCTACACCAGATGACCTGGCCTCCACAGTCACCAGACCTGAACCCAATCGAGATGGTTTGGGGTGAGCTGGACCGCAGAGTGAAGGCAAAAGGGCCAACAAGTGCTAAGCATCTCTGGGAACTCCTTCAAGACTGTTGGAAGACCATTTCAGGTGACTAGCTCTTGAATCTCATCAAGAGAATGCCAAGAGTGTGCAAAGCAGTAATCAAAGCAAAAGGTGGCTACTTTGAAGAAGCTAGAATATAAGACATATTTTCAGTTGTTTCACACTTTTTTGTTAAGTATATAATTCCACATGTGTTAATTCATAGTTTTGATGCCTTCAGTGTGAATCTACAATTGTTATAGTCATGAAAATACAGAAAACTCTTGGAATGAGAAGGTGTGTCCAAACTTTTGGTCTGTACTGTTTATATATATATATATATATATATATACAGTGCTGGCCAAAAGTATTGGCACCCCTGCAATTCTGTCAGATAATATTCAATTTCTTCCAGAAAATGATTGCAATCACAAATGCTTTGGTAATAATATCTTCATTTAATTTGTCTTCAATGGAAAACCACAAAAAGAATTGTCAAAAAGCCAAATTGGATATAATTCCACACGAAACATAAAAAAGGGGGTGGACAAAAGTATTGGCACCCTTTGAAAAATCAGGTGATGCTTCTCTAATTTGTGTAATTAACAGCACCTGTTACTTACCTGTGGCACATAACAGGTGGTGGCAATAACTAAATCACACTTGCAGCCAGTTGAAATGGATTAAAGTTGACTCAACCTCTGTCCTGTGTCCTTGTGTGTACCACATTGAGCATGGAGAAAAGAAAGAAGACCAAACAACTGTCTGAGGACTTGAGAAGCAAAATTGTGAGGAAGCATGAGCAATCTCAAGGCTACAAGTCCATCTCCAAAGACCTGAATGTTCCTGTGTCTACCGTGCGCAATGTCATCAAGAAGTTTAAAGCCCATGGCACTGTGGCTAACCTCCCTAGATGTGGACGGAAAAGAAAAATTGACGAGAGATTTCAACGAAAGATTGTGCGGATGGTGGCTAAAGAACCTCGACTAACATCCAAACAAGTTCTAGCTGCCCTGCAGTCCGAGGGTAAGACAGTGTCAACCCATACTATCCGTCGGCGTCTGAATGAAAAGGGACTCTATGGTAGGATACCCAGGAAGACCCCAATTCTGACCCAGAGACATAAAAAAGCCAGGCTGGAGTTTGCCAAAACTTACCTGAGAAAGCCAAAAACTTTTTGGAAGAATGTTCTCTGGTCAGATGAGACAAAAGTAGAGCTTTTTGGGAAAAGGCATCAACATAGAGTTTACAGGAAAAAAAAAAGAGGCCTTCAAAGAAAAGAACACGGTTCCTACAGTCAAACATGGCGGAGGTTCCCTGATGTTTTGGGGTTGCTTTGCTGCCTCTGGCACTGGACTGCTTGACCGTGTGCATGGCATTATGAAGTCTGAAGACTACCAACAAATTTTGCAGCATAATGTAGGGCCCAGTGTGAGAAAGCTGGGTCTCCCTCAGAGGTCATGGGTCTTCCAGCAGGACAATGACCCAAAACACACTTCAAAAAGCACTAGAAAATGGTTTGAGAGAAAGCACTGGAGACTTCTAAAGTGGCCAGCAATGAGTCCAGACCTGAATCCCATAGAACACCTGTGGAGAGATCTCAAAATGGCAGTTTGGAGAAGGCACCCTTCAAATCTCAGGGACCTGGAGAAATTTGCCAAAGAAGAATGGTCTAAAATTCCAGCAGAGCATTGTACGAAACTCATTGATGGTTACCGGAAGTGGTTGTTCGCAGTTATTTTGTCTAAAGGTTATGCTACCAAGTATTAGGCTGAGGGTGCCAATACATTTGTCCGGCCCATTTTTGGAGTTTTGTGTAAAATGATCAATGATTTGACTTTTTTTTTTCATTCTCTTTTGTGTTTTTTCATTGCAAGCAAAATAAATGAAGATATTATTACCAAAGCATTTGTGATTGCAATCATTTTCTGGAAGAAATTGAGTATTATCTGACAGAATTGCAGGGGTGCCAATACTTTTGGCCAGCACTGTATATATATATATATATATACAGTCATATGAAAAAGTTTGGGCACCCCTATTAATCTTAATCATTTTTAGTTCTAAATATTTGGGTGTTTGCAACAGCCATTTCAATTTGATATATCTAATAACTGATGGACACAGTAATATTTCAGGATTGAAATGAGGTTTATTGTACTAACAGAAAATGTGCAATATGCATTAAACCAAAATTTGACCGGTGCAAAAGTATGGGCACCTCAACAGAAAAGTGACATTAATATTTAGTAGATCCTCCTTTTGCAAAAATAACAGCCTCTAGTCGCTTCCTGTAGCTTTTAATCAGTTCCTGGATCCTGGATGAAGGTATTTTTGACCATTCCTCTTTACAAAACAATTCCAGTTCAGTTAAGTTTGATGGTCGCCGAGCATGGACAGCCCGCTTCAAATTATCCCACAGATGTTCAATGATATTCAAGTCTGGGGACTGGGATGGCCATTCCAGTACATTGTAATTGTTCCTCTGCATGAATGCCTGAGTAGATTTGGAGCTGTGTTTTGGATCATTGTCTTGCTGAAATATCCATCCCCAGCGTAACTTCAAATTCGTCACTGATTCTTGTACATTATTCTCAAGAATCTGCTGATACTGAGTTGAATCCATGCGACCCTCAACTTTAACAAGATTCCCGGTGCCGGCATTGGCCACACAGCCCCAAAGCATGATGGAACCTCCACCAAATTTTACAGTGGGTAGCAAGTGTTTTTCTTGGAATGCTGTGTTTTTTTTACGCCATGCATAACGCCTTTTTGTATGACCAAACAACTCAATCTTTGTTTCATCAGTCCACAGGACCTTCTTCCAAAATGAAGCTGGCTTGTCCAAATATGCTTTTGCATACCTCAGGCGACTCTGTTTGTGGCGTGCTTTCAGAAACGGCTTCTTTCGCATCACTCTCCCATACAGCTTCTCCTTGTGCAAAGTGTGCTGTATTGTTGACCGATGCACAGTGACACCATCTGCAGCAAGATGATGCTGCAGCTCTTTGGAGGTGGTCTGTGGATTGTTCTTGACTGTTCTCACCATTCTTCTTCTCTGCCTTTCTGATATTTTTCTTGGCCTGCCACTTCTGGGCTTAACAAGAACTGTCCCTGTGGTCTTCCATTTCCTTACTATGTTCCTCACAGTGGAAACTGACAGGTTAAATCTCTGAGACAACTTTTTGTATCCTTCCCCTGAACAACTATGTTGAACAATCTTTGTTTTCAGATCATTTGAGAGTTGTTTTGAGGAGCCCATGATGCCACTCTTCAGAGGAGATTCAACTAGGAGAACAACTTGCAATACAACTTGGCCACCTTAAATACCTTTTCTCATGATTGGATACACCTGGCTATGAAGTTCAAAGCTCAGTGAGGTTACAAAACCAATTTTGTGCTTCAGTAAGTCAGTAAAAAGTAGTTAGGAGTATTCAAATCAATAAAATGATAAGGGTACCCAAATTTTTGCACCGGTCAAATTTTGGTTTAATGCATATTGCACATTTTCTGTTAGTACAATAAACCTCATTTCAATCCTGAAATATTACTGTGTCCATCAGTTATTAGATATATCAAATTGAAATGGCTGTTGCAAACACCCAAATATTTAGAACTAAAAATGATTAAGATTAATAGGGGTGCCCAAACTTTTTCATATGACTGTATATATATGTGTCTGTGTTTTTTTTTTTTTTTTTTTTTTCAGATGACAATCATTGAAATCGAGAATGAAAATGGATAAAACAGTCAGTTTTAAATGACCAATTTTCATTTGTTTCACAGATCTCTGCCCTAGAGGGACAAAAATAAAGATCAAAAAAGTGTAAAAAAAAAAAAAAAAAAGTTTCAAGTTTAAAAATAAAAAGTACCAAAATATTTAAAGTTCTAATCACTTCGCTTACCCTATTTATAGTTTTAACTAGCCAGGCTGACATACACAGCCAGGTCCCTGCCGCAACTGCTGAGAATGGATAACTCAGATAATCTCTACATGCTACGGTCACTATTTTAGGCTAAAGCCCCACATAGCTGGCCACAGCCAAAAAGCGCTGCGGAAAAAAAAAACACAGTGGGAACTCATTGCAGCTTTTGCCACAGCACTTTTCACAGAAGGTACGCAGAGTTTTCCTCTGTGGACTTTCCGCTTCAATTGTACTTATATGGAAACCTCCAGTGTTTACGTAGATATAATTGACATGCTGCAATTTCCAAAAATGCCACGTTTTTGGAAATTGCAGAATTTCCGCTGTGGGCATTTTTCCGCACCCAAACCATGGCATTGACACCACGTGGGTCTCTGGCCTAAAGAGGTTACACAGAAGGAAGGAGTTCCCTCTGCCAGCCCTTTGGCACCCCATAGCGTGATTGTCGTCTCCTACACTGCCATGCACTCCCCTACTATCAATCCTGTACTTCCCTACAATCAACTTGTCTTGGCAAAATTCTGCCATCATATGGGTACATTAGTGGAAAATTAAAAAAAGTTATAGCTCTCAGCAGACAGGGGTGTAAAAAAGCAAAAAGGATGCCTGGTCCTCAAGGCCAAAATAGGATGTGTCATTAAGGGGTTTATAAGTTAACAATAAAACAATGATATATTTGGTATCATCACGTCCACAAAAATCTGATCTATTAAACTATCACATTATTTATTTAGCATGATGAGTTGCATAAGTAAAAAAAATGCCAAAGGCCAGAATTGGTGTTTCTTCCATAAAAATAATTAATAAAATGTGATCAAAATGTATGTTCTTCAAAGTGGTATGCATAAAAACTACTGCTCACTCCACAAAAAAGCCCTCATTCAGCTCCACTGAAAAAAATAGCTTTGGATCACTATATTCTGACACCAATAACTTATTTTATTTTTGAAAGTTTTTTTTTTTTTTTAATGTAGTAAAATGTAAACAACCTATATACAAAAGAACTATAAAAATCTGGTCTTGCCATAATCATACTGACATGCAGAACATGTTGTTTGTATTGCACAGTGAACAATGTACAGTGTGTACGGAAAGTATTCAGACCCCTTTAAATTTTTCACTTTTTGTTTCATTGCAGCCATTTGCTAAAAGCAAAAAAGTTCATTTTATTTCTCATTAATGTACTCTCAGCATCCCATCTTGACAGAAAAAAACAGAAATGTAGATGGCCAGATCTGTGCCTTGCCACAATTCTGTCTCTGAGCTGATTGGGCAGTTCCTTTGACCTCATGATTCTCATTTGCTCTGACATGCACTGTGAGCTGTGAGGTCTTATACAGACAGATGTGTGCCTTTCCTAATCAAGTCCAATCAGTTTAATTAAAGACAGCTGGACTCCAATGAAGGAGTAGAACCATCTCAAGGAGGATCAGAAGGAAATGGACAGCATGTGAGTTAGATATGAGTGTCACAGCAAAGGGTCTGAATACTTATGACCATGTGATATTTCAGTTTTTCTTTTTTAATAAATTTGCAAAAATATCTACATTTCTCTTTTTTTCTGTCAAGATGGGGTGCTGAGTGTACATTAATGAGAAATAAAATGAACTTTTTTGCTTTTAGCAAATGGCTGCAATGAAACAAAGAGTGAAAAATTTAAAGGGGTCTGAATACTTTCCGTACCCACTGTAAAAACAATGCCCGAAACAATAATGTCTCAGTTACATTTTTTACCCATTCCACCACACATATCAGTTTTTAATGGCAGACCTGAATGACAGAGAGCCCAATGCTAGTGTAAACCTAGCCTAAACCTGTAAAAAAAATAAAATAAAACTTTGCCATTTATTAGTATTGCCATGTCAACAACAACCCTGAACTATTAAATGGTCACTTTATTTGACCCACACAGTCAACGTCTTAAAAAAATTAAAAAGCCCAGAAGTTTATGAAGCAAAACACAAGTCTGGTAGCATAAGGACAAACTGATGGTTGATTTTACATGATATGATTTCTGGGGAACTGTCTTAATTGCCTGTTATTTGTGGAGCTGGAATGAGTTTTCTTCCTTGTTGGATATACCAATGTAATACAACAAAACTGGTATCATACTAATTGTTTAAACAAACTAGGCATTCTTTGTTGTGTGCTGCATCAGGAGTTTTTGTAGCAGCAAACAGATTTTATATTATTTTCTTGTATTAAAAAAAAAAAAAAAAAAAAAAAAAAAATTCAATTTTTATTCATCTCTACTGATAAACATTTGAAATTAAAAGCAATGAAAAGGTTGTATATACAGTACACCGAGATGGTACTGATGAAAATGTCAACTCATCCATCAAAAATAAAAGCCCTCGTATAGCCTCATCAGTGGAAAAAATGTTTTAGGCTAAGACCCCACGTAGCGTCCTGCAGCAAAAAAGCGCTGTGGGAAAAACCGTATCGGCAACACATTGTGGTTTTTCACACAGTGCTTTTCACAGAAACCTCTGCGAACTTTATGCTTCCATTATACCTATGGGGGAATCCACATTTCTGTAGGTATAATTGACATGTGAACGCTGCACGTATTTTTACGCAAAGTGGGGATGGGATTTGCTAGAATCCCATCCAGTTTGCTGTGACTGTAAAACGCAGCAGTTTTATGCCACGTGGGGCCCCAGCCTTATTGTGCAAAATTAAAGAGGATTGTGAAAGATCCTCAGTGCGCCAAACCGCTTTGGCCACACCCTGAGTCCTCTTTCATATAAAAACCACACTCACCGCCAGTGAGTGCCGGGTTCACCAGATAAATACAAGACAAGCTTTCTAAATTTTATATATTTATTAACCCCTAAATGGGTCGGTATTAACATCTAACATATACAGATCAGAACAGATATGCAGATGTATACAAGCATTAACAGTTACTAGTTACAAGATACAGTACAAATAAAATAAAAGGGATTAAAGGTGAAATAATTACTTTACCACACATGTCCTTGATGTGGTTCTGTAGTCCAACACTCACACATGCTCTGGTATATGTGAGATCACCAGTGGAGGCTTCTTGGCATGTGGCATTAACTCCTAGCATGTGGCATCACAGTCTCTCAGCATTAGTCCAATAGTCTCATTACAAAAATCTCCTCATGGTCTGTCTGTAACAACTCTGTAGTCTGTGATGGTCTGTCTCAACTCCATAGCATAATCTCCATAGCATAATCTCCTCCCACTGACTCTTACCTCATCCTATATACCCTTTATGCCACCTCCCAGAATGAGGTCACCGGCAACAGCACGTCTGATGAGTTAATGCAATCAAGTCCAGATCTTTTGTATAGAGCTGAGACCAAATGGAATGATACAATATTATCAGGCATATCTGATCTAACAGCCCAGGCTGGAACAATGCCCTATTGTTTGATCACTCAGGCTGTGTAGGAGTACAATGGAGCCCTATTGTTCCAGTGTTGCCACTACTGCCAATATACACCTATGCTTATAGCTGCGCACAGTATGAATAAATGGAACTAGAGAGAAATACGCTACCCAGAGACCAAAATATAGCTTTGAGTTTTAGCCATATTTAAGCAGAATCATCACACCTCCCCCTTTAGATGGGGCTTGCAGGAAGTAGGGGCCTACGCCCCTCTTCTGAAAGCACCTCTGCTGCTTCACCGCACCGGGATAGGCCGTCTGCATTGCCATGGACCCGGCTGGGCTTGTGCCGAATGTCGAAATTGTATTGCTGGAGCACCAGGCTCCAGCGCAACAATCGCCCATTCTGACCTGCAATACGCTTTATCCAGATCAGAGGGTTGTGGTCCGTCACCACGGTGAAGTGGCACCCATACAAGTAAGGCTGCAGATGGTGCAGGGCCCAAACAATTGCCAGGCATTCCTTCTCCACTGTGGCGTAGGCCACCTCCCGCGGCAGAAGCTTTCTACTGAGGTACTGCACTGGGTGCTCTTGCCCCGCTGAGTCAATCTGGCTCAGCACGGCACCGAGACCGTAGGTGCTGGCGTCGCACTGTAATACAAGTGGACGAGATTCATCGTACGCTTGAAGTACAGGACCGCTTGCCAGGGCTGCCTTCAGGGCCTGGAAGGAGCGCTCACAGGTATCCGTCCATTTGAAGGTTTGCGGCAACTTCTTCTTGGTGAGGTCTGTCAGGGGGGCAGCAAGGGCACTATAGTTCGGGACGAACTTCCTGTAGTACCCTGCTGTGCCCAGGAAAGACATCACCTGTCGCTTGGTCCGGGGGGTTGGCCATGTGGTTATTGCCTCCAGCTTCTCAGGCTCTGGCCTCAAGGTTCCCCCACCCACCCGGTGTCCCAGGTACTGGACCTCATGCATGCCCAGCTGACACTTCTCTGGTTTGATGGTTAAGCCTGCGTGGTGAACCCGCCTCAACACCTGCGCCAGGTGTTGTAGGTGTTCTTCCCAAGTGGAGCTGAAGACGGCGATATCATCCAGGTATGCAGCTGCAAACCCTTCACATCCCGACAGCAGGGAATTGACCATCCTTTGAAAAGTGGCAGGGGCATTTTTCATGCCGAACGGCATGACAGTGAACTCATACAGTCCGAAGGGAGTGGTAAAGGCCGACCGTTCCCGTGCCTCTGGGGAGAGGGGGAATTTGCCAGTATCCCCGGCTCAAGTCCATGATGGACAAATACTGTGCCTTACCTAACGAGTCTAGTAAATCGTCGATGCGTGGCATGGGATACGCATCATCAACTGTAATAGCATTGAGCTCCGAGTAGTCCACACAGAACCGGGTGGTCCGATCTTTTTTAGGTACCAGGACTACAGGCGAGGCCCATGCACTGTGGGAGGGCTGAATCACCCCCATTTCCAACATCTCGCTGATCTCCTTATGTATTTGGGCCCGTACTTCCGAGGAGACGCGATAGGGCGGTCGCCGGATAGGGGCATGATTCCCGGTATCCACGTGGTGGATGGCCCGGTCAGTTCTCCCTGGCTTTCCGAAAAACAGACCGGGGAGGGTGCACCGAACACTGTTAAGTTGTGACCTTTGGGTCTCAGTCAGTAGGGGGTTTAACTGCACTTCCTGGGGTGACCTTCCCTCCCCTAACTGAGTGAGCATGTCCACAAGGTCTTCCTCTTCGCCCTCCTCTAGCAGACTACATACGGGAAAGGCAGTGGCTTTCCTGTCATGATGATCTTTCATCATGTTAACATGGAAGACCTTGTGCCTGTTCCGGCCTGGGTCAATGGTAACCAGGTAGTTGACGCAGTTGACCTGCCGGTGCACGATGTATGGACCAGACCATTTGGCCTGAAGCTTATCCTTAGTCTCAGGGACTAGGACCCATACCTTCTGCCCCGGCTGGTATATCCTCTCGCGAGCATTCTGATCATACCAGCATTTCTGGTCAGTCTGAACCTGGACCATGTTGTCATGCACCAGCTGCGCCATCGTCTGCATTTGGTCACGGAATCGCAGGACATACTCCACGACTGGCACACCCTGGATAGCGGCGTCTCCTTCCCAGGACTCCTTCACTAGAGCTAGGGGCCCACGGACACGTCTCCCATACAAGAGCTCGAAGGGGGAGAACCCAGTCGAGGCTTGAGGCACCTCCCGGTAAGCAAACAACAAGTGCGGGAGATAAGGCTCCCAGTCGCTCCCATGGGACTCGACTAACATCCGAAGCATCTGCTTCAGTGTGCCATTGAACCGTTCACACAAACCATTGGTCTGCGGGTGATACGGGCTGGACACCAGATGTTGCACCTCGGTTATCTTACACAGGCCTTGCATCAGGGCAGACATGAACTGGGTACCTTGGTCTGTGAGCATCTCTCTGGGAAACCCAACACGGGAGAAGATGCCTACCAGAGCCTTGGCCACTACATCAGCCCGGGTAGAGGACAGTGCGACGGCTTCTGGGTATCGAGTAGCGTAGTCTACTACCGTTAAGATGAAGCGTTTACCGGAGCGGCTGGGGATGGACAGGGGTCCAATAAGGTCCACAGCCACTTGCTGGAAAGGTTCGACTATGATGGGCATAGGCACCAGCGGAGCTTTGGAGCTTTGCCCCGCCTTGCCCATCCTTTGACTCACGTCACATGAACGGCAGTATCTAGCTACGTCCTTCCCCAGATTAGGCCAGTAGAATAAGTGGCTAAGGCGAGATTTGGTCTTGGCAATCCCTAAGTGACCGGCCAATAGAATGTCATGAGCGATCCGCAACAACTCTCTCCGGTAAGGTTGGGGTACCACTAACTGTCTCTCATTTAGCTGACCTTCCTCCCCCTGGGTGGGTATCATTTCCCAATATAGCCTCCCTTGATCCCAGTAGACTCGGGCCTTGTCAGACTCCGAGGGTGGTTGAGCGGCACGCTCCCTCAATATGGCCAGACTAGGGTCAGCTTGGACAGCTTCTCTGAACTCTTGGCTGGAGTGAGACAAAAGAGAGGTGCATGTTACATAGCTGCCGGACCTTTCCGGCTCTAGGGTGGGGGAATTTCTCAAGGTGGTCTCAGTAATGCGTCCGAGCAACGGAAGGACCGGTGCAGAGGCTGGAAGGCTTTCCACCCCTTTGGCACTTTGACTGCGGGTAACCACTGCAATACCAGCAGTCCGTCCTACATCCGGACCGTCACTGAGAACCCAGAGAGACACCGAACCACCTGGTACAACATTCACAGTTTCATGGCAGACATTTACAATATCATTAACAGCATCCTTATCAGCATTGGTTCTATCACACTGAGCTGGAGGGAGGACTGGCGGACATAGGGACACAGACTGGGGGGGTGAGGCCCCCGCAGATGTGGGCGAGTCTACAGCCCAGTCCTCACTCAGCTGTGGTGACCTCCAGCTTGGTTCAGGATTCCCCGGGACAGATTGTGTCTTACCCCTCCTCCAGCCGTCGCTGGCAGGTTTCCACGGCAACTGGTTGGCAACATAACGATCCGCCATTGCTGTGGCTGTTTCAAGGTCCTTGGGCTCTTGGTCCAAGAGGTATTTTTGCACTTCCTCGGTACAAATGTTCAAGAACTGCTCTTGAAGCATGAGGTCTGCAAGGCTTTCTTGCGAGGTGACGGACTTGCCCTCCGTCCACTCCCGGAACCACACGCGCAGCTGGGCCGCTGTATCCTCATGGCTCTCTGAAGGCTTTTTCTGCAGTCCTCGGAACCTTCGATGGTATAGCTCCGGCGTGAGTTGGTACCTCCGGATCAGCGCTGCTTTAACAGACTCATAGTCCTGGTCAACTGGCAAATTGGCGTAAGTGTCCAGGGCTTTTCCCCTCAACCGGGGAGCCAGGTAACGGACCTAAACCGTCTGTGGTAGCTGATACTGCTTACACACTTTCTCAAAGGCCCGCAAGAACGAGTCCAAATCCCCGTTTGTTTGAAGGATTGGAAAGTCCTCGGATCGGAGCCTTGGTACTTGGGCTTCTGGAGTGTGTGCAGTGACAGACGGTGCCTGCTGGGAGAGCTCCATTCTTTTGAGCTCAAGGTGATACTGCCGCTCTCGTTCTGCAGCTTCACGATCGGCCTGCCGTTCTGCGGCCTGCCGTTCTCGTTCTGCAGCTTCCTGAAAGCAGCCCAACACCTGCAGGTATGTGTTAGGGTCACCGGTGCCTGCTTGCTGCAGGACCATTTGCCAGACTGAAGCCATTCCTTCCACAGCAAGGCTGGGGTTACTGGTCTCTCCTGGTGAAGTAATCCTTGGGACCGGGCTGCTTGCTGCACTTCCTGGCCTAGCCCCAAAATCAGGACTCTGCATAGCTGTGGCTGCCTCCATTTCAGCCATACGCTCAGGATCTCCAAAAGCCTGGTTCAGCAGTTCTTGAGCTCTGCTTCTGAGCCCACTAGCCATCCACTGGTATTTGCCAAATAAAAGATAGGATAGAATACAAAGAGTAAGGGAGGGAACAGCACTGTATCAAACTTTCACTGTATCTTAATGCTTGCTTTAATACCGAGCTTGTCTCATAGGATTACCATAATCCCCAGCATGTGAGTGACAAAGGTCACCAACACACGCCGTTTATCCTAAGATCCCACTACGCTGCCACCAATGTGAAAGATCCTCAGTGCGCCAAACCGCTTTGGCCACACCCTGAGTCCTCTTTCATATAAAAACCACACTCACCGCCAGTGAGTGCCGGGTTCACCAGACAAATACAAGACAAGCTTTCTAAATTTTATATATTTATTAACCCCTAAATGGGTCGGTATTAACATCTAATAATAATAATAATAGTCCTTTAATAGTCCCACAATGGGGAAGAACAGATATGTAGATGTATACAAGCATTAACAGTTACTAGTTACAAGATATAGTACAAATAAAATAAAAGGGATTAAAGGTGAAATAATTACTTTACCACACATGTCCTTGATGTGGTTCTGTAGTCCAACACTCACACATGCTCTGGTATGTGTGAGATCACCAGTGGAGGCTTCTTGGCATGTGGCATTAACTCCTAGCATGTGGCATCACAGTCTCTCAGCATTAGTCCAATAGTCTCATTACAAAAATCTCCTCATGGTCTGTCTGTAACAACTCTGTAGTCTGTGATGGTCTGTCTCAACTCCATAGCATAATCTCCATAGCATAATCTCCTCCCACTGACTCTTACCTCATCCTATATACCCTTTATGCCACCTCCCAGAATGAGGTCACCGGCAACAGCACGTCTGATGAGTTAATGCAATCAAGTCCAGATCTTTTGTATAGAGCTGAGACCAAATGGAATGATACAATATTATCAGGCATATCTGATCTAACAGCCCAGGCTGGAACAATGCCCTATTGTTTGATCACTCAGGCTGTGTAGGAGTACAATGGAGCCCTATTGTTCCAGTGTTGCCACTACTGCCAATATACACCTATGCTTATAGCTGCGCACAGTATGAATAAATGGAACTAGAGAGAAATACGCTACCCAGAGACCAAAATATAGCTTTGAGTTTTAGCCATATTTAAGCAGAATCATCACAAGGATCTATGACCAAATGCTAAATGAAGTACTTAACAGTTTGGTGCCCTTATTTTTATCAAAATAATTGCAATTACCCACATAATAAAGTTAGCATGTTAATTATGCTGCTCTGTGAACAGTGCAAAATTTATAACACAAAAAAAAATGGCAAAATTGCATTTTATTTTTTTTCCTCACCAGAATAATAATACATTTTATTTATATAGCGCCAACATAATCAACAGCACTGTACAAATTGTAGGGTTCAAGTACAGACAAAAAAAAGATACATTACAAAGAAACAGTCAATTCACACAATAGGACTGAGGACCCTGCTCGCAAGAGCTTACAATCTATGAGGTAGAGGGGGTGACACAAGAGGTAACAGGGCCGACATCGGAGGTAGCATTGCTTATACGTACAGTGGTCAGACAATTTTGTAATAGAGGTTACTGTCATTACATATATATAAAGCTGTATGAGCCGTTACCAGTCGTGTCCTTTAACGTGCAGACGGTACCTGGACATATAAAGTTAGTCTGATATGGCATCATATCCTGTGAGGTAATGTGGGAGCGTGAACAGAGAGTACGTTTTAGGGAATCTAACTACAGAAAGGGTTTACATTAGGAGTTGTGATAGGCTTGTCTGAAAAGATATATCTTTAGTTTGCGCTTGAAGCTGTGGAAATTGGGGGTTAATCTGATAGCCCGGGATAGAGCATTCCAGAGAAGTGGTGCAACTCGGGAGAAGTCTTGTATATGAGTGTGGGAGGTTCTGATAATAGAGGATGTTAGTCTTAGGTCATTTAGTGAACGGAGAGTACGGGTTGGGCGATAGAGATGAGGGAGGAAATGTAAGAGTTAATTAACATTAATCAATATGTTATATGTATCCCAAAATGGTATCATTGAAAAAAAAAAACTTATCCCTTCAATTCAATTACTGAAGAAAAATTTTTTTTCTCTCAAATATGAAAAAAATGCTTGGTCATTAAGCCTTTCCTGACATTTGCCGTACTATTACATATAATAGTAATACATGACATTCTTATTACAGCGGATGTCAGGTATTTCAATATGGTGGCTGCTCATTGGCAGCATTATACAGTGGAGACCTGGTGGCAATACCCACCAGCACTAATAAAGGGCATTAACACCCGCTACGCCTCAGAACGAGATCCAGGGGGCCAGCGATCCATTGACAGCAGCCGGGAGCCTAATAATAATAATAATAATAATAATAATAATAATAATAGTCCTTTAATAGTCCCACAATGGGGAAATTCAGTGTGTTACAGCAGCAAAGATAAGCAGATACAAATACAAATACAACATGTACAGGAATGTTCCAAGATAAGAGGCATTACTTTGATAGCCGACAGACAGATAGGAAGTAGCGGGGGGGTGGGGGGGGGGATTTAACAGGCAGAGAGATATTTCAGTTCTCTGTGTGTATTGATCTCCGCTTAGGTCGGTGTTGGTTGTACAGCCTAACTGCGGTGGGGAGGAAAGACTTCCGATAGTGCTCCTTCTCACACCTAGGGTGGAGCAGTCGGTCACTGACAGTACTGCTCAGTGCGATCACAGTCTCATGCATGGGATGGGACTTCTTCTTCTGCATGGAGCTCACCACGGACAGTATCCTTCTGTCACCCACCACCTGCACTGGGTCCAGTGGGCTCCCCAGGACAGAGCTGGCCTTTCTAATCAGCTTGCCAAGTTTATTTCTGTCCCTGGTTGATATACTGCTCCCCCAGCAGGCCACTCCAAAGAAGATGGCTGATGCCACTACCGAGTTGAAGAAAGTTCTAAGAAGTGTCCCCAGGATTCCAAAGGCTCTCAGCTTCCTAAGCAGGTAGAGCCTGCTGTGGCCCTTCCTGTACAGGGCCTCCATATGATCTGCCCAGTCCAGCTTATTATTAAGGAGCAAACCCAGGTACTTATAGGTGTTCACAATCTCGATGCCCGTTCCCAGGATGTCCACTGGTTTAGGAGGGCTTCTGCCTTTGCGGAAGTCCACCACCATCTCCTTGGTCTTCCCCGCGTTAATCTTCAGGTGGTTCCGGTGGCACCAGTCCACAAAATCCTGGTTCAGTTCTCTGTACTCCCTGTCATCATCATCTGTGATGAGGCCTACTATTGCAGAGTCGTCAGAATACTTCTGTAGGTAGCAGCTGGATGAGTTGCACCTAAAATCTGCAGTGTACAGTGTGAAGAGGAAAGGGGCGAGAACCGTACCCTGAGGTGCCCCCGTATTACAGATCACGGTACCTGACACACAGTCTTGGGCTCTCACGTATTGAGGTCGATTTGTGAGGTAGTCCAGGATCCAGTTGGATAGGTGGTGGTCCACTCCAGCAAGGCCCAGCTTGTCCCTCAATAACCTGGGCTGTATGGTGTTAAAAGCACTGGAGAAGTCAAAGAACATTATTCTCACCGTGTTCCCTGGTTTCTCCAGGTGAGACAGAGCCCTGTGCAGAAGATGGATGATGGCATCATCTACCCCAATGCCCGGCCGATAAGCAAACTGGAGGGGGTCCATAGCGGGGCTCACTAGAGGGAGGAGATGTGTGAGAACCAATCTCTCTAAGATCTTCATCAGGTGGGATGTCAGTGCTACAGGTCTGTAGTCATTGAGGTCCATAGGGTGGGGTTTCTTTGGAACTGGTACCACACAAGAAGATTTCCATAATTTAGGGACTATTTCCTGCCTCAGGCTCATATTATACATATATGTAATTATACCACACAGCTGGTCCCCGCAAGTCTTAATTAGCCTTGCACTGATGTCATCTGGCCCTGCGGGTTTCCTCGCCTTGATCTTTTTCATCTCCTTCCTCACCTGGGCCCGTGTGAAGGTCAGACTGTGGTCAGATAAAGACGGATTTCTGGATTTACTGGTCTGTTGGGAAGTGGCTGCATGGGGTGAAGTCATTGTGGTAGGGGGAGCTGAAGGACATACTGGGGTGGGAGGAGCTGGTGTGTGATCAAATCTGTTGAAGAATAGGTTTAGTTCATTAAGCCAATTAACATCTGTCTCAATCTGGCAGACAGACTGTTTATGACCCGAAATTGACTTAAGCCCCTCCCAGACCTCCTTATGTCTTTTCTTTCCATTTGCTTTTCCATTTTTTCTTTATAACTGGCTTTTCCCTGCCTGATTTGATGCCTCAGCTCCTTTTGTACTTCCTTCAACCCCTCCTTATCTCTTGTCCTAAATGCCATCTTTTTGAAAGTTCCCAGGCTTTTCTGGTATACAATTGTATTGCAGGCTGTATGCAACCTGTGATACAAATGGCACAATTTTATAAAGCATTACAATGCACAATCCACCCCTTCTCCCTTTTCCTTAGAACACATATAAAAGTACTGTAAATAAAGTGAAACACATACACATTAGGTATCCCTATGTGTGAAAATACTCGGTCTATAAACTTATAAAAATATTTTTGCCCATACAGTGAACGCTGTAGTGGGAAATACAATCAAAAGATCCGAACCGCCATTTCTTCACTGCTTTGCCTCCCATACAAATTTGGATAAAAACTAATAAAATTAATAGACACTACACAATTGGTATAAATAAAAAAGGTGCCTTATTCATCCCTGTCAACTTGTATTCAGGCTAGAAGCGACCCAAAAGGGTACTGGAGCCTCCTTTCGGTGGTACAGTTTTTGCCAATAAACTTATTTTTTTGCTGAAATATTGTAATCACTTATATTATCTTTACATTCACAATTCCTCCTTGGTGCCTTATATTTTTTTGCCGATGAGTGTAGAACTCCTGGCATGGTCTGAGAATTCATCATCTTCAGACTACAATGGAAGCAGGAGAGGTTGTTTTGGAGGTATCTGCTTAGTGATGAAGTCCTAGGGTCATATAGTTGTGCTATCCTCCATATAATCTGGCCCTGGATAGATTAAGCTATATAGACACTGACAGTTTACAAAAACTCAATTTAACACAATATGACACTTTCTCCATCTAGTGGCTGAATATAATATAACACCTGCATCTTTTTGTCTTTTATTCAGGGGTTTTAAATTACAGTACAATAATATAGTAAATTTGCTGTGAAACTATTATTTAAATAGGTAAAGTGATAGTGCTTAAAAATTAATATAAAAACAAGTCTCCCAGTTTCTGTTGGACTTCTGCTCCATCGCAGGGATGTGAGGAGGCACAAAAGAGAGCTACCGTGACGATTTGCCCTTCCTAGGGCAGAGAGCTGCTGATTGAACTTCCCCAGACGCAGGCACTGTCTCCTCTAACCCCCTCCTGATAGCAGTGCCAGCGGAGAAAACATTTATAAATTTGGTTATTTACACTACATTATTAGGCAATTGCAGAGGCTCTGGGGTAAATTTAAAAAAATAACCCCAAAAATATGACCCCATTTTACAAACTACACTCCTCAAAGAATAAAGCAAGGAGTATAGTGAGCATTTGGAGCCCAAGAGTGCTTCCAAAAAATTAATGTGCATAATTGAAATATTTTAGTGCCCAATATGTTGTTCCCACTTTGTATCATCAGATCATGCTCTCCTAAAAGTTTTAAGCAGGTTATCCCAGGTACAAAAAAGTTGTATATGTGGAAGTAAACTGCCATTTGGGCACACAGCAGGGCGCAGAAGGGAAGGAGTGCCATACTTTTTGGCTTTTGGAGTGTAAATTTAGAGGGACTGATTTTTGAACGTCATGTGTCTTTTGCAGAGCCCCTGGGGAGCCAGTAAAGTGGAATACCCCAAGAAGTGACCCCATTTTGTAAACTACACCCCTCAAACAATTTATCAAGGTGCATACTGAGCATTTTTATTTTTAACCCTTGAGTGTTTTTTAACTTAGTTTCCAGAAATGAATGCGCATCTGGTAGTGAAAAGTTAGAACTGCAGTTTTTGCAGAGATATGCCATTTCAGTGCCCAGCTTATGTCAGGAGAGACACACACTTTAACACACTGTAAACACTGTTACGTGGGTTATCTCAGGTACAACAGCTTCTGAAGTGTTCATTTATGACACAAGCTGGGCACAACATATTGCGCACTGAATTACATTTTTCTGGAAAAAAAATAGCAATTTTCACCTACAGCTGCGCATTCATTTCTGGAAAATAAATTAATGCAACACTTGTGAGGTAAAAATGCTCTCTTCAACCCTGGCTAAATTTCTTGAGGGGTACAGTTTCCAAAATAGTTCTGGTATTCTTTTCCTCCTAATCTCTAAATCTAGTATGTACCCTGACATACACTCGCACAGTTTATACGTTTCCCTTCTTGTCACATCCAGTTCTTCCTAAAGATGTATAATCTTTATTTTTAAAATTTTCTGGTGATGTAGCCATATGAGGGCTTGTTTTTTGTGGGATGAGATGCATTTAATAATGACACCATTTTGGCTTGCCTACAACTTATTGACTACATTTTATTAACCCTTTCTTGGTGGATTAAAAAAAAAAACATCAATTCTGGCATTGCTTTGTAACATTTTACATTTTTTGCTGTTCAGTGTACAGTATAAGTAACATATTCTATGGGTCAGTACAATTACGGCAATACCTAATCTATATTGTTTTTTATGCATTACTAATTTGCAGAACAAATCCCATTTGAGGAAACAAATCAATTGTCTTTGCATCGCCATCTTCGAAGAGGCATAACATTTTTATATTTCTGTTGACATACAGTGCTGGCCAAAAGTATTGGCACCCCTGCAATTCTGTCAGATAATACTCAATTTCTTCCAGAAAATGATTGCAATCACAAATGCTTTGGTAATAATATCTTCATTTATTTTGCTTGCAATGAAAAAACACAAAAGAGAATGAAAAAAAAAGTCAAATCATTGATCATTTTACACAAAACTCCAAAAATGGGCCGGACAAAAGTATTGGCACCCTCAGCCTAATACTTGGTAGCACAACCTTTAGACAAAATAACTGCGAACAACCGCTTCCGGTAACCATCAATGAGTTTCTTACAATGCTCTGCTGGAATTTTAGACCATTCTTCTTTGGCAAATTTCTCCAGGTCCCTGAGATTTGAAGGGTGCCTTCTCCAAACTGCCATTTTGAGATCTCTCCACAGGTGTTCTATGGGATTCAGATCTGGACTCATTGCTGGCCACTTTAGAAGTCTCCAGTGCTTTCTCTCAAACCATTTTCTAGTGCTTTTTGAAGTGTGTTTTGGGTCATTGTCCTTCTGGAAGACCCATGACCTCTGAGGGAGACCCAGCTTTCTCACACTGGGCCCTACATTATGCTGCAAAATTTGTTGGTAGTCTTCAGACTTCATAATGCCATGCACACGGTCAAGCAGTCCAGTGCCAGAGGCAGCAAAGCAACCCCAAAACATCAGGGAACCTCCGCCATGTTTGACTGTAGGGACCGTGTTCTTTTCTTTGAAGGCCTCTTTTTTTTTTCCTGTAAACTCTATGTTGATGCCTTTTCCCAAAAAGCTCTACTTTTGTCTCATCTGACCAGAGAACATTCTTCCAAAAAGTTTTGGCTTTCTCAGGTAAGTTTTGGCAAACTCCAGCCTGGCTTTTTTATGTCTCTGGGTCAGAAGTGGGGTCTTCCTGGGTATCCTACCATAGAGTCCCTTTTCATTCAGACGCCAACGGATAGTACGGGTTGATACTGTTGTACCCTCGGACTGCAGGGCAGCTCGAACTTGTTTGGATGTTAGTCGAGGTTCTTTAGCCACCATCCGCACAATCTTTCGTTGAAATCTCTCGTCAATTTTTCTTTTCCGTCCACATCTAGGGAGGTTAGCCACAGTGCCATGGGCTTTAAACTTCTTGATGACACTGCGCATGGTAGACACAGGAACATTCAGGTCTTTGGAGATGGACTTGTAGCCTTGAGATTGTTCATGCTTCCTCACAATTTTGCTTCTCAAGTCCTCAGACAGTTCTTTGGTCTTCTTTCTTTTCTCCATGCTCAATGTGGTACACACAAGGACACAGGACAGAGGTTGATTCAACTTTAATCCATTTCAACTGACTGCAAGTGTGATTTAGTTATTGCCACCACCTGTTATGTGCCACAGGTAAGTAACAGGTGCTGTTAATTACACAAATTAGAGAAGCATCACCTGATTTTTCAAAGGGTGCCAATACTTTTGTCCACCCCCTTTTTTATGTTTGGTGTGGAATTATATCCAATTTGGCTTTTTGACAATTTTTTTTGTGGATTTCCATTGAAGACTAATTAAATGAAGATATTATTACCAAAGCATTTGTGATTGCAATCATTTTCTGGAAGAAATTGAGTATTATCTGACAGAATTGCAGGGGTGCCAATACTTTTGGCCAGCACTGTAGCTGATTGAGGACTTTTTTTGTAGGATAAGCTGTGCTTTTTTGTATTGCTACAGTTTTGGAGTACATATGACTATTTGATCACATTATATGTCATATTTTGTGAGGCGAGATGGTGAAAAATCATTATTTTTTTTTACTTTTTCTATTTTGATAGAGTTGTTCGAGGGCTTAATGTTTGTGGGACAAATTGTAGTTCATAATAGTACCATTTAATATTCCGTACAATGTACTGAGAAGCTGCAAAAAAATTCATTATGGGTTGGAATTGGAGAACTGCATCTGCACAGCTTTCTTATGGGCTTTGTTTTTACAGCGTTCACTATGCAGCCAAAATTACATATCACCTGTATTCTATGGGTGAGTATGATTCCGGAATACCAAACTTAGACTAAGGCTCCACGTTGCAGAAACACTGCTTTATTTTTTTTTTTTTTGCAGATTTTGCTGCTTATTTTTTTTAGCCAAACCTAGTACTGACTACACAAGGAATGGGAAATATCTAGGATTCACTTATACTTCTCCCTTCTGCTCAGTCCATTCCTATCTTTAGTACAAAAAAACAGAAAAATATGCAACAAAAAAGCAGCTTTTCTTCAATATGTGACCTTAGCCTTTAATAGTTTTTTTTCCTTTTGTATTAACCTCTTAAAAAAATACAAAACTTTGCAAAAAAAAAAAGGTTCTGATCACAAATGCAATGCATTATAATGCTAATGCATTGCAAAATACCAGTACTTGTAAGGCTGGATTCACACCAGAATTCGCACTCCGTTCGGGGATTCTGTCCTCGAATCCACTTGAAAAATGCGGAGATAAAAGTCCTGCAAGCAGGACTTTTCTCTCTGCATTTTTCTGAATTTTTGAGTGGAAACCCGGCAGACCCCATTGTAGTCTATGGGGTCACAGGTTTCCGCAGGTAACTGCTTTTTAAGATGATTAGGTTTCCGTTTTTTTCAGGTCCCCAAGCAGACCCGAAGAACAGAAAGCCGCATGCTAGCGTGAATTTAGCGTAATACAGGCTGCATAGAGCAGCTTGAAATAGAATACTTACAATGATAAGTCTGGGAGCCTTCAATAGGCTCCTGGTTGTCATAGTAACGGATCGCCAGCCCCGGTCAGCTTTGAGCGAGGCGCTGGGGGGGTTAATGCCCACGATCAGTGATGGCACTGATCACAGTCATTGCCACTGGTTCTCCACTGTATAATACATGGAGCCCGGGTGGCTATGGCTGCCGCTCAGCACCTGAGTAGCCACCATATTTAAACACTATTATGGTGGATGTCAGTAATGGGTTAAAGCAATATGTTTCCTTCTCCACTTACCAGGCTGTTATTCTTTCCCCTGATTCAGTCCAGTTCTTATCACTAATAGCAATGATTTTTGTATCCAACCTCACACATGAAGAGTTATTTCAATTGCTGCCTCATTATGTACAACAAAGCATTCACTTGCAAGATACAGTCATATGAAAAAGTTTGGGCACCCCTATTAATCTTAATCATTTTTAGTTCTAAATATTTGTGTGTTTGCAACAGCCATTTCAATTTGATATATCTAATAACTGATGGACACAGTAATATTTCAGGATTGAAATGAGGTTTATTGTACTAACAGAAAATGTGCAATATGCATTAAACCAAAATTTGACCGGTGCAAAAATTTGGGTACCCTTATCATTTTATTGATTTGAATACTCCTAACTACTTTTTACTGACTTACTGAAGCACAAAATTGGTTTTGTAACCTCACTGAGCTTTGAACTTCATAGCCAGGTGTATCCAATCATGAGAAAAGGTATTTAAGGTGGCCAATTGCAAGTTGTTCTCCTATTTGAATCTCCTCTGAAGAGTGGCATCATGGGCTCCTCAAAACAACTCTCGAATGATCTGAAAACAAAGATTGTTCAATATAGTTGTTCAGGGGAAGGATACAAAAAGTTGTCTCAGAGATTTAACCTGTCAGTTTCCACTGTGAGGAACATAGTAAGGAAATGGAAGACCACAGGGACAGTTCTTGTTAAGCCCAGAAGTGGCAGGCCAAGAAAAATATCAGAAAGGCAGAGAAGAAGAATGGTGAGAACAGTCAAGGACAATCCACAGACCACCTCCAAAGAGCTGCAGCATCATCTTGCTGCAGATGGTGTCACTGTGCATCGGTCAACAATACAGCACACTTTGCACAAGGAGAAGCTGTATGGGAAAGTGATGCGAAAGAAGCCGTTTCTGAAAGTACGCCACAAACAAAGTCGCCTGAGGTATGCAAAAGCACATTTGGACAAGCCAGCTTCATTTTGGAAGAAGGTCCTGTGGACTGATGAAACAAAGACTGAGTTGTTTGGTCATACAAAAGGCGTTATGCATGGCGTCAAAAAAACACAGCATTCCAAAAAAAACACTTGCTACCCACTGTAAAATTTGGTGGAGGTTCCATCATGCTTTGGGGCGGGGGCGCCCAACCACGCCGCAGCAAAAATAATAAAAAAGAGGGGCGCCGAGAAAAAACACAAAAACAACACACACTAGAGAATAATATACAAAAAACAGCGGCGAATTTGAAGTTACGCCGGGGATGGATATTTCAGCAAGACAATGATCCAAGGGGGAACACAGCTCCAAATCTACTCAGGCATTCATGCAGAGGAACAATTACAATGTTCTGGAATGACCATCCCAGTCCCCAGACCTGAATATCATTGAACATCTGTGGGATAATTTGAAGCGGGCTGTCCATGCTCGGCGACCATCAAACTTAACTGAACTGGAATTGTTTTGTAAAGAGGAATGGTCAAAAATACCTTCATCCAGGTTCCAGGAACTGATTAAAAGCTACAGGAAGCGACTAGAGGCTGTTATTTTTGCAAAAGGAGGATCTACTAAATATTAATGTCACTTTTCTGTTGAGGTGCCCATACTTTTGCACCGGTCAAATTTTGGTTTAATGCATATTGCACATTTTCTGTTAGTACAATAAACCTCATTTCAATCCTGAAATATTACTGTGTCCATCAGTTATTAGATATATCAAATTGAAATGGCTGTTGCAAACACCCAAATATTTAGAACTAAAAATGATTAAGATTAATAGGGGTGCCCAAACTTTTTCATATGACTGTATAATAGTGTCAAAAAATGAGTGTAGCAGAGTGAGTCTTTTACAACAGCCTTCCTCTCCCCTTTTCATACACTTCTATGTAAGAAGTAACTAAGCCTGATATGTGGAGAGGGAAGCATATTTCTTTGATATATAAAGTATATTGCAAAGTTTATTTTATTCACCTTTATAATTCATTTATGAAGTGTTTTTTTTATAATTCAAGCTATGCTTGAAAGAGGACCTTTCATGTCCTCAGGCACATGCGGTTTTATATACTGCTAAAAAGCTGACAGTGCGCTGAATGCCCTGGAACTGGAGATATCGGTGCCGTTAGTTTTCTGCCCATCGTCAGAAGGGCGTTCCTGACAGTCTAGCTGGTCTGTGAGGAACGTTCCCCCCCCCCCCGACAGTACTGAATTCAGCGCACTGTCGACTTTCTAGCAGTATATAAAACCGCATGTGCCTGAGGACATGAAAGTTCCTCTTTAAGTAAAAGAAAGCCCAATCTTGCAGGTGGCTCCAGAACAGCCACATTGCTGAATCTTCATCAAGGCAATTTAGCAATATGTTTCTCTGAATTCCCTAATATTAAAGTATTTCCACTGTGGCATGTCTGCTGGAATCATGAGGGTGAAACCTATAGTAAGAGCTTACATGCTGCGGGTTTAAAACCCGCAGCACAGGTCACTTTTTGCAGTGGGTTTTAGTCGCAACATGTGAATGAGATTTGTAGAAATCTCAACCACTATGCTGCTATTGTACATTACAGGATTAGATTGTAAAGTATCTGAGAAGTGGTTATAAACCTACCAGTATTTTAGATTTAGTGGTCTAGTTACATTATGATCTTTACTACATAATGCACCGTGCTGAAAAAAATTGTATAATAACTACATTATTATTATTATTTAGGAATACAAGAAGACAATTTAATAGAAAAATAACAAATGCCGGGTCTGGTGACTTGTAAGGTGTCATGAAACACGATTTTAGAAAGAAAAATGTTCATGTGGCGTAAGGGACTCATATGGATCCAATTCCTTTTTGTTTAAACAGCAAACTTGGTGATTTTCTCACTTTCACAGCGTTATTTGGATACAAGTTGAATATCATACTTGATTAAATTACAGCAGGGTGATCCAAAGAAGACTGGCATGAAACCAAACCATATGCACTCTTTCATTAATAGCAGCAGAAACGCCTGTCCAGAAATTCAGTATTTTACATTAGTAATTTGATCTCTCCTGATCTGCATCAATTGCACTAATTTAAAGTTAATATTCATAATATTAAAATAAATGTGTTTAGAATTTCTTACAAAAATTGTTTAATGTTCATAATATCGAAACAAATGTGTTTTTCTTAGGGAGCGTTCACACTACCGTTGGTGACCATCAGTAGTGTCCGTAGCTATTGTCCATTACAAGATTTTAGCATCGGACACTAGCTGAACCGTCAGAAATCCGTTAATATCCATTCATTGCAATGGGTTTTTATATTGTGTCTGTTAGTGTCCGTTAGTGTCCGTTTACACCCAATCTGTCAGAAGTCCGTTTTTTTTTTCGTGGACAAAAAATCCTACATGCAGGACTTTTTTGTCCGTTTGGAAAAACGGATTCTTGAAGTCTATGGGTAACAGACTTATTACAGACAGTAACTGATAGCCATCAGTTATTGTCCGTTATTTTATGTCCATTTTTTTCTGCGCATGCTCAGAAAGCAGAAAAAAAAAAATGGACAGTGTTAAAAAACGGACACTAACTGATGCTAACTGATGCTAATGTGTCTGTTTTTTTTAACTGATCCATTAATTGGATCAGTTAAAAAACCGGACACATTAACATTAGTTAGTGTCCGTTAATGTCTGTTATGATAGGTGTCCGGTTTTTTTTGATAACAGACACCTTCATAATGGAAGCCAACAGTAGTGTGAACCCTGCATTAAAATTGTAAACTTAAAGAATAGCAGAAGTACCACTATAACAATAGAAAGAGTAAAGATAAAGGAGTTATACCATAAAAGTATTTATCCTCTTTCCATTGGATATAGGATAAATACATGATCAGTGGGGATCTGACTGCTGAGACCCCCACTGATCCAAAAGTCCCTTTTTTCCGCTGTGCATAGTTGTGACTAGTGGTGGACAGGGCTCCCATTCACTTCAATGGGAATGCAAGAGATAGCTGAAGTATAGTACATGGATATTCTAGCGCTCCTATTGTAATGAATGGGAGTGCCATCCACTATCAGTCACGCATACATTCAGCCTGGCTGAGGTCAGGCTAAAGTCGCAGCAGGGGGAAAGGACCCCTTGTTCTTGGCATCAGTGGGGTCTTAGTGGTCTTATACCACCACCATTCAGGTATTTATTCTCTATCCTATGGATAGAGGATAAATACCTTTTGTGGCATAACCCCTTTAAGATTTTTTTAGAAAGTACAGAACTGATTTATAGCACACATTACAGGACCACTGCTGACACATATCCTCCCCTGCATTCAGGGTGGACCATCCATCTGCACAGCCCTACGGCTGGCAAGTCTTTTACTCCCCACTGGGCTTATATTCTGAAATCCCCTGAGGATTGCCCCTCCATCTGGTTGGGACATGAAACGCGTTAAATAAGTATAATTTACTTGAAAATGGTTGGTTTACTTAAAAATGGTGGTTTGCAAGAGATTTTATCATACAATATCTATAGGAGTTAGCTGTATGGATACATGCAGGACATCCATAATACAATAAAATAGTCAGGGCCCTCACCCATGTCACCCATATCTTTAAGAAATAGATTTAAGATTGAGAATGGTAAAGAGATTTATCTGCCTTTTAAAAATGTTAAATTAAAAGAAATAACTGTTCTTTACCCAAGAGCGGGCACTCCTTCTGTGTTCATGATTTTTGTTTATAAGTGCCCTGTTATGTGACTGCTGCAGCCAATATGTGGTAAGGTAATAATACTACAGGTGTTACTCGCACATGGGAGACATGAAGCCAGTAATACTTCAAGTAACAAATTGCAGCAGCTGAGGTGTAACTTGATAGAGATTATTGCTACCTCTACACCCCCTATAGCTATGCCTCTGCGCAGAAGTCATATGCTGGAAGCTTGTAAACAAAGAGTAGAAAGACAGTGGGAATGCCACTGATGGATCGTCAGGGTAAAGAAGAGGTGAGTAATATTAGAGCAATACCATCTATTGCATTGATGGTGGTCCTGACTGTGTATCCCAGTTTTTGACTTGGGGACAACAGTTCAAGTTCAATCAAGTTAATTGCAAGGGGTATTCTTCTTTTGGCAAGAAAGAGTTAATAGGACTCACACACGTAGAGCTGAAACTGTAATATAATCTATGTCAAAATTCAGTATCCAAGAACATCAATCATGCTTTTCTTGGATTTCAGATTGTGTTTTGGAGAAGAAGACCCAATTATAGAAGAATAAAATATAGCACGTCTGTCTAGGCTTCAGATTCTATAAAGATAGCAGGTAACTTCTTGCGGTTTATGTAGTTGGTAACAAGAATGTGAACCCTTCAGCTGTCAACTTCAGTGTTTCTTGTTATAGATAGAATACTTTTTCAACTTTTTAGAGATACTTCTTTGTCATATTTTGATATATGGCACCTATTTCCACAAATATTACTGCTACAGATATCAATCAGAAAGTTTAATAGAACTTGATGGTGACACTAGGTTCACATTAGCGTTGCCTCTCCGTTGTTCTGGTCCATTGGGGGACCAGAACAATGGATAGACGGACCCCTAAAATAGCAGTAGCACTGGGAGTCTGACAGACCCTGTTGACTGTAATGGGGTCCATCGAGTGTCTGTTGTTTTAAAACTGAAACCTGCGGAGGAAAAAGTCCTCCATGCATGACTTTTTTTCCGCTGATTTTCAGGTGGACATTGCAACAGAGACTCCGGTGCAAATGTGAACCTAACATGACAAGCACAAACTATAATATCATAAAAAATTGGAACGAAATAGCACACTGGAGAACAGACTGAATTGAGAAATTACTGTCATGTTCTGACATCAGGGGTACTAGCACTGGTAGTCCTGTAGAAGTCACCAACAGGATAGTAGACCCTCTTGGTTATTATAGGATTTGGCTAGGAAACTTTGCCTTCACAGGGGTTGTCAAGAGTGATGTAGAAAGTGCTGCCTTGATAAATCTGCCCTAGATTTTTGCAATTTTGTAGTTTGCAACTGTCACTTGTTAAAATCAATCAGTAGTGCTATAAAATATCTTTGTAATCCTGGACTTAATACTTAAAGAGGACCTTTTGACCACCTCCACCAATTCAACTTCTTAGCATCTGTAAATAGGCGTGGCTCCACTGTCATAGCTCAGAATCACATCCCTTGCCTGCTCCTGCCTGACACAACCCTTCTGACAGTGCAGAGACTAAATAGCATATCAGGCATCAAAACTAACAGCATTGATTGCTCAGCAATGGTGGTGACTAGAGAAAAATCCAACTGTGCCGGAAACAGTGGAGAAACAGTTATTAATTAATATAAAGAGCTGGACTTGGTGAACGTGGAGTTGTTGATGAAAGGTCCTCTTTATCTAACCATACAAAATAGTCCTTTTTATCTAACCATACAAAATAGTCCTCTTTATCTAACCATACAAAATTTAGCAACAGGTACAAGTGACATACAGTAATCAACTGGAGACATGAACTCCTGAGTACTGACCCTTAAAAGGGAAAGGTATTTAAGGCACCTTATGAACTGATCATTTAGGATCCTAACAACAGTTATATCCCCTGGCGACCCTGTCACATGTGCAGTTTTTCACTGAAGTCATAGTAGTACACATTCGTTCAGTGTCAGACTGGAGTAAAATTAAATTTGGGGTCCTACTAGACAGCTACATGTAAGCATTACCTGACACTTGTTCACAAGTTTCTAAAATGTACCCAACATATTTTTTTTTCTGTAGTAGCTTGCTGCTTAGCCATTGCCTCTGATTGTTTCTGTCCTGGGGTTCAGTATATTGTACTGATGCATAACCAGGTTAGATGCTGCTGTATGATGAGTATATGTATGAAGCACAGTGTACTACCTCAGTTTCACTGTGTATACACCTGACCTATAACACTGCCCTGTCTTCATTTGACAACTGCACCTGCAATAAGAGCACCAGAGATGAGCTTCATAAGACTCATCTCTAGACAAGTATAAGGCTAAGGCCCCACGTAGCGGGTTGTAGCAAAATAGCTCTGTGGTACAAACCGAGGCTGCAACGCATTGCAGTTTTTCCCACAGAGCTTTTCACAGAAAGTCCGCAGAGGTTTCCGTAGGTATAATTGACATGCAGCGATTTCCAAAACCGCAACAGTTTTTTAAATTGCAGCGTGTCTGCTGCGGTATTTCCTGCAATGTGTGGATAGAATCCCATCCACTTTGCAGAGACTTTAAAATGCTGCATTTTTTTCTGCAGCGTTTATACCATGTGGGGTCCTGGCCTAAAGCTGTTTTTTTTTTCCCCAAGCCACAGACAACCATAATATGGAGTTATTTGGGACACTAAATCACCAATTCATAAGGGTTTGTTAGTGCTTTAGTGTCCCAAATCTAGGTGACAGGTTCTCTTTAAATCTAAGGGACTGCACTCATGACTGGACCAGCAGATGGCATAAGAGAGTCAGAGAAATAGGCAATAGCAACACATACAAATGTTGATGCCAGAGGAAGAACCCTTGAAATATGTTTTTAAACATAAAGTAACTTTAAAAGTCCTTGGATTTAGTAATTCTTGTTTCCTGTCCTGCATCAGATTTTTTTTTTTAATGAATATAAGTGTTTAATGTAAAATAGCTGGAAACTAAAAATACAATTATGGCAGTGCATGAAATCTCAACCATAACCTGGGTATAATCTTCAGAGAGAGGTAAATTATAGGTAGTCAGTACTTAAACATCTATATGTATGCTATAAAACATACATACAGCTTTGACATTTTCATTACAGTGATTTATTGGACATATTGCTACCCAGTTGTAGCATTGTTTTATGTTAGGTGTTTGGCTTTTGGGACGTATAACAACAAATCTCTTTATAATTTTAAGCAGCTCCTATGCAAGATACAGATTTCATTTATATCATGTTACACAGAAACTACTGTATTTCCTTTCTGCTGTTTATATAGTACCAATATATTCTGCATTGCTGTACAGACTTTGTCATTACTCACGACAGTGCCTTTCCCTAATGGGCTCAAAGAATTTCCCTCTCTCAGACATTAGAACATAAAGAATCAGAATTGTTGTGTTTATAGCAACTTACCTTCAGTTAACGGCAATGTGTTGCTATTTACTATTTTTTTTTTTTTTTTGCTCCACTGCACATAAAATAAAAACTGAAACACTTTTCAGCACTTATAGATACAAAACAAAGTTACTTCATTTGTGGTAGCTTAGATGCATTGTAGAAATAAATATGGTTCAAATGTATACATAACCCCTAGCATAAAGAGGTTGTCCTAAAATTACAACTTTTCACCTATACATTGGATAGCTGATAATTGCCTGACCAATAATTACAATGGCGGAGGTACCATGTCCCCCATTTGAATGGAGCAATGGTTGTGCAAGCACTAGCACTCCTTCCAGTCTCTATGAGAGTGGTTAGAAATCTTCCTCAGTCTCATATACTTTGAATGGAACTGCAGCAAGATTCATTTTGTAAATATGGGCAAGGTTTGGGTTAGTTTCAGTTCAACTGGAAGTGTTATTGTTATACTCTGGGGTGTCTTCAAACCTTTAAGTATAATTTGTAGAGGCCCATGGGAGGTGCGGACAAAATGAAAAACCAGATAATAACCTTTTCTTACCTCTTATGGGCATCCAGTCTTACTCCCCAGCATCCAATCCTCACCCACAGACAATTTTACCCAGTGTCATGTTGTCAGTGCCCAACCTGTAGCCTACAAGTTGGAAAAAAGTATTTTTAACAACCAGGTCAGCAAATCGAGTTAGGGACACTTATCCCCTATCCACAGGACAGGGGATAAGTGTCCAATTTCTGTGGGCCTGATTGCTGGGTCCACCAGTGATCAGAAGGATGGGGGACCGAAAGTCCCTCTAAGGCAGAGGTGGGAAACTAATTTTCCCATGGGGCCACATAAGAAATTGGAATGGTTTTAGAGGGCCAGACTAATATATTTAACTTAGTTCTACCCAATACCTATATACTGTATACAGTATATATACTCTCCCTTCATAAAAAACAGTAAATGAAACATTACAATGATTCAATGAAAATGTGGAGGACCTAATTACATCATTATTTAATGATGAGATGACGAACTTGTGATGAACTTTAATGAACTTGTGATTGTTCAGTTTAGAAAATTGTAAACTTTTGCAGTGTTTAAAAAACTAGCATCACATCCTGACATAAAATAGTAAGTTTTTCAAAGACTGGCATCCCTTTAACTTAATAAAGAACAGTAAATTAAACAATACAATAACATGAAAATGTGGAGCACAGAATTATAGCACAATTTATGATCATCTTCTGCAGCGTTTAAAAAAAACTAGCATCACAACTTTACACAAAAAAGCAGTGTAAAAGTATCGACAGCTGCTTACTGCAATAACACAATACGTAGCTGCCGATACATGTCACCTGTTTTTCAACGATCTCATGTGGGCCAGTCAGAGATAGTTAGAGGGCCGAATGTGGCCCGCAGGCCGTACAATGCCCAGGTCTGCTCTAAGGCCTCCTTACGAAAGGAGCACCAGTGTGCTTGCATGATGCTGCATTCACTTCTATGGGGCTCGGCTCGGGCGCTGCTAGAGATTACAGTCCCGGCAACCCCATAGAAGTGAAAGGAGCGCTAGACATGCAAGTGCACTGGTTCTCCATTGATGAGAAAGCGGTAGGGGAACCTCCTGATCACTCCTTAATGACACAAGAAGAAGCAGTCCTGTCTTCAGACCTGTCCTGCATACTGAAGGTAACATAGCACTGATTAACCTCTGCCTGTGCAGGCAGAAATTTGGCAATGGAAATTTTAAACTTTCATGAACCAAAAACCTTTAATTTACCCTCCATGCCAAGCTTCGCACAACACCTCAGTGCACGGACCAGGGGCTCTTTTTTCACCAATTGCCGACTACACAACTGGCCAGAAACTTGCCAAATCAATCACATAGTCTGATGTAGGAGCTCAGGCTGTTCAGTGTTTAGGGGTGAAGGGGCTGCTGCTGCTCTGATCACTCCTGACTGGTATAATCTGTGGTTAATACACTGGAGATCTCACCCATATACATTAGCGTTACCTAATCAGTTAGTATATAGATATATGTGAGCTATATATAAAAACCGTAGTGGTAGATCTCCCCTCTATCAGCTCCACTGCTTTCATCTTCACATGTCTGCAGTTACAATGAATTGTGTAGTATGCCCCAGATCATTTTCCTGATATAGGTGGTCTGAACATGTATATAGGGGGTCTGATATTAATACAGGGGTTCTCAATATAATTAGGCATGCACTCATATATAAAACACAGTCTGCTAGAAAGCCACTCCCACTTTTGTCTAAATAATAATAATAATAGTAACTTTATTTATATAGCGCCAACATATTTTGTAGCACTTTACAAATCAGAGGACACATGAACAGACAATATGAGACACTACAGTGTGACAAAGAAATAAACATATCAAACAATAGGAGTGAGGGCCCTGTCAGGAAGCTTACTGCCGTTCCATTGACTATGATCAAAAACTCTGAGAAACTAAGAATCTCTAAGAAACTGTACAAGTCATTAGTACAATAGAATTGAATACAAAATTGGAAATATAAACTACTTAAAACATCAGATGAATATGTGAATTTTTTTCTCAAGCTCTATAGTGTTATTTACATGGTCTTCCACTTCTTTCCACAAGGGGGAGTCATTGCAGCTAAATCAGTCTAGCTGCTTACTCCCTGCTCAGAAAAATTAATCTAGCTATGTAACATCAACCCAAAACTAAAATAAGAATCAGATCAGCATCAAAAAACGTCAACGAAAATAATGATGGGGCTGCCTATAACAGGTCGTAAGTCATTTCATTAAGTGCTTTTGGTAAGAAAGGAGGTTACTTACTTGACTGAGCTACAGTTTCCAAAACTTATTGAATGCTTTAGCCAGAATTGATCTGGTGGTCACTTTGCAGTAAATGGCAAATTTTCTTAGCCCTGACCCGTTCATAGAGTTCAAGGGTGACTGAAGTAGGAACACGAGCAGATAAATCAATAAGTAAAACATGGCTGTATTAAATATTTAATGTATACATTTGCATATCACATTGTACAGAAAGAGACAAAAGTCAACTAGAAATAGTAGTAGTGAGTGTCCTTATGCGTGTGTAATTTGGCAATATCCAGGTTTATGATATCATCCGTGCCACACTGTACATCAACAAGGTGATGCATTTATGGTCTTTGATTTTTGCTCTAAAAATTACAAAATAGATCCAAGAGGCCCAAGATGCAAAGCTGTGTTCACACTTGAGAGGTTGTTTTTATTTCTGCATGATCCATAATGGATTTGATGAATCTTTCATGGTCTGTTACAGTCCAATATATTCTACTGTTTTACCATTGTCTTAAAGAGGTTGTCTGGGATAAATGACAAACCCAGGGGGGCGAGGGTGGTGTAAAATAAAAAAAAAAATGAAGTGATACTCACCTAGCTTCAGTCTTTCATTCATTCGATGCATTTCCTGTTATCTGGACTGGCCAGGCCAGAGGTGAAGTGGCTCAAGTGACTGCTGTGGTCACTCACTTACGTCAGCTGTTACATGTTGGGAGCCAGTGATATATCAGCAGTGATGTCACCTGCACCCAGGATGTGAACTCTGAGGCCAGTGATTGGCTACAGTCAGTGGCGTAACTAGGAATGGCTGGGCCCCAAGGCGAACATTTGACATGGCCCCCCCCCCCCAAACCGCTGCCCCCAATCGCCCCCCCGGACCGCCCCTCCAACCCCCCCCCCCCCCCAAAAAAAAAACGCATTCCTGCGCACACTATTATGTGCCATAGTGGCCCCTGCACACAGTATCATGCCCCATAGTGGCCCCTGCACACAGTATTATATCCCATAGTGGCCCCTGCACACACTATTATATCCTATAGTGGCCCCTGCACACAGTATTATATCCCATAGTGGCCCCTGCACACACACTATTATGCCCCATAGTGGCCCCTGCACACACTATTATATGTCCCATTGTGGACCACCCATGAACAATTATTATACTCTGGGGTCTTTTTAGACCCCAGAGTATAATAATCAGAGACCCAGGGGAAGATAGAAACATAAAAAATCAACGTTGCTTACCTGTTCCTCACTCCGGTCCACTCGCTGCTACGCAAAATGACGTCCGCTGACATCTGGGACGTCACCAAACAGGCCTGAAGCCTGGAGAAGCGTAGGAGAGGTAAGTACATTGTTTTTTATGTTCCCTCACCTCCCCTGGGCCTCCGATTATTATACTCCGGGGTCTTTTCAAAGACCCCGGAGTATAATGATAGCAGTGATTGTGGTGTTCGGCCCGCGGCCTCACATACCGATCCCCGCCCCTGCTCACAGCTGCCTCCGCAGAATCGGAAGTGCAGGCGGCCGTGACCAAACAGGCCCGAAGCCTGGAGAAGCGTAGGAGAGGTAAGTACATTGTTTTTTATGTTCCCTCACCTCTCCTGGGCCTCCGATTATTATACTCCGGGGTCTTTTCAAAGACCCCGGAGTATAATGATAGCAGTGATTGTGGTGTTCGGCCCGCGGCCTCACATACCGATCCCCGCCCCTGCTCACAGCTGCCTCCGCAGAATCGGAAGCGCAGGCGGCCGTGAGCGGGACCGGTAAGTATATAGGGCCCGTTACCTGCTGGGGTTACTCCAGCAGGTAACGGCCTATTACAAAAAAAAAAAAAAGCATCGGGGGCCCGCGGGGCCCCGTAATGTACCGGGCCCTGTGGCAGCTGCTACCGCTGCTACCCCGGTAGTTACGCCCCTGGCTACAGCGATCACCTGAGATTCTTCAGTCCCAGCTAGCCCAGGAACCAAAGAGATGCACCAACTAAACAGAGAAGTGGAGGTAGGTAACACTTTTTTTTTTTTTTTTTACACCACTCCTGCCCACTCCCTTTTCGCCATTAGACAGAATACTAGTCTGTTAAAAAGTAATGGGAATTTGATGAAAAAGAACTGTGGCCTAGATTTACTATTCTGGTTACACGACTAGACTTTTTACACTGCCCTTGCTACCTTTCTGAAAGTGGGCATGGCGGGTGTGATGTTGCAGGGCCACAAGCCCCGTCAGAGTTATCATCATTTATGCTTTCTTTTTTGTGTATATGATGCCTGAAATATACATAAGTTAAGGACTGGCATATATTTCAGTGCAGGTGCAGCAACCCTTTGGATTCAACCCGGAGGATGGGAGGAGTAGTGCTTGTCACAGTGGCTATAAACCTCAACCCAGTGGCGTAACTAGGAATGGCTGGGCCCTAAGTGAACATTTGACATGAGGCCCCCCCGAACCACCGCCCCCAACCCCTTCCTGGACCACCCCTCCAACCCCTTCCCCCAGCACAAACTGCATTCCTGCGCACACTATTATGCACCATAGTGGCCCCTGCACACAGTGTTATGCCCCATAGTAGCCCCTGCACATAGTAAGTATTATGCCCCATAGTGGCCCCTGCACATGGTATTATGCCCCATAGTGGCCCCTGCACACAGTATTATGCAGCATTGTGGCCCCTGCACACAGTATTATGCACCATAGTGGCCCTGCACACAGTATTATGCCCCATAGGGGTCCCTTCACACAGTATTATGCCCCATAGTGGCCTCTGCACACAGTATTATGCAGCATAGTGGCCCCTGCACACAGTATTATGCCCCATAATGGCCCCTGCACTCAGTATTATGCCCCATAATGGCCCCTGCACACAGTAGTATACCCCATAGTGGCCCCTGCACACAGTATTATGCCCCATTGTGGACCACCCATGAACAATTATTATACTCTGGGGTCTTTTCAGACCCCAGAGTATAATGATCGGTGACCCATGGGAGGATACAAACATAAAAAACAATGCTACTTACCTCTTCCTCGCTCCGGTGCACTCCCGTGCATCGGCCATCTTCAATTTTGCACCAGATCTCGCGTGATCCAGGCCAGCGTCGCGACGCATAATGACGTTGGTTGACGTCTGGGACATTATGAAGCTGGCCCGAAGCCTGCCAGAGTGCAGGAGAGGTAAGTTACAGTGTTTTTTATGTTCCCTCACCTCCCCCGGGCCCCCGATGGTTATACTCCGGGGTCTGAAAAGACCCTGGAGTATAATGATAGCAGTGTTTGTGGAGTTCGCGGTACCGGCTGCCACAGGGCTCCGGGCCCCTTAATGTCCTGGGCCCTGTGGCAGCCGCTACCTCTGCTACTCCGGTATTTATTCCCCATGCCTCAACCAAATTCTTCCAAGATAGAAACCCTCCCATTAAATATCCCCCAAACTTCTGTGCAATTGTTGCATAGTAATTTTGACTTCCAGTGGTGTGACTGTTCCTTTGGTATCTAGGGATTCAGCTCTCTTCCATCTGTTCTTCCCTATACTCAGTGAATTACCCCAGTTTATTCCGTGACCTTAAGGCTTTACTAGACAAATGGCGCCCTATGCATATATCCCTCATCCCACTATAAGCAGTGAAGATGACCCTTCTCCTCAAGCTCTTATACTGTTTTGAAACTCTCCCGGAGGCGGTCCCCTGCTTTGAACTACCTAGCTTACAGAAGGCTATATTCCAGAGCGGGGGTTTGGGGAACTAGCAGTTCCACATATCTTCCATTACTATTGGGCTACCCACTTGTGCTGTATCCCGTTTTGGGGTGCTCCACAGGCATACACGAAATGGGTTGAGATTGAGAAGCTCTGGCTTGCTCCTAAGCATCCAAATGCCTTGCTGTGGTCCCGCCTTCCCTCTCCATTGACCTCTCCCTTAGGTCCTATTCACTTCACTAGAGAGATTTGGTCCATTTGTTGTAAGTTGTTCCCCTTAGCTTCCCAAAATTGCTCTATGATTTCCTTCCTATATAATCCACTTCTCCAAGAGGGACTGACAGCTACCATGGTCCGCACTTGGTCTCGGGCGGCCTGTTCCGAGTAGCAGAGTTTGTGGATCCTCTGACTCTGGAGCTCAGGCCCTTTGACTTTTTCACCTTGGTATTGAATCTTCCTAGGACAGAGTGGCTCTTCTATCATCAGATTGCCCACTTCACTTTTACTCTATTTGAATCCTTGAGGCAGTGGTGTAACTAGGAATGGCTGGGCCCCAAGGCAAACATTTGACATGGGGCCCCCCCTAACCGGTTATGGGTCCCCAAACAGTATAATATGCTCAATAGTGGCCCCAGATAGTATTATATGCTCGACAGTGGTCCCCACACAACATTATATGCTCCACAGTGGCCCCCATACAGCATTATACGCTCTACATTGCTCCCCACAAACACAGTATAATATGCTCCCCACAGTGGCCCCACACAGTATAATATGCTCCGCACAGTGGCCCCCCACCCTGTATTATATGCTCCCCGCAGTGGTCCCCACCCAGTATTATATCCTTCCCACAGTGGCCCCCACGCAGTATTATATGCCACCCACAGTGGGCCCCACCCAGTATTATATGCTCCCTACAGTGGCCTCACCCAGTATTATATGCTCCACAGTGGCCCCCACCCAGTAGTATATGCTCCACAGTTGCCCCAACCCAGTAGTATATTCTCCACAGTGGCCCCCACCCAGTAGTATATGCTCCACAGTGGCCCCCACCCAGTAGTATATGCTCCACAGTGGCCCCAACTCAGTAGTATATGCTCCACAGTGGGCCCCACCCAGTAGTATATGCTCCACAGTGGGCCCCACACAGAATTATATGTTTCACAGTGGCCCCCACCCAGTAGTATATGCTCCACAGTGGCCCCCACCCAGTAGTATATGCTCCACAGTGGCCCCAACCCAGTAGTATATGCTCCACAGTGGCCCCCACACAGAATGATATGCTTCCAACAGCCCCCCTCTGCTTCGGTGCTATTATTATACTCTAGGGTCTCCTCAGACACCACAGTATAATGATCAGAGGCCCAGGGAAGGTGATTAAAAATAACAAACACTCATACTCACCTTGCATTACCTTTCCTCGGCATCCTCACTCCATCCTGCCACAATGATATCATTACATGGCCGCGACCCATGTGACCACTGGGGCTTAATCACAGGCCTCAGTCACATGACAGGAGAGCACCGGAGAGGACGCTGTGCCCAGGAGAGGTGAGAATATGTATTTATTGTTTTCAGTCACCTCCCCTGGGTGCCCTGCCCTGCCATCTATTGGAAAGGGGCCTGCAATATGCCAGGGTCCCTTTCCAATAACAGTATGTATAGCGGTCGGGGAACCAGGCTTTCCCCGACCGCTATCATAGTGGTCCGGGGCCTGGCCATCTCCAGCTGGCCGCGGGCCCCGTACACTGCCGGGTCCGGTCACGGTCGCACCCCCTGCAACTGCGATCGTTACGCCACTGGTTTGTGGGGTTCGTGGTAGCGGCTGCCACAGGGCTCCGGGCCCCCTAATGTCTCGGGCCCTGTGGCTGCCGCTACCGCTGCTACCCCGGTATTTACGCCCCTGCCTTGAGGGTCATCCTTCCAACTGCTTTTGAGAAATGATGCCGAGCCAGAACCTCCACAAGAGGTCTAATCACCACTATCTATCAGCTTCTCTCCTCGCCTGAGGGTCGAGCCTCCCCTACCCATAGATATATGTCTAAAAGGAAAGAAGTGATTGGGCGTCCGATTTTCCCTGGCCAGTGGCAGATAATATGGTCCTGAGCTTCCAAATCCTCTACATGTGTTACATTTAAGGAAACGCAATACAAACTCCTGATGCACTGGTATCACACCCCTGCCCTCCTTCAGTCCTTAAACCCTGCAGTTCTTTCTGTCATTCTGCACTGAGCACGTTTTAGCATATTTTCTGGGACTGTCCCTTGATAGTGGGTTTTTGGATGGAGGTGAAAGGGATTACTGACGCTCTATTCCTACAGGGAGTTCCATTAGACCATCTTCTAAACTTACTTAATCTGCCCCCCAAGCACCTAGATAAGAAATCTGCCAAACTATTTCTTTACCTATGCACAGCGGCTAAGACCCTCATAGCATTACATTGGAGGAACGTTTGTCGTCCATCAGGTGCTGACCTCCTGGCCCGTTCGAAAGATGTTTGCAGCCTAGAAGAAATGACTAAACCTCAAATAACACTGTAGAGGCTTTCCAGTCAGTCTGGTCACCATGGGATACTTATTGTATTCTACAGGGCCTCTGATAATCTCCCCCCCTCCCCTTAACCCCCCCCTTTTTCCTCCTCCACATTTTCTCCCTTCTGTGCTTCCACCTTATTTATTATTTATTTATTTTGCTTACTTGTATAGCACCATCATATTCTGCAGCGCTTTTACAGACATTGTCAATCACTGTCCCATATAGGGCTCACAATCTACATTTCCCTATCAGTATGTCTTTGGAGTGGGGGAGGAAACCAGAGTACCTGGAGGAAACCCACGCAAACACGGGGAGAACATAAGAACATAAAAACTCCTTGCAGAAGTTGTCCTTGGCAGGATTCAAACTTAGGACTCCAGTGCTGCAAGGCTAACCACTGAGCCACCATACTGCCCTCTTTGGTCTTCTTGTTTTGTTATTGACTTTCAATTATTTCTTTGTATTATTGCACAGTGTTTGACCCTGCTTTTACCTTTTTGTATCTTTATATGAAAATTTTAATAAAAATTAAAGTTGAAAAAAACTCGACCAAATTTCTTCCAGCTGTTCTCCTGGGCTGGTGCAGAGCTGAGGGGATCTGCTGTGTACCTGATGTTGGTGGTAGTATCTCCTCCCTGAAGCCACGGTAACTCGTAACTTTACTTGAGGTAAATCATGGTATAGCAGCTTCCATAGATGAAGGCACACTTCTTGTACCACTTTGAATTCAGGGTAATCTGGCAGATGGTACTCCCAGATGCAGCCTGTGCTTGTTTCTCTAATGAATCCTCCACTTTGACCAGGTGTCAATCTCTTTCTCTCATGTAAAGTACCAACAGGGTTTCATTAGTATGCCCTGTCCGTCCTGTTGCTCAGAGGCCCTTGTACAACTTATCCTCAGAATACCTAGTATGATACTCTCTCTCCCTCTACTATAGGAGCTCAGTAAGCAGCCTTGCACTTCCTGACTTAGGCTGATGCGCAGTGTTGTTCTGGCTGGAGGGTATCCATGGCAGGCAAGGATCTTGGTCAGGCTCTACACTACCTCGCTGCAAAAGCTCAAAGCGCAGAGGTTATCAAGAACAGTGTACAAAATGTCTTGATAACTTTCCTCAGTATATTTTGGTATTAAGGAATTTTCCCATAATCACAACTTTCCAAAATCAAATCTTTTCACCTTGTATGTAATGCCACCTGGCCATGATCCCTAGCATCTTCTCTCTGCCTGATGCACTGCTCTAGCAGGCTGTGGGTGCTAGGCTTCAGTAATTGCTTGTAAAGTGTGCTAGGCCTTTAAGAAGCTATAATCCTTGCTTTCTGTTCCCCAACAGTCCTCTGCACCTGTGGACTGTTTAAGGTAGCTTCCTCCACAGGAAGATCCTTGGCCTGTTTTTCATATCTCTGTATGCTGGTCTTTGCTATGCCTGATACCTGTATCTGACTGTGGCTTGTCTATGACCATTGCACCTGAGCCGCTTGCACTGACTGTTTACTTTTCTGACCATGCACAGATTATGCCTGCAATATCTGGCAAGTTTATGGACTGCTGTCTCGCCTGACCCCTGGTTCTACTTGTCTCTTGGTCTTAGACCGGTTGTCACTAACCCCAAGAGGTAGTGACCTGGCAGTTTCTCCACAGCTAAATCCACATCCCTGTGTATGGATTAAAGGGGATGCCTGAGGAGTTAAATTTACCTGCCTTCCTACAGTGATTTCTTCAATCTGGACCCACAGGTTCTGGCCTGGTTCCAACTCCGGGTCACATGAATGGAATCAGCCCTTGATCTCCGGGTCACTCTGCCTCCTCCCTCCTCTCCTATTCTAATTCTGCTTGAGACAATGAGAAAAAAGCAGCTACCCTCGGAAACCTGCGGACCCCATAGACTATAATGGGGTCTGCCGAGTTTCCACCCAAAAAAAGCGGAGAGAAAAGTCCTCGCTTTCTCAAGCAGAATGGGGAACAGAATCCCCGAATGTAGAGCCAGTGCTAGTGTACACCTAGCCTTAGGTTGAGGCTTCCACAGCGGAAAAAAACCTACATTTTACAGAACCAGCAAAGTGAATACGTTTCTGGTTAATCTCATCCACACATTTCAGAAAAAAAGAGCCGCAGAAAAGCTGCATTTTCAAAAATGCACCATATTAATTTTAGCTCCAAAATCGCAAGCATTTTTTAACTATATATTTAAAAACATTTTTAGCTGCATTTTGCTATGTGGCGCCTTAAAGGGTACCTGATTTTTCATGAAAAGTTGAAATATCTGCAGGGTTTTGGTTGGAAGTCTGTTCTATGACTGTATAAGACTTCATAAGTAGTGTCCTGTCAGTTTTTCTGCTGCTAATAGCACCATTATGGTTGCAGCACATTTTATATTTGTCTCTGAGGCAGGGGGTTGTACACAAAAAGGAGAGGTCTCCCCCTTACCCACACATTATAACTACTACTGGTTTGTTTACATGTAATTCTGCCAGGAGTAACTGTACAAATAGCTGAGAAAAGCCCAAGTGAGTATAATATAGGAGATCCAGGAACACTGGATTGCAAATACAGGGCAAATTTATGCAGACATGATGCAGCTAAAAAGATCCCTGTCACAGGTAAAAAGAGATTTATAAGCATAGTCAGGAAAGCTGCTTACTGTCAGTGAATAATATCCCATCTGTAATCACACAAGCGGCCAAAAGTAAATGCAGGTATGTACATACATAGATACAAGTATGTAAGTAAGTAGAATTTTCTTACTGTAAGATGTGCAGAATGTTCAGTCCAGAGAAAGCAGTTTGCAGATGTGTGGAGACTGTGAGGAGAATCAGCCTCTCCTCTCTGAATTCCTTCCTCCAGTACTTCCTCCTTCCACTCACTGTGAAGCCATCTTGCTTTTTTAATGTATCTTTGGACGGAACTTCCATAGTCACAGGGAGTGAACTGCAAATTAGCTACAAGGGAGACAACTAGTGGCAGGAACTTTATAGAGGTCTTTCAGGCAGAAAGTAGCAACATTTTTATTTAAAGTGTATTAAATTTTGGTCCACAATCACATTAAATGAGACTAAGTTGTCTGAAAAGTTAGCAACCCTTTAAAGAAACAGGGAGTTTGAGACCAGTGATCAGAATAAAAACTGCAATTGTAAGGGAATTGCTAGTTGTGCAATTCCCTAGTGCTGCTGCTGAAAAGGGAAGACGGGAAGACAGAGACAGTGAGCCCTAAAGTCAATCCAGCTCCTGTCCCTGCCTACTTGTCTCAGCTACCCTAGGCAGTAGCAGGGCAACTTGGTGACAATCCCTTCTCTGAATAAGTGACACACAGAACAGGACAAGACAAAACAACACAGAAGCAGAGTCAGCAAGCCAAGGGTCAAAACCAGAGAGACAAGCAGACCCAAATCGAAATTCAAAAGAGTAGTCACAAGGGAAGCCAAAGGTCAGAGGTCAAAAATAATACAGTAAGAGCAAGTAGGAAGCTAACAAGGACAAAGTCACAGGACAGAGTAATAGCCAGCAAACCTGTGTGGACTGATGACCTGTATATAGGAAGTCCAGTACCTGCCCCAGACTTGATTGGTAGACAGGCTGTCAATCACACACGCAAGGCTAAGATTAACTATCTGAAGAGCAGAAAGAAACAAGGTGCAGGAGACGAGTGTGGCTGAAATTCAGTTGCAGAGTAGAACTACTAGGACAGTGTTCAGTCTGAGCAACAAGAGCCTTAATCAAGGAATCAAACTGAACACGCCTCCTGCGCCACAGCGCAATATACAGCAATATTTCAAAACATTTAAAAAAATATATCTAACATAAAATCATTACTTAAAACAATAGGTAATTTTATGATAATCTGATGTATTCCCTTAAAATTTTCACTAGGGTAGTTTCTTATGTTTATAGTTTTATGTATTATATTTTATGTTTTATATACTGACTAATATTACTTGAATATATATTCACCATGGGAGCCACAGTAAAAAACATATTCACATGTCAAAAATGTTTAAGAAGGGGAAACAGAGGTTATCAATATCTATGTTTATAATAGATAATAATACAAATGTGTAAAATGCTAGGATGTGGCTGGCAAGGATTACAAGAGAGATAATTTGGTAAGTGACATATCATTATGAAGAGCAAATATTTGAAGATAAGTCATTCATATACATATATATATGAAGGAGTATTCTTGTCATATCATTGTCAGTTCACCAAAGGTCCTGTGCCTGCCTTGCATAGTTTGAAATTGTATTTTTGGGTATTTAATTCTATTTTATAAAGCACATGATCTCAAGAAAATCTAATTACTACTAATTACTACTACTAATTACTAATAACTAATCTAAAATTAACCCTAGGTTAATTTTATTTGGGTCTGCCATAATCCCTTTCATAAAATCCAAACAGATATTTCTATGGGAGTCAGTTTTTAAAAACTTGTCAGTAGAATAGACAGCTGAAATAGACAGAGCATTTCTGCCCAATAATCACGCCCACCTATCCTCTTCTACTCAAGCTGTGTTTATGTGTTACAATGTGATGGTTTCCAGCTTGTGGTGGGATACTTGGTAATCTAATTATGTGGCTTCATTAGAGCAGGAAGTCTGCAATGGTGCCATGGTGAGTTAACACATCTGAAACAGTGTTTTTGTCACCTCAAGAAACAATTCACAAGAAAATCCTTCCTCCTCACTAAAAATGATGGTGTTTATAAAAAACAACAAATACATTGAGGTCTGTGCACCAGATACTGTTTTAAATGTTTACTCATTGGTCCTATGAATGTAACAATAGGGAGTCCTTTTATTATCCAGAGCAGCGCTCCCTCTAGAGTATATAAGGACAACATTCCTAGGCAATAAATGTCAATTACAGGGGATTTCAGACAACTTCTTTCACTTATTCTTCTACAAATATCTAAAAATGTATATGAGCAGGGAGTGGGAAAAAGGAACTGCGTATTAATACACAGATCAGTCATAACATTAAAACCAGGTAACTTGAATAACATTGATTATCTTTTTACAATGGTAACTGTTAATGGGTGGGCTATATTAGACAGCAAGCTCTGAAAGTTAATTGGAAAATGTAAGCAACTGTGGCCAAATTGTGATGGCTGGACGACTGGTTTAGGGCATTTCCAATGTAGTAGATCTTGGGGGATGTTTCTGGTATGCAGTGATATGTACCTATCAAAAGAAGTCAACTGGATGTTGAAAAGTTAATGCTGTCAATGGTAGAAATGTGTCAAAATGCTTGCTGTGTGGAGGCTGCTGATACCCATCCATCCCCGAAAGCACCTACAAAGGGCAAGTGAGCATCAGAACTGGACCAGGGACCAAGAGAGTGGCCTGTTCTGATGGGTCACATTATTTTTACTTTTTGTAGACGGTCTGATGCATGTGCATTACTTACTTGAGGAAAAGATGATAAGACAGCAGAGTCACTATAATGCACTGGAGCAGTGTTCTGCTGGAAATCTTTAGGTCCTGACTAAAAATCTTTGGATCCATATGGAAGTTATTTTGTCAGTTACCGTCTACCTAAACTTTGTTGCAGACTTAGTACACTCTATCGTGGCAATAAAATTCTCTGAAGGCAGTGGCCTTTTTCACCAGGATAATGCACTTTGTTGCACTACACAACTTGTTCAGGAATGGTTTGAGGAACATGACAGAGCTCAAGGAGTTGAATTGGCCTCCCAATTCCCCAGATCTCATTTGAGCATTTGTGGAGTGTGTTGCAAAATTTAGTCCATGAAAGCTCCGCCTCATACCTTACATGAATAAAGGGTCCTCAGTTAAGATCTTGGTGCCAGATACCGTAGGACTTGTGGTATCAGAGGTCTTGTGGAATTTATGGCTCAGTGGGTCAGAAATGTTTTTTTGGCACAAGTGGATCTACACAATATTAGTCAGATGGTTAATATAATGATAGCAGTGAAATATGGAGACTTTTTTCGATTACAATGGGAAGCAAATTTTCATTATATCCAAAAGCAAAAATGGCCTGCATGAGGTGGACAGAGCTTGTCCACCTCCAGGGATTCACTCTGAGCCTCTGCCACTGTGGTGAGCATAGTGTGTAATACACTTGCTTCATGTAAAGCCACATTTCTGGTGCAAACACCATAGTTCATTGCAGGCCATGCTGAATTTAAAAATGGGGTTTTAGTGGTGGGTCCCACAATAAACTGGTTCTCCTGTTGCAGTTTCTAAAGTTTTTAGTCTTATCTAGTTGAGGATTGGGTAAATGTTATTACTTTGTTAAATATATGCTCTCCTAAACAGAGATATCTGGGGCTATGGCTGTGTGGTTGAACCATGTTCTTTTGCACATTGGGAGTCTGTGGGCAAGCTGCATACTGTACACCTTTTAAGCATTTATTTATTTGCCACTCATCATATTTATACCGTATCTGTACCACAAGACGTACAGGGAACATGTGTGAAGTCTAATAATAACTGACCATGGGCACCACCATTTTTCCTTTATGTAATATATTTTATACCTGACCATCATGACATGCGTGACTTGACTTGTTTTACGTTGATGTGTAAATATCTTATCATGGAACAGGTTTTCTTTGCCTTTTGTGTGACACCATGGTTTACTGCATAAGCGTTTGTGCAGGCAAAGCAGATCTCCAATGCTTTGTGTAAGTTTATTATTCTAAGGATACAGTCTAAGTCAACAGAACTTAATAAAGGTCGGGAAAGCCATAATATCACTACTGTTTAAAACAAACGGTCACAGATTGCTTCAAACTACTTGAAACTTCACTTTCTTTTTCTCTTAATCCACCAATGGCTGCCTGACACCTTTACAATGTTATAGACATGTATTAGAAGTGTTCAAGTAAATCATGTTTAAATGTATTATATTAAGTTTTTGTGAGAACAAAGGAGAAACTTGATTTACTGTATACATTATGAAGTACAGTAATGTGCAACTACCAGAAAACTCTTTTTTATTTAAGGTGATATTCCAATTTGCACATTTTTGATTTTCTCCAAGTGTCAGCCACCCACATCATTACAACTTACAAAGACCCTAACATTTACACAAGCAACTTCCCGGACACAGTTTAGATGTCTTATAGATTTCATTCTTATCTGTGTCTAAAATTGCTAAACAATATATTGTAGTTTTGTAGATATTGGGTAAAAGATAATTTGTTTGTGTTAGAAAAAGGAGACACAATGGAAAGGAAAACACGGAAGTTAAAAAGTATTAAAATATAAAGAAAAATTTGGAATTCTAACAGCCATGCAAGATACCAAAATCCTCACCAACAGATTAACAGATGTGGATTGTGGAATATAGTTTTATTTAAAGGGGTTGTCTGGAATTAAAAAAAAAAAATAGTACTCACCAATCCCCACTGCTTCGGTTCATATGCTTTCTGGATCCCTTCTGATCTCTACTTCTTGGTCCCATGTCAACACACAGCCAATCAAAAGAAAAATGGCTGTATCACAATTCACTGTAGCTTTGCGTACATACAGTCCAGTTAGGCACCACTTCAGAATTTTGACAGACTGTTGTTATTATTATTGTTATTTTATTGTTTTATTTTATGTATTTCATCTGAATCATGGTCAAACCCCTTAAACTCTTGAAGTGTTTACAAGGAGCATAGAAAAATATCCCTGCATATTTCTTTGGAAAGACTGAAACCATATTGACCGAAAATAGAAGATATATAACTTTTGGAAGACGATGAAAATGCAAAAATGAAAGAAATGAATGAATACATAGATACATAAAAGAGCAGCAACAGTATCCAAATAATTTAAAAAATAAAAACTGCAAAATATTACCCTAACCAAAGCATAACCACAACACCATGATGTTTAACAGTATGATACATATATGAATTAAACTTAGTTTAATGGCATTAAATGATTTATTATACCTTTAACAACCCTTGAAAAGACATTTGCCCTTTAATCTCAGGCAGTGCTTTAGTGGAATATAATGACAATTATGTGCAAATTTCTGCTTTGCCAGTGTTTTTCCATGAATCCCTTTTTAACCACAAAATATTTTTTTACATTAAAGTTTTCCAGTAGAATGGGAAGAATATATTATTTTCATACATAAAAAAGAGAAGTATTGGTAAAGAACATCCTGTCTTTCTTCCGCTGCAGACACGTGTGCACGCTTTTAAAGTTCCACTTTTTCTAATAATAAAGATATATTAGCAGACTTGCCAACAACTACGTGAAGGGACATTTTATATGACTGCATTGTCTGACAATTTAAGGTACAATATGCTTACTAAACAGAAAAAAAAACTACTATACAATTTTAGAACTGACTTTTTGCATTATGTTAATAATTATATTGACTCCCACAATAGTTGAAACATGAACTACTGGACTATTGAACAATATAGTCTTGCTATTGCATGATCCAGCAAGTCCCTGCATGCTGATTTATCCATAGATTAGTTTTAAAGGGAAGTCCACAAAACTGTACGAGGACAAGGCCCCATGTTGCAGAAATGCAGCAGGAAAAAAGTGCTGCATTTTACACTATCAGCAAAGTCATTTCACCCACACTCTGTGTAGGGAAACTCACAGAACATAAAATTTAGCTGCAGAATTGCAAGTGTTTTCCCTATAAATGTAAAAGGGGAATAAAAAATGTAGAGAAAAAGACAACAAAACTCAATGAAAAATGCTAAACAAATAATGCTGTGTGTTTTTGCAGTGTTTCACTATGTGGGGCCTTGGCCTGAGTGTGAGGGCAAATATTTCCATCTCCAAGCTCATGGCCCCCAAATCAAAATCTGTGACAGGGCCTTCTATCTACCATGTGCCGTTTATAACACTTGTGTATTTTTAATGTCAGTGTTCCATTTGTGCCAGGCACAACTGATGCAGTACCTCTGCCTCATATATAGTTATGCCCATTTTTATCATTTTATTTACTTGTAAGGGTCTTGGCCCTAATAACCAGAGAAATACCAATTTGGATGGTATAAAAGCAATGTGTCAGACTGCAAATCCAACCATTTGTCTGCAGATGTTTTAAATTTACAATTCTTGTGTTACTCGGCATTGAATATGTTGACTGTGGCTCTCAACAATCACTGAAAGTTGAATGTGGCACACCGTGTGAAAAAGGTTGGGGGCCTCTGGCTGTGAAAATCTTCCCAAAGTGTTATAAAACATTTCATATAATAAAACCAATTTAAAAAAAAAAAAAATGATGTACTAACATAATAAAATTATAACTAGATATTAAATGTTTCATGTTTTGTCAACATGATTTATCAACATGCATTATCGAGAAGAATACAATAAAGTATTGGTTAATGACAAAAGAATATACACTATAACAATAAAGATGAAATCATTTTCCTGGCCTCGTTCTGTTACATAACAACAACCTCTGTGGTCAGATGGCTAATAGCTACTTAATGTGAGCCACAAAAAACAAATCTTACTCAAATAAGCCTCCAGTTTATATGTGCTCAGCCTTATTGTTTTTGCACTAACCACTTGGTTTTCCCAGAACGGATATGTAATGTTTCCATAGCTAGGCTCTGAAGTCTGGATGAGTAGCTCACATTACCCTTAAATGGATGAAAGTGATAAGGAGCTGTTCAAGAAAAGGCTCGAGGGAGAGCACAATATGTTCCATAGATCCTTAGGTTCATTATTTTCAATATTCTCCAAACTATTTTATCAGTACAGAGGGAATATTGTTATTGCCCTCCAAATGTCAGTAGGCCCGCTTGGTGGTTTGGTAAAGATGATCCTTTTTTTTTTGAGCAAATGGCATAAATATACTTCTGACAGGAACTTGGAGAAAGTGTGGAGTGAAATATAGTTTCCCGCTTTTCAGACTCAGAAGGAGAGGCTTGTAACCGTTGTCTAAAGCTTCTGTAGACTCAGTGGAAAAAAGTACAGGTCAAGGGGCAGGTCTGAGTGGTCTGAAATGGACTAGACATTCTTGGGTCATTTCCAGTGCTTCTTTCTTCATTGCTCCTTGATACATAATGCAAGACTTTGATGGACAACCAGCTTTTCAATCACCCTTCCAGTCCACATTAGGTATAGATGGAAAAACCGATAGACCAAACTCAAGTAAGAGCATAAATTCATTTGCACCCTACTTCTTCCAGTAGACATTAGATGTTTGCACAGACAGTGCTTTTATAATCTATAGCATCTTGGTCTGTCTTGACTCCAGAATTCCACTTATCCACAGACACTCCTTTCTTTGTTAAATTAGAAGGCAAGGACTTTTCCTTATTGGTTTCACAGCAGCCAAGTCTCAACAACTGCTGAATAGCATGTTGCAGAGCGTAGCAGAATATCTCCCAGCTGCATTGCATTGAAAACTTGTTGACATAATGTAAAACATCACTACAACTCAAATTGGTACCGTGTGGGTAACTATGTAATAATGTAACATATGGTTTTGTTTTGTCAGTTTGCTTAGGTTACTTTTTGCAGAAAACTAATTGCTTTTGGTAAAACACAATCCCTGTTGTTTTGCATTATATCATTTGACTTGTTGCTTGGGAGGTAAATAAATCAGCATGTCTGTGAATTTTTTATTGCCGTTCACTGGGGGACTGAGATTAAATAACTGACTGATTGATCAGATTTCATTGAATCACGTCTCTCATTAGGCACATGTTATTTCACACGTTGCCTGATTTGGACAAAGTGATGACATATCTACGCTGATAACACAGTGCTGATGATATGCTTAACATACGGTTTCATTCCCAATCTTACAGTCTGGCCAAAACGTAACAGGAGGTATTCTATAGGTCATTGGCACATCTTATAAAAATAAAATATTGACAACAGAAATTTGGGATTATGCTTAAGGATGTTGCTACATGATGTACTCTGCAACGCAGTAGCTGCGCTCCAAGAATGTGAAGTACTAAGTACTAACTGATTACGGACTTTCACCTATTAGTGGTCGTGAGTTAACTTGTGGTAAACCGCGGCTAGTACTGCAGAAAAGCTGTTAATATATTAGTGCTTTCACTTAAATAAATGAAAGCATTCGCGGACCCATTCTGGAGTACAGTTACAGTGCCACATAGTATGTCATGTGGCAGCACCCTATTACACCAAATTATTTGTCAAATTGACAATTGTACTATCGGGTGCTCTAAAGTCTAGTCTATGCATTCAACATTATGAACTACATGGGCTTGTTCTTTCAATTTACAGGAGAAATTCTCTGTGACATAAGGATAAAATATTGTTCAAAATGGTAATTTCCATTCTCTTGGTCACAATGCAATATGCAATGTGAAATCGAGACAATTTAACATTGTCTCACTTAGTAGTTTTCTAAATTTCATTGTTTCACTTGATTTCTAGAGGAAATACCAGGTGTACTTATCCATGAACCCCATACTTTCTCAGTTATAGACACAGTGTTACTTTTGATATACAGTACACTCCTTTTTCTAATCTGATTAAAGCATTTAACTTAGTGCACAGTTCTTTACTTGTAGGTATGGTGGATTAGATCCAGTGGTCAGTTATGTTTCCTTGCCTAATACAGCACGTTGGATATCCCATAAATTGAGTATGTTAGCATCTATGAAACCAAGGAATCAGACCTTAAGATCAGCATCCAGTGTGATACCATAAACCTTCTGGACATCTATCCAATAGGGTGCCAATTAGGGCACCCCCATTTCCATAGCATGGAAAGCTGGAGTGTTACCACACGAAGTCCTGCGTGTCCGACTTTGTTTCCGACGAAAAAAAAAGGATTCGCAGCGCAGAGGGTGTAAGCGCACACCCGCGCACTGCTTTAAAAACCCATTCAAATGAATGGGTTTTTAACCAATGCGCCGCTGACCGGTCTGTATCTGATGCCAATCCAGTTTGCCGAGATTTTCACTGGATTGGCGACGGACGGACACCAAGCGCAGGTGTGAACCCACCATAAGGCCGGTGTCTAATATGTCCTTTACAGGAGAAGCAGCTAGGAATAGCGTTCTGTCTTACACATGCAGTCCATCTTCTCAGACAAAAATGGAATTTAGAAGAAATTTTGGCATAACCAAAGAGTTCTGGGGTGGAGAGAAAAGCAAGATACCGTAAGTAGAAAAAGAGGTATTTTTCTCCTACAAGATATTATAAAAATTCTTATAGTGTATTTCTTGATGTATAGATTTCTGCAATTCATTGCTTGTGACCATTTAGTATACAAATGTCAACTGTCTGTTTTATGCACACAGTGAAAAGATAATCAATACGATTATATTCCATGTTAAATATCAGCTGTTTTAATGACTGATATCCAAGGGCATGCTTTTAGATAGTTGATTGATAGAACATATTTATTAGTGCATTGTACATAATATGGGCTAAAAACAGTTTAACTTTTTATTTTTATTTTTTTCATTTTTACTCTGCAGTCTGTATTTGTCCTCATATGGTGGCTCAGTGGTTAGCACTGACAACATCTGCATGGAGTTTGTATGTTCTTCCCATGTTTGAGTAGGTTTCCTCCCACACTCCAAAGACATACTAGTAGGGAATTTAGATTGTGATTCCACTATATGGAACAGTGACTAACAATGTTTGTAAAGCTCTGCAGAATATGTTGGTGCTATAAAAGTAAGATAAATACATAAGTAATACAGTGCAGGTTGCCCTGTCCAGTTCAGAGGAAGTCTGTGCAAGAAGCTATATAAAGTCTCAACCTGCAGCCTTATATCTGCTCTCCATAGAGCTCATAAACACTAAATTAAGCTGAATTCTTATCAATTGAGCTTTCAGTTTCTTAAGTGGATTTCTGTCTGAATGAGAGAGCATTTTGTAGTAAAAACAGTTGAGAATTTCTGAAAAAATCTACTTGAAAAATCTTTTTGCCTATAATAGGCACAATTCAATAATTTAAAAATGCTCTCAAAAGTGTCCATAGCCAATTGCCCATTGTAGAAAATGTTCAAATTGAATAGTGTAACACACATTGTCTTGATTTCCGTATTAACTACATTTATTGTAAGTAATGTGAATTGCCAGTGTACATGTGCTGATGTTTATACATGGTAAAAGTACAGAAGTGATCCTTCTCTGTTGGGAATTGAAATATGGAAATAGCAATCACCACAGTACCCTGCATTCTGCAAATGTCTGTAAGATATTTTTTATTAAGTTATTGATTTGTGGCTATGCCTAATTTTCTGGATTTCAAGAATGACCTTGAGGTGAAAGGTTCTGTATTCAGTGTGACCAGAATGAACCATCTGTTCCTATAAATGTTAATGGCTCAAAAATACACAAAGTAAACCACAGATAATAGGAAAAATCTTTAATAGTGTCTAAACCTGATTGTGTGAATGAAAATACATTGAATGACTAGTTGTACAACTTAGAGGGAGTCACAACCATCGTAAATCCCTGTTAAAATGAGATAATCTATCTATCTATCTATCTATCTATCTATCTATCTATCTATCTGTCTGTCTAGTGTTGCATTATGCAGATGTTAAACACTTTGAAGTTATTGTACTATATATTTTACATTCTTTATAGTAACCACCCTTTGCCTTACTTTGATATTATCTCAAGTAACATATGAGGTAGCCATCAAGAGTTCCCACATATACTGAGCACTTGTTGACTGTTTTATCTACACTCCCTGGTTGCTAACTAAACCATAACCATTGAATTTAAGTCAGGTCGTCTAGGGCTTTGTTTTACATAGCAGGGACCTGATGGCAGTGCCTAAAATGCTCTTTTCTCACTCAAATGACTCAAAATGCTGAGAGCTGTGGAGTAGGAGAACCAGTGGTTGCCATACAGGTGTCCATCTTCAACACCTATTAAGGTCAGTTAACCTATCACCCAATTTTTGTTGTGTGGGAAGAAACCCACGCAAACACAGGAGAAAATACAAACTCCATGCAGATGTTGGCTATGGTCGGATTCAAACCATTGGTCAGAGGCAAACACAGGACCTGAAAGGTTTCTTTTATTTTCACTTTAGGTTAGTGGACTGAACAGCTCCTGCCCAGCCAGATTGCAAGATACACTTAGTTGTCTGAAGGCTCCTAGGTTTGCCAGTGCTATGTAAGTATTAAGGACTGCCCATGACAGAACTCAGTATTAACATAGAACATTCCCTATAGACTGCAAAACTGTTGTATTGCAGTCTGTAGTATAAGCAAAATAATGATCCCATGTTCATGTTTCCTAAGGGGGCGATAAAAAAGTTAAGAAAAATAAAATCTTCCTTTGTTTTTGTTAGTTCTTGAAACCACTTGTCTATAAAACTTGTTAATCTTGACATGCTATTTAACCTGTTAAAGTCTATAATACATCTTTATTATGTCTAGTGGTATCAAGTATTGGATATTTTATAATAATATGATGATATAATTATTAGCTATATGTTTTTTGTATATCTAACAAGATTTGCCAGAATTTAAATATTAATAGTTAGCATGTCTTCTTTGTACTTAGACACACTGATGAAGGTCTAGATAGGAAGGAGCCAAGAACAGGACCTTGGCAGCACTCTCCCAATGGCTGAATTTAATGGGGCGCATGTTCAAGATGGGACCGAAGAACTTCAGCCACACTGGTTCTGGGTTTTCTTCTGAATTCTGTTTTCCTTGTATTCACATCAAACACTACATGGATATAATATTTCAGTGCATGTTCTGTTTACTGTATATAATCAAGTGTCAAATGCAATGTTTCGGTTAAATACCCTTAATCAAGTCGAAAAGGAAATATGCATATATCAGAACAAAACATTAATACACTATCATACATACAAGGGAATGATACATATCAGCCAATGTAAATAATAAAACAATGTGTGAGCATATGGTAGAAAGGAACTATACAGACAGTAAGTATATGGGCTAAAAGGTAAACATACAGATAGCTCACAATAGCGTCTACTTTATCAGTAGAAAAATACTATCAACTAAAGCATCATTATTGTCCAGGCTAGGAGGTTCATGTAAATAGATAAATACCATAACTCACAGATTCTAGTGGGAGACCAAATGCTGGAGTCATAATAGAGGAGTATCTTGCCATGAATAGTGCTGTGGATAAAATATACTATATATAATGTGAAATATAAATTATGTAAAATTAACATGAAATATAAATTAAATAAATATAAATTAGAAATACATAGAAATTAAATAAATTCATGTCAAATATAAGATACATATATATATATATATATATATATATATATATATATATATAAATGTGGATCAAATGTAAGGTGTTACGCTAAGGCTCCACGAAGCAGGCCACAGCGAAAAAGGTTACCTCTAAGACTTTCTGCTCCAATTATACCTATAGAGAAACCACCAGTGCATATTATTACCAGAATTCTTAAGTTGGCGATGTTGTGTTTTTCAATTTGTTTATACCTCTTTTGTATTCCTCAGTTTGTACTGTGTTCTGTCATCTGTCATTTTACAGCAGCACTGGTGACATGCTAACAAATACATAGCAAATAGTACTGCATGCTCTGTTAAAGATGAATGTGTAAAATGACCTGCTAATAACTGCTCTTGTCACTCTTTGTCATACAGACACCTGTACTTGTTTTTTATATGAATTGGACACGTATTGACTGGTATAGCTGTGCAGCATATACACAATGACATTATCTGCTGTGCTTCATACCCTGATCACTTATCCACATTGTATAGCATTGCATAGCATAGTAGTACCATGTTGAGTTTTTCTATAGTTTTTGACAACTCATTGACCTTGCTATTCTCTTTGTTTCATTAAACAGTGTATTACTACAGTGTATCACTGTAGTGCTTATACATAGTACAGTTCTTTGAGGCTTATTTTCTTACGAAACTGTCACAGATTTCTGGTACAGTTTCTTCCATAAAAACTAGCATACACTCTTTAATTCATTTATTAATAATTTTTGACACGTCCAACAAAAGGTGTGGATTAATAGGAAAGCAGTGTGTTCTATCAGTATCTAAAGGTGTGGCTTAGCATGCAACATTGTATACTAAAATGCAGCAACAAATAGTTGTTATAAATTTAGATTAGGCAATCCACCACTGTTGGGTTGGGGGCAGCACAGAAAGCAGTTGAGTTGTGTTAGGTCTGGTCATCGTGGAGACCAGCACACCTTTGGTAAATCATTTCTGGTGCGGACGATCCAACATTTCGGTAGAGTTTAATGCAGGTATCGATGAATATCCAAATGGAAATGTGGAGGAGCACCATCCTGCTGATAGACTACATTTGGCAGTTCTTCCTCTATATGTGGCATAAGCCATTCCCCTAACATGTCCCGGTAGTAGTGGCCACTGACAATATCCTACGCAAATAAGAGGGGACTGTAGACTTTATGCCTACGCATTGCAAAGAACACATTTACTTTAAGTCCCTCATGTGCTCAATAAAGGCACATGGTTTTTCTGAGCCCCAAATTCTAACATTGTGGCGATTTACCTTCCCACTGAGATGAAAGGTACTCTCGTGGTTGAACACCAGCCTGTCAGCAAATTCAGCCTCTTCCAATTGGCCATTCAAATCAATGCAAAAGTCACAGCATTTTAGTTTGCCATCAAACTGGCTTCAGCTCTTGAAGAAGATGTAATTTGTATGGCTTACAATGCAGACATTTTCATAAGGTACTCCATGCTATGGTTTGTGACACCTGTAGTTCCATACTAGCCTGGTTGACTTTTTATGACTAGACTTATACATGGCTCCAATCCTGTTTACTGTCTTCTCTGAAGTCTTTGAGCGGCCTGGACTTTTCCCATGACATAAACACCCAGTGGTTTCAAATTGCTTCAGCCATGCAAAATGCAGTTTCTATTTACCAAATTTACCAAATTTATTATAAAAATTTCACTGTATTGTTACAACAGAAAAGACCCTGTTCTTTTGGGGACCCCAAAGATGGAGACCCTGTCCACTTAAAAGGTGGTTACACACAGAAACCCACAGACCCCATAGACTATAATGGGGTCTGCTAGGTATTTGTCTGGTTTCCAACGGTTTTATACTGAAACTGGTGGAGAGAAAATTCTGCAGATAGACTCCAACGCAGATGTGAATCCAGGCTTAAATGTCATCATCTTATATCACAATATCTAAGCTTATTTCAAATTTGGCTCTTGAAAAATAAAAGCAATGCTGTGATTGGTTGCTATGGGCAAGTAAGCCAGGTTTGCTTTGATTTTCCTGGCCATTTACCTCCGATGTTGCTTTAACTACAGGCCTTTGCTGTTGCACCATCCTTATTGAATCATTTTCAGGCTTTCTAGGCCAAGGGGTAAACTGCAGTGCTTGTGCATGTGTAAAGTTCCCCGTACTGAAACAAATCAAACTCCCCCCAAGGCTACAAACACATGCTGTTGTGTTTTTAATAAGTATAGCACAGTGTGAATATAGTGCAAGTACAGTACCCTATAGAGATGTGACTTGTACTCCTCTAGGTACCAATATCTGATAACCCTTATATGAAGGAAGTTATTGGCAGTCCAAGTTAACACATCACATTATCTCCAAACATGTAGCTGTGACATGATAACATTTTACCTACAACATTGTTTTAGGAATTCGGCATATAAAGTTACTTTCATACAAATTCACCATCATTTTGACAACTATTTGACAAAAATAATTGCTTTAATAATACATTTGTTATATGTTGAATCAGTGCAGGTTACAAAGGGGATTTTTTTTCCAGAAAGACAATTCATACATAGTGTAACATTTGCTGGATAGTTCCTTTTATGAAAGAGGTCACACTCATTAGGGTAAACCTTCAAGAAAAATTCCCTACAGCGGTCTCATTGACTCATATCACTTCTGCTTTTTTTTTTAAATTTCTGGAAATAAGTATAAAGTTGTTGGTATCCTGTGCTGACAAAAAAAGACATACCCATTTCCTAAATCTACTATGCAATAAATAATGAAAATAATCCAGATTTCAACACTATTTAATTGATGTTTATATTATGCCATAACTTGAACATGAAGCAAATCAGATTTATTTGATAGTCTTTCAGTACAGTAGCCTGAATGGCTCATATATACAGATATTGGTAGGCACCGCTTATTCTGAATATGTTGGCCCAAATCATCATTCATTTTGCAACAGTTTTCTAAGATAAAAGGCATGAAAAGCCTTTTTTGCACAAAAATCACAGCTTGTGCCTCTTATTAATTGAAACATTTGCATCTTAAAAATTCTGGTACATCTTGTGTCACTCTGCATTAAAAGTAACATTGCTGTTTTGTCCAGTGGGTCATTATGATTAAGGCGATACCATATTTATATTGGTTTTTATTACATTTTACCGCTTTTACAAATAAAACGTCACTTTTTGAAAATGAACGATTTTTCTGGGGTCACTGTATTCTGACACCTATAACTTTTTTACTGTACTGTTGACAGAGATATGTCAGGGCTCTTTATTTACGGGGAAAGTTGTACTTTTTATTGGTACCAATGTTTGGTATGTATGACTTTCTGATCACTTTTTATTGTTATTTTTTGGGGAAAGCAAAGTAGCCAAAATACGTTCATTTGTGCATTGCGGTATATATTTTTTTATAGCGTTCATCGTACGGGATAAATCCCACTATCCAAAAATAGTGTTGACTTATACGCACATGGGGATACCTAACATGTTTGTTTGTTTGTTTATTTTTGTTTACATTATGCATTTTTTATATATAAAGGTGTTTTTTTTTACTTTTTATTGTTTGTTTGTTTATTTTTGTGTGTTTATACTATGTGTGTGCGTTTTTGTTTTTTAATTTTTACATGTCCCACAAGGGGACTTGAAGCTGGGGTGATGAAAAGTCATTTATAGAAGTAAGGGAATAGCAACAATGGATAAGACGAATAGAATTCTAGTTTGTAACATTATGTAACTAATAACTATAGTAGTTATAAGGTGACTTACATGTAGAGTATTTTAGCAGTTAATTTTGGTTAATTTCTAGTTCAATTATGGTCTAATTCTGGTCAATGCATTTATACGACTGATCACTACACACACACACACACATATATATATATATATATATATATATATATATATATATATATACTACTTGCTAGTAAGAATTTATTACATAATCTGTGTTACAGTTGACAACAGGGGTGGAGATACTTGTGGGTTAATGGAGATAGAATAAAAGACAGGGAAGGATCAGGTGAGATAAATTGGGGTACAAGACAATCTAACAGAGCAGGAAGATAGAGACGTTGTCTTTAAAGTTCAACAGATGGGGCGGAGTCTGGCCGCGATACGAAATGGTCGCATGATTTGAGAGCTCCTAGCCTGAGTCTCATTGAGCGACGCTTACCAGCGACGAGCCCGCGGAGTGAGTAATTAACACTTACCCTAGCAACGAGTCCTCACCCTCGGAGATGCCCAGGAAGCGAAAATCTGCGGTGAAGCCACAAAAACTCCTGGATTTCTTCTTTTCTCCTGGTGGGGGAGAGGACCAAGATGGCGCCGGACCGCGCACAGAAACAGCCTCCAGGGCCTCGACTCCTTCTCGGGACCCTCCGGAGGAGACGCTCGCGTTCTCCGCGCAGCGGAGAGCGCTGTCGGCCCCGTCTCTGCCGCAGCTCCTGGAAAGTGCGGGCTCGGGATCGCCTGGTTCTCCCTCCCGGCGGGCCGGGGAGGGATGCAGATAACGGGCCTGCTCAAAATGGTGCTGCGGGGCCTGCAGCTGCACACAACCCAGGGATGCAGCCTTCGCCTACTGCGAGCCCGGTTAAACAAAAGCCCAGGCTTCAAAACTCTGATCTGCAGGGAGAAGAGGTGAGTGACAATATACAACATACCCCTCCATCTATTGATTTCTTTGCAGATATACCGGAGACAGAGAGTTTGCTAACTGAGGCTTCCATGAAAAATATGCTTATGGCCTTTTGTAAGTCATTAAAGACAGACATGTCCCTTATGGTGAAACCATAGTTCTTATAGATGCGCACTACGACGTGGAAAGAGATGTGTCCTTCCTTAAAGCAAAGATAGCTGACTTAGAAGATCGATCCAGAAGAAATAATCTAAAATTTACAGGGATCCCGGAATCAATTCCTCCAAAAGATTTAACTGTTTTCCTCCAAGATATGATCAGATCGCTAATACCGAATCTCACGAAAATGGATTTAACTATTGACAGAGCTCACAGAGTTCCGAGACCCTCCCATCTAGATGAAACCGTACCCAGGGATGTTCTGGCAAAGATACATTTCTACAGTACTAAAGAGCTGGTTCTGCTGACCTCACGAAAGACAGGCCGCCTACCTGAACCATACCACAAGATTTCCATTTATTCGGATCTCTCAGCTACAACATTGCAAATTAGGCGACAATTTATCCCTGTTACTACGGCATTACGTCAACACCACATTTTGTATAAATGGGGATTCCCGGTCCGAGTGATCGTCTCTCGCAACAATCATGTCCATGTAATTAAGACTCTGGAGGAAGGGAAAAAATTGCTAACTGCATGGAATATTCCGATGGTTGATCCTCCACTCAAAAATTCACCCGGTCCAATGTCAGATGGTTGGCGCCAAGCGAAAACCCAAAGACGTCCGCAAAGAGGGCTACAAAGCTAGGGACTCACTTATCCTGGATTCCATATGTTCGTTGCTGTTGAACTAATCCCCCCAAGATCACGACAGCTGCTGGTCCGCTGTACTCTGTTCTTTTTCTTTCTATGTTTTTTTTCCTTGATACAGCTAAGATGGGTTGTCCATCGGTTCTGTAGTTTCTATGGTCTGTTTCCTTTCTGGTTCTGGCACACTGGGCGAAATGAATACAAATGGCGGAGTCAACTCCACCATGCAGGGACGTACTTTGTTGTGGGCAAGTGTGGTAAGACTCTTAATGCATTAATAATTGTATATTATGGTACTTAAAGTTATGTCTATGAATGTCAGAGGGTTGAACTCTCCTCAAAAAAGGGCCAACTTATGGAGCGAGGCGCGAGACCAATGCTGTGACATTCTTGCAGTACAAGAAACCCACCTCTTGCAAGCAGATGCTTCTCGCATTCAACACCCAGCATATCCAAATGTATTTCATGCTCACTATTCCTCGAAACGTAGAGGGGTGTTGATTGGAATTAGGGACTCAGTAGCGTTTCAACTATTGTCACAATATGCAGACCCGGGGGAGCGATTTATAATACTGACGTGCATTCTCAACAGTGTTACTTATACGCTGGTATCAGCCTACGCCCCTAACAGGAAACAGGTGGCATTTTTAGGGAGACTGGTAAAAGCGGTGGAAAAAAGGAAGCAGGGATGTCTCATATTAATGGGAGATTTTAATATGGCTCCGGACCCGGTGGTGGACACCACTTTGGGAGGGTTGACACGTCACCCCTCTTTTTCGCAAGCGCTATGGTGCCATGAATTATTTGACGCCTGGCGTATTCTCCACAATACAGAGAGAGAGACTATACATATTTCTCTTCTGTACATAATAGTTACTCACGGATAGATTTATTTCTACTTGAGCAATCCAGCCTCCCTATGGTTTTAAAATCTGATATCTCAGTAATCACTTGGTCAGACCATGCAGCAATAACCTTGACCTTAGCAGAAAAATTTGAATGCCCAAGAGCGTTCGTATGGCGGTGTAACGAATTCTTAATGTCACAACCGAAATTAAGAGCAACTTTAGAGAACGATCTGAAGGAATTCTTTCTGATTAATGCCCCTTCTGCCCCTAGTCCTGATATACTGTGGAACTCTCACAAGGCTTTTATTAGAGGAACGTTCATTCGCCTGGGGCATATAGAAAAGAAAAACAGATTGGCAGAGATGGATAGATTGCTCCACCAGATAAGATCCATTGACAACAGTAATAAAAAGTCCCCCTCTCCATCCAATGCAGAGAAATTGATGACATTACGCCATCAACTGACAGCTTGTTTATTGCATAAATACGAGAAAAATCTAAAACGGACCAAAGCTACATATTATTCTCAGTCCAATAAAGCAGGCAAACTCCTAGCTTCAAAACTTAAACAAAAGAATGCGAAATCCAGAATTCAATTCTTTCACAGTAAGGATGGGGCATATAAAATATACGACCCAAGAGACATAGCTGACGCATTTAGATCATTTTACGAAGGTCTCTATAATATCGCGGAAGACAAAGCGGTAACTCCCCCAACGAGTTGCGACATTGAGCGCTTCCTTGCAGCTGCCCGTTTGCCTAAGCTCACTGAGTCACAACTGGACTCTTTAAATACACCCGTTACTGTGGAGGAGTTGTTGTCGGTTATTAAATCGCTGCCTTCTCATAAATCGACGGGCCCTGATGGCCTCACTAATGAATACTACAAACAATTTTTCGCAATCCTGGAGGACCCGTTGATGTCCTTCCTGGAGGCCGCGATTGAATCTGGTACTCTCCCAAAAGAAAACCAAGAAGCCTTAGTGGTTACGCTGCCAAAACCGGGGAAGCCGGCCACTAGCCCCCAAAATTTCCGACCTATTTCTTTATTGAATTATGACTTGAAAATCTATGCTAAATTAATAGCAACTAGATTAGCAGCTTGTCTTCCGAGTTTGATAAATAATGACCAAGTGGGATTTGTCAAAGGGAGGCAATCTTACGATAATACTAGACACATTCTGAACCTCATGCATCACATTGATTGTAGGAGAGTGGAGGTGGTGATCCTCGCATTGGATGCTGAGAAGGCGTTTGATCGCATTTGCTGGTAGTATGCCTTCTCGGTACTCAGATCTATGGGATTTTCTGGAGCTATCTTGAGAGCGATAGAGGCGCTATACTCTGCACCTTCTGCGAGAGTGTTCAGCAATGGAGTGGTATCGGACCCTTTTCTGATAACAAATGGGACTAGACAGGGATGCCCCCTGTCGCCCCTGATATTTGTTCTTTCCATGGAACCATTGGCCCAAACACTTAGACTAGATACGGGAATAAGGGGCATTGATATAAGGCATAAAACTCATCTTATATCACTCTACGCTGATGATATTATTCTCACCATGTCTAAGCCACAAACATCTATCCCTCGCTTAATGGATACTATTACGGAGTTTGGGCAATTGTCGTTTTATAAACTGAACATGGCCAAATCACAAGCGCTACCTTTGAATGTCCCTCCTTCATTGCTTCATCAGTTGAAGTCGAACTATGACTTTGATTGGAGGGAAGACAATGTCCAATACCTGGGGACCCAGATGACAAAATCCTTAGGGACCCTTTATAGAAGTAACTATATACCAATGTTAAAACTACTACAAGAAGAGACGGAGCGAATGTCAAAAACAGATACCTCTTGGATAGGCAGAGTAGCGGCCTTCAAAATGTTACTGCTACCTAGACTTTTATATTTGTTTCGCACGCTCCCGATATCAATTCTGGTTTCCTTCTTTGAAACAGCACAAAGGGTGATTTCAAAGTATATATGGAATGGGAAGAGACCGAGAGTCAACAAGAGCTTCCTATTTAAGCAAAAGGAGGCAGGAGGGCTGGGAGTTCCACTGATAAGAAACTATTATATAGCCTCGCTGGTTACTCAGTGCGCTAGGTGGAAATCAATGGACACCGCGGTCCCATGGCTACACATAGAGCAGGCATTTATAGCTCCTCTAAAACTGGAAGATGCGCTGTGGTTGCCCTTCTGGAACATTTCAGCTCCTGGATCCTTCTCCCCGGTCATGGTTGCCTCATTGGCGGCATGGAAGTTAATGCACGGGAAAGCTAACCCTATGAAACATTTTCATATTTCTGAAATGCCTCTGTCACTAATGACATGGGTAATCGATGATTTAGAAATCTCGGACTGTGAATCAAGAGGTATTACGCAGATTTCTCACTTATATTCCGACACTAAACAACCTATACCATTTGCAGATATAAGACAGCAATATGGGGTCCCTAATGGTGATTTCCTTAAGTACTTTCAAATATGGCACTTCGTGTCTAAACATCCTGTGACACTTTTGCCCCATAGTGGTGCACTTTTCACTTGGTTATCAACCAAGGTGAGAGGGTTGCGTTTTCTATATGACAGAATGGACGAACTTTCGACCTTTACTAGATCTACCCCATTCCGTTATTGGGAGAGAGACTTAGGGATAGCCATCACCCTAGAGGAATGGCAGCAGGCAATTAGGCTGATCCATGCGTCCTTAAAGTGTAGTACACATATAGAGACAGTCATGAAAATTATCTTACGATGGTATAGGACCCCGACTATGTTACAGTTAGCTGATCCCTCCGAATCAGGGAATTGTTGGAGGGGATGTGGAGGAAGAGGATCCCTTCTCCATATTTTGGGGAATTGCCCCATAATTCAAGGATACTGGGTCAGGGTTTTTGAGATGCTCTCGGAGATACTCGACTTCCGACTCCAATACACCCCTGACCTGGCTATTTTGATAATTGGAATTCCCAATGCACTGAAAGCACACAGAAAACTTATATGCAAAATTTTGACCATAGCCAAATTGATGTTAGTGCAGAGATGGAAGACAGTAGCTCCTCCGCCTATGTCGGATATGTTAATGGCAGTAAATAATACATACATATATGAAAGAATACTAGCACTGGGAAATAACTCCTTCCATAGCTTTGAGAAGATTTGGGAAGCATGGATCTATTCCAGGTTCGCTCTGAAAGAGGACAAAGCTGTTACAGGAAACCCGGGAGGGAGGATGTAGTGCCGTGTGGATGGGGGCTTAGCTTGCTAAGATCGGGGCAGACGGAACAGAGGAGGAGTAGGAAACAGGAAAGGACGAAACTGAGTGTCGATACATACACACAAACAGAGGCCCTATAACCAAGGGAAGGTCGGAAATGAGGAACACGTTCTAGGAGGGATTCATGGTAGCCCGTTAAGTGTGCCCGAAAGTTATTGTTATAGTTATAGTTTACTATGTTAGTATTTTAAATATCTGTCTTATTGATGTATAGCCTGAGAATGTATCTTGGAAGGAAGCATTGTATTATTTCGCAAATTATATTATACTGTATACCAAGGTGCACCACAATATATGTCAATTGTGTTCTTTATCTTATTTTCTTGAAAATGCAAATAAAAATTATTGAAACTAAAGTTCAACAGATGTGGTAACAGATTACATGCTGGGAATGGAAGCAGACATACTATAGGAGATTGCAGGAAAACTGAAATATGCAATTTATTTAATTCAGTTATGGGGTCTCCTCACAGAGGGTCAGCAATTCTTGAATAGTCAAGTCAAGTTGATCCAGCTTGAGGCTGTTGTCTCTCTCTTTCCCAGGAAGAAACCAGCCCTAGGCCACTGTGTCTGTTCACCCCAAGTGACATGCAGCATCAAGCAATGTGTCCCTTCTATACAGTAGAATGCCAGGGCCATACCAAGTGGTGGCTGCTCCTAACTGTGCCCCAGTCCAGTGACACTTGGGGTGTTAGTCCCATAGATGTAGTTCTCATCACAGAACTTGGACCCTGGGTTGGCTCTCTTACCCTCTAAACCCCAATGTTGGTGGAATAAGGGACCAAGTAACTGTGGTCAAATCTGTTGGGTCCCTTGGCTAAGTTATACTTGACTCTTTTGCCAGACAAGACACTATGCTTCTATTGAGGATTGTTTTTGCTTTATGGAGGATCTTTCACAAATATAATTTGCTCCAAAAATTCCTCTTTGATGTGGTTTTAAGCTTTCTTGATATCAAAGAAAATAATGTTTTTTTGCTTTTTCTGCCTGCATTACATTGCCTTTTTGGCCACTGAGCCATTCCCTACACAGATGTTCAATGTTATTTCTCCCTTCACTTACCCCACCCTTTCTTAAATACATTGTCATGTATCATCTTGAACAACCAGGCTCTCACTTTCAGCTCTTTTTTGGCTCCTACTGGCCTTACCCTCCAATGCAGGGTCTTTTTTTCTCCAGTCTCAACTTCAGTACTTTAGAATAATTCCCTCACATCCCTTTATGCTCCAGTTTTAATGTCCATCCTGCCGACTATGCAATGTTAAGATGTGCAGATTGTGGCAACAAAAAGGCATGTGGAATGGATGCAGACACAGGATCTGCAGGTAAACTGGAAAAGTTTATTTAACTCATATAACTTTGTTTCTTATCTACGTGGATATGAAGGAACAGAGTTTCAATACTACATACATAACTTTGGACACCAATATCTTTGACAAACTCCCTGACTTTGGCTTCTACGTGACCACATTGTCCACTTTTGAGCCCTGATCTTGATGTGGTTTTCCACCACATTAACCATTTCAGCTCCCATATGTTAGCCATTTCCTTGCCAAGTAATACCCACAAGAAAATCCCTAGTGACTGTTTTAAAGTAAAAAAACACTGGTGCATATTAGAAGTGCAGTTTTTCGGCATCAAGTATATGAATGCCTTTATTTACATCTAGAACAGATATGCAGTATGTTATATGAATGATATGTAAGAAACAAGAACCTTGTTCTTCTGATGTAAAAGTAGTAACTTCAAGTAAGTTTCATAACCTCTATCTGTAAGCTGAGTAAGCTATTTATGATGAAATGCAAGCATATACATAGATAGATAAATAGATAGATAGATAGATAGATAGATAGATAGATAGATAGATAGATAGATAGATATTTGGAATGAGAAATCTTTTTCTTAATATATTCAGGTTTAAAAATTTCTGCTTCCTGTACTAATGGCACTTTCATTGAAACAGGAAAAACACTGAGGTGTAAGGTTGTACCTTGTCCAAGAAAAATATAGGCACCGCAGCTCAGAGCGCTGTGATGTGGAGCTGCTAATATTGCACTGGAACAGAATAGTGTGGTGCTGGAGTGAAAATTAAATTTTGGCTGGCAACAATTCACATTTCTGTAAAGAACACAGAAAGGTATTTCAGCAGCTAAATCTAACCAATTAATTCCCCAGCACCATGGCAGAGGACTGACATGCTGTAAAAGAAGGCGGGAGATGTCTATTTATGAAAAATCAGATGATCTTTTTTAGGACAATGAAAAGCTTCAAAGTTCTTTTTTAGTAACAGACTTTTAAAACACTTGTTTGCAAAACATCTACATATTCTACAATATTGTAGGTTTGTAACATTCAAAGAGGTTGCCCGTGGATATCATAGAAGGGAATCCCCCACTCAAGACCCTTTTCTAGTCATTTCTTTAATTCTTTATGAGACCACTCCTTTAAATTCTAGTTTTTGAAACATATTAAGACTCTTTATTTAGCACAATACTATGGATGTATTTGAAAGAGCATACATCCCATGCTATGTCCGCACCCGTTTGAACTTCTGCGCCATCCGGCCGCATGCTGAGGCGCAGGAGGCAGGTCCGGCTGTGATTCCTTCCTTTGGGTTCTTCTTGTATTGTCTGAACACTGTCCTATTTCCTCACCTCCTTAATTGATTTTCCACCACACTCATCTCCTTCACCTTGGATCCCTCTGCTCCACAAATAGTTAATTTTAGCCTTATCTGTGTGACTGACAGCCTATCGTCCTATCAAGTCTGGGGTGGGGTTCTTTCTTCCTATTTATTGTTTTGCTTATCTAAAAAATATCTGTACCCCATATCTAAAACGAATATGTCTATGTTCTGTTTATGCTTATTTACATTTTAAATATTTATGAAAATTAATGTTTTATTCATTACGCTTTGTGAATAGACCTGTCTTTATAGTGTACATTTTGAAATGGATCTGTCACTTCTAGGACATTGCCATGTGTAAAGTCACTGTCTGCCACCAATGTTTGTCTAAGGGATTTGCATGGCTGTATGCTTCATTTTGTGCAACAGTTTGCAATGGAAGCTGCTGAAATACCTGAGCTCAGCAATTAAGAGGGGTGTCCACATACTTTTAGCCATACAGTGTATCTTGAAAATATAATATTAACACACGTCTAACTGACTTTTAGGAAAGACAGGTTAATTTCTTAATGCAGTCCTTCTGGTATTCAATGGTATTCAACTGACTGGGGTTCAGCTGCTGAAACCCTTTTGATCTCCTTGTCAAGAAATGTATTATCTGCTAGATCTAAACTAGTCAACTGTAGTTGGTGAAGCATCTAGAAGTAACAACAATTCAGTCATGCAGTAGTGGCCTATGCAGACTCACAGAGCAAGCTGTTAACATTTGTAGTGCATACAAATAGTTACCCTTTGTTGCATCATTTACTGCATAGCTCCTCATTGGCTCTGAAAATCAGAATTTGCATACAAGGCCAAGATCAACATATACAATGCCAATCATCTGCTAAATGTGTGTAAAACTGGACTCTAAGGTATTGGAAATATGCTGTCTGAATTGAGACACATTTCACTATCTGGCAGACTAATGGACAATTCTAGGGTTGTTGAAAGCCCTGGAAAATGCTACCCATAATCCATAGTGCTACTGTAATGTTTGGTAGATGAGGAATAAAAATAATGGCAAAAGACTGTTTTACAAGATTTAGGTCAGGGCCCTTATTTTCAGTGAAGTATAATAATCTTAAAGGGTTTCTCTGAGTTCTTTTTTTAAAAGTTTATAGGTGCTGAAAATGGGGTAGTAAAATAAAAAAAACCTCACCCAGATGACTGTAGCAGTGATGTTCTGTTTGTGTGAGGTTACTGCTGCAACCACTGACAGGCGTCAGCAGTGACATCTTAACAAACAGCAAGTGCAGGGCTGCTTTAACCATCTGGTAAACAGTGCATCTGCACCAGGCTCTATAGTAGTAGAGGTTCCCTCAACCAACCTGAATTGAATGGGACAGTCCTGCATTTGGGGTGCTGTCCCACTTGTCCAAGCAGCAGATAGAGATTTCAACTCTTAGGGTGCAGGTAAAGTTAAATAAAATGGAGCACAGAGCTATCAGTTCTCTGCTCCACTATTCAGCCTTTAGTTAATGATATCTGTGGTAGGGAAGTGCAATGAGTGCTAAGTTGGAGACATTGCTACAGCCAGAGCCTGCAGGGAGCTTCATGGGAGCTCCATGAGTATGACTTTTTAAAAAAAATCTGTATGTAATGTATTCATTGAATAGTCACTGAGAGGGCAGGAGGCATTATGTGGGGACTACTTGAGTGGGACACTATATTGTATGGGCTAATTGACAGGACATTAAATTATATGGGGAGGGTCGACTAATAGGGCCCACTAATGTGACTGAATGGCTTCAGCAAATCCAGCTTTTTAATCCACTTGGCTTCACGCTGTTCAAGCAATCTTTCTCACAACTTCTCCTTAGGGGAGGGATTGGATCTAATGTTATGGAGAGTACCCCTATTATCAGTGTCATCAAGTGTGCCCCAAAACATCCACAAAAAAAAAATACCTTTTGCGAAGGCCAGTTCCCATCAGAGACTGCCTCATTCATCTGTCACTCCGTGCTGCTGTTCTCTGTTCTGTAGTCCACAGTCAGCAGTGCTTTGGCTTTCATCACCATGGCGATGCTAATTGGCACATTATTTGGGCCAAAATGTATATAAAATGTTTGATTTGGTTATAAAAAATATTTCTGGCACAAGTCCTTGAATACTAGGCACTGTTTAAGGTTTAAGATATATATATATATATATATATATATATATATATATATATATATATATATATATATATATATATATATATATATATATACACGTCATATGAAAAAGTTTGGGCACCACTATTAATCTTAATCATTTTTAGTTCTAAATATTTGGGTGTTTGCAACAGCCATTTCAATTTGATATATCTAATAACTGATGGACACAGTAATATTTCAGGATTGAAATGAGGTTTATTGTACTAACAGAAAATGTGCAATATGCATTAAACCAAAATTTGACCGGTGCAAAAATTTGGGTACCCTTATCATTTTATTGATTTGAATATTCCTAACTACTTTTTACTGACTTACTGAAGCACAAAATTGGTTTTGTAACCTCACTGAGCTTTGAACTTCATAGCCAGGTGTATCCAATCATGAGAAAAGGTATTTAAGGTGGCTAATTGCAAGTTGTTCTCCTATTTGAATCTCCTCTGAAGAGTGGCATCATGGGCTCCTCAAAACAACTCTCAAATGATCTGAAAACAAAGATTGTTCAACATAGTTGTTCAGGGGAAGGATACAAAAAGTTGTCTCAGAGATTTAACCTGTCAGTTTCCACTGTGAGGAACATAGTAAGGAAATGGAAGACCACAGGGACAGTTCTTGTTAAGCCCAGAAGTGGCAGGCCAAGAAGAATATCAGAAAGGCAGAGAAGAAGAATGGTGAGAACAGTCAAGGACAATCCACAGACCACCTCCAAAGAGCTGCAGCATCATCTTGCTGCAGATGGTGTCACTGTGCATCGGTCAACAATACAGCACACTTTGCACAAGGAGAAGCTGTATGGGAGAGTGATGCGAAAGAAGCCGTTTCTGAAAGCACGCCACAGAGTCGCCTGAGGTATGCAAAAGCACATTTGGACAAGCCAGCTTCATTTTGGAAGAAGGTCCTGTGGACTGATGAAACAAAGATTGAGTTGTTTGGCCATACAAAAAGGCGTTATGCATGGCGTCAAAAAAACACAGCATTCCAAGAAAAACACTTGCTACCCACTGCAAAACTTGGTGGAGGTTCCATCATGCTTTGGGGCTGTGTGGCCAATGCCGGCACCGGGAATCTTGTTAAAGTTGAGGGTCGCATGGATTCAACTCAGTATCAGCAGATTCTTGAGAATAATGTACAAGAATCAGTGACGAATTTGAAGTTACGCCGGGGATGGATATTTCAGCAAGACAATGATCCAAAACACAGCTCCAAATCTACTCAGGCATTCATGCAGAGGAACAATTACAATGTTCTGGAATGGCCATCCCAGTCCCCAGACCTGAATATCATTGAACATCTGTGGGATAATTTGAAGCGGGCTGTCCATGCTCGGCGACCATCAAACTTAACTGAACTGGAATTGTTTTGTAAAGAGGAATGGTCAAAAATACCTTCATCCAGGATCCAGGAACTGATTAAAAGCTACAGGAAGCGACTAGAGGCTGTTATTTTTGCAAAAGGAGGATCTACTAAATATTAATGTCACTTTTCTGTTGAGGTGCCCATACTTTTGCACCGGTCAAATTTTGGTTTAATGCATATTGCACATTTACTGTTAGTACAATAAACCTCATTTCAATCCTGAAATATTACTGTGTCCATCAGTTATTAGATATATCAAATTGAAATGGCTGTTGCAAACACCCAAATATTTAGAACTAAAAATGATTAAGATTAATAGGGGTGCCCAAACTTTTTCATATGACTGTATATATATACAGTATATATATATATATATATATATATATATATATATATATATATATATCTTTTTCAAATGAGCCTATTGTGTGTAATAATCTACAGAGGATCATCAGTTTTTGACTAATATATGGTTGGGATAAGATTAGAACTTAGTTTGCATATGCATTTGACCTCTGTGGCTTTAACAGAGTGGAGCTTTCACAAAGTGAGGGCTTGTTGAGTACATAGAAGTGGGATGAAAGGTTGCTTTGCTTCTACTAGATGATTCATCAGATGTAAATGAAAGCTTAAAGGCAAATTTATTGGAATGTTATACTTTTGGTATTGGGGTTGGTTGTGCATGAATCACATATCCATAATGGAGTAGATTTAGGTCCATGTTACGTAAGGAAATGTTAGAGAATGTTCCCCTTTACTATTGTGGCACTGTCTCATTCGCCTTTTGATCTAAAAAGATATACAGGTTAAACAATTATGTGAAAGGGATTTTATGTGAATGTTTGATTTCTGGCAGAAACATGGTAGAGCTTGTCAATATGCAGTTTAAGGGGTGTTTAGTTGGAACACTTGAGATAGTTGCCACCAGATCAGGGAAATGAGTGAAATAGCATTGCCAACTGCAAAGGGGGTGAGGTTTGGGAAAAATTAGCCCCAAAGAGGGCAGTTTGTGTGTGTTCCTTGGTGGAAAAGATGCATTGCTGGGTGGGTTGACTAAAGTGTCTAAAGTGTCCCAGGATTTTTTTTTTTTTAAATTGTAATTTTTATTGAAAGGTTTATCCATAACAGAGTATATAAAAAACCAAACAAAGTAAGGCAGCAAGGAGGGGGAAGGCTATCTGCCAAACCCCACATAAGCGGAAATCAAGTACAGTAATCAAATAACAAGGTAGAATATAATAAGGGGGGGGGACAACCACAAAAGACAGGGAGGAAACAGAGGGGATGGAGTGAGGAAAAAGAAGGAAGGAAACCAGGGATCAGCGACCTTGTAAAGTACAATACATGTCCCAGCGAGTCCAGATGGATCTGAAGACATCCAGAGTGTTATTTAAGCTAGCTGTCAGGCATTCGAGACTCCTCACATCCTTCATTCTAGCCAAAAGCTCAGGACCAGAAGGAGGATTCACACTCTTCCAGTTTCTAGCAATGAGGGTCTTTGCTGCAGTACAGAAATACAAGAAGAGCCTAGATGCCTTGCTGTCCAGGTGTCTAGGAAGGAGGTTTAGGAGATAGACGAGAGGGTCAAGGGGGACCTCCTGTAGGAAAAGAGCCCTCGTCAAAGTCCCAACCTCCCTCCAGAAACCCAGAATGAGGGGACATGTCCAAAAAATATGATACAGAGTGCAGTCCCGCAGCACCAGCACCATGGGGGAACCGTTTGATTCAAAGCATGAAGGAGGGCTGGGGTGTGATACCAATACATCAACAATTTGTACTAAGCTTCCCTAAAGGTCACACACTGAGAGGATTTCTGAGCACGAGACCACACAATCTGCCACTGTCCCAGGGAAATGGGTCTGTCAACCGCCTCCTCCCATTTGAGCATATAGCGATGACTAACAGAAGAGCCAGCAGCCGGGAAGGCAAGAAGCTGGTAGATTGAGGAGATAAGGCCCCTAGTGGACATGCCTGCACAGCAAATCTTTTCAAAGGCAGTGGGGAATGATACCTTAAGGGACCCATGGAGAGAGCGGACAAAATGGACCACCTGAGAGTAGTGAAGCAACTCAGTAGCTGGCATATTCGTATTAACCATAAGGTAAGCAAAGGGCCTGAGCTCCAATATCGCAGGGTCAACAATCTCAGCAATCCGGAAAAGACCTGCCTCGGACCACACCTTAACCATAGCAGAAGTCAGGCTGTCTGAGAGGAGGGGGTTATACAATATGGATACCATAGAGGAGTGTGGGGACATCAGGGAAAACTTAGTACAGCAGGCAGACCAAATAGACCTAGTGAAACGAATAGGGACGAGTAGGTAGGAGGAAGAGTGGGCAGGGGGGGGAGCCGACCCACAGGAGCGCATAGGATGCATGTCTGCCAGCCAGAGCTTCTCTATCGCTACCCATTTGGTATATGCCAGCATAGCCACCCAGAATGGGATGCAGCGCAGATGAGCTGCCCAATAATACTGCAAAAGATGTGGGACAGCCAGACCCCCACACCTCCTCCCCGCCAACATTACAGAACAGGGAATACGATATCATTAGGCCTGCCAAATAAAGAGTTGTATAGGAGGGAGATATATGGATTCCCAGGTAGCAAATGGAGGATGTCCGCCACTGGAAGTCGTCATTTCCGCGGAGGAGATGAAGAAGGATATTAAGAGGAAGCCGCTCAGTTTTCGATGGCTTCACCTTATATCCAGAGAAGTCGCTATAAACCTCATGTAAGTGTAATAAGTTAGGGAGTGTAGTATGGGGGAAGGTGAGAGTGAGGAGTACATCGTCAGCAAAGGGAGACTTTAAATTCCCTGTCTCAGACATTAATTCCCCTAACATTAGGGTTCCTGCCGGATCTTGGCCGCCAAAGGTTCAAAGCAAAGGGCGAATATAATAGGAGAGAGGGGGTAGCCCTGTCTAGTACCATTACGAATAGAGAAATAGGAGGCATGAGGGAGCCAGAGAACCCAAATGCCCTCAGAATAAATGTCCAATCTAGGCGATCGAAAACCTTTTCAGCATCCAGGCTCAGAAGAAGGGCTGGGGTAGAGTGATGGTTGGCTACCTCCACCAAGTCCACAGTCCTCCTGGTGTTGTCACAGCCCTGATGACGGGATGAAACCCACTTGATTCTTATGGATGAGTAGGGGGAGCCAAGCATTCAGCCTATTAGCCAGAAGTTTGGTGAAGAGTTTCATGTCCGTGTTTAACAAGGCAATTGGGTGATAATTGGCACAGTCCTGTAGATCCTTACCTGGTTTGGGAACTATTGTAAGGAGGGAAGAAAGCATAGTCGGGGGGATTCGGAGAACCCAAGAGGGAGGAATTGAAGCGAGTCAACAGGTGACTAGACAATTTGCTTTGGAAAACCTTATAGTAATGATAAGTAAAGTCATCTGGTCCAGGGGATTTATCGTTAGAAAGGTCCCTCAAAACCTCCTCCAATTCCTCATTGGTAATAGTAGAGTTCAGGGAGGCCAAAACCTCGGAGGAGAGATGTGGCATACAGCAGTCAGTCAGATAGTCTGCCAACAAAGAATGATCATCAGTGGGGCACAACGCCCGCAGGGAGGGTAAGTTATATAGTTTAGAATAATAACAGTGGAACGCAAGCGCTATAGCGTCAGGATGATGCTGGAGAATGCTGGAAGAATCACGGACAGAATGCGGCGTGGAGGTTGCACAGTGATCCCTGAGCGTCTTCGCCAGCAAGGTGTGAGACTTATTGCCTCGCTCGAAATACTGTTGGCGAGAATACAAGAGAAGTCGCTGCATATGACGGGTCTCCAAATCACGGAGATCCGCCTGGGTCAGAACCAAGCGGTAAAGGACCCCCATGGATGGACGCGACGTCAGGGTAGATGTAAAGGAGGGAATGCGGTCTCGGATAAGTTGCTCCTGAGCCTGCCTATCTCTCTTAAGCCTAGAAGATAACGCGATACAGTGGCCCCTCATAACCTCCTTATGGGCTTCCCAAAGGACTGCAGGGGAGTCTACTGAGCCTAGGTTGTCATGGAAATACTCATTCAGGTGCGTGCGCAGGGCTGTAAGCAAGGTCGGAGACATGAGCAGAGTTTCGTTAAGACGCCAGTGACAGCGACGTGTAGTCACCTGTGTAGAGGACAGAGTGACCACCTCCAGGGCGTGGTCAGATCAGGAGAGAGGGCCAATATCAGCGTCCATAAGCAAGTGAAGGGCAGGGGCATTCCCAAAGAAATAGTCAATGCGGGTGTGAGTATTATGGGGGTGGGAAAAAAAGGTGTAAGAACGTGCTGTAGGATTATCTACTCGCCAAAGGTCGTGTAGGGCATCAACAAATCAGCCGATGAAATTCCCGCGCAAGCTGGGCCTGTTTGCGGGAGACCGAACCCTGAGATATCGCCAAACGATCCACTCGTTCAGAGAAGACCATGTTAACTAACCAAGTTGCCGACGGGAGGGAGCGCAGACGGGAAAGAACCCGACGCAGAAACAAATTAGGGGCATAGATGTTACATAAGACTATTGGGGTGCCATGAAGAAGTCCCTCCAAAATAACAAAATGGTCCCCCGGGTCTATGTGGGAAGCCGTAATCGTAATTGGGCAAAAATGAGAGAGGAGGATAGTTACCTCTGCTCTGCTTCGGTCATGAAAGGGAGAGAAAGCGGTGGGAAAATAGTGTTTAGCAAAATCAAATGTGCATGTGCAGTCAAAATGAGTCTCCTGTGGAAATGTTACATCAGCATGCAGGGAGCGAAGCTCTGTAAGGACATGGCGCTGCTTAGTATTGGAGCCCAGACCCTTAACATTGATTGTCACGCATCTTACCATTGGGACCCAAAAAAGGAGGACAGTAGTAGATTGTAGCAAGCTCACCCACTTCACATGACGCTGGCAGGACTTCCCAGGAAAGGTGGAGCCGCAGGCTGTGGGCAGGAACACGACATCGAGGCAGAATCTCTGGACCAAGGAGGGGAGGTAAGGAAAGTGAGGGAGGAAAGGAGACAAAAACAATCTAAGTAAAAAACATGTACAAAAATACTAGTACATTAAAATAATAACAATTAAACAGTACATCATGGGCGAGGCTAACTCACTCGCCAGGGGTCCAGAAAAGTCAATAAGAAACAAGATAAAATCAGCAACTATGCAATCCAATAGTCCCCTCAGGGGAACGTGACATAAAGGGCTGAAGTGGAGGGCAGTGGGCTCCGGGATCACCGAAAAGGGGAATTTGGAAGGAGAGCCACTGGGACCCCACTCCATCCTGCACTATGAAAATCAAACAATAAACACAGCAAATGGGACCTGTAGACCTAGAAAAGAAACAAGACAAACAGAAAAACTAAGGCAAGCACAATATAAGGCAAAACCAAGGAGAAGAGTAGCATCACTGGGGAGCGTTCCCCTCAAGGACCAGTCTCCAAGCAGGGCCTCTGGGAGGTCGTCGCCACAGGGGGCAGATTGACGTCGCTTGGGCTCCAGTCGGTGCCAAACCAGTGGCGGAGGAGGAGGCGGAGAAATCAGTTCCCAGTCCGTTAACTCTGGCAAGGGGACATCCAGGAGATCACAGAAGAGGGGTAAATCCGAGTAAGAATGGAGCGTAGCAGAGTGACCATCTTTGCGGGCAATAAGGGAAAACGGGAAGCGATAAGGAATTTGATGTTCCTGAAGAATCTGAAGGAGGGGCCAAATATGGCAATGCTTCTGGAGAGTGATAAGTGAGAGATCTTGGTATAATTGCAGTTTAGTCCCATCCAACCTGGGTGGCGGAGTCTGAGAAGAGCCTGAGGCACAGACCTGGGAATACAGAGCTGGCAGCGACGAAGGAGGGGAGCCTTAGCCAGTTAAGGCTGTAGTAGTGTGAGCCAGAATGACCCCCACATCAGAGTGCTCAGATAAGTCACCCTCTTCTGGGCTGGGAGGGGGGGACACAACCACAGGGGACAGCAGGAGAGGTGCCCCAGAGACCTGCTCTGTGGCCACAACAGGGAGCACAGGTTCATCATGAGAGGGAGTCAGAGTAGGGAGACAGGTCTCAGATCCACGTGGAGAGCTGGGACCACCAGAGGCCCATTGGTGCTGCTGCACAGGAAGCGTAGAAGATGGTGGAGGCGGCTGGGGAGACATCCCAGGGTGAGGAGGCTGCAGGAGAAGCTGTCCAGGAGAGATCCTTGGCTGCCCCCAGGCTGATAGAGATTGTTGGTGGAGCGGTGTGTTGGCAGGCAGGGAGAGTGCAGGAGGAGAGAGGCTGTGCTGCGAGCCGTGCGGCTGCAGAGAGGAGGAAGGTGCTGGCTCTATCCAAGATGGCCGCTGCCTCGAGGCAGTCCAGCTCAGTGAAGAGAGCTGCAGAGCCAGATAGCCATCCATGGTGGCCTGGCTCGGGTGCTCAGTGGGTGCTGGGGTACCCAGGGGTACTTTCTTGGGCAGTTGCTTGCCCATGGCGCTAGATGGAGGAAGGCTACAGGTCCAAGTAAACGGCGGCAGGACGGAGAGGGAGAGAGACGCTTAACACTCCATGAACAGCTAGGCCATGCCCCTCGTGTCCCAGGATTTTGTTGCCAACTGTACCCTTTCATTGTTCATTTATCCATAGTTAGTAGTATGTTCCTATGTTCTGCTTTTGGTATTACAAGAGGTTGTAATACTACTATATCTGAGAAACCTGTCTTGCTATTTTTTTTTTTTTTTTTTTTACTTAAAGGGGTTTTTCACCTTGACAACCTTCCTCCAAATTTCATACTAGGGTATCTTGACATCATAGAGAGTGCTCCAGACCCTTCCTCTATGAGTCTGTAAGGGACTTGCTAGTTGTGCAATTCCCTAGTGCTGCTGCTGCTGAAACAAGGGAAGAAGGGAAAGACAGAGACAGTGAGCCCTAAACTCTACCCAACCCCTGTCCCTACCTAATTGCCACAACTGTCCTAATGACAGGGGCAATCCCTTCTCTGAATAAGTGTTACGCAGAACAAGACAAGACAAACAACATAGAAGCAGAGTCAGCTAGCCAAGAAGGCGGTAACAGTCGAGCAACCCAGTACAGAATCGAAATCCGAGAGAATAGTCAAAGGGTAAGCAGAGGTCAGAAGTCAGTAATACAATAATAGCAGAAAGATGAGCTTAGCAAGGACAAAGTCTCAATAGCCAGCCAACTTGTGTGGGCTGATGACCTGTTTATAGGAAGTCCAGAATCTGTCCCAGACTTGATTGGTAGATAGGCTGTCAATCACACAGGCAAGGCTAAGATTAACTGTTTGAGGAGCAGAGGGAAACAAAGGTACAGGATATGGGTGTGGAAGAAATTCAATTACAGAGAAGAGGTAATAGTGCAATGTTCAGACAGAGCAACAAGAACCCTAAGCAAGGAATCAAATTGAACACACCTCCTGTGCCGCAGCGTGCGAGCGGAGGGTGCCGCAGAGACCCGAACAGGCAGAGATGTTACAGAGTCAATGTAGAAGACCACTAACAAAGTGTGTCTCATTTTTGTGAACCAAGTGCATTTACATATCACATGAACATTTATTTGAAGGCTCACATGTAATATTACAAGGGAAATGAGAAGCCAATGACTATTTGTTAGGGGTCTAGGGCCAGAAGAGGAAGCAGTTCATACAGGAAACAAGAAATGTTCCTAAAACTTACACACCCTCACAATAAAAATGTTACATTGTAAGGCTATGTTTACGCCAGTGCCGGAGTCTCCATTGGAGACTCCATTGCAGTTTGCCGAAAATAGTCGGAGGAAACAATCCTGCATGGAGGACTTTTTCCTCTGCTGGTTTCAGATTAAAAACAATGGACACTCGACGAACCCCATTATCAGAGGTGTAGCTAGCGGGGGGCAGCTGCCCCAGGCCCACTGACTCTTTGGGGCCCACCCCGGGGACACCATTAATACATCCTTTATTTCTAACTAGATCGGTGTCTGCAGACAACGTATCCTGCAACTTAACAGTATTGTAAACCGCAAGCCAATACAGGCTTGCGGTTTACAAGACGTTGAGACCACAGATCAATGTCTGCTTCTCAGCACAGGCAGCGCAATGACGTCACAGACATCTTGCGCGTGGACTGGGAGGAAGCGGCGGCTCCATTCATCAGGGTCGCACATAGGTGAGTATGACTTTATTTTGTTTTTTTTTAGCGCAGTTGTGGGTATATTAATAGTATAAGGGGTGGTTAGGAGGGGGAAATATAACTATAAAGGGAGGATTCATTAGGGGGCATTATGACGATGGGGGGGTCATTTATATAAGGGTTATTACATGGTATTATGAATACAAGGAGGGAGGTTATTTATATAAGGGGCCATTAGGGGGCAACATTTATATTAGGAGGTATTATGAACATAAGTGGGTGGTCATTGATATAAGGGGTCATTAGAGGTGCAGTATTTATGTCAGGGGGAATCAGGGGCATAATATGAGGGTCAATTAATTTAATTAAAGTGGCACTTGGGCTTTATTAAGACTAAGGCTCCACGTAGCTGGCTGCAGCAAAAAAAGCGCTGCAGGAAAAACCGTGGCGGTAACATTGTGGTTTTTCCTGCAGCGCTTTTCACAGAAGGTACGCAGAGGTTTCCCCTGTGGACTTTCTGTTTTCAATGCACCTATATGGTATAATTGACATGCTGCAATTTCCAAAACCGCAACGGTTTTGGAAATCGCAGCATGTCAATTATACCTACGGAAATGCCAGCGGTTTCCCTATAGATATAATTAAAGCAGAAAGTCCGCAGAGGAAACCTCTGCAAACTTTCTGTGCAAACCGCTGCAGGAAAAACCGCGATGCGTCGCCACCGGGGTTTTTCCCGCAGCTCTTTTTTGCTGCGGGACGCCACATGGAGCCTTAAGGCATTTTCCAGCTCATTTTTATTGATGATCTATCCTCAGAATAAAACATCAATAAGAGATAAGTGATTCCCCAATGACAGCTGTATGAAGGGGCTATGGCACCTGTTTATATCACTCGCTGCCTGTTTATAGTGACCGTGTGATCATTCCAGTCTTGTCATATAGATGTGTATAGGACGAGGCTGTAGTTACATTACATGGCCGCTATGAAAAGAATGACACTGTGTAAACAAAGAAGGGGTCATGGTGCTTACACAGGTACCACAGTTCTTTCAAACAGCTGATCCTGGGGGTCCCGGGTATTGGAACCCCAATAATTTTTTTTTCCCTTTGTTTTTTCCTTTTTAATTAGGAAACACCTGGGGCATTATTAATAAGGGGCATTATTTTAAAGGCGTGTACAGGGAAGTTATTAAATTAAAGATGCACTTGGGGGTATTATTCATTATGGGGGGTTATATTATATATTTTATAATTGGAGGTAGTAGCAGGATGGGGGCTTTGTGTAGGTGAGGACAATGTGGGTCAGGTGCTTGGAAAAGTGAGGAGCCAAAGATGTCTGTGTTGCAAACTTTACAGAGACTGGAAGAAATGGTCATGGCGGTCCAGATGAAAGAGATGGGGAATGTGAACGATTAGTCAGAGACGTCACCTGTAAGTCACTAAATGTTACTGCCTTGTATTCACCTAAATCGTCTGCAGAGCCCTGTGTAGAGGCGCTATATACCACTGTATGCTCACCGTATACTGATAGTATCAGTATACGAACATGTCCAAGTTGGGGGCCCACTTGGACATGGTCGCCACTTCCCCTGTGCTGAACCCCTAGTTACGTCTCTGCCCATTATAATCAATAGGGTCCGCTGGCTCTGTGTATAACTGCTATTTTAGCAGTTAGTCTTTCCATTGTTCCGGTCCCCCGAAGGACCAGAATAACATAGAGTCAGTGCTAGTGTGAACCTAGCGAAAGTCCAAAAAACAGTGTTTCATACTTTAGTCCCAGTTTATTAAAAACACTTGCATATAAAAAGTGAATGCATTATTTTTATTTTTACAAATGTTCTATTTTATGCAGTTACCCAAATTTCTATTACTACTATTTTTTTTAATAGCAAAGAGATTATGCATGTAATCTGTATGGATAATTTGTATTCTACTTTGTCATTGCTATTTTACAGCTGGGTGATTGTAATCTATTTTGGCCTTTGGATGTTTTCTTCACCTCAGCAAATGGGACAGAGTAAGATACATTACCACAGCATCTACATTGGGACTAGCAATGGAATGGAAAATTGAAAGTGCATGGTTACACTTGACAGAGGGTCAGACCAGACAAATCATTAATATCCATAGTTGGATGATTTGTGGTAAGATCTTTATTTGTGGTAAATTTTAAGGTTATAAGGCGTACTATTAGATGATGTAAAATAGCCGCAATAAAGTGCACTTATGAGGATCTTCTGGCCTTAGTACCCTATGTTCCTATGAGACCATTTTCTTTGCAATGTTCTTAAAGGCTGATTTGCCTTTTTGGCTGACATTGTGGCTCCACAGATTTCAGTAATCCAATAACGCACATGACCTCTAGTTATTAGAAGCCGTCCAACCAACTTCTTTAAAAGAAATTATCTTGGGACTGAAAAAAAACCTTTTGACTGCAAATTTTAAGGTCTTCACCGGGAATACACAGGTCATACTCATAGAGTATAAGTGTGAGTAATGTGGACGTTGAAACAGTAGAAGGGTGAGGTCTCTGTTATCAGGTCAACTACACAAACAAATGTTGTGGTTTACTCTTGGTTAATATGAACCCACCCTATGAACTCAGCGCTCAAGAGCAAACCGTTAACACAATTACTTGAAAACCACATAAATATCAGTTTAAGATAGAGAAGGGTTTGCCTAGTCATGTTAAAGAGATGGCATAAATAGGTGTCAGCTCATATCTGGCAGCATTTGCATTAAAAGTTAGTGATGAGGCCAGCAGTCAGATCATTTTTTTCTTAATCCATGCTGCAGAACATGTCTGGAGCATAGGAAAGACTTGTACTAATTCTTATCGCCATTATATCAGTTTGGGAACTTACACGTATGCAGTTTAATAACACTAATGTCCATGTGGACCTTTGTGTGAGTTTCCATGAATATGATAGTAACATATATACAATTGGCAAACAAAAAAAGGGGTGATGAAAAAAAGAGAGAGAGGGCAGAAAAGCATCTGTTCTTGGGTGACTCAGTGAGCAGAATCACCTTCTATGGCTGCAACTTTCCAATGTACCTTAATATGAGAAGCCATGGAGTATTGTCTAACAAATGAGATATTTTACATACTAACAGAAGAGAAACATACTGAACAGTAATAGGTTTTATATATACTTTAACTAGTTCTGGACCACCCGTTGATTATACACGTCCGGTCGGTCCACACTTAACCCTGCAAGGACGTATCTATCTATCTATCTATCTATCTATCTATCTATCTATCTATCTATCTATCTATTAATCTATCTATATACATATGTCCTTGCATGGTTAAGCAGCTGCACAAAATAATATAGCTGTTGCATGTTACTACAGCTGGACCTCCCATAGGGAAAGGAGGGATGTTTTATTACCATGTTTGCATTGTTGAGCGCTGAAAATAAGAAAAGTTAAAATGCCTCCCCAAAGGTCTATTATGATGTTATGGGGGGGCACAATGTGAATAAATAAATGAATAAATGAAGTATAAAAAAAAAAAGCGCCATTACCGTGCCCACATCACAGGTTCTAGCCCTGCTCCTGGTCACACAACAGTAAATGTCACATACATAAAAATTACTGTAAAGGAGAGGGTAAACTATTTTAAAAATTGCCCTTTGTGTTATTAAAAAAAAAAAAAAAAAAAAGAAAAATGTGAAAAACAGACACATAAAGACCCAAAATTATATGAATAACCCATAACCCGAAGGAAAAAAAAATTATAGCCCCCCAAAACCACATGTATGAAAAAAACAAAAAATGCGTTCGCTCCTGAACCAGGGAAAACAGCCCAGTCCTGAAGTGGTTAAATTGCTTGTTCACTTTGTAGTAGTTTAATTTACAGCAATCAAAGAGTTACCCCCCCCCCCCCACTAATGTACATTGTCAATATAGGATGTCCATTGCCAGAATTTGTATGCACTAGCTTCACAGCACTGACATCTCTGAAAGGAAAATTATAGTTGGCAACATTGAAAATAGTAAGCAACTAATACTGTAAGGATGTTATGTTATTAGTCACTTTTTAATATAGTCAGTCATTTGTCTGTTTAGATTTAATAAGCCTTTGAACTACCTTTTTTTCATTGGGAAAGGAAGATATCGCCGTCAGGCCTGTAGACAGGAACCACTGTATCTCAAGTAGATTTGCTTAGCACTGAACCAGGAAGGCAGAGTCCATGCTGCATTTCCACTGTATTCAAGACAGATTCAGGTCTGGACAGACAATGATCAAAAGTCTGGGTTCATCAGAATATTAGAGATCAAGCATCCTTGTGGCTCAGATAGGATGTGGCAGTTCAAGATGTTACACACAGTCTTTCTGTGTCAGTTTTTGCTTCAGTTTTCTGTACCAAAGCCAGAAGTGGATTCAGCAAAAAGAAGTTTAAGTCCTTCTTGTCCCCATTCCTTCTGAACTCACTTCTGGCTTCGGCTCCAAAAAACTAGCAAAAACTGACAGAAAAAGACTGCATGTGACACCATCCTTAGGCGAAGGCCCCAACATTTTTGGCTGCTGCGGAAAACCAGTGTGCTATGGACCCTATGGACCTCAACGACTACAGACCTGTAGCACTGACATCCCACCTGATGAAGATCTTGGAGAGATTGGTTCTCACACATCTCCGCCCTCTAGTGAGCCCTGCTATGGATCCCCTCCAGTTTGCTTATCGGCCGGGCATTGGGGTAGATGATGCCATCATCCACCTTCTGCACAGGGCTCTGTCTCACCTGGAGAAACCAGGGAACACAGTGAGAATAATGTTCTTTGACTTCTCCAGTGCTTTTAACACCATACAGCCCAGGTTATTGAGGGACAAGCTGGGCCTTGCTGGAGTGGACCACCACCTCTCCAACTGGATCCTAGACTACCTCACAAATCGACCTCAATACGTGAGAGCCCAAGACTGTGTGTCAGGTACCGTGATCTGTAATACGGGGCACCTCAGGGTACGGTTCTCGCCCCTTTCCCCTTCACACTGTACACTGCAGATTTTAGGTGCAACTCATCCAGCTGCTACCTACAGAAGTATTCTGACGACTCTGCAATAGTAGGTCTCATCACAGATGATGATGACAGGGAGTACAGAGAACTGAACCAGGATTTTGTGGACTGGTGCCACCGGAACCACCTGAAGATTAACGCGGGGAAGACCAAGGAGATGGTGGTGGACTTCCGCAAAGGCAGAAGCCCTCCTAAACCAGTGGACATCCTGGGGACGGGCATCGAGATTGTGAACACCTATAAGTACCTGGGTTTGCTCCTTAATAATAAGCTGGACTGGGCAGATCATATGGAGGCCCTGTACAGGAAGGGCCACAGCAAGCTCTACCTGCTTAGGAAACTGAGAGCCTTTGGAATCCGGGGGGCACTTCTTAGAACTTTCTTCAACTCGGTAGTGGCATCAGCCATCTTCTTTGGAGTGGCCTGCTGGGGGAGCAGTATATCAACCAGGGACAGAAATAAACTTGACAAGCTGATTAGAAAGGCCAGCTCTGTCCTGGGGAGCCCACTGGACCCAGTGCAGGTGGTGGGTGACAGAAGGATACTGTCCGTGGTGAGCTCCATGCAGAAGAAGAAGTCCCATCCCATGCATGAGACTGTGATCGCGCTGAGCAGTACTGTCAGTGACCGACTGCTCCACCCTAGGTGTGAGAAGGAGCGCTATCGGAAGTCTTTCCTCCCCACCGCGGTTAGGCTGTACAACCAACACCGACCTAAGCGGAGATCATTACCCACAGAGAACTGAAATATCTCTCTGCCTGTTAAATCCCCCCCCCCCCCTCTGCTACGCCCTATCTGTCTGTCTGCTATTAATGTAATGCCTCTCACCTTGGAACATTCCTGTACATGTTGTATTTGTATTTGTATCTGCTTATCTTATCTTATCTTTGCTGCTGTAACACACTGAATTTCCCCATTGTGGGACTATTAAAGGACTATTATTATTATTATATTATTATTATTATTACAGCACCAGCAAAGTGAATGAGATCCGCACATTGTGACAAAAAAGAACTGTGGAAAAGCTGCCTTTTTAGAAACATACTTTTTTGAAAAATGCAGTATGGTAATTTTAGCTGTGGAATCGTAGAGTAAAACACAGCAAGAACTCAATGAAAAATGCTGTGGAAAAAAAGAATGATGCCTTTTTTTTTTCACTGTGTAGGGTTAGAGGATAAATACCTGATTGGTGGGGGTCCTTAGAATGCATCAGCCTGAATGTAAACATGTCATGTCAGGTGGTGGATGACGCACACATTCACGTCAGTGGACACGTCAAAGATAGCTGAAGTAACCTCTGCAGACTTTCTGTGAAAAGCGTTGCAGGAAAAATCGCAATGCGTTGCCAGTACGGTTTTTCCCGCAGGACTTTTTTGCTGCAGCCTGCTACATGGGGCCTTAGCCTTAAGTAGGTATAAATATTAGCCATAGGCTGAGCACCAACAACTGACATTTGCTTGTAAGATATCATTCTTCTGCACTTGTTCTGTGCTGACAGTGGTGGCAAAAAGGGATTGTTGGTTGTACATGTAAATAAGTATTGCTGTCTATGCAAGTAGAATTGTGTTGCCGTTGTAAATCCTCAACCCCCATGTACCACACATGCTTGAAGCAGCAACCAAAACACAGAGGTGTAGCTAGGTTTCTTTTGCACCTAGAGCAAAGAATCATTTTGGCATCCCCCCATCCCCTGTTCAACTGCAACATGGACCCATTTCCGTCCAGCCCAGCATTGTGTGTCTTCACCCTTATGTGAGAAAAAAGCATTTTGGTAATTGTTTTTTCGAATCAGAATCTAAACTGATCAAGTTTGATCATAATTCAGTAGATGATCATTCAGAACTCCAGAGGGACTGGAGACTAAGCAGTCAGAGAGCTCTTCTCAGAGATTTGATGTTGAATGGCAAAAAGTAACTTATAATATATAAGAATGCATGCAAAATGCAGAGAGAATAAGTTTTATTTAAAACCAATTACAAAATACTTAGTATCTCATAATAGATGCAATTAAAAAAAGTTGTGCCTCGGGGCAACGCTTTTGGGCCATATAGTGACAGTAACCTCAGCGTGACCTAATCTTTTGGGATATGAGATTCTGAACTGAGGTTAGCTAAAGGTTATTTCCTTCAAGGGCTCACACACCACAGATTCTTTTTTTTATGGAAAATAGTGGGAAATCCCACTATTTTCTCAGGAACAGGTAGGCCTCAGATCCTGATTGATAAAAATACATGATCACGTGTGCCCCCTTAATAAGTGGCATCAGCTCTGTTCCATAAGGGTTTATGTAAAAAGTTCCTGGTAGATTTGTTGGTATGTAGCTTTATTCTATCCTCTATCACTGGGATAGCATGTCAGAAAATTAAGGACATGACCAGATATGCTCTACAGCCTAGCTGAGAGTTGTCTGATGTAAGTCCATTTTAATCATAAAGAATTTCTGTTGGATTGGATTTTCTGTCTAGTTTTCTCCACCAGGTGAAGGTCTTTAATGGTTGTGCATTTGGATACGATCCTAACTGAATGCGCTTGGATGGCTTCGGTATTCATCCCACTGGAAAAAGTTTTAGAATCCTGCCTGCTGAGCTAAAAGACGCTTACTGAGATTACAGGATAGTGCAGGGGTAGGCAACCTTTTTTGTTCGGCGTGCCGATTTTGATTAAAAAAAATCAAAGTTGAGGTACTCGGAGTGCCGGTCAATAATTGTAAGTCTGACGACCCCTGCACACGGTATTATGTCACATAGCGGCCCCTGCACACGGTATTATCTCACATAGCGGCCCCTGCACACGGTATTATAATAATAATAATAATAATAATAGTCCTTTAATAGTCCCACAATGGGGGAATTCAGTGTGTTACAGCAGCAAAGATAAGCAGATACAAATACAAATACAACATGTACAGGAATGTTCCAAGGTAAGAGGCGTTACATTGATAGCCGACAGACAGATAGGAAGTAGCGGGGGGGGGATTTAACAGGCAGAGAGATATTTCAGTTCTCTGTGTGTAATGATCTCCGCTTAGTTCGGTGTTGGTTGTACAGCCTAACCGCGGTGGGGAGGAAAGACTTCCGATAGCGCTCCTTCTCACACCTAGGGTGGAGCAGTCGGTCACTGACAGTACTGCTCAGCGCGATCACAGTCTCATGCATGGGATGGGACTTCTTCTTCTTCATGGAGCTCACCACGGACAGTATCCTTTTGTCACCCACCACCTGCACTGGGTCCAGTGGGCTCCCCAGGACAGAGCTGGCCCTTCTAATCAGCTTGTCGAGTCTATTCCTATCCCTGGTTGATATACTGCTCCCCCAGCAGGCCACTCCAAAGAAGATGGCTGATGCCACTACTGAGTTGAAGAAAGTTCTAAGAAGTGCCCCCCGGATTCCAAAGGCTCTCAGCTTCCTAAGCAGGTAGAGCCTGCTGTGGCCCTTCCTGTACAGGGCCTCCATATGATCTGCCCAGTCCAGCTTATTATTAAGGAGCAAACCCAGGTACTTATAGGTGTTCACAATCTCGATGCCCGTCCCCAGGATGTCCACTGGTTTAGGAGGGCTTCTGCCTTTACGGAAGTCCACCACCATCTCCTTGGTCTTCCCCGCGTTAATCTTCAGGTGGTTCCGGTGGCACCAGTCCACAAAATCCTGGTTCAGTTCTCTGTACTCCCTATCATCATCATCTGTGATGAGACCCACTATTGCAGAGTCGTCAGAATACTTCTGTAGGTAGCAGCTGGATGAGTTGCACCTAAAATCTGCAGTGATAATGGTGATAATACTAGTGATAATTGCAATTACTATTATTTTAGCATGTAACAGATATCACTAGAGAGGCGGGCGGCGTATTTTACTCTATAAAGATCAGGTATGGACAGGACAGAGACAGTGAAAAAATGTAAACTTTATTGGTGACTTTGTGCATGTGTTGTGTAAGTGTTTGGTGCGACACTTCTGGCGCTGCGACCTGGACGATGGTAAATGTCTGGGTCACAGCGCCAATAACTTCCTGATTATGTGATTAGGCTCAGAGGGGTATTACATCATCCCTCTATGTGACTATCAGAGAGCAAAAGTACAGTATGCTCTCTGATTGATAGGAGAAAGGATAAGGATGGAAGTCTCTGCTACCCCCCCCTGGGGTCATCTGTAGCTTATGCACAGACAATGATGAGTTAACATTGTCTATGCAGCTCCTCCTCCCCCTCCTTCCTTAGCTCTAAGATGCTGCCTGACACAGGAGGGGGGGGGGACACTTTTAGAGCCCCATTTCTAAGGATCTATTAGGGCCACAAAGATGCAACTGGATTCATTTTAAAGATGAGAATCTCATCTTTAAAACGATGCCAAGATCTCCATGATTGACCTTACACATTCAGAGCGATTCACTGTTAAAACAATGTCGGGAATTGAGATCTGCATTGGGATTTCAATGCCGAACATCGTTTTCACCAGCGAATGGCTCAGGATGTTTAAGGACGATCATGGTGATCTTGGTATAATTTTAAAGATCAGATTCTCATCTTTAAAATGAATCCAAGTGTTTCTTTATAGCTTTAACCAATCCTGAGCAATTCACTCAGGTACAGTAGTGAAGCCGGCAATTACAGCTTCACTACTGTACATAGACTGCAGACGCTGGGTGATGCCGCATCCATCTTCACCCAGCGCTAATGAAATTTTAAGGAAGCCGGATGGAAAAACGCTGCAGGTAACGTTTTTCCATCCGGCTGAGGCACATATCCAGCGCCAGAACTGATGCCTCTTGTGCCAGAACCGATCCCATAGAAAACTATGGGATCCGTCCTGGCATCAGTTTTTCCTACAGCTTGTGTGCACCACACTGGAGGGAAACTGATAGCTGCGCTGGACATATGTGAACACACCGCTGCCGTGCCAGGGAAATAAGCCTCGCGCCACTCTTGGCACGCGTGCCGGGGGTTGCCGACCCCTGGGATAGTGGATAGTTAAAATATTCTCTGACTTTATGGGAGAGACATCTAAAAGTATTCTAAGTTTATATTATTGATTTCTTCCAGTGTATAAGCAAGCCTGGTTCTAAGAAATGGCTCACAGACTGATATATATGAATGTGGAGGACGTTTGCTTTCCAGATGCTTCTAAAAGATGTTAATAATATTATCACTGTAAGGAGGCTATCAGAAAGGGGTCATTTTTTTCTTTAAAGTGTACCTCCAGTAAACAACTTTGCATAAATGACTAGTGAACTTTGTAATAAAGCTTATTTAAGAGCTGTTTCCTTCAGCATTTTTCAGACTATTTACTACTTTTTACCTACAGGTCTATGAAGTGGGGATGGGGAGAAGGCTGCTGGAAAAGAAACTCAAATAATTGCTGTTGCTTGCTACACTCTGCCCAGGGGTGAACCTAACCTCTCTGATACCTGAGGCGACCTATAAAAAGCCCCCCCAACACCCGACCTAGCTATCATAGGTTCCGTGATGGGGCCCCCCTAAATAAAATTGTAGGCCACATTCCCCCCATTTGCTGATCAAAAAATCCCCTTATTTGGACAGCATACAATATAATGCCCCCTTCACTTTCCCTCACAGTATATTATCCCCTTTACTGACCCACTCAAAGTATAACACCCCTTTAACTGGCCCCCATGCAGTAAAAAAAAACCCTTTTACTGGACCCCACAATGTATAGCGTCCCCTTTACTGACACCCACAGTATATTTCCCCCTTTACTTGTTCCCATACAGTATATTGCTCCCTTTAGTGGCTCCTAAACCCTATATTGTCCCTTTTCAGTCCCCCACACATACTGCCCTCTTCACTTTGGACCCCACACAGTATAATATTACCCTCTTCTTTTTGGCTCCAACACAGTATACTATCCCTTTTTTGACCCCACACAATGATATGGTAGACTTAGATTTGACCCAAATTTTCCAAAAGTTTCAGGCTCAGTTCAAACCTGAAACTTTTGAGGTTCACAACCCACAAAGCACTATTATATTCTGGGGTTTCTAGAGTATAAAAAAGGAAGTCCTGGGGGAGCTAAGGACAGATAACAAACACTTATACTCACCTTGCCTTTCCTCTCCTGGGCATCTTAGTGGCAATACCGGAAGTCCACTTCAGGCCTCCATCTGATGTCACGCATCACAGGGTTATTGGTGATTGGGTCAAAGCGGTCATGTGGGGTGCGCCGAATGTCAAACACAGCACGGAAGAGGTCTGAAGGGCACAGCTGGATGCCCAGGAGAGGTGAGTATAACTGTTTGTTGTTTTTACTTAAACTCCCCTGGTGCCGCACAAGTTTGTCTGCTACCTATTCAATTATTCGTAGTGGACGATCTTTTACTCACGATCCCGGTGTTCATTTTATCTCGGATCTAGGGAATATATTGTAAAATATTACAATATATTATACAGGACAATTCATTGATATTGTAGAATGCCTATGGCAGCCCATAATAGAAGTATAGTAAAGATGGGCTTGGGAGTCTTCAAATCTCACTTGGTAGGGGGAGGCGGTGAACCGGAAAAACATGGTGGCCACTGATGATCAGATTCCACGGGCACATTTCGCCAAGACATGTGGATGGTTGGCAATCAGAAAGGATTTTGATTACAGGCATTGCTGTTGTGTCTCCACTGAGCAGATGCCATATATAAACTGCTGACATCCATTGTATTTTTACAACAGATGTCAGTAAGGGGTTATTTATGCTGCTAATTCCGATGTGTACCTGAACGTACAGTATATACAAGTAAACAACTATTTTCTGTTGCGACAAGTGTGTGAGAATGTATTTCAGCTATATTCAGGCTGATTGTCCGACTACAATACTGTAACACTGATAATCACTACATTACAGAGAATGGGTTAAGGAAAACCAAAGGGCCCTACACCCAGTTTTTGGTGTAGGCCTTACGTAAGACATTACAAGTCTATAAGCCTGCTAACACTGGCATACCTAAAGTCCTGTGGGACCCGACGCAAACTGTGAGCGAGGCCCCTTACTTCATCCCTACAGCTTATTCTTGATAAGTGACAGTTACAGGTGCTGCAGCTGTGTCCCATAGATTTGAATGCAACACAGTTATAGTACCAGCAACCGCTGTTATCAAGAATATGGTGGCTAATCAGCACAGCACCCGACATGTAAACAATGCTGGGATCTGCACTCTTTGGGAAACAGCTGCTCTGCAGGGGTCCTGACAGTCAGACCATTGCTAATCTAAAATTGATTGCCTTTTGAAGGGACTGTGGCTGTTGTGGGGTTGCCATGACCTCTTCACTGTTTACATCACACCATCTGTTTTATAGTGGATTGTGCTGTAATTACAGCCTGGTCCATCCACTGAGGGTCCCTGCTCCAGTCGTATGACAGGGGTCAAGGAAGACTGATACCCTGACTACTGTCTCCCTTGCCATCATTGGCAGAAGAAACAGGCACTGATCTCTGCAGCCTGGAAAGTTCAGGCAGCACTGATCTCTGCTGTGGGTGATGTATTGTCTTTACAAGGGAGACAGAGTGGTAGTGGTCAGAGTATCAGGCTTTGCTCGACTTCTGTCATGTTGCTTCTGGGCTCCAGCCATCTACAGATTGTCACATGCCCCCTACTCTTTTTGGCCCAGTTGCGGTTGCACCCTCTGTGACCACAATCATTATCCCCTACCATCCAGGATAAAGCTTTCATGAATGCCTACCAGTTTCAAAGAAAAACATACAGTAGCATTACAATGTTTAAAGTACTGTGATGTATATAGATGATACTGCTTGGTAGTGTATTGTAATGTAGAGGGGTTTTTTTTTTGTGTGCGACAAGTTTTCCATCAGATCATCAAGTTCTTTTGGAACAAATGGCGATAATAAAACTCTACATTGCACAGACTGTTCTTCATGTCTGTGAGTCAAATGCTTTATACTTACAGTAGTTGACATCACAGCAAAGAAGGGGTGGTATTTCGTCTTTCTCTTTTGGCAGTTTCCTAGTTCTCTGAACAGATTGCTGCATAAGCTTGACTACTTTCTCTGCATTGAATAGATTACGCTTTTGACCCTCCACTTCTTCTTCATTGGTAACTGTGGTGGTATCGGAAACCAATATTACTTTCACCTGGATCAAAGCTGTTGTCATGTTAAAGGGGGTCTACAGGCATGCAGAGCTCCACTTTGAATGCCCTTTGCACCCTGGACATGGAGCCGCTATTTTGCTTTTAGGAGATCTCCATATACTTAAATTGCCTGAACAAGCTTAGATTGCATTGAAGAAATTAAGCTTTTGACATTCCTCTTTCTCTGAGTCTAAGATCACATCTGTGCCAGGTTATCCATTGGAGGGCCTGAACAATGGATAGGCAGACCACTAAAATAGCAGATACATATACAATGGGGTTCATCTCGTGTCCATTGTTTTTAATCTGAAATCGACAGTTTGTTCTTACTATGAGTTACTTTAGTTTACAATTAGTGGAAAATTATAATACGTGCAGGCATGTAACTAGGAGAGGTTGGGCTTCATAGCAATCTTCGAATGCCTCCCCTTCCTTGAGCATGAATAAACCAAACCAATTGGCTCATTTCCAATAATAATAAATGAAACAAATATAAAAACACTGCTAACTATTCAGTATGTACAATGTCTTCAGTCAGATCAATATCTTGTCTTAATCACCACTTGCTTTATAAAACAAAAGATAATATACAATTGTCTACACTTATGAGCTTCAAGCTCAGCAAAACATAGGTTACATTTGGCATTTTATTTACACCTTGTATATTAATATGAGGACTGCAAAGCAAGACAGATTAAAGTGTGTAGCTGTTTAGTGAGACAACTTGGGTGGAATAAAACAGAAAGTGTTAGCAGATTAATGCCAGAAGGGCATACATTTGACTGGGGCAGGGAGCAAAGTGGCTCATGGGACAATGTATTGGCACTAAGTTAAGGAACTGGACATGTGTTTTTGTTTTTAATGGCTAAATATGCCTGTGATAGTGAGAGCATTTTCTGGCAGTGATGGATTTTAGTTGAGTAACTTATTTTGTAATTGCAATGTATTTTTCTTACTTGTAATGTTTCAAAACTAGCAGGGAGAGAGATGGAGGAATGTAAACATGGCTGAAGAGTGCAGTTAACATAAGTCTCCCGGGATGTCTCCTCCTTTACCCAACATCTGAAATCTTTTGCCCACACAATCTCTCTTGATGATAGAAATGCCATTCTCTGTTATCTGATAGTCCAAGGTTATATTTCCCTATATTATATGATTTATCATTTGCAGTCTCAGTTTGGTTTTTGACAGTGTTTTTAATTTTTATTGAAGCTGCTCAATACACATGTGCAAAGATTTTGGACACTCTCAAATTGATTAGAAACTTTATTTAGCATATTAAAATGCTCAGTTTATCTCAAACATCAAACATGCCATACGAAATAGTTAACACTGGCCCATGGTTTAAAAGCATTTTGTTCAGCATTACATATTATACTGAAATTGTGCACTGTAACAGGATCAGAAGCTCTCAGCTAAGTGCTATAGCTCTGCTCAGCTCTTCTAAGGTAGATGGCGTAAGCAATCTACAGGCTCATATGAATGTATACACAACTAAATCTACCCATCTGAGGAGCACTGAGCAGAGCCTCTTGTTCAACTGAGTGCTTCTGTCACAAAAGTTTTATGAAATAGTAGTTATTCTGATATCAAACAATAACGGTAATGTATTTTTCTATGCTTTCTCTGACTAAGAATATTGAAATTATGAATTTTCTATTCATTGTAATTTTAGTATACAATGAGACGAATGATGTAGTTTTCAGCTTTCAGAAAGTACAGGTGGAATTTATTAAAAACTAGAAACAAAATTAACACAGAAGTGTTGCTTATATTGAACATTGCTGTTACAAATGTCAATTTTTTAAGAATTCAAGTACATAGTAGAACTATGGTAGACAGTATGAAAGACACTGAGTACTCTAGTATGGAGCCTTCATGCACCATTATGAAGCTCCATCAGGCACTGTAGATATTCACTCCTGTAAGGGTACGTTCACATATATCAGTCGCATCATTATCAGTTTTTTTTTTTGTCCCTTAGTCATTACAACTAATGCAAAAAGTGATGCGAAAAAACATCAGTTGTCACCAGGATTTTTTTTTTCAGATTTCTACTCTTAAACCATAAGTTGTCATCAGCAGTCATCAGTTGTCATTTTACCATAATGGTCCATGAGGCATGATGGAATTCCGAGGCCAATAGAGTAGGGGTACTCAACTACTTTTAGTAAAGATCCATTGATGGTGCTACGCCATCAAGTAAAGGTCTGAACTGAATAGCAGCTAAACATGTCCAGTATTTACAGTATTTTTTGGAAAAAGAAGTGTCTGACTATAAGACACACCAAGTTTAGACAAGAAAAATTAGGTGGGGGACAACTAACGTGCCATTATACTGTGTGTGTGGGGCAATTAAGTTGGAATTACACTGTGTGGGTGGTGACTAATGTGGCATTATACTGTGTGAGGGCACTAACATGGCATTATACTGTGCAGGAGGCACTAACATGGCATTATACTGTGGGGGCACTAAGGTGCATTATACTGTGGATACACTAATGAGACAATAGTGTCCCCACACAGTATAATGCCCCATTATTGTGCCTCCAAGCAGTATGCTCCTTAGTATCCCCCACACCCACAGTATGATTCCCCATTAGCACCCCCCCCATACATAACTTATATTAACAACGGCCAGGAGGAATATTCACCTCCCGCCCACTATCCCCAAGCCCTGAGCCCTTACACTAAGTGATAGCAGGGTTCAGTAATTATCACTGCTGCCTGCAAAAAAGCCAGAACGTGTGAAGACAGCAGGGATGTTTACCGATCCTTGCTGCCACTAGTGCAAGGGATCTAGGCTTGGGGAGGGACAGCATGCCGGAGATGAAGGTTTCTCCCACTTGTTGTCATAATGAAAATGTCGGGGGTCCTGCTCCGGTGCAGTAGTGAAGCCGGCAATTGCTGGCTTTACTACTAGATAAGTGGGGGTTTGGGCCACAGCACTACTGTACATAGATGGACTGCGCAGAACCCCAGGTGCTTGACTAGGCTGAAGCTGCTCCCACCGTGACTACTTAGGTAAATTTGCATATGACTTTTTATGCTTTCAAACATTTAGAACTTTTCTTTGCTGCAACAGAAAGATTACAGAGGGGCACCAATGGAAAGGTAAGTACTTGATCCTGCACATGATGGGGCCTAATTATGGTGGTAAAAAACACCTGATAGTTTCCCTTTAAAGCTTCCCTCACAATTTGCTACCCTTGTAAATGCCAACATCCAGTGCATGTGTAAATCCATTTCATGACCACTTATTAAAATTATTATTGAAAATGTCCCATCATGGAGCATTAAAACCCACATGGCTCAAGAGCTGAGTCACTGTTACAACATTTATCCCAAAACTTCCGTTCATTTTTTGAACATGTCCTTCCTGATAATGATGGTGAAGTTTACACCATAATTGATGTTATCAACAATTATAACAAACCAATTGTGAGTCCTAATTGCTAACAGTACATTTTGTGTCTGAGATGTGCATCAATATCCAAAAAAGTATTTTATTTTTTGCAAAACACTAAATTGAAGCCCGCAGGTACAGACAGAATTACACTCCAAATATTATTTCTTCCAATATAAAAGGTCAGTATGACCTGCCTGCGTTATAGCGTGTATTACGGATGGAAAATATCACAAAAACAAACATTGCCTATGCTTCATTTCAACTGCTGGTACTTAATTATATATGCCTGACAATGTAAAATTGACTCTTGGTTTCCATCTTGTTTTCTCATGGACGCTGCATTACTGTGCCCATTAGTCTTAAATTCTGAAATGTATCAGTTTATTTTGATGTAAATACATTTATTTCCATAAGCTGTTTTTTTCATGTTTATGCTTTTACCCAAGATTTATGTATTTAGGGATACTACACTTACAGATTAAAAAATAGTTACTGTGTAGAAGTTATAACAAACACTGAGGAACCAGCAAAATTTTATAATAAAAATAGAGGTTTTTGCATTCTAAAATGCATGCCAACATAAAGCCATTGTTTGAGCGCATTTTTCTTTCCTTTGTCATGTGGGCCCCTTTTTCTCAAAATCAGTAACAGATGACAGATGAAAAACCAAAAGTACAACCAGCTTTTTTTTTGCTTCAGAACAACATTGTATCCTATTGTCCTTGAATATTATCTACACTATATGGTCAAAAGTATTGGAACGCCTACACATTACCCCAACAGGAGCTTTTATGACATCCCACTCTAAATCCATAAGCATTAATATGGATCTGATCCCTCTTTGCAGATAAAACAACTGCTACTCTTCTGAGATTGCTTTCTGCAAGATTGTGCCTGTGGGAAGTTTTGCCCATTCACTCAAAAGAACATTTGCGAGGTCAGACACTGATGTTACATAAAACCTGGCTCACAATGTCCGTTTTAGGTTATCCCAAAGGTGTTTGGTGGATTGAAGTCAAGACTCTGTGTGGTCAGTCAAGTTCGTCCACACAAAGTCATCTGATCATGGCTTTATGGACCTTGCTTTGTACACTGGGGCACAGTTATGCTGGAACAAAAAAGGCCTTCCTAAACTGTTACAAATGTGGGAGCATACAATTGGCGAAAATGTCTTGGTATGCTGAAGCATCAAGATTTCCCTTCACTGGAACTAAGGGGCATAGACCAACTGCGATGTACTATATATATCTGCACTATTCATTCCTCTGCTTGAGAAAGGTCAATTGTAGACTGCAACGTCGCACTTTTAGACTAATAAAAGCCCTCTTTTTCATACATTGGGATGCTGCCTGTTTTTGTTATATAATACTCTATAGAAAGAGAGTCTTTCCCACAAGAGTGGTGCATAGAAAATGTGGTACCCATATACAAAAAAGGATCTAAATGTGAACTCGGAAACTATAGGCCAGTAATTCTAACCTTGGTTGTGGGTAAAAATATTTGAAGGTTTTCTAAGAGATGCTATCATGAAGTATCTCAATACCTAGTACCTGTATAACATCTGATCAGCATGGATTTATGAGGGTTCTGTCCTATCAGAGCAATCTGATCAGCTTCTATGAGAAAGTAAGCTCTACAATTGACCTGGGAAACACAATGGAAGTAGTGCATCCTGAACTTTCAAAGGCATCTGATATTGTACTATATAAAAGGTTGGGACTGGGGGGAAATATGTGTTTTTGGGAACAAAATTGGCTCAGTGACAGGAAACAGAAGATTCTTGTTAATGGTATTCAGACTGGGTCACAGTCATCAGTGGGGTGAAACAAGGGTCAGTATTGGGTCTCTTCTTTTTAATATGTTTAATAATTACCTTATAATGAGTTTACAGAGCTGGGTTTCCATATTTGCAAATGACACTAAGCAATGTAATCTAGATTGAGGATGATAGTAATGATTGAGGATGATAGGATGATATTACAGGGGGATTTGGGGCAGCTAGAAGCATGGGCAGAGACTTGGCAAATTAAGTTATTGTAGGCAAATGTAAGGTTATGCATTTTAGTCAAAGGAACAAAATACTGGGTAAGACTGCCACTAAAAAATACTTTGGGATTTTGGTTGACAGTAAGCTTAAAGGGGTTGTCCAGGATAACCACTTTTTTGATATGAGGCAGAGGGAAGGTGAAAAAAAACAAAAAACATAGTCCCGGTTCTATTCGGTCCTGCTGCTGCGGTTTCTTGTTGTGGCAAAAGTCCCTGACGCACGTGACTGATGAGGCCAATCAGCGACCTCTTCGGCCTAAGTAAAGGAACAGGGGCATCACTCGCAAACATCACCTATGTGGTAGCCTGAAAATACGTTAGATTTATCATAGTAGCTGATTCTGAATGATAAATCTGGCATATCTTTAGTTTAAGCTTACACCACCTTTATTTGGCTTACTTTGAGTCAGAATAAAATGACACAACTTGACGCATTTTTGGCACATTATGGCGCATTTAAGCAGCATCCCATTTTTCTGAGTATCCTCATCCACATGTCCAAATAAACATGTCCATGAAATAAATATATAAAGAACCCTGTAGCTCTAGCTAAGCCCATTGGTTTATACTCCACTATAAGTAAGAGACTAGGCAAAAATGGTAGAGACTAGCAAGGTAAAAGTACTGTTATACAAGAGTAAACTTAAAATGACAGAAGACATGGGGAAGGAGGTATTAATTTTGGCAGCAATATTTGTTCAATATCAATTATATTTACTGACTTTACTATATCTACCTAATTGACACTTGATATTAAAGCAGAAAGCGTGAAGATTTATTCATCACATTTGTCTGCAGCAAACTTATCTTTGTTGAATAAGCAAGCAAATCACTTCCTGCATTACTAGTTAAACTGTACATGTACCTTCAATTTGATGTAGAGCTCTTTTACGATAGCACTTTTTAGTCTGGTAATGTGTCTGAGATACACCTGCAGCTCTCCGGCTATCTGCTCTTAGTGATAATAATTGATTTTCCATTTTTGTCCTTTCTGAAATGTGATGACTATTCAACAAATTGAACGTTATTTGTGTATATGGTTAATGTGTGAAGAATCGCTGTGTAAAGTAATTACAGAGCAATGCTTATATAACCCTAAAAATTAGCAACCGGGATGTCTGCAGCAGGTATCTTTACTATATTTGGTATTATCTCTTCAGCTCTAACCTCACAATCCAGTAATCAGGGCAAGCAGAAGAATACATATGTGAATAAATGTATCATCTCTAAGATTCTGTCCTCCACAACAATAGCTATAGGAGTTTTCTTATTGTATTTAATGTTCTTAAATATGAGTATTCTAGAGAAGTCTCCTGGTCTTCTGCATCAATGTGCACAGCTTATTATCCAAAATGCAATGTCTAGACAAACTCCTACTGTCTGACCATTTATGTATTTCCTAATCCAAATAATTGTGCCAAATTTGGTGACTAAGCACGCAACAGTTCACTTTACACTGTGTCATGAAGGGCTGACAAGGCCCAGGTCACAGTTATAAATTTTTTGCTGGCTACTTAAGCAACCCTTGGCTCTCCTTGCATAAGACATCTCCCAAGAGGTTGCTGGTCTAACTGTGATGATGTATACTCTGGATCATCATGAAGTAATTCAAAGACTGTAAAATCCAAAAGCCACAGCTTTGCCGGAGAACAGAGAGCACTATTATCCTCGAAGCCCCCAGAGTATTTATAAACCGTAAAATGAAGGCTGGAGAAATTTGAGGCAACGCAAGGTAAACACCGGTGATGTAAAGTCCAGTGCTCTGTGCTGTCGTCACTGTAAAGGAGGTGCTGGTAGCTGCAGTGAGACTGTAATAAAAGAGTATTTCTTGTGTTAACTCTTTATATGCAAGTTACAATTATAAGCATTTTCATTTACTAAGTGTGATTCTAAGAATAGTATTCGAGAGAAGGAGGAAGAACACAGAATAAAAAATCTGCCCAGATGCTTTGTCTACGGGATGTTTATGTGTGCATGTCAGCTCAGCATCTGTTTAGTATTATGCTTGTTTTGATGCAGAGCTTCTAATTTGCCACAAATCAGAAAAACGGAGCACACATTTTTATGAGTAGCATAATAATCCAAACTAACTCAAGCCTCTTCATAGCATTGTGAAAAGGTAGCTGGAGTGTACTTTAGTCTACTAGTTGACACGGCATTTCAAGGGTCATACGATTGCACAACACATGAGAAATAACACAACAGAAGGACCTTTGGTCTAAAGGAGAAAAGAGTGTGTTCCCCAATTGATTGAATTTTGTTTGACATATTGCTTGTACTGTTTAACATGAAACTGGTGGCATTTTATATGAAACACTGATGTTCCTGTGTTACAATGTACATTGTATACCATATGTGTTTCATTTTTTTTAATAAAAACTGATTATACCTAAAGGAGAAAAGTAAACTGCAATAAAAACTGGTTAATCTTCAACATGAATTTGCCTCTGACACATAGAACTTTACCAAATAGACCCTCTTTAATGGCCGACTCTTTAGCTGGTTGCTACTGGTTTGGCTTCTGCAACCTTCAGCAAACAGCTGATAATGCCAGGGAAACTTACATTCAATCATACATTTCACATGAAACAATCTCTTTTCTTACTGGTCTGTTTTAAACTGCCATGTTGCATCTGTTTTACATCCCTTTTTAATGGACTGTTAAAAAATGCAATAAATTTCATTGATCCAACCAACTGATCTGTTTTTCATGGACGTAACTTGAACGTCAATACGTTTTACCTCCATTAAAACAGAACCCTTGACTTCTATTGGATCTGTGTGTCCGTCAAAACGGACAGAGATAGCACATGCTTGTTTTAACTGACCGTTTTTGCTGTCCATCAAACAACAGATATGTGTATACACTCATTCACTCTTGTGATGGCCGTCAAAAAAAAAAAAAAAGGGCACACAACCATTTTTTCACTGTTGTGTGAATAAGGCCGTGTAAATGAAAGTGAGGTATTCCCCTATATGAGGGCATGGGGAAAGGATTTGCCAATTGAGATATAATAAATTTCAGTGTTTTAATAAATTAGAATTACAAGTGTACCTTTACTTTCAATCTGTGCTTTTGCCTTTGGATCTTTGTAGTTTCTGAATTCATGTACCAAAGCATGCCCTATCTCAATTATATGACTCAAATTGCAGTTTTCACAGTCCAATAATATCTGCAGTTCAACAATATTGATCCCCCATTAACTATTAGTCCTTGTTTGAAGTTCACTTTTATTATTTCTTATTAAAAATGAGAACAATTGTGTATTTACATATTGTGTGAATACAAAGAAAAAAAGAGTAACAGTGCCTTAGTGTTCTGGCAAAGTATTACTCAACCAGCATCTGAAGCTCTTTTATCTATGTACAAGTATTCATACAATATGTAAATACACAATCAATCAATTTAATAAGAAATAATAAAAGAATAAAAGTTAAATGCTATAGAGCAGTCACAAGAAGTGGGGAATCAATTACTGGACTACTGGATGTAGTCATCTGGTTTTGATGCACCGGTGCAGCTACAATCCAAATTCATGGTACTTGGCCAGGGTTTGTGCCTAAGGCAGGTACTAGAAAGAAATGTTTGCTGTGGGAGAGTTACTCCTGATGCAAGTAGGAAGGATTCAAGCACAGAATCCGGCAGCTATAAGTTCTTTCTCCCTTCCACATTATGGGGGCTTATGGGTTTGTCAACCCCACATTCTGCAAAATCCATGTAAATGCAATGGACTCAAATAACAAAACATGGTTAGTCATGTGTCCCCCTCTCCTTCGGTCTTCTCAGTGTCTCTTTACTTGCATGCAGCATATGACCGCTGTTGCATCCATACAGTGGCTACTGCAGTCAGGTGCCGTTTCCCTTCACATAGCCACAATGTCAGTAATAAAGGACATGACCACTGCAGCCACTGTTTGGCTGCAGCAGTCATGTGCCTAGAGGGGAGACAGTGACGTTGCTGGATTTCTAGGGGACAGGGGAGTAATAATTTTGTATTATTTTAGGCCACTTGCAGGGGCTTGTTCCATATCAAAACTATGATGGGGAAAGTTGTGATGTGGAAGAACAAAATCAGCAAGTGGAACATTGGCATCAGATTGTTGTAAATGTGTCTATAACCAGTTAATGACTGAGTAAGGAATTGTAGCTAAAGTTAAGAAGAGACAGCAATGTTTGGGTTTAAGTAGCAATTTTGTGGGAAATGTATGGAGGAAGACCTTTTTCTGTTCCAGCATGACTATGGCATGATTGGGTGAATTTGGCTTGGAAGAACTGGCTGACACAGAGCCCTGACCTCAATGCCATCAAATATGTTTGGGAGAACTAGATGAACTAGAACGAAGCTTGTAACACAGATTCTCTGGTCCATCATCAATGTCTGACCTCACAAATGTTCTCCTGGATGAACTGGCACAAAATTCTACAAATACATGCAAAAATGTTCTAGAAATTGTATGAAGGAATTTTAAAATATACTGCAATCCAATAGAATTGCAATATATTGTAAAAGAGATCAAAGTAATAAATAAATATATAAAAAGTGGATCGGTTCAAAGCATCCCCTTTCCCTAGATCACATATAAAATAAACAAAAATAATAAGTGGTACCATATGTGGTATAGCTATATTAAAATAATTATCCTATACATTGAACACCATAATGGGTAAAAAAAAAATTAAATGGCCTTATTGCTGTTTTTTGACATTTTGCTTTCCCCAAGAAATTAAATAAAACGTGCTCAAAATGTCAGACATTCCTTACCATGGTATAATTATAAACTATAACATGCAACACAAAAAATGACTCCCTACACAGCTCCATACATATAAAAATTTGTCAGGGTATCAGAATATGGCAACTCAAATACATTTTTTCATTATTCATTTTTGTAAAGGTACATCATAACAAAAACCATATATTCTGACCCATACAATATAGCTGTCATTTTTACTGCACAGTGAACACTGTAATAACAAAAGCCCATTAAAAATGGTGCAATTTGAGGTTTTTTTTTTTCTAATTATACCCCATTATGATTTTTTTCCAGTTTCCTAGTACAGAATATTAGATTGCCTTAAGAAGTAAAATTTGTCCCTCAAAAAAAAAAAAGCCCTCATATGGAATAACAAAAAATATGTCTTATTGGAAGCTGGAAGTTAAAAAAAACCAAAACACTAAAAATTATACTGGTCAGAGGGGGTTAACGTTGTGCATGATGACTATATTCTGTCTCCAACTACTGCCTATTATATTTGCAAAGTGATCTTTTGTTAGTGCCTGGTCTGCTCAGAAATAAATGTTGCTATACATAAGCAGATCTAGATTTAGGGGAAGATAGTAATATTTGTGAACATTACAATAGATTTCTCACTATTTCTGAACAATTAGATATCAAACATACCAATACAGATAATTGTTTAATCGTGTTTTATTTGTTACATGTCTGGTTTGATGTTCAATGTTGAACCTATGTATGTGTACACTTGGAAGCCCCTCTGTTAAACCATTCAATAAAAAGATGTAATTCCCAATTTTCTAGCAAAACACATTCAGTATATTTTGACTTCATCATTTCAAGATTTGGAACTCATAAATGCATTACCATTTTTGCAACTACAGTATATAATGTTTCACTTATTAAAGATCTCAGCACTGACAAATGCCAATATGTTTTTCAAGTAAATCTTTGCTGCATCTGAAAAATCCAACTTTGAATTCATAGTTGACTGTGTAACAAGCAGACCGTAGACTGGCTTCCATCAAGCAGAGGACTGATTCAACACAATGTAAGCAGGGGCATGTATCTGGTTACCTATGAGCTAACACACCACATCAGGGCTATTAGAGGTCTGTAGGAAATATATACCGTGAAACAGGTTTTAGTAGAGCAATATTCTGAAAATAGTGTTTGGCAAGCAACACAATACCATTTTTTTTGCTCCAACCACATGTTACAGTTCAGAATATTGCTGTGTAACATAGTAAAACAAAAGTACTTATTTTGGACACAAATCTCATGGTATATCATTTTTATTCAATATGTTATCTTCCACTGTCTGCTCTTTGCAGACCACAGTCACGGTTACAGACTCCAATGGACAGATCGCCATGCCTGCTCTCATTTTCAGAAAACTCATTCATTTAATTGAAATGTAACTATTCCTGTGCGGCTACTTGTAAATTATAAGTTGTGACAAAGATCAGGAATTTCTCATTTTTGGAATCAACATCTTCAAGCATGGAGCAATAAGAAAAAAAAAAAAAGATTGGTTGTAAAAATGTATATATCCTTTAACTTTGCTCTGACTAAGGGCTGTATGGCCTGAAATGTGTAACAAGTGATGTCTGTGTTTTTTTATCCATTGGACTTTTAAGCTCAAATAAAACTTATAAGTGCTCCCTGACACCACACAGCATCTGCTAGATTACGTTAACGGGAGTCTACCGCCTCCCCCAAACATTTTCAGCTGTCACCACTCTCATAACTGTTACCAAGCACATTACAGTGTTAAACAACATACCTTTGTTATGTATGGCACTTTTGTAGATTTGGAGAAAAAGAACTTTGGTGATACTGAATGCCAAATCTGCTGATGGTTTGTCCAGTAGGGACTGTGGTAGAGAAGAGGAGGGGGATCTAGGACTGAGCCCTGAGGAACCCCAACAGAAAGGTGAAGGAAAAAAAGAAGTGCAGCTGGCAAATGGCACACTGAATGTGAAGTCAGAGGGAAAGAACCAGCAGAAAGTTGTGTCCTTAAGTCCAAAAGACTGGCGTATACATTGGAGGAGTTGGTAGCCTATGGTGTTAAATTCTGCAGAGAGATCCAGAACAATAAGTAGAGAGTGGTTTAGCTATGAGGAGGTCATTTTATTTTGTATTGTTATTATTTTGTTTGCCTGAAAGCCCTAATAAAACTGGTTGTGGCCAGTTTTACAGTTTTACTTGGCTGGACTGGACATTTAGTGCTGTACCAAAAGTGCTCGTCTATCTGAGGAAACAACACTCCTCGGGCTAATCCCATTACAGTGTCTACACTTTGAGATTAATGCGGGAGGGAAAAGTGTCAAAAATTAATTTTGGGTTTTGGATAGGGAGGGGATGAAAGTGGTGAAGTACTGGAAAGCCATAATACAGTTAAAGTCACCCATGTTGGAATTGGAAGGATAGGAAATTGTGAAACCAGGACGCAAAGTAATCCAGGAGTTGACAAGGTGAGCCAAAGAGACAGTAAACAACAGCAACTTGTAGGGAGAATGGGTGGTGAGTGAAGGATTGTGGGAATGACCTGGTGATTCAAGTAAGCTTACCGCGCCACTACGATTATTCTCTGGTCTGTGGATATAGGAGAAGTGTAACCTATCACAGAACTGAGCTTAAGGACAGTCTCAAAGTGCTGAGTCCAAATTTCTGTGAGGGACAGCATATTAAAAGATTTTGCACATAGTTAAAAGGGACATGAGAGGATTAAGGAGAATGGACATGCTAATGAGATTAGCAGGGTGTGGAGGGTAAGAACTTACAGTTAGTAGGTGGACCAGGGTGAGGAGAGATTGCCCATATACCTAGTAGTAGAAGAAAAGACAGAGACAATATTCCACCAAATAACATTAACCCACCTCCACCAGCCTCAGCTATGATGCTTCACAGGAAGAACTTACTGATTAATGCTGCTTGCCCAATTTTTAGTCTTCCTATCAGCCTGTTGCAATGAAAATCTGGATTTACTGGAGTTATGCCTTTTTGTTTCACTTAGACAGCAATGGCACACAATAGCACTACTTTGTCTAATGTTCTAATGTTACAGCCTATCCTTGCTAAAGAACAAGGAGCTCACTCACACACATTAGTTGGAGCACCAGTGTTATATTATTTCAGTTTGCTTCACTGTGCATCTCCTGTTAATCAGAATGATTCCTGACATCCTCCTCTGACTCCTTTTGCTAAGGAGTGGTTTGCCTCCACAGGATTCCCTTTCACTGAACACATCATCTTGGTATACACAGTTGCACAAGAACACCCGAAAAGGTTGTCAGCTTTTGAAGTACTGGTGCCAGCTAGTTTAGCACAATGACTATGCCTCATACAATGTTGGCCAGACCACTTGATTTTCCCATTCTAATGTGAACCCTTGTAAAACTTGCTCACTTGGTTTTTTGCAGCACTTCACAAGCACATGTCTAGTTTTCATACAGGGAAGCTTTAATAATAAAAGGGCTGGTGTCCCTAATAAAGTAGCCATTCAGTATAGATTTGTAGTCTTGGAACCTTATCCAGCAGTGCTAGGTTTAGAGATTTCATGGCAGTTATTTGAGAAGTGAGATCTTACATACACTGAAGGTCCTTTACTTGTGAAGTCAGATTTTCAAAGATGGAAGGTCCAGACTCCTTCATAGGCAGGGATGCAGGCTCTTGCAGTGTTAATAAGGTGTCTGTCTTATAATTTAGATGTGGTATTATTTCATGGGGATGTGATGAAGCAGGTAAAAGGCAGATGAGAAGACAACTTGATGGTCAGTAAAAAGTAGTTATTTTTCAGACAAATGTGAGCCAGGATGAGTGGATGTAAAGGAAGCTTCTTTCTTCATCATGGAATTCCAGTATTGTGAAGGAATAGTTAGCATCAGAACATGTAATTTGAGAGAACCCTCTACCATTTGTAGTCCTGTACCATTTAGGCAGCAATTTGAAGGCAACTTGAAATAGAGAAGCCATGGCTAGGTCATCAAGTAAGGATATCTGTCTGACAAGTTTAGGTCCTGCTCCCAGTTCACTAGGGAAGAAAGCGATGAATGAGTCAGAAGGACGTGTCATACAGCATAATGTTTATAGGAGTATCTTTGGTTATGTAATGGAAGTGGCAGAGCCAAAATATGGTGAAGTTGATTAGTTCTCCAGAAGTCAAGACATCGGTGTTCTATTGCGTTTAGGGAATCGAAGGAAAGCCAAGAGACATTTTGCATTAAATGGAAGGCCTAGGATCGGCCATGCAAAAATCATTGGAGGAGGATGTGAGTTTTCAGATTGTTGTGTAGTTGTTAGTGAAGAAGTTAGACAGCAAGATGTATTTAGCTAGTAGGCAATATTAAAGTAGGGGCAACATAGTAAGGCCCGGATCACATCTGTGTTCGGTTTCCGTTCGGGGAGTCCTCTTGGGGACCCCCCCGAACTGAAACCTATACGCATAAAAAAGCGGTTTACCTGGGAAACCCGTGGACCCCATAGACTATAATGGGGAGCGTGTGGTTTCCGCTTGGTTTCTGCACTAAACATGCGGAAACATGCGAACGGAAACCCGAACTCAGATGTGAACCGGGTCTAAGAGTAGTTATTTGGCAATCCAAGTCTATCAGACTTCATACTGAAAAATTGATTTGGTATTTGTTTTAGATGGACTTTGTATTAATATAAATAAGGATATAAAAACAATAGCAACAACAAATTGTTTTAGCATAAGGCATAGTTAAAAAATGGCGTCTGATGATACTATCAATTCAAATAACTATATAATGATTTACATAAAAATGTTTTTTTTTTTTTTATGTCTTAGGCTAGATTTACACAAATGTTATGCAAATCTTGATTTTTCACAACCTTTTTGCACCTGAGGGGCATCCATGAAAATGGGCAAAAATAGAACATTTTCTATTTTTTATGGTATGTGAAAATCAGTTATGTGAAAGACCCCATTCACATTCAGTGAATTTATTGTGGCCACTTGTGTGAATGTAGATTGATTTAAAGGGGTTATTTGGTTTCTAACATTGATGGCTTATTCCTTAGGATAGGCCATCAATATTAGATCTGCGGGGGTCGGACCCCCGCAGTTCATTGGTACCAGGACAGCACAGTTTGCAGTATTGTTTACATACTGCGAGCCGTGCTGCTCACTCGTTGTACAAACTGTAGAGGCAAGTGTAGGTACTGCAGCACTGCCACATAGATTTCAATAGGACAGCAGTGCAGTACCAACACTTGCCTTTACAGTTTGTATGGCGAGTGAGCAGCACAGCTCGCGAAATGTTAACAACACCGCAAACCCTGCTATCTCACTACTGGTGGCACTTTATGACTGTTCTTCCCAGTGTCCCCACATACTGTACTGCAGAAATAGTAGTGCCATAGAGATATTCCTGCTGAAAATTCTAGTTCCACATATCCTACAACCCTACAGTAATTTGTATCACACATGTAAGTGCACAAACAATTGTGTCACCTATAGTAACAATGCTCACCAATTGCCTCATTAGTTATAATGTCCTCAGAGTGCCTGTAATAGTAATAATGCTCTTAGAGTACCCCTTTAACAATAAGCCCCCATGGTACCCCAATAGTTGTAATTCCCCAAATACTAACATTGCTCCCTCAGTATGCCCCAACAGTAATATTGCCCCCATAGTACCCCCCATAGTAATAATGCCGCAATAGTAATACTGTTCCCCAATTTGCCCCATCAGTATTAATGTCCCCAATAGTAATAATACTCCACAGAGTACTATCATTACAGGTAGTACCTCCAATATTTATAATGGCGGTTCCCAATGTGATCTTATTAGTAAAAGTGCCCTTATTGATAATACTGCCCCCATAATGCACCTAATAGTAATAATGTCCCTCAAGATACCCCATTGGTAATAGTGATCCCTGTAGTTATAATGCTACCTGAGCATGTCCCCATTAGTAATAATGACCTACCTTCGGATAGATCATCAATATCATATCTGCAGGGGTCCCGGGTGTTGGGATCACCGATATCCAGACAATGCGGCTCTTGGTGTTGTTTACATTCCGTGAGCCACGCTACTAGGTATTTCAGCGCTACCTTATTGACATAATGCTGTGTTGTCTGGGTACCGTGGGGATCCTGGGTGTCGGACCCCCTGCAGATCTAATATTGATGACCTATCCTAAGGATAGGCCATCAATGTTAGAGACCAGATAACCCCTTTAACCTCTAAAGTACTGTACATACCAAATCAGATTCTACACATATGCTCAGTTGATGCACTGATGGCAATACATTTTTACAGAGGTGTCATAAAATGTGCATTTAATCAATTTTACTTTCAGCACGATATTTCTCTTTACAACTTTTCTAGATTTTCAAATCTTTTTGGTGTTTTGTAAATTAGTTTTTTTTACATAAAGTCAAACTGGAGAATTGTTTTCTTTTTTTTTTTTTTTGTAGTTAGGAAATATAAACCTTTTCCCTGCTTGTAAATCTTGTAAAAACATAACCTATAAAATGCTCTTGACTGCTGGAGATATGGAAGATAAAAGAATCATCACCACATGTAATGGTTTTGTCCATGTGCTGTTTTTTTTTGGACAAAGTTCAAAAATACTGTATATCATTCTTCTATAGTGCAGTTTGTCTTTTGCTACAGAAATAAAACATATGAACAGTAAAATACTGAATGGGGGATGTTTCATTCAGTTTCTTCAGTCTTTATTAATTGTTATGTATTTATTGTGAGATGTTTCTTCCTTCATTAATACATGAATTCTGCTACATGAGATTTGATAAAATATAGGTCAATTGAGATGTAAACAGAACACTAATAAATTTTTGAATAGTCACTGAATTTCAACAAACTTTGCATAAATCAGTAGTACAAGGGAATATAAGCAATTATGCAATGTACGTATCTTATAGAAAAATGCTTTTTTCCTCCACCTAAGAAATACAAAAATAAAAACTAAAATACTGAGGCTCTCAGTGAAAACAGCTGGAGAAGAATAGCAATTGTGACCAAGAGGTATAATGCAAAAATTGTAGTCTTTTATTGTGGCAACAGGTTTCAGTATCAGATTCAGTTGGTTGCCTTTGTCAAGCCAGTAACACCATAAGCAAAATCTACACACAATACATACAAAAAATAGTGACTAAAACAGAATTTTTCTATTATCAAGGGTCAACGCTTGGTCAAAGGATTAAACATGGGTCGAAATAAATAGCAAGAACAATTGGGAGCAAAATATAAAGTGCCAAAAGGAATACATGCAAGCATATATACAAGAATAATGAAACATACAGATGAAAAACATGGCAAGAAGTACAGCTGATGTTGGAGTAATTAGCTGTATTCAAGCTGAGAATGGAGTGGGGGCAGTGAGAGAGCACTGGAGAAGGGAAAGAATTGGAAAGGCTGAGTGTAGGAAGCAAATGGAGAGAAAGACATGATAGGAACTCAAGGTTTAAGCAGAAGGAGATGAGAAGACACAGGAAATTGGGGCAAAGGTAAGGTTTAGTCAGAAGGAGTGAAGGAGGGTGTCAGGATCTTAATTGATGAACTCTTTGTTTTGCCAGTACCAGCCCCTTAGCAAGATGGTGTTTTGTGTGTTTCCTGTTCGTGGCCATCTTGGTTCCTGCTTGATGATTATTTGAACTCCTGCACCTGATCACTCAGTGCCTGAGTATTGTGTTTGAACATTGCTTCTGACAATCCTTTAGCTGGGGCCTACTGATCTCAGTTGTATTGTGTAAAAAAACATTGTTATCCTTAAAGCTGAATATTAGATGTGGTTGTTTATGCTTGAAACTGAGTGTAATATAATGTTACACTACCAGATAGTGTCTGCATTCCAAAGTGAGAATCATTTGTGTCCAAGAAGACATGTGCTTGGCTTGCTGCCAGAAGACAGCTCTCTGGATCACAGCACAAGACAGGAGATGGCTGACCATATACGGAACTGCTTATATCTGTTATCTATGCATTCAAGATATACTACACCAATTAGGATTGAACATGAGGACTTAGGTTGCTATGTTTACCCTTTCCTATGCTTGCTGCTATATGAATTTATGTTGCCTTAATAAAGTATGCCAGTGTGTTCCTGTATTCGGCTAAGTAGAGGGTTCATACCAATATTCTGTCTGGTGTCAATCCCTCGCCATTAGCACTTAGCTCATCTCAATTGGGACAACGACAGTTACCTGGGGAACCTGGTCATCTGGCCCACAAAGGGTATCATGACCTTATCACTACTGCCCTCTGCACTGTGGATACCAGCTATTACCAGTGCACTACAAGTTCCAGCATTCTGCCTGATGCATTGTAGATACCAGCTATTACCAGTGCACTACAAGTTCCAGCATACTACCTGTTGCACTACAGATCCCAGCCATTGGTCTCTGGAAGAGAGTCTTGACAGAATATTCAGGCCATGATGGCACAGATTGTTGGGTCAGAGAGTTTGGAGGTGCGTTTTAAGAAATTATACAATCTTACCACCACTATGCACGCTGAGATGAAGTGCTTAAAAGCAGGAACTGACGCTATAGACGGACAATCTAACCTTAACGCCCAGGTGTTCGGTGAAGCAATTCAAGAACTACGTAGCCAGGCCACGCAATTGGAGACACAGGTACCTGTTCCCGCTGCCATTCCTATTTCCAAGTTACCACCTTTTAGATTTGGTGATGAACATGACAAGTTCTGTGGCTTCATAAATCAATGCCGGTTGTATTTTGACGCCTACGCAAGCCAGTTTCCAACTGATCGGTCCAAGATATTGTGTATCATCATGCTTCTGACTCACAAAGCCTTAGCTTGGGCCAACCTTTTAATTGAGACTGATGATCCTCTCTTAAACAATCTGACAAATTTACAGCTGAAGTCTGAAGTCTGCTAGAAAGCATTTGGATGTTCCAGAAAATGTATTGGGAGAATGTCATATGGTCAGATGAAACCAAAGTAGAACTGTTTGCTAGAAACACAACTTGTCGTGTTTGGAGGAGAGTGAATGCTGAGTTACATCCATAGAACACCATGCCTACTGTGAAGCATGGGGTTGGCAACATCATGCTTTGGGGCTGTTTCTCTACAAAGGGACCAGGACGACTGATCCGTGTACATGAAAGAATGAATGGGGCCATGTATCGTGAGATTTTGAGTGCAAACCTCCTTCCATCGTCAAGGGCATTGAAGATGAAACGTGGCTGGGTCTTTCAGCATGTCAATGATCCCAAGCACACCGCCAGGGCAACGAAAGAGTGGCTTTGTAAGAAGCATTTCAAGACCCTGGAGTGGCCTAGCCAGTCTCCAGATCTCAACCCCATAGAAAACCTTTGGAAGGAGTTGAAAGTCAGTGTTGCACAGCAACAGCACCAAAACATCACTGCTCTAGAGGAGATCTGCATGGAGGAATGGGCCAACATACCAGCAACAGTGTGTGCCAACCTTGTGAAGACTTACAGAAAACGTTTGACCTCTGTCATTGCCAACAAAGGATATATAACAAAGTATTGAGATGAACTTTTGTTATTGACCAAATACTTATTTTTCACCATAATTTGCAAATACATTCTTTAAACATCAGACAATGTGATTTTCTGGATTTGTTTTCTCATTTTGTCTCTCATATTTGAGGTCTACCTATGATGTCAATTGCAGGCCTCTCTCATCTTTTTAAGTGGGAGAACTTGCACAATTGGTGGCTGACTAAATACTTTTTCCCCCACTGTATGAGTCAAATGTTTGATGATCCTAATCGGCGTGCCACTGCCGAAGCAACTATATTAACTTTACGCCAGGGCAGGCTTTCTGTCACAGACTATGCTATGGAGTTCCGAAGATGGGTTATTGATACAAACTGAAACAGTGATGCTCAGCTTCCACTTTTCTGTAAAGGTTTATCCAATACTGACTGTTAAAGATGAGCTTGCCCGAGCTGAGGCTCCCTCCAGCTTGGATAATTTTATTAACCATTGTATCCGTATTGATACTCGTATTACAGAAAGCAGACAAGAGAGAAAGAGATGGGTCTCCTTTGGGTCTACCTCTGAACGCTGTCATATCCTGTGTTGTTTCTCACATTGAAAGAAGAGAGAAGGGATCACACTGATTTCTTCCTATCCAGATCTTGATCAATTCTCAGTGGATTTCTAGTACAGCTATGATAGATTCAAGAGCCAGTCGAAACTTTATAGACTTGGTTTGCTAAGAAGCATGGGATAAGAATCCGGAAGAGGGCTTCTCCTGTGGGGTTGGAGACAGTGGATGGGTCTCCACTAGTCTCAGGACCAGTGGATAAACAGACTGTACCCCTGAGTATCCTTTTGAAACTGGATCATCAAGAGATACTTACTTTTATGCTGATCACCTCTCCGCATTTTCCTATTATTTTGGGTTTCCCCTGGTTACAGACCCAGAACCCTGTTATCAACTGGGAAACAAAGGAGATACGTTTTCCAGGGAAACACATTCCTGCTACTATGGAGACTCAAGATCCAGCTCCAGTTCTGAGCCTACTCCCTACTACTATGGAGACTCAAGATCCAGCTCCAGTTCTGAGCCTACCCCCTACTACTATGGAGACTCAAGATCCAGCTCCAGTTCTGAGTCTACCTCCTGATACTATGGTAAGAAGAAAGCAGATCAACTTCCTCCACATCATCCGTATGATTGCTCCATAGAACTTTTGGCAGCATTTATCCACTAGCAGGACCAGAATTGAAGGATCTCAAAACATACATCGATGAGAATTTGGCTAAAGGATTCATTCGTCCCTCTTTAACCCCAGCAGGGGCTCCTATATTGTTTGTTAAGAAAAAGGATGGTTCTCTCCGACCCTGCATAGACTATTGGGAACTTAACAAAGTTACAATTAGAAACCATTATCCTTTGTAGTTAAATTCAGGCCAGCAGGCCAAGATCTTCACGAAATTAGATCTTTGCGTAGATGGAGATGGACGTTTGATGGAGAATCATCTCTATATAAAGCTTGAAAAATGTGAGTTCCATAGATCGAAAATTTAATTCTTGGGGTACATGATTACACCACAAGGGCTGAGCATGGACTCTAATAAAATACAGGCAATCCTTGATTGGCCCGTACCCAGAACTGTTAAACAAGTTCAGCGCTTTATCGGATTTGCCAATTTTTATCAACGCTTCATTAAGAATTTTTCAAGAATTGTCTCCCCTATCACTCAGCTTACGAAGAAGACGACAGCTTTTACCTGGTAATCCCAGGTACAAGACGCCTTTGACCGCTCCAGTCTTAATTCATCCTGATCCTGAACGAGCCTTCATTGTTGAGGTGGACGCTTCTGACTGTGCTATTGGAGCCATCCTCTGACAGAGAAGAGGGGAGAAGAGTCTACTGCATCCTTGCGCCTACTTTTCTCAACGACTGTCTCCTGCGGAGAGAAATTATGATGTAGGGAACAAGGAGTTATTAGCTATCATCTCTGCCTTTAAAGAATGGAGGCATCATCTTCAGGGTGCTTCACTACAAATTATCGTCCTTACTGATCATCATAATGTGGAGTTTATTAGATCAGCAAGATGTCTATCTCCACGACAGGCTCGCTGGAGTTTGTTTCTTAACCAATTTAATTTTGTAATTTATTATAGGCCGGGCTCCCGTAATGGTAAAGCTGTTGCTCTATCCAGAATTTATTCCGCGGACCTTACTCCTGATACTCCACCCAAAACGATACTGTCGAATTGCAACTTTTTGGAGTAATCCACAACCAAGATTTGTTGAGTGACATTAAGGGGGCTTATGATTCAGACCCATTCCTATCACAACCCACAAATGTTATATACCTAAGTCTGAGGAACGGAGTATGGGTTCATGGTCAATGTCTGTATATCCCTGAAGGGGTGAGGGTGACGATTTTGAAGCTGATGCACAACTCCAAGATGACAGGTCACAGGGTAATAAAGAGGTCCCAAGACTTTTTATTTTGTGTTTTCTGGTGTCCTGGCTATCGGAAAGATGTCAAGAATTATGTTCTCTCTTGTGACATTTGTGCCAGAGGTAAGACACCATGTTCTGCACCAACAGAATTGTTACAACCTCTTCCCATTCCAACTCGCCCCTGGGGGTCCATCTCAATGGACTTCATTGTGGAATTACCAACCTCCAAGGGGAAGAATATTATATTAGTCATAGTCGATGGTCTGACTAAGATCGCTTACTTCATTCCCTGTGCAGGTCTACCTTCAGCTAAGGACACTGTTGATTTAATAGTTCATAATGTCTTTCATCTACATGGAGTTGCAGATGAGGTTGTATCGGACCGGGGGGTCCAATTTACAGCAAAGTTTTGGTGGGAGTTTTGTTTTGCATTGGATATAAATGTCTGTTTATCCTCTGCCTTTCATCCGCAATCGAATGGACAGACGGAGCGTACCAATCAGACCTTGGAACAATATCTTCGGTGCTATGTCTGTCATCTACAGGATGATTGGGTCGATTTGCTTCCCATGGCAGAATTCTCTTATAACAATAGAGTGCTTCTATGAAAGTAACATCTTTCTATGCTAACCTAGGTTATCATCCAAAGATCTTTCCTAGATTTCCTGTGAATGCTTCTGTGCCAGCAGTTACAGAAAGAATTACTACCTTACAACAAAATCTCGCAATTTTGAAGGAGACGTTGAGCGCAGCTCAGGAAAGTTTTAAAAAGACAGCTGACAGGTTTCGTAAACCAGCACCAACATTTAAGGTAGGGGATACAGTCTGGCTATCTACTGTACAAAGAACCTGAAATTCAAGATCCCCTCACGAAAACTGGGACAGAAATACATTGGTCCCTTTAAGATTAGCGGTCTGATAAATTCAGTAACTTGTCGATTGGACCTTCCGAGGACCATGAGAATCCATCCTGTCTTTCATGTCTCTTTGCTGAAGGCTGCAGTTCCCAATCCTTTTCCTGGATGTTCACCTCCTCCTCCTGGTCCTGTCATAGTGGATGATCAAGAGCAATTTGTTGTTGAGAAGATTTTGGATTCCAGGATCTGCAGAGGTCGGTTGCAATACCTTATCAAATGGCAGGGCTACCCTTCAGAGGAGAATTCCTGGACAACATTAATGCCCCTCAATTACTTAATCAATTTCATTGCAAATATCCCGAGAAGCCTGGTTTGGGATCGTCCAGAGGCCATCCCTGAGGTGGGAGTAATGTCAGGATCTTAATTGATGAACTCTTTGTTTTGCCAGTACCAGCCCCTTAGCAAGATGGCATTTTATGTGTTTCCTGTTCGTGGCCATCTTGGTTCCTGTCTGATGATTATTTGAACTCCTGCACCTGATCACTCAGTGCCTGAGTATTGTGTTTGAACTCTGATCTGACAATCCTTGAGCTGGGGCCTACTGATCACAGTTGGTCCTCTATTAACTGCTACACTGTGTATACCTGCTACTGCCTGCTACACTGTGTATACCTGCTACTGCCTGCTGCATTGTAGATACCAGCTAGTACCAGTGTACTACAAGTTCCAGCACTCTGCCTGTTGCATTGTGGATACCTGCTACTGCCTGCTGCGCTGTGGATACCAGCTATTACCAGTGCACTACAAGTTCCAGCATACTACCTGTTGCACTCAGAGTCTTGACAGAGGGATGGTGGGAGGAGAGAGGATATGCTGCAAGTAATAAAGAGAAAAGACACTGAGAGACTTTTCAATCTATCACTTGCAGCTCAACTCCACTCTACTCTTTTCCCATCAGCCTGTAACATGGAAGGAGACACGACAGGTACACACTTAGGATGCACTGTTACCAGTAAAGTAAGAGAAAGGCACTGGTAAAGTGGAGAATACACAGATACATATAATGCAATTCAAAAGATACTACATAGTTCAGCAGCTAAAGTATCTCCTCTTCAGTGGTATGCCTGCAGGGAGGCAGACTCCATCTCTTCTCATCTTCTTGATCATGTTGGTCCTCAGGAACATCAGCTATAGGCAACTATGTATAAGTATACTTTAGCCATAACCAGCATCTACTCTGATGTAAAGTATTTGCAATAGTTTACAAAAGTAACTCAACAGGCATTCACAAAACTGGCATACTCTAGTCCTATTTCCCTCCAGTGCAAGGGGAAACATTTACAAACTTGTTATACATTAGCCCATTCTTATAGGCCCACTAACATTTGCGCAGACTGCATGGAACTCAGTCGGTGCAACCTGGTAGTCCCTGGATCAACATCCTATCCCAAAAATTTCTACCTCCTATAACCTATGATATTCTTACTTTCGAGAAAGTCATCCAGGCCCCACTTGAACATGTACAAGCCATCACCGCATCCTGTGGCACTGAGTTCCATAGTCTCACAGATCATATTTTAAAGAAGCCCTGCCTATGACTATGGTAATACCTTTTCCATGGTTACAGATCTTGATATACAGAGACCATTGGAAAGATCTCTGTACTATCCATTTCTATCGTAATTAGATCGCCTCTAAGCCATTTTTTTCCAAACTGAACAACCCCAAGTTTGATAACCTTGGTTGCCCTCCTCTGCACATGCTCCATTTCAGCTATATCCTTCCTATATAAAGGTGACCAAAATTTTGCACAGTATTCTAAATGTGGCCTTACCAGTGATTTGTAACAAGGCAAAAAGATATCCTTCTTGTGAACATCCATTCCTCCTTAATACTGCCCATGATTTTATTTGCTTTGGCAGCAGCTGCCTGGCACTAGTTATAATGGAAAGGGAAGGGGTCAGACTGCTCCCTATTGTACACACCCCTTGCTTCAGACCATAATGTAAAATGTACTGCAGCCATAATGTTATTATTAACAGCAGAAGAAATGATAGTACACCATGTATGAAGCTTATATAATCATAGAACAGATTACCCTGAAGATATTTAAATCTTTAATTAAAACTCAGGTAGCCTTTAAATATTACATGTAAGGCTTTGTCGATTCCCATCAGAACTCAGGGGGGTGTGCCAGCTGGACCTAGGTGATTTGTCTATTTTAGTATGTTGAAGGCAATGTCAAACTTCCTCCTGGGTTGCAGCATTTATTGAAGAATTTACATGACACAGCTGCAACCAGTTTTAGACTTCATCTTTCGAATATGAAGTGTGTCACTTCATGTAGTTATGCTTTTAGAATGCTTTAACTCACTCCACAGATGTAATTCCAGTATATTCAGATCCATCACTATATGTCACACGTCTTTAAATCCACCCATGTATCATCCCTGACTCCCTTTGAAAGGCTCTGCCGTTTTGGCACATCTACCTTATATTGGCTATTTATTGCGTCCTCCAAACTCTGGTGCCCTTGGCCTTGCCCACACATAAATATATGACGAATCTATTATAGTTGGAATCTATTATAGGTTGGCCTATACCTTCACAATTGTGGCAAGTAATCTGGTCTAAAGTGAATAAAACGTCCATCTGTACTACTTATAAAGAAAATCAATATAAAATTTTAATATTCTGGTACCACACGCTTGCTCTTCTGCATAAGCTTAGTCCTGCCCTCCTTTCTGTTTACTGGAGATGTCAACAAGACTTGGGTACACTACCACTATCTTTGAACATGTCTGGTGCTGCAAACATTCTAGCCCAAGTACAGGGCCGGATAACCACACTTCTACATCATACTGTCCCGTTAGACCAACATCACTACCTATTGAATGTGCCCACTAAGAACATGGGCAAAAGGCAGCTAAATTGTTTCTGCATGTACTCACCTCCACCAAAACTCTGACTGCTAGGCAATGGAAACAAATCTCCCCCCACCTCCTGATCTCCATGACCTGCTGGTCAGAATGAGGGACATGCACACAATGGACCACCTCACACCATCTCTCAATAATTCCTAGAACAGTTCCACTTGATTTTGAACCCCTGGGATACATATTGGCTGTCTTGAGCATGTTAATGTATATTACAGTGATACCTGATTAGGGGGACTTCACTCTCCCGCCCACTCACTCTTCCTATATCCGCCCTATATCCTGTGTTTCCCTGTGTCTTATGTCAGACGTCTAGAATGTGTTTTACATATATACAATACCTGTGCATTTCTTTCTTTCTTTCTTTCTTTCTTTCTTTCTTTCTTTCTTTCTTTCTTTCTTTCTTTCTTTCTTTCTTTCTTTCTTTCTTTCTTTCTTTCTTTCTCTCTCTAGGCTTCCCCCACTAGTGTTGGTCATTTCATTACATTGTTCTCGTCTTGCAGGCCCTATCACGACAGTCCCTTTCTGTTTCTACATCATTGATACCTCTGGAATCTCTCCTTTTATGTCTTATGTATTTGTGTATCTTGTTTCTATTGCTTGTCAATAATTCTTTATTAAATATACAGTTTAAAAAAGAATGCCTTAACTCACCGAAGTGATTTTGAGATTGTTTTTCATGACACATTGTACTTCTTTATTATTTGTACATGATACTGCACACAAGGCCATACTGTGCTTGCATTCTGTTTGCACACCAATATTACCTTGTTACTCACATTACAGCTTTCCTTGGTGCTGTGTCCACCTTTTCAACTATGTCTCCTTACCTTCATATTTTGGTGAGTGTATTTTCATCCTTTCCTCCACAAGCTAACTCAGTATGGTCCTTTCAGCGTTTTTGATCATGCCTGCCAGTATGCATGTCTACTCCTCTCCTTACCCACATTAACCTGTTGAACCTCTTGTGATAAAGGATATGTTGTCCATTACTCCCCTTTGAGGATATTGCCATTTTTTCTGTTACTTGCACCCCTTATAATATTTAGAATACGAGAATAGCATATTATGACATGTAATGCACATTTCTGTGCATATTGTTATTTCTATTTTATAATACTACATTATATTGTTTTATGATATTGTAATACTTTGTGTATATTCTTTTTGTATCTTTAGCGACTTTGGCAAAGGCCATTTTAGGGTGAAATGTCACACACAAAGAGTTGTCATCTCACCTTGTCTTTATCGCACCCTAAGAAACAGTTGATTCACCTTTTTTTTTTTTTTTTTTTTAACTCGGTTTATTGAACAATCGTACAACAAATTACACATCAATAGTACAAGCTTTAAAAGGAATAACAAAGGACATATTCTAAAAGTTGTACAAAGACATATCAAAAACTAGACAAAAAGAACCAAAACAGTGCTACATAGTCCATGGTAGATGTAAATATCAGATACAAATCGTCCAGGAGAGAATCCAGGCAAGGGAGCCGAAAGAAACACAGAGTCCAAATCAACCTGTAGGGAGCAAAGGCATATACAAAAACCCCACACATATACAACAAGATATCCTAATAAATACTTCCTATGGGGGAACTCCAGGGAGACTTAGTAGATAATAAGGAAAATACTATACAACTCAAACTGGACACTCCTTCCTGCGTCTAAGCAGTGAGTGTGTGCAGGGCATTACGAAATGATGGGGCTGTGTATAGAGTCAGAGGTGAGTCACACCAAGAGCCCCAAACCTTCCGAAATTTTTCAGGGCAACCTCTGCCTTTATATACTATTTTATTATATGGGATAATGGAATTTACCAATTTCCTCCACATGGATAGGGAGGAGGGGCGAGGATCCATCCAGCGCAAGGCAATAGCCTTCCTGGCTAGGAAAAGGGATTCTCGCAGAAAGATGCGAGTATGATGGGGCCATATTTCCTCATCCAGGATACCAAACAGACAAATTTCAGGCGAACATGGAATTGGGGTCCCCAGTATGTCTGATAATAAGTTCACGACCTCAGTCCAAAATGCTTTAATTATAGGACACTCCCATATCATATGCCAAAAATCACAATATCTAGCAGTGCACCGTAAACATCCAGGATGTTGTAGCCGTCCCATTTTATGCAGACGTGCAGGGGTCAAGTAACTTTGATTCAAAATGTTTACTTGTATAAGCTTATTATTAGCGGCTGGGGAAACAAACTGTGCCGACTCCAAAAGGTCAGAAAATGTCTCGTCTGTGAGAGCAGGGATAAGAGTGTGCCATTTCGTTAGAGCCGGAGCTTCCAGACGAGACATCCTGATCTGTATAAGATGGGCATACAATGCTGAGATAAGGCCCTGGGGACCTTGAGACCTGAGCACCCCTATAAGGGGATATGTGGAAAAGCTGACAGCCGGTGGAGGAAACTGTGTGGACATGGCGTGTCTAATTTGGAGAAACCTGAAAAATTGGGTTCGAGGGATACCAAATTGGGTACTCAAAGAGTCGAAAGAGCGGAATACGCCCTGATCATAAATATCAGCCAGGGACGTAACTCCAAACTGTTTCCAACTCCGTGCATCCGGAAGGGCATATAATTCGGTCAAACCTGGGTTATCCCATATCGGAGTTTCAGTAGGGACTCCAGTATAAGCCGCCACCCGCTTAGCTCGCTGCCAGACCTGTATTGCCAATGTATGGATTGGGAGCAAGCTACCTCTATACAGGTGTGGGTGTTCCAAAACCGGCCATAAGTTGGGTATATGTAGATGATATGCTAAATGTGCCTCAGGGCCAGGCAGAGGATCCGCCAACAACCAGGACCTAAGATATCGAAGTTGACCAGCAAGATAATATAAAAATATATCAGGAAGAGCCATCCCGCCCATAGCTTTAGGCCGCTGCAATGTGGAGAAACGTAATTTAGACCTCGAACTGCCCCATATAAAGGGAATAAGTATGGAATCCAATTGCTTAAAGAACTTCTGTGGTACTGACACAGCCACATGTTCTAAAATATACAAACATTTGGGGAGGACCACCATTTTAATAAGATTAATCCGCCCTGCAACGGACAGGGGTAAAGCCCCCCACACCCTAAATTTAGCCCGAAAATGACCAAGCAGTGGATATATATTTAAACTCAGGAATTGTCTATGATCATTGGAAATATGGATCCCTAAGTATTTACAGGCATCTACAACCTTCAGGCCACAAATATATTCTCCCATATTTCCCAGTGATTGTCTAAAAAGGGGCATATATGATGATTTGGCCCAATTTATCCGTAGACCAGAGTATATACCAAATTTATCGATTATTGCCATAGCTCTAGGGAGTGTATGAGCAGGGTCAGACATAAATAATAGGAGGTCGTCTGCATAAAGGGCTGTCCGTTCCTCCTTAGTGCCAATAATCACTCCCTTGTAAACCGGGTCTGACCTAAGGATAATAGCAAGAGGCTCTATCGCCAATGCAAAGAGTAATGGAGACAACGGACATCCCTGGCGAGTTCTCCTAGAGAGAGTGAAATACGGGGATAACGCACCATTAATGGAGAGTGCGGCTCTAGGGGACTGATAAAGGAGCATAATCCAAGCAATAAACAATTCCCCAAAACCGAAACACCTCAGAACCTGAAGCAAAAATGGCCATTCCACCGAATCAAATGCCTTAGTGGCATCAAGGGAAGCCACCGCCCAATCCTGTTTAAGAGCAGCCCCTATCTGAGAAACCACCTGGACCCGTCTAAGGTTATCAGAAGTAGATTTGCCGGGCATGAAGCCCGTTTGGTCTGAGTGAATTAAATCCAAAACCACAGTATTCAACCTCTTAGCGAGAATTTTAGTAAGTAATTTATAATCGATGTTAAGGAGAGAAATAGGTCTATATGACCCACAGTCCAACGGATCCCTATCTGGTTTAAGAAGGAGAACAATATTAGCATCATAGAAGGAATCCGGCAGAGTGCGGGCCACAAACGCATCTTGATAACATTTCAATAAGACAGGGAGCAGTTTATCCTGATATTGTACATATACCTCAACCGGAATACCATCCGGGCCCGGTGATTTCCCTTTGGCCATGTCCACCAATGCATCAGATAATTCCTCCAGTCTAAGGGAAGAGTCCAGAAACTCCCGTTGTTCATTTGTCAGGGTTGGAAAGGAAACATCTGCCAAATACTGGACAATATCCTGAGTAGGTTCATGTAACTGAGATTGGTAGAGGGTCGAGAAATATTGATGAAAACGGTCACGGATGGCCACACTATCAGATAGGGCATCCCCGTCCATCGAATTAATTCTCAAAATTGCTGGAGAGGCTGTGTTATAATGGATAAGATGGGCTTAAAGGCTACTAGACTGATTACCAAACTCATAAAATCGTTGTTTAGTGAAAAATTGAGACCGGGCCTTTTCATGTAGAACATGTAGATATTGCCTACCCAGTTGAAGCCACTCAGTTCTGGAGTCATCAGTAGGATTAGCTATATACGCGGCTTCCAACAATGCACATTTTTCAGCTAAGTCTCTCTCAAGGGAAGACGATTCTCTTTTAATGTATGAAATAGAGGATTTGAGACATCCCCTCAAATATGCTTTCATAGTTTCCCATAAGATAGTAGGTGTGGCGGTAGGGGAATTAATATCTAAGAAGGCTTGCAACTGATCCGGAATACGGTCATGCACTGCTATCAGCTTGAGCCAAAAGGGGTGAATACGCCAGTTATGAGAAGGTCTAGAGAGGTCAGTATCCCCAAATTCCAGCAGCAACGGAGAATGGTCAGACGTTGCCCTGGGCAAATATGAGATGTTAAGCAAAAGAGAACATGCCTTAATATTGCCTAGTGCATGATCAATACAGGACAGAGTGTGATGAGTGGCAGAATGACAGGAGAACACCAGGGCCTGTGGATATTTAAGACGCCAGAGATCATGCCAACCCACTTCCTGTACAAGCTGGGCCAGGGGAGTAGGGTGAGCACCAGAAGGGGCAGGGGCACCTACATTTAATCTATCTAGGGAAGCATCCATTAATTTATTAAGATCTCCCATGCAAACCACTGTAGCGGCAGGAAATTTAGCCGCAAAGTGGGCTGCTTCATGTAAAACTGAAAAGTCAGATGCAGGTGGCAAATAAAGTCCTAGGATGACATAAAATTTAGACTCTATCCAGGCCTGCACAAACACATAACGCCCATCAGGGTCCCTAACAGTGAGGCCCGGCTCCCAGCGGAGCCTGCGGTGAACCAGGAGGGACACCCCTCTAGAGAAAGAAGTATGAGTGGAGTGCAGGGCCCACTGGACCCAGGGTTTTTGTAAGTATCTGGTCGTATCAGGTGCTAGATGTGTCTCCTGCAAGCACACCAAATCAGGGTTGTATTGTCTAAGGTGGGAAAAAATAGTAGAGCGTTTCTTCACAACGCCCATACCCCGTATATTCCAAGAGCATACTTTAAGGGTCGCCATAACACCATACAATCACATTATACATTAAAAATGAGGGGTTACCCCCCGACCCCCACCATTAACCTCCCCACCGGACCGTTAAACCGAAAAAAGGACTTGCAGCAATAATTCAACCAAAACTGGAAACCCGTAAGGGGCATTCCAACTATTAGTGAGGAGTCTAAGATTGCTCCTACACAATACGTGGCACTTGGTAAATGGGGGAAGTAGTGCACCCAAGATGGTATGGTAATAGGGCACTATCTTCAAACTAAAAAGCACAAGCAATAAACTATCACTATAATGTGAATCTCCAAAGGGACCCTAAACAGAAAAATTCTTGGCCGGTGCCCATGGGGCAGCCAAACACCCATCATATGAAAAGTCCATAGGCAACCGCAAGCAATAACAGTCATTAGCGGGGGCTGGGCCACAGGGGGCCCCCCCACCAGTCATCATATACCCTGTTACCGTCTGGGAGGTCGAGGCAGTAGGTTCAGCCAGTCTTCCGCCTCCTGCGGGGATGTGAAGAAAATAACCCTCTCCTCATGGATCACACGGAGCCGTGCCGGATAAGCCATGGAGTAATGAATGGAACTTTCCCGCAGTCGACGCTTGACATTGACGAAAGTGGCACGAGTCTTCTGTAGTGCCGCAGAAAAGTCGGGAAAAATGGAGATGGATGAACTGTTGAATTTAATCTCTTCAAGTTGACGTGCTGCCCGCAGCGCTGCATCTCGATCCCCACTGCTGAGAAGACGGGCCAACAGCGGCCTCGGAGGGGCACCCTGAGGGGGCGGTCTGGCAGGAACTCGATGGGCCCTTTCCACGGCAAAGGCAGGAGAAAACTTGGCCTCCGGTAGGGTTTCTTTCAACCACCTCTCCATAAACTCACACGGATTAGCCCCTTCTGACCGTTCCGGCAAGCCAAGAATGCGCAGGTTGTTGCGACGGAGTCTGTTCTCAAGATCATCCGCTCTCTGCGTCCACAACTCAGCTGATCTCTCCAGTGCAGTAAGCCTCGCCGGTACTGGGGCTGAATTATCCTCTAAGAGAGAGATGCGATCCTCCACCTCCTTCACTCGACCCCGTAAGGTCTGAAAATCTTGACGCAAAAGGCCCACATCAATCTTGACTTCCTCAATTTTACCTGTGAGGGACGAGGTGCTGGACTGGATCGCCTCAAGCAACCGAGTCGTGACCTGTCGCAACGTGAGCTCCGCATCCTCAGCAGGAGATGCCGCCGACGGTGGATCCAGTGCCGGCGGGCTGCGCTGCGGCTGCTCCCTGGCAAATCCCCGGAGACGCTCAGAAGCCGATCCTTTAGACTGGCGACTCATGGCAAGACAACAACAGTGACCATCAAGCAGCCAGTAGGTAGTATCAGAGGATTAGGATGCAGTACTCAATAGCCAGATAAATCAGCCAATAGGTGTTATCAGAGGGTCAGGTTATAGCGGCATCCACCATGCAGCCAGCAGGTGTTATCAGATTGACGGCCCCCAGCAGTGTCCACGATGCGGCCAATAGATAGTAACAGAGGATCAGGAAACAGTATTGACTTGCCAGACAAAACAGCGAATAGGTGCCATCCGAGAGTCAGTCTGCAACAGCATCCACCACACGGCCAGTAGGTGTTATCAGAGGAGCAGCTCCCAGCTGCGTCCACGATGTAGCCAATAGACAGCCACAGAGGGTCAGGATACAGTACTCACTCGCCAGACAAAGCAGCCAATAGGTGTTATCAGAGGGTCAGGCTATAGCGGCATCTACCATGCAGCCAACAGGTGTTATCAGAGGGACGGCCCCCAGCAGTGTCCACGATGCGGCCAATAGATAGTAACAGAGGATCTGGATACAGTACTCACTCGCCAGACAAAGCAGCCAATAGGTGTTATCAGAGGGTCAGTCCATAGTGGCATCTACCATGCTGGCCAGTAGGTGTTATCAGAGGGACTGTATCTAGCAATGTCCACAATACAGCCTGTAGATAGTAGCAGAGGACCAAGATATGGCACATCAGCTGCCAGGAGGTGTTATCAAAGGGCCAGTTTGTTTCTGTGGGTAGGTACCCCAAAGTAGAGGCCCAGGGCACCCAGGCCAGCAGCCCCAGTCCCCCGCCACCCAGCGCCCCACCGCAGAGCCCAGGCAAGCCACACAGCCGGTCACCGCAGGCCCACCACGCGGGCAAGATGGCCGCCGCAGCTCACCGCCCGCACGGATCTCCACCGCCCGGCACAGCCGCCGCGATGTTCAGGACAGCCACCGGACCGAAGACCCGCGCAGGAGAAGCGCAGGAGAAGATGGGGTGTTCAGCGGTCACCAGAGCCCGGACACAAGCAGGATATCGGCAGGATTATAGGAGTTCCCGTCGGAGCTCAGCTCACATGCAGCCGCTCCGTACTCTCGCTAGCCACGCCCCCAGTTGATTCACCTTTACCATTACACTTTTAAGTGCTGTGGTATTCTTCTGTACATTGTACTTTTTGGTAAATTTTGGGCAACGTGTTTTGTGTTTAATTATGAAAAAAATAGGAAATCTGGTGAATATTTTTAAAAATATGCAATTTAGAAAGTTTGAAAATCATCTGCTTTTTATACAGGTACTCATACCACGCAAATTAGTGCATAAATATATTTGGCCACATCTCTGCTTTATGTTATCATTAGAGATGAGCGAATTTCTCAAAACTTCGATTCGGCAGTTGGATTCAAAGTTCCAAAAAAAAAATAAAATTTTGCTTCGATCCGAATTACTTTGTGGCACATAAACAGCTATTTCCGGCCTGCAGAGAGCCGGGGTGGGCTGGTGGGCGTCAAAATGGCGGAAGCCCTTGGATGCCACGGTCATGTCTCTCTCTCTCTCTCTCTCTCTCTCTATCCAGCACGGACAAGTTTTAATCATGTGGAAGGATCAGCTAACAAGCAAAGACACGCCTATCCAATCACATCACTAGAGCACATCTAGTGACCGTCTGATGTCACAAAGCTCCTTACTAAATATTCATTACCACGAAGCATTAGGAAACCTTGAATCGTGGCGAATCGAAGATTTCCTGAAATTCGGATCAAATTCCACTTCTGCAGAATCGATTCGCTCATCTCTAGTTATCATCAAACGTTAAACATTCTTTAATTTTTTAAGGTATTATCAGGCTTATAAGTCAAATAACAATTTTCCAATTTCCAAAAAATTTTTAAGGGACTAATTCAATCCTGAAGGTGCTTTGAAATGCCTCTGTATTAGAAACCCCCTACAAGTCACCACATTTTAAAAACTGCATCCTTTAAATAAGTAAAAACAGCATATAGTAAGTTTGGTAGGCATTAAATCAAAATGGAGGTGAAATTTATACATTTCAATTTCTGTCAGTAATACATTTATTTAGCCTTAGAATTTACTCATTTACAAAAGAGTAAAGGAAAAAATGCACTTCACATTTGTTTTGCAAGTTCTCCAGACTACCGAAATACCCCACACATGGATGTAAACTGATGCATGGGCACACAGCAGGATGCAGAATGGAAGGAGCTTTTGGAGGGCAGATTTTGCTGTGATTAGTTTCAGGCACCATGTCACATTTGCAGAGTCCCTGATGTGCCAGAACAAAGGTGACCACATTGTGGAAACTAGACCCCTCAAGAAATTTATTAAGGGATATCGTGAGTATTTTAAGCAAATAGGTTTTTCAAAGAATTTATTACCATTGGATGTGAAAATGAAAAAATACTTTGTATCCAATAAAATATCACTTTAGCCACACATTTTATATCTTTATACGAAGTTAAAGGAGAAAAGGCACCCCACATTACACAAATTTTACTGAACATGGCAACACATTATATGTCATTGTAAACAGCTATACGGGCAAATGGCGGGGCTCAAACAGAAAGAACACCCTTTGGATTTTGGAGGGCAGATTTTCTGGAATAGTTTTTAGGAGCCATGTCTCATTTGCAGAGCCCTCGAAGTGCTAAAACAGTGGAAATCCCCCAAAAGTGACCCCAGTTTGGAAATTAGACCCATCAAGGCATTTATCAAACATTATAGTGAGTATATTCTTTCACAAAATTGGGCTGGGAAAATGGAAAATTATATTCTTATCTATAAAATGTTTGTTTAACCCCAAATCTTTAATTTTTACAAGGGGTTAAAAGAGAAAATACACCCACAATTTATTATGTTACATAGTTACATAGTAGATGAGGTTGGATGAAGACATCAGTCCATCAAGTCCAACCTATAACCCTACAGTCCCCTACAGTGTTGATCCAGAGGAAGGCAAAAAAACCCATGAGGCTTATGCCAATTGCCCCATTTCATGGGAAAAAATTTCCTTCCCGACTCCAATCTGGCAATCAATATAAAACCCTGGATCAACGTGCCCTTAAAATCTAAAACCCATAACCCATAATGTTGTTCTGTTCGAGAAAGGCATCCAGGCCCTCTTTGAACTTGAATGAACAATGAATCCACCATCACCACTTCCTGCGGCAGAGAGTTCCATAGCCTTGTTGTTCTTACTGTAAAGAATCCTCTTCTATGCAATATCTTCTGACTACAGAAATGCCTCATATGTGGATGTAAATTTCTTTATGGGAACACAGCAGGGCACAGCGGGGAAGAAGAACCATCAAGCTTTTCATAGAACAGATTTTGTTGAAATTGGTTTCAGGAACCATGTTGCATTTGCAGAGCCCCTGAATTACCAGCACAGTGGAAACCCCTAACAAATGATGCCATTTTTGGAAACTATACCTCTCAAGCAATTTATTAGGTTATTTTTCCAATAAAATGTTGCTTTAGCCCAAGATTTCTCTTTTTCAGAAAAGGTTAAAGTGGAAAAAGCACCCCAGAGTATGTTACACGATTTCTTCGGAACATAGTAAAAGCCCAAATGTGGTCATAAACTGCTGTATGGGTATATGGAAAAGCTTGGAAAAGAATGAGTGTTATTTAGCCATGTCGCATTTGCAGACCCCTAAAATAATAGTACAACATAAAACCTCAAAAAGTGACCCAATATTGGGGGCGTGGCTTGGCGCTGCTCGAGATGGCCGCTGCTTTGTAGTGCTCTGAGGCCTCACTGACATCTGCAGTGGGTGATACCCGGCAGATTACCAGCAGGGAGATCCTCTGCTCCCACAGGCAGCGGGGAGATGGCAAAACAGGGGAAAAAAAGGCCCCCAAAGCGGCTCACCGCCGGTGAATCCTCCCTTCTTCAAGCACAGCACGCGGCAGGCGGCTCTCGCACTGCATATGACAGCACTTCAGGTGAGGAGTCCCACCAGCTTACTCCACCACACCAGGGGTCTCATACAGGCCAGGTTCCCAGGAAATCTTGAAGAGGGGTACAGAGGGCCAGCAGCAACTTTATAAGAGGGGACTACAACCCCCATCACCACCCACTCTAACTCTTGGTCAACATAACCTCTCCCCTGCAGCAGTATCCTCCCAGGCAGGCAACAGCACCCCTACACAAAGCCCTGTGAAGCTGAAGATGAGATTGCAGACCACATTCTGCTTTGATTCTCGTACAGCTACAGAAGAACCCCAACAATGCGATTCGGATGTGCTCCTGGTTATCCCTGCAGGTACTAAATCTGCTTCTGAGGCCTTCTTGAAAGATATAATGCTAGCTTTGCATAGATCTATCCAGAAAGATATCACTAAGGCAATTACGTCTGTCTCCTCCACAGTTGACTCTCTTAGCAACAGGCTTGACCATGTTGAGAATAAAATGGGTGAATTTGCTGTGGCACACAATACCATAGTGGATGCCCATAACGATCGGGAGGAAGAATTGGCAGCATTTAAACTTAAACTCGCCCACATGGAAGACAGAAATAGATGGAACAATGTAAAGTTTTGTGGCATACCGGAGTCAGTCACTGCCATGGACTTGATTCCTTTCTTGCAACAGTTAATGAAAGCGACCCTGCCACACTGCTCTGATGCAGATCTGATCATAGACAGGGCCCACCGCTTGCCGAAGCCGAAGGGGATGCCCGTCCATATTCCCAGGGACACCCTCGCCCGTATACATTTCTATCATATTAAAGACCGTCTCATATTCGAGTCAAGAAAAAGATCATCTTTGCCTGAGCCGTTCAAGGAAATTCAACTATATGCAAACCTTTCTCAGGCTACCATTGCTGCCAGAAGAAAGCTTGCTCCTGTTACAGCGGTCCTCCGTCAACACAATGTTCCTTACAAGTGGGGATTTCCTACTAAAGTTATTGTTATCAGAAATGGAGTGATGTATTCGTTCAATTCCTTTGACACTGGGAAGAGTCTGTTACTCCAGTGGAACCTACCACCATCTGCGCCTGATATCCAGAAATCCTCCAGGGCTGAGTCCCACAAGTTGGATCCTCTGTAGCAATCTACCGCCTATGCCGAGTGAACAGCCATACTGGACACACTGTGAGTCACTCGTGGTGCATTTTGTAATTTCTATCTTATGGCAAACTTCCCCCCAAGTTTGCGCAGTATTACACTGCCCGGTCCAGTAACACTGTTTTTCTTTCACTTAATGTTGAATAGTTATATGTTGAACACTGTTCCTAACGAGTTTTTTCCTGCTAGGCCTAACAGGTTTATCTTTGGTATCACTCTCATACTTGAGTCTCTCTGCTACCAATCCGTGTTATTAACTCTTAAATTTATCTATGGGTGTTAAATTTCTGTCACTTAATGCGAGGGGCAGTCACTTTAAGCGTTCATTGCTGTGGAAGGAAGCTCTCAGATCTGCGGCTAATTTGTAATTTGCATTCAAGAGACGCATTTCTGTGACCCTCGCCCTCCGAAGTTTTCTGATAAACTGTTCCCTCATGTTTTTTGTTCAAATGCTACCAGGAAGGTTGCGGGTGTCCTCATAGCAGTTAAACACACATTGTCCTTTCAGCTGATACATGTCATTTCAGACCCTAAAGGCTGCTATGTAGCTCTTATTTGTTTAATTGACAGTTGTCCTTTTACTATCTTAAATGTATACTGTCCTAACACATCTCAAATATCCTTTTTAAACTCGGTATTGAAAAAGGTTAGGAAGCATGCACAGGGCCAGCTTCTCTTGTGTGGCGATCTCAATATTGTGCATGATGCTACTGCCGATTCCACTTATCGCAGCAAGCATACGCCTCAACAACTAAGACCGTGGCTTCGGCAAGAGGAGCTTCATGATGTCTGGAGGTGCTTACACACCTCTGAGAAAGATTATACACATTATTCTGCTAGGCATCAATCCTACTCACGAATAGACATGTTCCTAGCCCAGACTGATATGCTGCTTAGAGTGCAGGGTTGTGAAATAGGAAATATTACGTGGTCGGACCACGCGCCTATTACTCTCACCATTCGCTCAGAAAGTGTCACTGTTCCTCCCGTGTTGTGGTGAAATAATACATATGTCATGTCCCTGAAATCAGTCACCAAGAAATTGACTGTTGACATTGCTGAATTTTTTAATATTAATTCTCCCTTGGTAGATGATAAGTTCTGCCTCTGGAATTCTCATAAAGCATTTGTCAGGGGCCTAATGATACAGCATACCTCACGCTTTAAGCACCAGAGATTGCAGAAGATGAAGGAGTTTCTCACTTCTATAACAACTTTAGAACAGCCGCATAAGGCTGCCCCTAGCCCCGCCCTTTTGGTTGCTTTGCAGAAAGCTAGAGATGACCTGAGCGCCCACCTACTGGTGGACTTTGAAAAACATTCCAAAAGCTTCAAAGCCTCTTACTACCGGTCATACAACAAAGCGAGCAAATTAATGGCATAACGAGTTAAGGTGGCAAGGATTAAATCTAAAATTCCATTTCTCGTTTCTAACTCAACCAATGCAAAACTTTTTCACCCTCAGCGTATAGTGGATGAATTCAGTAAATATTATCAGGGTTTGTATAACCTGAGGGAGGATCTGGACACCACACAGCCTTCTGGTATAGATATTAATTGATTCTTAAGCTCCTTGCACCTTCCTTTCGTGACACATACATAGCTACAGTCTTTAAATGTTTCTATTTCTACCCAGAAAGTAGCCAGGGCAATAGATGGCTTGAAACTCAATAAATCTCCTGGTCCAGATGAGTTTTCTGGAGAATATTACAAGCAGTTCAAACCACTTCTTCTCACTCACCTTACTGAGGTGTTTAATCTAGCAATGTTGACAGGAAAATTTCCCCTTGAGATGCTATCTGCAACGATTGTGACGTTGCCTAAACCGGGCAAGGACCCCTCCCTACCCTCTAACTACCGGCCTATATCGCTATTAAATGCGGATGTCAAGTTGTTCGCTAAGGTACTTGCAAACCGACTTCTCAATGTCCTGCCCACATTAATAGGCAGGGATCAGGTGGGATTCAATAAAAGGGAGGCAGGCCCCAGACGGCACAAGAACACGAGACGTGTGATTGAGCTGGTTGCGGCCGCTCGGGCTGGACAAACGCCTTCTCTGCTCCTGTCCTTGGATGCGGAGAAGGCGTTCGATAGGATACACTGGGGATATCTTTTTGAGGTTTTACATGAATTTGGCTTCTCTGGCCCCATTGCCACTGCATTTTCTGAATTTTACTTTTGTCCATCTGCCTGAGTCCTGGCGAATGGGGTCTTATCCCGCCCCTTCTCCATTACCAATGGCACAAGACAGGGGTGCCCACTGTCCCCTTTAATATTCTCTTTAATGATGGAGCCCTTAGCTGAAACAATCAGGTCACATCCTGGCTTTACTGGGATTAAGCTGGGTCAGACAGACCACAGAATTAATCTATTCGCGGACGATGTGATCCTGTCCCTTTCTTACTCTGATAACGTGCTGTGCACTGTATCCCAAACCCTGGCGGATTTTGGAGTGTTATCATACTACAAAGTTAATGAATTCAAATCCCAGATCTTGGGGATTGGCCTGACTCAAACCAATATACACCACATCAAAACTACATCGTCCTACCAGTGGTGCCCGCAGTCTATACCCTATCTAGGAATTCAGCTCACCCCAAATCCAAAAGATTTAGTTAAAGCCAATTTCCCAGGTTTATTGGCTACCCTTCAGAAAGAACTTGACGTTTTAACTAAATTCGAGCACGGCTGGATGGGGAGAATTGTTTTATATAAAATGTTGGTTCTTCCCAGGATACTTTACTATCTTAGAGCTTTAGTGATCCTGATACCCAAGTCTGTTTTCTTGAGTTTCCAAAAACAGATGATGGCCTTTATATGGAATGGTTGTAAACCCAGAGTAGCTTTACAGATGCTCTTTAAGGCAATGGAGGTATGGGTGTACCAAATCTGTACCATTATTATTTGGCCACAACTTTAGGTCAACTTCAATTCTGGTTTTCATCAAATCATGATAAATTATGGAGGCTCAAATAGCCCAGATTTCCGATTGGGAGGGATTCCTGCTAGTGTCAGGGCCCGGCAAACGTCTTCCCCTCTCTGCCCCACCGGCTGTACAGGCCATGGTTGGGACGTGGCGTGTTTTTTGTGCTATTTCAGATAGTGATAACCCTGGGGTCAAGTTGAATTTACCTCTTACGATGCTTCCTCACATGATACCACATTTATCCTTGAACATGTAGCGCAGATGTGGGATAAAGTATATCTCTGACCTCTACAGAGGCGATACCATTGTGCCCTTCTTTGTATTACAGGAGACACCTGCAAAGGAAGCATATACAGTACCTATGCTAGACTGGCTTCATATCTGTCTGACGCCACCTCAGCTCAACTGCGCTTGCCAAAGCCAGCCACCGACATCTTACACCCACAGACTTCCCCAGCTGCATATAAGACTAAGATTTTGTATCGTACTTTGAACATGGATTGTACCTTTCAGAAGACTAAACATATGTGCCTTTGGAAAGACGATCTAAGCCGCAGGTTTGAGGCTAGTCACTGGCAGGAGGCAAATGGTATTACCCTCCCCTACGCCTAGCTAAGTTCTATCCATCGTGTCCATCGGGCTGTTGGAGAGGTTGCGGAGAGATTGGCTCATTGTTCCATGTGTTCTGGCACTGCCCGCTCATTCAGCCCTTTTGGGTTTCTGTATTTTCGTTGCTCAATAGACTGTGTGGTGGAATGGTAGGATCTACACCCGAACTGGCATTCCTCTTGCTGGGCATTCATATGACGCCGAGCAGATATAGAACTGTCATATACCAGGTACTTGGGGCTGCTCATCTGCTTATTGCACGTAGATGGAAATCTACCTCCTGTCCGACCTTGATGGAGTTGATTTAGGTGATGTCATTGAATTATCAATATAAGCGCATCTACGCATGCAATGGTGGAAGCCTGGACAGATTCAGGAAGCATTGGGAACTATGGGCGACCTCATTCCCCCCACCGTATGCCCATTGATGGTCTATACGCCTTAGCCATTACTGGCACCCTGAGTATCTTATATTCTCTTAATTTCCTAGGGGGATACTCTGCTTGAGTGTTCTTGGAATGCCTATACATTATCTTCCCCATTAATTAATTAATTATTCTTAATGTTGATAACTGGTAGCAGATAGGTCTGCACACAGGCTCGCGTGGCAGGCCATCCGCTTTGTGGGATGCTGAGAGCGATCTGATCTTATTTTATTCCCCAGGCCTGTTCCTATGTTGATTTGGTCATTTGTTTTGTTTTGTTCCTTTTCCCACCTGTCTTGATCTCCCCTTCTCCCCTTCCCCATGGCAAGATTTGATTAATGTTTCATGCTAGCTTTTTACCGTGTTCTGCTACTCATATGTATAAAAAGACTTATATGCTCTTAATTTACATTGCGAAATGTATCTCTGCTATGGCTGTACCTCACATGAGTCTTTTCTATTTCCCTTTTTATATGTAGTTTGTAAAGCCATGATTGTCTTCTATGTCCGTGCTATGTTTGACATTTGTATTGTATTCATGTATACTTTGAATAAAAACTATTGGTAAAAAAGAAAAAAAAAAAAAGGGTGACCCTAATTTTGGAAACTATACCTCTTACAAAATTTATCAAGAGCTATAGTGAACATTTTGATTCCACAGGTGTTTCCTAGACTTTTATTAACATTGGGCAGTGAAAATGAAAAATTACATTTTAGTTTAAATAAAATGTCACTTTAGCCACAAATTTTTCATTTTCACAAGTAAGGAAAAGAATTGCACTTTTTGGCTTTTGAATTACAGATTTAGAAAAACAGTTTTTTGGACATCATGTTGTTTTTGTAGCATCCCAGGTGCCAGTAAAGTGGAATTCCCCAAGAACTGACCCAATTTTGTAAACTAAACCACTCATAGACTTTTTCAAGGTGCATAGCAGGCATTTTACACCATGAGTGTTGCATTATTTGAATTTCCAGAAATTAATGCGCAGGTGAAAAGTAAAAATTGCAATTTTTCCCAGAGATACACAATTTCAGTGCCCAATATGGTGTGCCAAGTTTGCATCTGTAGAGAGACACCCAAAAAACTTTTAAGCATGTTATCCTGGGTACAACGGCTTTTGGAGCTTACACTATGCCACTAGGTCATGATTCCTTTTTATCTCCAACTGCACTAATACAAAACCCCAGTATTTATGTTATTTTTGTATTTTCTGTCTACCTCTCAATAGCATTACTGCTATGCCAGATTTGGGACAGCAGCAGGGGAGCTTCCATCCATACAACATGTGCTACACAGAGTTGTGCCTGTTGGTAGCACATCTCTCCCAGGTGAGCATAATTACTGCTATCTTCCCTTGTATTATTGCCAACCCCGGGGTTACCTGCACCATGGGGCGCCATCTATTTTTTCTTCATTTATCTAGCTCATTCCTTGCTCTCACATCCTTCTTAACAGATAATAACTAAAATGTGAAATTTCTAATTCTATTAATTTGTCTTCCTAGAGCAAGATAAGCCCCCTTGCACACGACTGTATAAATGGTCAGTGTGCTATCCAGGTTTTTCCCGGATAGCACACTGACCTATTCATTTCTATGGGCCCGTACACATCATTGTGAATTACATGGTCACATGTGCAGGCCGACAGTCTGGGCCGCAAAATATGGAACAGGTTCTAATCCTGTCCAATTTTGCGGCCCTGCTACCCTAGCTCCTATAGAAAGGGGCCGTGGAAGCATGGACGGTGCACGGGCGGCACATGGATGACATCCGTGTGTCCCCTGTGCGCCGTTCATCCATTAACGGAAGCCGGTTAGCACATGGTCGTTTGCAACCGGCTTTAGACTGCAGCTCATAAAGGTCAGATTACAGTTTACAAAAGAAGTCTATAGAGAGGTGAGGGGGGAGGAGTGGGCAGAAAATGAGTGAGAGAGGAAGGACAAATTCACAAAGTCTTCTAGAGTCCAATAGGAAATTTCAATAGGAGAGTGTTTTATTCACATCAGTGCTTGTCAGTAGTTCTCTATAATGTCCTATATGATGCTGCTGCTGATTCTGAGTGAGAAAGAGAGAATTATTGAGCGGATTCTCCCTTGATACTTTCTCAGTGCAGTATATAGCAGTACAGCAGTATAGCAGTGCAGTATATAGAAGCTAGTCTCCATCCACCAGCTCACGGAGAATTGAAAATTAAAGAGAGAGCATAGACAGGGGAAGCCTGCTAAAATGCTACATATTAATCACATAATGACCAAAATAGTGTTAATCTTTATGTAAACTAATGTTTTATTTATTTATGCAAAGATTGTTGAAAGGAACTATTTAATACTGATTTTACATTTAAGTAAATTTTTCCATTTTTCTGTTTTGTCACAGGAGCTGGAAAATGCAAAAAAGAGGGGCAGATCTGTCATATTATAGATGCCAGACTTTAAATGTGAACTGTTGGGTTCCACTGTGGTGTTTGTCATTTTGTTAGGTGAAGAATATGGTAGCACTACATTCTATTGAAGGATTTCACTTATAGAGGTTCTGCAAGGAAATGTGCACAGAGCCTAAGGTTACTTTCAAACAACAAGATTTTGGTTAATATTTTGCCTCAGTATTTGTAATTCAAAACCAGAAATTAAACCTACAGAGAGAAAAGAAGAGAATCTCTCATGTCTCTCTCATGTTGTAGACTTGTTCCACTTTTGGCTTATGTATATATTGATGCAAAATGCTTACCAAAATACTGCTATATAAATGTGGAGAAATGAAATTGAGCTCAATGTATAAATTGTGTGCAATGAGATCCTAAGCAGCGACTAGTGGTGACTGCAGGCAACCCTTATGTTATCTTATAATTCTGTGCAGATGATTTTAAGCCCTGTATCACAAAACATAGCTCCATGACTATACTAACATTAAATTCTGGAACTATTTATATAAGAAAGGATACATGCATTGATTATTCTTATGCTTTTTATTAAATAGGTTTTACACTTTTGTTGTACTTATTGTTGGACAGTTATGTTAATGAATAGACACTTTGCCAACCAATGAGTGCTGCTTCCACTTCACAAGCCATGTAATGTCACCTTCATCAATCACATGGTCTGTTTATAGCTCAATCCTATTTAAGTGAAAGGGGCTGAGCTGCAATACCACGCACAATGGCCACATATGATAGTGTGCTTGGTAAGTAGTAAAGAGCCTGCAGCACTCTAAATACTGTGCACACTTCACACAGCCAGGTGTCAAATGCCCACGGAACTGATATTGATGACCATAGGTCATCTATATTTTACTCCCAGAAAAAATATTTAAGGAATAAGGCCCCACGTAGTGAAGTGCAGCAGGAAAACCTGGGCGAAAAAAAAACGCGGCTGAAACGCGTTTCATTGCAATTTTGCAGAGTTTTTCTCTGAAGACTTTCTGTCCCTATTATATCTATACGAAGATATAACTGACATGCTGCAATTTTCAAAAAATGCGAGCGTTTTTGAAAACGCAGTTTTTCCACTGCAGATTTTTTTTCTACAATGTGTGGATGGGAGTCAGGTCCTGAGCATGATGCAGACCGAATTTGTGGATCGCAGAACTTGTCAGGCTTGCAAGTGGCATTTTTAAGCAGGCTGTCGTTCAAACGCCAGATGAAGAGATGAGGCGTGAGGCCTGGCATTTCAAGGGACAGGAACAAGGGGGCACGGTCAGACCAGAGGGTTGAGCCAATCTGAGCCACAAGGGACCAGGAGAGAGCATGATGACTGATGAAGAAGTAATCAATGTGGCTATTGTATATGTCGTGAGCAGGGGAACAATATGTGTAGTTGCGGTCCCTGGGGTGCAGAATCCACCACACTTCCACAAAGCAAGTATTATGAAGCGTAGTCTTAAATCGCTGCAGCTGCGACTGAGAGAGGGGAGGGGTGGGATAGAGTGGAGTCTATTGATGGGTCAAGAACAAAGTTAAAGTTGCCCTTAAGGATTATGACGCCCTCACTGATCTCCGCAAGCCTGCCGATTAGGTCCCTGCAGTATGTCAATTGCCTATGATTGGGAAGGTAACAGCCAGCAATAGTAATCACAGTGCCTGCAATGCACAATTTAAGAAAGAGAAATCTGTCATCTGGGTGTATATTACCTCGTGATGGACAGACCTATGTAAGGCAATAGATACTCCCTTAGACTTTGTGAACGCTGTGGAACCAAGCAGGATAATGTCTGTTGCAGATATCCGGGATGTGTTCCTCCTTGACGTGAGTCTCCTTCAAAATCAAGATGTGAGAATGCTGTTTATGCAACTGGTATAGGATTTGGTTGTGTTTTTGATGGACATTAAGGCACCTGGCGTTCAAAGTACAAACATTTAGAGAAGCCATGGTCAGGAAGAAGATGGAGACAACCTTGAGTTGAAATCTGTGCAACTGACATATAACATCCCTAGGGTTTGTGGGATCAGATTGTCGAGGGCCCAATGAGCGGTGCACCCAGTCCAGTTTGAGCGAGGAGCCAGGGGGGACCTCCAGGAGGGAATTGAAGATCAAACGCAGGGTGGCATCCAGTTGCTGAGGTTCATTGGAGTCAAGGAGCCCCCAAACACGTATGTTATTCTCAAGATCATCCAAAAGATCAATTTGAGTGTGAGACGAGATAACAGAGTCTTGAGTGGAGAGCTGGTTGGCAAGAGTATTAGAAGAAGTCTCTAGGGTATCAACCTTCCCTTTCAAGAGTTGAACAGTAGAACAGACAGCGGACAGTTCAGATTTGTAAGACTGCTCCAGTCGAGCCACATCCGCCTCCATGTCAGACTTTGTTGGCATGGCACAGAGGTGGGAGCTCATCCAGTGTGTCAGTAGTGGGAGCAGGGGAAAAGGCACCAGGGTGGAGCGCTGTGGGCCCTAAGGGCTTAGTGATATCCAAGGTGGAACTCCCATATATCCAGGTGTGCGTGCCAGAGTAGGTAATTGAGGGGCAGTGGAGCCTTACTGGGTACACACGTGCCAGGAGGAGTAGATGTAGGGACTGAGTCAAGTCCATGCATGCCAGGCGCGCTGGACAGGGGAGCTGTGGGCTGCAGAAGTAGTTGGGAGAGGAGCGGCCATTAGATGGTAGGGGCCATCAGAAGGATTCCTAGTGAGGCAGTCCACAGCAGTGATGAATCTTGCTGCCTGTTTTGGGAGTGTCTCCTACCTTGAGAGACTCCGGGAGAAAGGTCCTGAATTCCCAGGCTGGGGTTCCAATGCAACTGCGGTGTGGAGGAATCAGGGGACGGTGACAGCGAGGGCCAGTCTGAGTCAGACGCTGATGCCTACAGTGGAGAGGATGGACCCAAACTATATTCAGTGCACTCTACTGCCATCCATGGTATAGTCGGGCTGGGAGCAGAGGGATTCCCCATGTGCAGAGGACTCAGGCTGTGGGCGCAGTCTGGGCTCAGGAAGAGGTGAGCACGCTGGCAGGGAGGCCTCCAGGAGAGAGCTGAATTAATCAGTGTGGCGTCCAGGAGCTCCCGGGCCGCACTGAAAATTTCAATGGAGGGGCCCTGGTTGACCCCTGGGGGAGTCGAGGAGGACCTTGGGAGGGCCCTCTTTGCCTTACCCATCTCTGGGTGGATGAAGATGTGCCGGTCAGCAGCAGAAATCAAGGGCCAGAGAAGACCGAGGAGGGGCTGATGTGAGTGCGTCTTCACTCCTTCATAGCCAGGCCATGCCTCTTCATATTTAGATTTAAACCCTTTCGATATTTTATTTGTGTTGCACAATGAAAGTTAATGGCACTGTCAAATATACAGGTGCATCTCAATAAATTGGAATATCTTTGAAAAGTTTATTTCTTTCAGTAATTAAATTAAAAAAGTGACCTCCTATATTTTCTAGATTCTTTACACACAGAGTGTTCTATTTCAAGTGTTTTATTTCTGTAAATGTTGATTATGGATTACAGGTAATGAAAACCCAAATCTAAGAAAATTTGAATATTGTAAAAAAGTTCAGTATTGTAAATTCAGTTTGTCACCTGCCAAGGTTTCCTAATCCTTTAAATGGTCCCCCACTCTGGTTCAGTAGAACACACAATCATGGAAGACACTGATTATGAATTGTATTACTGAATTACTGAAATGAATGAACGTTTCTTTAAAAAAGATATTCTAATTTATTGAGATGCACCTGTATAGTAATGAGAAATAATAATGTTATTTTTTATAATTTTATTACATCTTTATAGACTTTATTTGTACGTTTGTCTCAATGCTGTAGAAAGACTCCAGGATTAAAATGTTGTACATTAAAATCTGTAATAGCGTTCCTATTTGTTTCCTTCTTTCTTGCCAAGTTCACAATGTTGCTTCCTAGATATTATCATATATATATCTATATATATATATATATATATATATATATATATATATATATAGATAGATAACATAAATACATGAACAATACTTATTAACAGTACATGGTAAAAAAAAAAAACATTTACAGCAAAATATGGAATTCTTTATGTGGAAAATAAAAATATTATAAAAAGGGATTTTAAGAAAAACAGATTGTAATCAAAATGTTAAATATTTATTCCCTCAAGAAAGGAATGAATCCAGATCTTCATTAAAATCTAGAGATGCATTAAATAAAATAAAGTTCTTCTTTGCCAAAGCCACATAAAACATAAAGGGTAACACAAGAAAGTCGCTTCACTTGCAACATTTACTAGAGAGAAATGAACACAGACATCAAAGAAATCCTTCATAGCAATTACAGGATTTTTCTTTGGAAAACAGATATACAGCTGGAATACAGTAAACAAGGGTATGGCTGGTGGGTCTTATTTCAAGAGCATATCATTCATACCATGAAATCTTGTTGCACAATTTTACCCACATGGAGTTACCCCATGATTGTTCAGAGAAACCAATGATCACAAACAAGATTGTTCATACAGCCATTTTATTATGCAGCAGACATTGGAGATTTATCAAAAACTTTACAAAGCAAATGCAAAGTTATTTTCAGTGATCTGTTTTAATTTTTATAAGGAAAATTCATCTCCTTCATTTTTTCTTTGCATGACTCTTGATGAATCTTCCAGTCATTCCTATTAAACCTTCTATTCCCCTTTTACAAAACTGCTGCATTCAAAGAAAATAATAAAACTTTTCTGTACAATAATCCATGATCCCATGATAAGGGACTTAGTAAATATAGGGTTTAGAAGTACTAATACAATGTAATACTAAAAAATACACAACACCTTTGCTCTTTAGTGTGTCACTGTTTGAGTACTACAGCACATCAGTGCTAAATTCTTATAGGTAATGTCCACACCTTAATATCCAGACATTTTTAGAGATAACAATCTGAGTGAATATGTCTGATATTGAATGCTACATGCACTGCATACGCATAAATTCAAACAAAAAAAAATTTGGTTACCTGCATATGTCCCTAATAAATCCTTATGAAGAATTCCCTTAAAGAGGACCTTTCACCACCTCCACCAATTCAAGTTCTTAGTATGTATTAATAAGTGCTTCTTCACCGATTCCAGCACAGTTGGAATTTTCTCTCTAGCCCCCACCATTCCAGAGTAACGAGTGCAGTTAATTTTGGTGCCTGGTGTGCAATTTAAGCTCTGTAATGTGAGAAGGGCAGTGTCAGGCAGGGGGTGTGATTCAGAGCTCCAATTAGAAGCAGTCAGTGTCAGAGCTAAGAATCACACCCCTTGCCTACTCCTGCCTGACACTGCCCTCCTGACAGTGCAGAACCTAAATAGCATATCAGGTACCAAAACTAACAGCATTGATTGCTCAGAAACGGTGAGGGAAAGAGAAAAAATTCCAGCTGGTGACAGAATCAGTGGAGCAGCAATTATTAAATGATGTAAAGAGCTGGACTTGTTGGAGGTGATGAGAGGTCATCTTTAAGCTCCCCACAGATGTAGCTGCAAGCAACCAGAATGTTATAATTTGTCAAGTTATAATGTCAAATTATTGTCATCATAAAGTTATCATCATCATTGGGTGAAAGATATATGTTGGAATATAGGAGCACGTATACAGCTGGTGGATGTCAATTACCTGCTGTGGGTTTGGTTGTCACTGCAAGGTGAAAAAATTCTGGTTCATCGTGTTCCAGATACTGTACTGATATTGCTGCTTTTCTTCCTGCTATTTGAAGCTGTGGCACTGACGGAGGTAGTGGAATGCTGGCTGTGTAAAGTGAACTGGGAATGGGCAGAGACCTCCTGGGCAGACATATGACTGGCACAGGCAGTTGTCCTCCTAAAAGCTGCTTCAAGTTGGGTATACAGCCTATCCTGATAATATGCCAATTTTGCCTCCTTTTGGTAGGCAGGGAAAAATTCCTCAATTTTGGCTTAATAGTGAGGGTATAAAAGCACAGTGATCCATTACTCATCCATCTGTTTGATGATAATAATACCCTTCTTACTATGATAGCAGTGAAGCATGCAGCCTGCCATGCTTATAAGTGTATAAACAGATCCAGGGGTCTGCCATGGTTGGTCTTCTTGGCCAGCTTGGTTATCATCATCATCATCGTCATCATCATCATCATGAATTAAATAAGGGACAGCCTTCTCCCCTGGCTGTGACCTATCAAGGTCCACCTCTGCATCCAAAGGAGAGTCTTCCTCTTCCTCCTCCTTTTTCACTCTAGTATTCCAAGGTCCTCCATTACAAAGACCCTGACCCAGTTCTTCATCCTCCCTCAGTTCCTCTTTCATCAACCCAGGGCGATGATGGTGATCAAGAGGTGAAAGCTGTTCTTCTTTCATCAATGGTTGCATGAGTGTAAGTGTTTTCTTTAAGATATATAATAAAGAGATGACATCACTAATGCTGCAGCTGTCCCTGTTGATAAATTTGTTGGCCTCCTCAAAGTGCTTCAAAAGCCGACAGACTTCCCTCATGAGTCTCCAATGACAGATCTCAAAATAACAAATTGTCCCTGTGGTTTGTTGCATGCAGTAATCATTTACTGACTTCTGCTGCTCACACAGATGCTTCAGAATGTGCAATGTGAAATTCCATTGAGTTGGAATGTGGCAGATGAGGTGGTGCAAGGACAGACTGTTTTGTTGATGCTATTCCAGCAGGGTGTTTTTAGCCTGAAATGCACACCTTTCTGGCCATAACCAGCACCTTTTTAAGCCTCTATGTACATTAATAAGTGGAATACTTGCTGCAGGATATAGCAGAGCAGCTCCTCCGCTGTTTGGCTTCTCTGATCCAGGCTCATTAGCTATAATACTGCATGGTAGCACTTCACCTTAGACCCATAAAACAAGGGAGGGTGAGTGGAAGCAACAACTTGCCCTGGTGAAGATGGAGGTGTGAAATGGTCCAGCGAGGAGGATCCACTTGGTGTTGGAACTGGGCCTGCACAAATGGGTTGGTACTAGAACCTGGCTTTGTTATGTTTCTGGACTGTGACTACTACCACTCAAAACACTGACCCAGTGGGTCGTGATAGCCTTTTCCATAATTGTTGGTTCATTTGTTGAAGGTGTTATGCACCTTTCCCCACACTGACATATCCAAGGAAAGGCCCACATTCTCCAACACATGGTGATATAAAGCAGTGACAGTTTTCTTAGAGAAATAATGGTGAATAGATATCCTCCATCAAGGTTGAGCGCATGTCATCAGTTGACAAATCGCAGTAGAATCCCCTAAGTGGTACGGCAGTGACTGCACTGCCAGTAACTTTGCCAGGTGCAAATTAAGTTTTAGAACCACTGGATGACTGGACTCATATTGCTGTTTTCTAGACATACATTCCCTTATGGATGACTGATGTTGGCGTGGAGGGGGAGTAGGAGAAGCAGATGGTGATAATGATGATAATGATGACCATATGCTAGGTCTGGATGTAGCCTGTCTACAAGGAAGATCACAGTGAGAAGGAGTAGGATAGTCTTGTTCACTTTTCCTGCTAGTGCCACTACCAATTCTATTTTGCCAAATGAGCTGGTGATGCTTTTCCATGTGATTATAGAGAGATAGTTCCTACATTTGTTTCTCCACTGCCATGGCTAATTTTTTACTTGCAGATCTTGGACATAGCAAAGATTTGCCATTTGGCAGTGGACAAAAAAATTCAGTCAGATTGTATTTTTGCAATGATAATGTTAGGAATTGCCCGTAGATAATTTCCAAGAGCAGCTGCTAGGAAAAGGGAAGACAGAGACAGTGAGCCCTAAAACTAGGCCCATCCCATGTCCCTACTTATTTGCCGCAACTGTCCTAATGACAGGGAAAACTGGACAACAAACCCTACTCTAGATAAGTGAACACAGAACAGGACAAGTCAACACGACACAACACAGAAGAGGAGTCAGCAAGCCAAGGGTCAAGCCAGAGAGACAAAACAGTACCAAATCGCAATCCATAATAGTAGTCAAAAGTCAAAAAAGCAGAGGTCAGTAAATATAATACAAGAGCAGGGACAAACGCTTAGCAAAGTCAAAGACACAATAACCAGCAACCATGTGTGGGCTGATGGCCAATTTATAGGAAGTCCAGAACTCGCTCCAGGCTGGATTGGTAGATAAACTGTCAATCACAAAGCACACAAATTTAACTCCTTGGTAACCAGGACAAATAACAGTGGCTGGACTGACACACAGCAACGAATACCCAGGTGTACTAAAACAGCAGGAGCACAGGATCACAAATGAACACACCTCCTGCACTATAGCATGCGACCGGAGGATGGCGCAGAGGCCCGAACGGGCAAAGATGTTACAGATAATTGTAGTTTTTCTGTATTGTTTAACCTCTTCCCGACATCCTCCATTCTATTATGGTGGAGGTTGGGTCTTTAAAGATGACGACCGATCTGCATAAGCGGTGACCCAGAGCTAATGCCCACAATTCGAATCCACTCTGATCACGGACATTGCAACACAATGTAGCCCCCCCCCAAAGTCCATCCCCCCTTTGCTGTTTCAGGCCAGCTCCCGTGCAGCAAGATAACGGGGGTCGACCTGTTCCTATGGCAGCCGGGAGCCTTATGAAGGCTTTTAGTTCATCTGAGACAAATCACAAAAGTTTGTTAAATAAAAAAAACTTTTGAAAATTCAGGTCAAAACCATTTGTTCCAAATCGGTTCACTCATCTCTACCAATAATAAGATAAGATAAAAGATAAAATAATCCTTTAATAGTCCCACCATGGGGAAATTCAATGTGTTACAGCAGCATAGATAATACAAATACAAATACAAAGGCTCCAAGGTAGAGGCATTACAGTGACAGTAGGTACAGATAAACAGGTAAAGGTAAAAAAGTAGTAGAAGGGATATCACAGCTTAAGATCTTTCAGTTCTCTGTATGGAATGATCTCTGCTTAGGTCGGTTTTGGTTGTACAGCCTAACCGCAGCAGAGATAAAAGACTTCCGATAGCGCTCCTTCTCACACTTAGAGTGAAGCAGTCAGTCACTTACAGTACTGTCCAGTGCCATAGGCAGCGTGTAATAGAAATGAATGGTTTTCACAATATACTGCAATACAGTTTTATTGTGGCATATGGTATTGGCAATCCGACCCCTTAAGGTTCAAATATCCTAGGGGGTCTAAAAATAAAATAAAAAAAATAGCAAAAGTTTTAATAAATATAGAAAAAATACTGTATATAAGTTTTTAATAAATATAAAAAAATATATAAGTTTTAATCACCCTCTTTTCCCTGGTGTCTAAAAATGCCTGAACTGTAAAAATATAATATTTATACCATACATAACATTTCAACAAAATTCAAATACAATTTTCAAATCAATTTTTTTTTTTATTTTAATTTTCTATATTTTAATTGTCTCTGGGCCTGTGAAAAAAGGATGACACATGGATGTCATCCATTTTTTTTCACACACCCATCGACCTTCACTGATGTGATGCAGCGAAAAAAGAGGACGTGCTTCATTGTTTGATGTCTGATTAAACACATTGAAATGAATGGGTACGTGGGGCATGCAGATGTGTGAATAAAACCTCTGAGATATTAGAAATAATGTACTACATTTGTAATCCATTCAAAATTCTGAATGTTGTAGATTGACAGATTACAATAGCATTGCAAACCCCTTCAGGCTAAGGCCCCATGTAGTGGGCCAGAGCAAAAAAAGCGCTTTGGGAAAAACCACGGCGACAACGCATCATGGGGTTAACACTTTATAGCCTTTGATTTTTATTTTAGGATATTTTTCTTAAATATAGCTATTTTTAAGTGAACTTTAATTTAAAGGGGTTGTTCAGTTTCTTCAAGTAAATGTTATTATTTGTATGCTGAAAAGTCAGTTTTCCAATATACTTTCTGCATCAATTCTTCAAAGTTTTCTAGATCTCTATTTGCTGTGATGCATTGTTTACTTGCAGGGGACGTAAATGAATCCATGGTCATGTGATGTTTAGACCATGGTCATGTGATGGACACACAAGTGCACAGCACAGTAATCAGAGTTCTGTCTTGTAATGAGCTGTGCATCTGTGTGTCCATCACATGACCATGGACTGATTTTTATGCACTAGAAGTAAACCATAAATCAGAGCAAGCAGAGATCTAGAAAACTGTGAGGAATTCACATGCAAAGTATATTGGAAAATTGTATAACCTTTCATTATGCAAACAATAACATGTATTTGCTGAAACTGGACAACCCCTTTAATGGCCGAGTTTTTATTGTAGTGAAATAATGCAACTATTGGTATGCAGTACTAAACATCTCACCTATAAGCAAAGTCAGCTTAATGTTGAGATAGGTATCGGTGTAGCTTCCATTGTGAATTAAAGAGTTATCCTGTTTTCTAGCTGTGAACTCAAGTAGCAATCCGAAATGATTTGTTCTGTGGGATTTCTATTAAGCTTTTAAGAAGCTTAAATAATGAAGGAGAGAAATAATGAATGTGAATACACCAGTCATCATTGCTAGACCTATTGGTTGCCATTAAGAGCCCCAAGACGACCACTTTATTAACTGCTGTAGGTCTTTATAAGCTGTGGAGATACCTGTAATGTGTGCATGTTGCTATATATACCTTTACAAAAGGCACTCTATAGTTATCTTGTTCCTTTCATATCTTCCTATTGAATCAGGAGAGGACTGATGATGCAACCTGTTCAGCAAGCAGCACTTTTCTCTCTGCATGTTTCGTGCGGAAATCGATCGGAAACCACACGGACCCCATTATAGTCTATGGGGTCCGCGGGTTTCCCAGGTAACCGCTTTTTATGCGTATAGGTTTCCATTTGGGGGGTCCCCAAGCGGACTCCCCGAACGGAAACCTGAACGCAGATGTGAACCGGGCCTCACAGAGGCTCTGTGAGACCAGAGGGCCCACAGTCACTTTGAAGAGGTTGTATGGGATAACATTACTGTTGACTTACAAAATCAGCACCACAACTTTCAAAAGGCTGTATGTGGTATTGCAGCTCAGCCCCATAAATTTCAATGGTGCTAAACTGCAATATGGAGCATAACCTATGGACATGTGTGGTGCTGTTTCTGAAAGATTGTATTTAGGGGCTGTGCTTAGAATTTCCATATGTAGATGCTAAATAACCAGGAGACATTGTATAATTTTGCCTCTACAAACCATTAGCAATGAGTTTAACATGTTCTTGTACAAGCTTTATTTTGTTTTATACATGAATACATGCAAAATTATGTGGGCAGAAGATTGTTCTCTGAAAAGGAGATTAAAGTCAGTCATTTCAAACAACCTCATTTCAGTAAAACAATAAGTTTGATGCATCTGTACATAAAATTAGTGGAAATAACATTTAGTCATTTTATACATAAATATATTTTCAAATCATCCGGCAATCTCTACTGAACTGATGCGTTGATCAGTGGCAATGGCCACTAAAGAGTTAAAACCTCTAAAAAACAGATCAAAAACCATAAAAGCTTAAATAGCACATAATGGTTTACGACAAAGCGGCCTAACAAATAATGTTCTAATATTGCCTAACCACGAAAGCTGCTGGGATGGGTTGCAAAAACTCATTTAAGTTCTAAGAGAGTGCTCGCCATTAATCTTTTATAATGGCTTTTGGGAGCCGCAGTTCATTTAAACATTTTACATTTTTTACTCATGTACATTGAAGCTGCAATTAAACCTGTCGCGGTCGCATAATGAAGACTAATGAAGGCATGAAACAGGTTTTCATTTTCCTTCCGACAAAATATGTGTTTGTTTCCAGTAGGACTTCTCACCCAAAACAAAAACTAGAAATTCTTGGCAACTGTTGAGCCATCAAGAGACATCAAATGAAAAAAACACATATTCTTCTTTTCACTAGAATGACATATTTCATGCGTATTACACCTTAAGGGGGAATAGGAGGATTACCAACAATCCTTTTCTCAATTATGGTTGGAGCTGTGACTGGAGACTTTTCATGGAATGTGGTCTTGTTCTTATAAGAATTTGCTGGAGAAAGAAAAGACATCAGTTAGTCAACACATGCATTATTCACTGTTCCACGAAGCTTAATAATGTCTTGTCTGAATGTGAGTTACAATTATGAGTAAGACAGACGTACAAAGTTATTGGATGACACAATGACCTAGATTTAAAAAAAATGTAGAACATTGATCATTGAAATGAATTGAAATATTTTTATAAATAGAAAAGATCAAGTCCTAGTGTTGTAGAAAAATTTGATCTGCTTCTTCTTACTGTAGGTATCCGATATGCTACAGCTATGTACATATAGATAACATATAGATGTACATATATGTTTTGAATTGCAATGCTTTATTTCCAGTAAATCTAATACACAATGTACTGTGATCAGGAGAAATTCCTAAAAATATGAGAAGGAAAGTTTAGGATAGGCCATCAATATTAGATCCGGGGTATACAACGATCAGATGTCCTGGTAATGTGTACATGTCAGAAACTGCACTGCTCACTTGCTCACAAAGTATAGTGGTGGCTTTAGGTACTGCAGGACTGTAGGAATGTAGTCAATGGGAGAGCACTGCAGTACCTAAAGCCGCTGCTACACATCATATGGTAAGTAAATATTACCAGAAGCAGTGCTGTCCTGAAAAAGCTGATCTGAGGGGTCTTAACCATAGGCCATCAATATTATAAAGGAATAAGATTGGTGTTGCATGAAAAGTTGCCAAAATAATTAAAAGGCACCAGCTTCTTAATAATTCTGGTGCATCTCTGGAGGTCCCGTGCGCCAGAATTTAAATCTATTCCAGACAGCAACAGACAAATATTTTAGCTATAAATTTAGCATGGGTTACACCATCATACCTTGATCCCGATCACACTCCACCCACTTTCTTAAAAAGTGGTTAGTGAGGCACTTAAACAACCAAGTGGTACATCTCTGGCAAAAATCGCGGCTGTACACCTAAGATGGCTCTCTTGTATCCCAGTTTTCTGGTGTAGATAGAATAGGAAATTCCCCCCCAGTATCATCAAATATAGAAAACTTCGGGACTCCTTCCCCAAGTGGCCAGTCTACCAAAATGTTCTCAGAAACCAGACCAGTTTCTAAGAAATTGCGTGACTCTTGAATAAGGTTTCAATAAGATCAAAATTTATTATTTCAGAAATAGGGTAATTGTAGAGTTGAAGGCAAAAAAACATTCACAAGCTAGATGTACACATCTTACAAGCGTTTTATATTTGCAAAAAATTTTGAAGATTCCCTCTCACCCAAGTCATTTGAGATAATGCTCTATGGCTGGATAAAAAGGCAAAATATTCTGTTGAATTTGAGATGGATTCTGCCTCAAAACCAGCTCCAATTTCCGCTTGAAACCAGCCTCCATTGATTTCAATGGAAGACAGAAGATAATTTTTTTCTCTAGCTGAATTTTTCAGCTAGCGATAAAAATAGGTGTCATTGCTCGATCTTCAGGTAGATTCCACCTGGTAACTCTAGTGAATAGGAGGTGGAAAAATAACTCTTGAATTTGGTTTAGTGGAAAAATTCAGCTTCAAACACGTTCAATATTTAACGTATTTTTTGGAAAATAAGATGTATCTGACTAAGAAAAATTAAGAAAAAATATTTCATATTAATTTAACCTTCCCTCATGGTCAAATTGAGTAGAGGGGTCAATGTTATTAACCAGTGAGGAGACACTAATGTGGCATTATACTGTGGGGGGCACTAACATGGCATTATACTGTGTGGGGAGACAGGAGCATATTTGCCATGAATCTCTCCTTAGACAGCAGATTGCTGAGTCCCTGAGGGGGCTTCACTGAGTGTATTTGTTGGGTGAATCATGCGAGGTTCACCCAGTGATTTCAGAAAAAGTTTGTTATGTTTAAACAACTCCCCTGGGCCTTTGCTCATTATACTCTGGAGTCTGAAGAGACCCCAGAGTACAATAATATCTTGTGAGTGGTGAAGCAAGAAAAATGTAGGAGCTACTATGGGACATTATACTGTATGGAGTGGGCTCTATGGGATACTATATTATGTGAAGGGTCTACTATGAGTCATTTATACTGTGTGGAGGGACCACTATGGGACATATACTATATGAAGGCCACTATGGGACATTATAATTTGAGTAGGAGCCACTATGGGGCATCATACTGTATGGAGGCCATTATGGAACATTATACTGTGTGAAGAGGCCACTTTAGAAGATTATACTATATTGAAGACACTATAGAACATTGTACTGTGTGACGGGGCCACTACAGGACATTATTCTGTGTGAGGGCCACAGTGGGAAATTAGACTGTGTGCACTATTATTCTTAAAGGGGTTTTTCAGGAATTGGACAAACTCCAAAGGGGCCGGGACATACTCACCTGTCCCCAGATGTCTAATGTCTGGCACAGCTGCCCATTCAGTTGTGCGCTGCGGCTCAGTCCCTGATGCCCTGTACCCCACTTGACTGCTGAGGCCAATCAACTGCCTCAACAACCGCTGGAGGGGGACCAATGATGTCACTCCCATACGTCACTGGTTCCTCTCCAGTGACCACTGAGGCTGCAGATTGGCCTCAGCAGTGACGTTTGCCGCAGGGCTTCCAGGGAGTGAGGAAGAGCATATGATCAAAGGGTGCCTCATTTTTTAACTTCAGGGCACGCCATTTCAATTTTCACCTCAGGTAGCAGAAAAGCTATTACTGGCCCTGTGGGGAGGCACTAATGTGGCATTATACCACGTGGGAGCACTGACATAGCATTATACTGTGTGGGGGCATTAATGTGGCATTATACTGTGTAGGGGGCACTAACGTGACTGTGCCCCCAGTGCCCCCAACATATTATAATGCTGTTGAGTGCCTAGACAAGGAATGGTAAGCCATGGTAAGGTATTAGGGTTTAGGGGTCAGTGGTCGGAACATAAGTATTTCTCCTGACTGCTGTCATAATGATAGGGCCAGGAGGCAGGGGTCCGGACTGCTGGCAGCCACGGTTGGGGTTCAGAGTTCGAACCACCTGTTGAGTATCTCTAATCTAAGATATAATGGTTCAGTTTAAAATAGTATTTTATGAGCAGTGGTAAATAACTAGAGTATTAATTATGTTAATATCTGTACATTATTCAGCATTAAATTCTGAAGCATATTAATTATACATAGGTATAGTGGGGTTTCACTTATTATACTTTCCTGGCATTGTTTCATCTTACAAACCATTTTCATCCAAAGGAATAACAGTTTCAGAAATGCTTGAAATGATTACAACTGTTGCATCATTCTGACTAGACTGGTGCACAATTTCAGTGAGCTCAGCACCCATGGGTGTTCTCTGATTAATCATCACACAATGCGTAAATTGAAATGCTGGAAGCCAGTTACAGAAAACATTTTAGGAGCAGTTAAGTCATGTGAGCAGGTGCAATGGGTTTCTGCCAGCCAATTATTATTATTTAATTAACACATCCCCGATCCATTTCCTCAATGGGACACAACTGGTGAATTATAGGAAAGAAAAGGTGACTGTTACATTTCAATTTAGCACACTCTGCAGCACATGTATTTCTCTTTAAATAAAGGCAATTAAAAGATAATAGTACAGATATATTAATTACACCACCAGGGGTGTAAATAGGGTCCCAAACCCGAATTCATTTACTAAATTCTCAAAAACCACCTCCACCACCCACACCAAAGATAACAGTACTGATCAGATGCAGATGCAGGAAACAGGAACAAATACATATCGATTACATTTATGACAAACAGATGACGTCTCCTCTGCTGGTAGTTCTTTCTTCATCTTCTCCATATGGCCCAGACCACAATGAACGCTTTTTCACTCTATGACTCTGCAGAGTTTGCCACACAGACATCTTGGACTCCTCACTTTTCTATTATCCCCTGCAGTGTCATCCTGCTGCTACCTTAAATTCTGTGCCTAATACTGTTCTTCCCAGTATTCCCACATACTGTACTGCAGAAATAGTAGTGTCATACAGATAGTCCTGCTGAAAATTCTAGTTCCACACATCCTACAACCCTATTGTAATTTGATTCACATATGTAAGTGCACAAAAAATAGTGTCCCCCATAGTAACAATGCTCGCCATTTGCCTCATTAGTTATAATGTCTCCATAGCGCCCGTAATAGTAATAATACCCTTAGAGTGCCCCTTTAGCAATAAGCCCTCATGTTACCCCAATAGTTGTAATTCCCCAAATACCAAAATTGCTCCCTCGGTGTGCCCCAACAGAAATATTGCCTGCATAGTGCCCCCCATAGTAATAATGCCGCAATAGTAATACTGTTCCCCAATTTGCCCCATCAGTACTAATGTCCCCAATAGTAATAATGCTCCACAGAGTACTATCATTACAGATAGTACCTCCAATATTTATAATGATGGTTCCTAATGTGTTCTTATTAGTAAAATTAGTCTTATTGATAATACTGCCCCCATAATGCACCTAATAGTAATAATGTCCCCCAAGATACCCCATTGCTAACAGTGATCCCAATAGTTATAATGCTACCTGATCATGTCCCCATTAGTAAAAATGACCTACCTTAGGATAGGTCATCAATATCATATCTGCAGGGGTCTCAGATTTCAGGATCACCGATATCCAGACAAAGCGGCTCTCGGTATTATTTAGCGCTGCCTTTTTGAAATCATGCTGTGCTGTCTGGATACTGTGGGGATCCCGGGTGTCAGACCCCCTCAGATCTAATACTGATGGTCTATCCTAAGGATAGTCCATCAATGTTAGAAACAGGATAACCCCTTTAAAGGAAACCAATCATGTTTTAAATGCAGTACAGTCTGCAAGCAGCATGTTATAGAGCAGGAGGAACTGAGTGAATTTATTTATATCTTTGTGGGAAATATTCAGCAAAATGTATTAACTCAATGTCTGCTCATTCTGGGCTCAGGCTTCTAGTGGGTGGTCTCACTCAATGATTGACATCTTTCCCTATACAAGTTTGCATACAGATCTAGCTATCAGTCACTATTTAGGATGTACAAGGCAGTGAGGACCTATTCCTGTACTTTATGTAATGTATATATATGGATGTGATTTGGGCTGCTTGCTTTTGCTATTATACAATATACAACACTATATACAAACAATCTGGTTTCTATGTATGCAATCCCTTGCCAGTTTTAACATTTTTTTTAACATTTGAAATAGGTCATTCCAGTACTTGAAGTGGTTTTTGGGGAATCAGGTTTTGCTTCTGTTGCATAGTGATCATGCACTTCTAGCAATGTAAATTAGCCCTATATTTGTGTAGCTGAATGTGAGCCAGCCACTGTGCCCTGGTGATAATGACAGCTGCAGAGCTCCCATAATATTATCAACTAGCATGCAAATAAAGGTAATAGCTACATTGTCCACTTAAGGCTATGTTCACATCTGTGACAGAGTCTCCAACCTGAAAATCAGCACTGCTGGCTTCAGTGTTAAAATAACAGACAACTGACAGACCCCATTATATTCAATGGGGGCCATCGGACTCTGTGTGTTACCGCTATTTAAGGGGTTGTGCCAGAACTTCGATTACCAGAACAATGGAGGGGCAACGCTAATGTGAATCTAGCGTAACAATAACCAGTACAGTAGTTCTCTGAGTAGAAGCCACAGTGACTTACAGCAGTGAGAGCCATAGTGCTTGTTATGGAGACACATCCGGAGTATTCCCATAACAGTGATAGCTCTAGTGGCGCTATTAGAGGCAGCTGCCTTTTGGACATACTGTAAAAATCACTCTCAGTAATCCCAGATAAGCCAGAGACCATGTACCTTAGTGCCTTCATAACTGAGCCAGCTATTCTACATATCCTCTAAACTCTGGCATCATACATTTGAAATTTTGTCAATAAAAATATTCTTTAATATTCATATTTGTGTTAAGTAGGAGTTGTTACAATAGACAGTATTATGTATTGACTATATATACTTAGATATGTGGCATCTGTTCATTTTTGTTCATGCTATGAGTTGGTAACAGATGCTTTAAGCAGGAGACATTTCAGCAGGGCCTGAAAGGAATTACTTCCTTCATGGCTGGCAAATTGCTCAGATCTTAAGTCATCAAAGCATCCCTACACCATCAGCCTATTACCACCATGGTACTAGGGAATGCTGTATTTTGTATAGTGGTACCTTGTCTAAAGAGGTACCTTGTCTAAAGAACACAATTCCATATGGCTTGGAGATCATTCAGTGTGCTTTATAACTTATTAATGCTTGACTAATGTATTTTATAATGCTTAATTGTTTATATGTAAGATGACAACTTGCTATTGACCCCACTGTTTAGCACTGAAACTGTTGATTCGTAGTTGTTGCTATGGCTTACCATTGATCCTGGTTGGTTGGAAATACCACCTGGTTACTGTGTTATTGCATTGTACATGTTATGTCATGTAATATATGCCATGCTATATGTGCTGCCTACTGCCAGCAAAGTATTGTTACTAATTAGAATTATGCACTTATAGTGAGAATTGTTGCTATAATGTCAGAAAAGCTAGTAATATGACTTGAGAATAAAGCCAAACCAGAATGTCCAAAAAAAGAGAAATCTATCTGCAGACAGCTGTTTTGGGTTGATTAAATAGTTATATTTGCTATCAGTCATTAAATCGCATACATACAGTGTACTGTGATGCAATACATTCTGGAATATTCTGCAATAAATATCGTACGCATACTGAATAGCAAAAAGCATAACATAAAGGCATAAATCCTACACTGTACATTACATCTTGCACTGCACCAACATTGTAATAAAAATTCCCACATCAATTAACAATCAGACAAACAGAATAAAGGGGAAATGGAGGGGAATCACAGGCCAAAGCTTTATTGAAAGACAGACACAGCAAGAGGAGAGGGAAAGAAGAGGGGTATCAACTCAAGTAAGCTATGTATAATCAGACACCACACCAGGTAGCAGGGTTTAACGCAACCCTTAAGTATTTACAAAAGATCACCCCAAGGAAGGATGGACTTTGCTGGTAGGGACCCAAGTTGTGTCTGCAGGGCAAGGTGACAAAAAACAGGTGCAAACTCACAGGCCAAACCAGATAACTGATGGCAGGCAAAGACAGAGTAATCAAACTAGGCAAATGCTAGCTAGAAGAATATGGATTAAGGTCAGATTGTAATCAGGAATTACCCGTAAATGTAGCTGAGGTCAAGCCCAGGACAGTTTAGATCAGTGGTTCTCAATTGCCGTGACCCCGCAATACAGTTCCTCATGTTGCGGTGACCCCAAACCAAAAAATAATTTTGGTGGCTACTTCAAAACTGTAATTTTGCTACAGTTATGATTCGGAATGTAAATACCTGATATGCATTATGTATTCTAATTGCTACAAATCAAACATAATTTAAACATAGTGATCTACCCCCTACACAGGTAATGTTATTAACTATGCGGAAATTGAGAATTATTACAGTAATAGTGCCCCCCATATGAGTAATCTTATTACCTGTGTGGCGTCACTATAACTGTAATAGCCCCTCATATACAGACCAAAAACAAAATAGATGCCACACGGCCATTGTTCATATAAATATATCGCTTAACAGTGGCGATAACCTGACTTCACATAAAGACAGAGAGCAGTAATGGCCAAGCTTCTGGTTAATATGGGCTTGAGTCATATTATAATATTTACCGTATTTTTCGGACTATAAGACGCACCGGACCATAAGACGCGCCTAGGTTTTAGAGGAGGAAAATAGGGAAAAATGTTTTAAGACAAAAAAATGTGGTAAAATGTCTAATATATGGAAGTTGTAGTTTTGCAACAGCTGCAAGGTCACATTGACAGGTGTCCCTGCAGCTGTACGGGGAGGAATAGGGCGTCTTTTTTTGCAGGGCCAGATGTACTTTTTAGTTATGCCATTTTGGGGAATGTCTATTGCTTTGATCACTTTTTATTCAAATCAGAGGCAAAACAGCAAAAAATATGGCGGTTTGGCACTTTTGATTTTTTTTTCCCGCTCTGATGTTCACCCTACAAGAAAAATATTTCTATAAGTTTGTAGACCGGGCATTTTCGGACACAGGGATAGCTAATGTGTATGTGTTTCACAGTAATTTTGTACTTTTCTATGTATTCTAGGGAAAGTGGGTGAGTTAGAACTTTTTTTTTTTTTTATTTTTTTTTTTTTTACTATTTTATTAGCCCCCCTCCCTTCATGGGGCTTGAACCTGCAATCGTTTGATTGCAAGTCCCATAGACTGCAATACAAGTGTATTGCAGTCTATGGGAGATTCTGTACATTACTACTGAGACTGGTCATAGACCAGTCTCAGTAGTAGTATCCCAGTGACAGGCCTGGGAGCCTTCATTAGGCTCCAGGCTGTCACCGGAACAGGTCGACTCCCGCGATCTCGCCGCGTGGGGAGTCGACCTGCAACTTAACAGGTATGGGGCCGGTGGGGACCGGGGGCAGTTTTTACAGCCCGGGGGGGGGGGCTGCTCACAGATACAGTAGTAATGCCCGCGGTCAGACTCTGATCGCGGGCATTAGCTCCGGGACTCCGCTGTACAGCGGAGGCTCGGTTGCTATGGTGACCGCTCTGCAGCAGAGCGGCCGCCGTCATTGTAACAGACTCGGCATCCGCGTAACGGCACGGCGGATGCCGGGAGCTAAACAGCGCGGGGCACCCTCTCAGGCATTCAGTTTGGAACGCACATCCATAACGACGTGCGTTCCAGCTGAATAGCGCAACTTCTCAGTGGCTAAAGCCATCGGAAATATGTATTTTCCGATGACTTTAAGCGACCCCTGTGTTTTGGTCATTCGACCCCCGCCGGGGTCGCGACCCACAGGTTGAGAACCGCTGGTTTAGATACAGTCAAATCAGAAGGCAAGGGGTTAATCAGTAAAACAAGCTAAACTCAATATACAATGGGTCAGATTTATGAAGTATGGTGTATTGGCTGACACTTACCGTTGTCCAGACACCACACCTTAATGCACATGTAGCTGCACTCTCCCCCTTAGTTTTCCCTTTCCCAGCCAAGATACTCCATTCTCAGGCCTCAGCTGTGACACCAGACAGAGACGGAAGGAGGACGTCAGAGGACTGCTGGATGCTGCAGGACGCCACAAGGATGCCCAAGAGAGGTGAGGAAAGGTTAGTATAACTGTTTATTATGCTGCCGCACCTCTGCTGGGCCTAATCTGGAGTCAAAAGCGTATAATAATGTTTTGTGGGTGATGAACCCCAAAAATTCAGATCAAATCCAGTGCAATACAAACCTGATCCTTGTCTGACAGGAGACATGGAGACACACTACTGTGGGCGGGAGGGAACATATGCTGGGTGAGAATCACATGAGTAATAGGTCACATAATCCACCTCATGAGAACCAGAGACATGCTAAAAAATGGTGGGCAGGTGGTAAATTTTGAGAATGGGTATTTAAGAAGAGAGATACGATAGGCTATTTGGGAAGGAAAACAGAAATGCAACATAGAAAATGTAGTCCTAGTGAGCTAACAAGCTTAGTAACAGGAAGTAGCTGGGCTTATTGCAGAAGAAGAGAGCAGATCAATGGGCATGAAAATGGAGCAAGTTGGGTTTCATAACAAGATGGAACCATTAGACAACATTAACTTAATATTTTATATTGTATACTAGAGTACAGAAATATATGCTAAGTTAAAAATATGACGTTCATGCTATAACATAACTTACTGCTAGAATTAACTCTACATACTTTGTAATAGTTGCCAAAGTATTCTGTCCACTATTTGTGATTGTTTGCTCTAAGCTACACTATCAAACATGGAATCTGATCCAGATTTTTTTCAAGTAAAAGTGACAAGGATGTTGCAGATAGTAGAAGGAATAGATGGGTGACACTGTTTAACCTCTGTCCACACATATGGTCTCTAGAGTATCACAAGCCTCTAGCAGCATAGAAAGGGTTCAAAGGTGTTGTCCTATATGGTTTGACGTAACCTTGTGGTAATAGCTGCATAAGCGTTCCGCTGCCCTTGCTTCTAAAGCAATGGAAACATATAATAAATCATTTCTGGTTTCTTGTCATGAATGATTAAGTAGCAGCATGGCTTGGGATCCAACCACCAATGCCAATGAAATTAGGTTTGCCCCTGTGTGTTCCTTATCTCATTCACTTTACTTAATTGCAACTTTGGTTAGACAAGCAGTTAGTTAGAAAATAAACAGTATCACCAAATTCTTTCCTTACAAAGACGAATGCCAAACAGTATGTCCATATCTGTGTATATTTATTTTAATTTTCCATATGTTTTGCGTAGTTCTTACAATGTTTTCGCATTTCATTGATTTATACATTGCTTTAGTTTACTTGCAAAAACTAAAGTATAGTAAAATCATTAAAAGCACATACATTGCACATAGAACTAAGGAAATTTGCTTTAGACTGGAAGAACGTATCCAAAAAAAAAAAAAAAAACATTAAAAACTCACTTTAATTAGTTCTGTACCTCCTTTGATGGTCGGTCCACTCCTAACTCTGCAAGGATGTATTGTATATTTCTTACTCGTCCTGCGGCAGCACAGATGGGTCTTTATCCCCACCTTTAATTCCTCCTAGGCCCACCTATGTAGCAGTGAGAGAGTTAATTAGCATAATTGATGCTATAAGAACCCCCCTCTCCACTATCTCTTTGTGTCTTTAGTTTTCCTTGTTTTTTCCTAAAGTGGCCCACAGAGTTTTTTTTTCTTTTACACAGGTTTTTTTTTTATTTCTGTCAAGACGTTCTCAGGCTAGATCTGAGGTTCTCAGATAGCTGTTTTCAAACGTGCCTGGAGGCTTCTCTGGTGTAAGACTAGCTATGTGCTAGCTAGTAGTATAATGTTGTCACGTGTTAGCCATCGAAAGTAGTGGAAGAGTGAAGAAATCAGGCGATACCTTTTAGAGACTAACTGAGTATATTTGATAGTAAGCTTACTATCAATTATACTTAGTTAGCCTCTAAAAGGTATCGCCTGATTTCTTCACTTTTCCACTATGTGCTAGCTAGTAATGGAAAGGAAGAAGCCAAGGGTGCTGCAGCCAGAGTCTGCCGTCACAGAGTTCTCCAGCGCCTAGTGTGCATGTGCTAGGAATACTGAAGGCTGAGTAAGCAGCAGGAGACGCTCACATTCTGAATCGAGTACCTTCGGCATAAGAATTTCCCCGATGACGCAGATATGTCGCATTACGGAGGGGGTGTAGCTCCCTGTGTGGTATTGCCCATTTAAAGCTGATGATGATGGGGGCCGGCACTCTGTGCCTGCAAGCTGAACCCTCAGAGTTTTAAGGTACAATGCCCTGCTAGGGCTTTCCTTGTCTATGTTTCTTCTTGTGCAAATGTACTGAAGAGAGTCATTTTCTATGCTTGCAGTGGAAAAAAGCTATCTAAGAGGAAGCATAGGAATTGTACTGAATGTCAACAGTTGTTACATGATGACCTTGTGCCTGACATATGTATAGTTTGTACTCAGGGTCAAACTTCTCCTACCAGTCCTCATGCATCTTCTAAAACTAAGCAGAAGACTAAATCTGAACACTGCATTAGTTGTCTCCAATGCCTTCCTGAGGATTATCCCTCCAATATATGTAGTGTTTGCACTCATGTTTCTGAGAAAGAATAGATGACCTATAAGGATGCTAAAAAGTTTTTTTCTTGGTTGAAATCGTGCATGTCTAACAAAAAGAAATCCAAAACATTCAAGCAGGATTTTTCTCAATTGTTTGATTTTTCTAACTCTTCTAAGGGCAAGCTTCAGACATCAGAATCAGACTCAGACATGAAATAATTATTTGCTGTCCTGTCCTCTCTGGACAAGAGAGCTTGTTTTATTTACCCAAAACAAAGGCTACAGTCCTTCTGGGGCATCCGTTCTTGAAATCCATTATGGAGATGGAGTGGAAATTTCCGACTAGAAGATTTGAGCTTCATTCCAGATTTAAAATCGTGTACTAATTAGATCCTGGGGAATGTGAAGCTTGGGAAGAGCCAGCCAGAGTTGATCGAGAAGTAGCAAACCTTTCTAGAAAATGCTTTTTTCCAGCAGATGATTCATATCTTCTTAAAGATTCAATGGATCGCAGAGCTGATATCTTTAAAATTCTTATGTATCTTTGTTAGCCTTATCTAAAGCCGCAGTTCCTGTGTCCAGGGCATTAAGCATTATGGCTGAGTCAGTTGGGTAGAGTTATCCAAGATGATGTTCCAAGGGAAGAATTAATGGAGCAACTTTATTCCCTTAAACTTGCTGCAGATTTTTCTTCTGACTTTCCCTTAGATACATTAAGAATCGCAAAAAATCTAGCAATCACCAATGCGCAAGAAGAGCCATATGGCTAAAACCCTGGACAGAAGAAGTTACCTCAAAGTAAAATTTATGTTCAATACCCTTTGAACCTGGAAGACATCTTGGGGAAAAATTGGATCAGCTTCTGAAAGCTAATGAGAAGGCGAGAGCCCTGGTCTTTCCTCAGGCCAATAGAAGCTTTAAGCCTTGTTTGTGTTATCAAAGTTGAAGTTTGCTTGCAAATTTTTTTTCCTGCTTGGTGCAGTATCACCACAAGTGGGTTCTGGATCTCATAGAAAAATGTTATGTAATAGAAATTCTTCACAGACCAAAGGATCATTTTCTTCTAAACGAACAAAAAATACCTCATGTTTTTCCTCTGATACAAGATTTTTTGACAAAAAATGCCACAGAAGAAGTCCCAGAAGGGAAACAATGTTATGGCATTTGTTCAAGAAATTTTCCAGTTCCAAAGGTTGGCAATTCCTGGAAACTGATCTTAGATCTCAGATCCCTGAATCGTTATGTGAAGAAAATTCACTTCAAGATGGAAACAATAAGGACAGTTACAGCAGCTTTACAAAAAGACCAAATCCTAGCATCCTTGGACCTGAAAGAGGTATACCTGCATGTTCCCATCCATCTTGTTTCAAGAAAATTCCTGAGGCTAGCGGTCAATCATTTAGGATCAATCTGTCACTACCAATTCAAAGCACTCCCTTTTAGTCTAACTTCCTCTTTAAGGGTTTTCACCAAAATGGCAGTAGTAGTATTAGCAGCTCTGAGTTTGAGAGTAATTCAAGCTTTTCCCTATCTTGATGATTGTCAAATAGCAGCTCTATCGGTAGCTCTTCTGCAAGATCACCTCAATGTAGTCGTCACACTTCTCAAAGAACTTGATATTTCCAGATAAACTAGGAAAAGTCCCACTTACTGTCAGAAACTTCAAAATATTTTCTAGGCTTCATAATAAAAACAGAATTACAAGTTCTTTATCTTCCACAAAAGAAAATTCAAAAAATTAAAGCTGTGGTAAAAGTTTAGATTCAGGGACTTTAAAAAACACACACAAAAAAAACCTTATTCATTATTTATTTTGAATTGTGCTTATTTACTTGTACAGTGGGGAAAAAAGTATTTAGTCAGCCACCAATTGTGCAAGTTCTCCCAACTATGAGAGACAAAATGAGAAAACATATCTAGAAAATCACATTGTCTGATTTTTAAAGAATTTATTTGCAAATTATGGTGAAAAATAAGTATTTAGTCACCTACAAACAAGCAAGATTTCTAGCTCAGAGCATTTGGATGTTCCAGAAGAGTATTGGGAGAATGTCATATGGTCAGATGAAACCCAAGTAGAACTGTTTGGTAGAAACACAACTCGTCGTATTTGGAGGAGAGTGAATGCTGAGTTGCATCCAAAGAACACCATACCTACTGTGAAACATGGGGGTGGCAACATCATGCTTTGGGGCTGTTTCTCTCCAAAGGGACCAGGACGACTGATCCGTGTCCATGAAAGAATGAATGGGGCCATGTATCGTGAGATTTTGAGTGCAAACCTCCTTCCATCAGCAAGGGTATTGAAGATGAAACATGGCTGGGTCTTTCAGCAGGACAATGATCCCAAGCACACTGCCAGGGCAACGAAGGAGTGGTTTTGTAAGAAGCATTTCAAGGTCCTGGAGTGGCCTAGCCAGTCTCCAGATCTCAACCCCATAGAAAACATTTGGAGGGAGTTGAAAGTCTGTGTTGCCCAGCGACAGCCCCAAAACATCACTGCTCTAGAGGAGATCTGCATGGAGGAATGGGCCAACATACCAGCAACAGTGTGTGCCAACCTTGTGAAGACTTACAGAAAATGTATGACCTCTGTCATTGCCAACAAAGGATTATAACAAAGTATTGAGATGATCTTTTGTTATTGACTAAATACTTATTTTCCACCAAAATTTCTTATTTTGCTGTTAAAATCCCCATTAGGTAAGATGTGCTCCATGCTTACCAATGAGAACTTGGAAAGGAGTTTATTGCTCACAGAGCAGGAACTCGCTGGAGTAAGTGCAGAGGGGGATGGTAGCATGGAGGTGCAGGAACATGAGGCAGCTAGCTGAGTGACAGTTAGAAAGCAGTGGGGTAGAGGGAAGAGTGCCAGAGAGGTTAGTCCTGAACTGGCACACCCCAACAAGTTTGCTAAATTGGCAGATGAGGGGTATTTTAGTACAGGGGTTAACACTACTGCAGCAAGACACTTCCTCTGACAGCCAGGGGAATGTCTGCTCCAGTAAGAAGATTCAATTATTAGGGGAACAGACAGGGCAATCTGTCACAAAGACCGGAATCGCTGTAAGGTGTGTTGCCTTCCTGACGGTAAAGTTTGACATATCGCGGATCGGGATGATTACTGGGTGGGGCTGGTGTGGATCCAGCTGTCTTGGTGCACATTGGCACAAATTACAAAGCTAGCGGTAGGTGGAAGGTTCTTAAAAATGATTTCAGGGATCTAGGAAGCAAGCTGAAGGCAAGGATCTCCAAGGTAGTATTTTCAGAAATACTACCTGTACCGCGAGCCACACAGGAAAGGCAGCGGGAGATTAGGGAGGTAAACAAGTGGCTCAAGAGCTGGTGTAGTAATGAGGGGTTTGTGTTTCTGGAGAACTGGGCCAACTTTGCTGTGGGCTACTGGTTCTATGGTAGGGATGGGCTGCATCTCAATGTGGAGGGTGCAGCTGTGCTGGGGGAGAAGATGGCTAGATCGTTGGAGGACTGTTTAAACTAGGAACTGGGGCGGAGGGTAACACATGCAGAGGGCAAAATAGTGTAGAAATGGAAAGAGGGCTAAATAATTTAACTGGGGGTGGAGCAGGGGATGGGTTAGAACAGTCATTAGGCAGTGGAAAAGTAGGGATAAAGATAAATCCATGAACTGTATGTATACTAACGCCAGAAGTTTCACTAACAAGATGGAGGAACTAGAAATGATAATTTTGGAAGAAAAATATGACATAGTGGGGATAAGTGAGACATGGCTGGAATCTAGCTATGACTGGGCTGTAAATATACAGGGGTACAGTATGTTTAGAAAGGAGCTTACCAATAGGAAAAGGGGAGGGGTTTGTTTATACTTGGAGTCAAATGAATATGTGGAGTCCTTATGGAAGGAAATTAAGGGAGGAACAAAGAATAATAAAATACTGATAGGGGTTTGTTATACACTACCGTTCAAAAGTTTGGGGTCACCCAGACAATTAATAAATAATAATAAATTTTATTTATATAGCGCCAACATATTCCGCAGCACTGTACAATTTATAGGGTTCAAGTATTGACAAAAAAGATACATTACAAAGAAATATTCAATTCACACACTGGGAATGAGGGCCCTGCTCGCAAGAGCTTACAATCTATAAGGTAGAGGGGGTGACCAGGAGGTAGCAGGGGCGGCAACAGACGTAGCATTGTTTGTACAATGGTCAGACAATTCTGTAATAGAGGTTACTGTCATTACACATATATAAACAATTTAGTATTTTCCATGAAAACTCACACTTTTTTTTTTATAAAATGAGTTGCAAAATGAATAGAAAATATAGTCAAGACATTGACAAGGTTAGAAATAATGATTTTTATTTGAAATAATAATTTTCTCCTTCAAACTTTGCTTTCGTCAAAGAATGCTCCATTTGCAGCAATTACAGCATTGCAGACCTTTGGCATTCTAGCTGTTAATTTGCAGAGGTAATCTGGAGAAATTTCACCCCATGCTTCCAGAAGCCCCTCCTACAAGTTGGATTGGCTTGATGGGCACTTTTTGCGTACCATACGGTCAAGCTGCTCCCACAACAGCTCAATGGGGTTGAGATCTGGTGACTGCGCTGGCCACTCCATTACAGATAGAATACCAGCTGCCTGCTTCTTCCCTAAATAGTTCTTGCATAATTTGGAGGTGTGCTTTGGGTCATTGTCCTGTTGTAGGATGAAATTGGCTCCAATCAAGCGCTGTCCACAGGGTAAAACAAAACATCCAAAATGGAGTTGATAGCCTTCCTTATTGAAAATTCCTTTTACCTCTTGTACAAATCTCCCACTTTACCAGCACCAAAGAAACCCCAGACCATCACATTACCTCCACCATGCTTGACAGATGGCGTCAGGCACTCTTCCAGCATCTTTTCAGTTGTTCCGCGTCTCACAAATGTTCTACTGTGTGATCCAAACACCTCAAACTTCGATTCGTCTGTCCATAACACTTTTTTCCAATCTTCCTCTGTCCAATGTCTGTGTTCTTTTGCCCATATTAATCTTTTCCATTTATTAGTCAGTCTCAGATATGGCTTTTTCTTGGCCACTCTGCTCTGAAGGCCAGAATCCCTGAGTCGCCTCTTCACTCTAGACGTTGACACTGGCGTTTTACGGGTACTATTTCATGAAGCTGCCAGTTGAGGACCTGTGAGGCGTCAATTTCTCAAACTAGAGACTCTAATGTACTTGTCTTGTTGCTCAGTTATGCAGCGGGGCCTCCCACTTCTCTTTCTACTCTGGTTAGAGCCTGTTTGTGCTGTCCTCTGAAGGGAGTAGTACACACCGTTGTAGGAAATCTTCAGTTTCTTGGCAATTTCTCGCATGGAATAGCTTTCATTTCTAGGAACAAGAATAGACTGTCGAGTTTCACATGAAAGTTCTCTTTTTCTGGCCATTTTGAGAGTTTAATCGAACCAACAAATGTAATGCTCCAGATTCTCAACTAGCTCAAAGGAAGGTCAGTTTTATAGCTTCTCTAACCAGCAAAACTGTTCTCAGCTTTGCGAACATACTTGCAGAAGGGTTTTCAAGGGTTTTCTAAACATCCATTTGCCTACTTACACAGTTAGCAAACACAATGTACCATTAGAACACTGGAGTGATGTTTGCTGGAAATGGGCCTCTATACACCTATGTAGATATTGCATTGGATTGGGTATACTGGTGGAGGAGGAGGAGGAAAAAGCACAATTATTAAATGCCTTCTTGTCTACAGTGTTTACACAAGAGAATCCAATGGCCAGAAACATGATTAGGGGTAATGTTAACTCTCAATTAAATGTAACCTGTTTAACCCAGGAGGAAGTGCAGCACGGCCTTCTAAACACTAAAATAGAGAAATCTCCAGATCCAGATGGCATACACCCCCGAGTTCTGAGGGAATTATGCACGGTGATAGATAGACCCTTATATCTAATATTTAAGGATTCAGTAATGACTGGGTCTGTTCAACAGGACTGCAGCATAGCAAATGTGGTGCCAATTTTCAAAAAAGGGTCTAAAAGTGAGTATGGAAACTATAGGCCAGTAAGTTTGACTTCTGTGGTGGGTAAGATATTGAGGGATTTCTAAGAGATGCTATCCTGGAGTATCTCAATGTAAATAATCTTATAATGCCCAATCAGCATGGGTTGATGAGGAATCGGTCCTGTCAGACTGATCAGCTTCTATGAAGAGGTCAGTTCTAGACTGCACATGGGTAATGTGGTAGATGTAGTATAACTAGACTTTTCAAAGGCTTTTGATACTGTACCACATAAAAGGTTGGTATGCAAAATGAAAATGTTGGAACTGGGGGAAAACATATGCATTTGGGTTAGCAACTGGCTCACTGATAGGAAACAGAGGGTGCTTGGTAAATACTCAGATTGGATCACAGTCACCAGTGGAGTGCCACAGGGGTCAGTATTGGGTACTCTCCTTTTTAATATCTTTATTAGTGACCTGGTAGAGGGTTTACAGAGCTGGGTGTCCATATTTGCAGATGATACTAAGCTCTGCAAGTTAATCAAAAATGAGGAGCATAGTAGAATATTACAGGGAGGAAGGAAGGTGGAAGCATGGGCGGAGACTTGGCAAATGAAGTTTAATGTTGACAAATATAAGGTTATGCATTTGGGTCAAATAAATAAAATGTATAATTATGTACTTAATAATAAATTACTGGGTAAGACTGCCACTGAAAAAGACTTTTGGATTTTGGCGGACAGTAAGCTTACCTTTTATGACCAGTGCCAGGCAGCTGCCACCAAGGCAAATAAAATCATGGGATGCATCAAAATAGAATATCATGACAAGAACATAGTTATGCCTCTATACAAATCAGATACGGCCACACATAGACTATTGTGCACAATTTTGGGCCCCAGTATACAAGAAGGACATAACTGAAATAGAAAGAGTGCAGCTCTTTCCCTCATATAGGTCCCATGCAGTCTCCCCCATATAGGTCCTATGCAGTCTCCCTCATATAGATCCCATGCAATCTCCCTCATATAGGGCCAGCTCTTTCCCCCATATAGGTCCCATGCCCCCCCCTTATAGGTCCCATGCTCTCCCCCATATAGGTCCCATGCAGTCTCCCCCATATAGGTCCCATGCAGTCTCCCCTATATAGGTCCCATGCAGTCTCCCCCATATAGGTCCCATGCAGTCTCCCTCATATAGGGCCAGCTCTTTCCCCCATATAGGTCCCATGCAGTCTCCCCCATATAGGTCCCATGCAGTCTCCCCCATATAGGTCCCATGCAGTCTCCCCCATATGGGTCCCATGCAGTCTCCCTCATATAGGGCCAGCTCTTTCCCCCATATAGGTCCCATGCCCCCCCATATAGGTCCCATGCCACCCCCATATAGGTCCCATGCCCCCCCCCATATAGGTCCCATGCAGTCTACCTCATATAGGGCCAGCTCTCTCCCCCATATAGGTCCAGGTCTCTCCCCCATATATGTCCAGCTCTCCCCTATATAAGACCCATCAATCCCCCATATAGGTCCCATCAATCCCCCATATAGATCCAGCTCTCTGATCCCCCTCCATGCCCAGTAAAAAAAAAAGTGAAAATATACTTTACCTAGCACTGCAGCCGCTCCCGCGCTGTGGTCCCGGCTCCTCTGTCTTCGGCTGTAAGGCCTAGATGAGCACGTCGTGCGTCATGACGTGATCATTCTAGGTCCGGATGCCGAGCGCCGAGCGTCTACACAAGAACGAGACTTCCCGTGTAGCGCTCGGTGGGTTATTTCAATTGTAAGCGCCTGTGCCCTCACAATTGAAATAACAAAAGGAAATTGCGACGCGGGCCGGGTGCGGATGACGAGCGCCGAGCGTCTACACAGGAACGAGACTTCCCGTGTAGCGCTCGGCGGGTTATTTCAATTGTAAGCGCCGCCTGTGCGCTCACAATTGAAATAACACAAGGAAATTGCGACGCGGGCCAGGTAAATGGCCTCCGGGGGCCGGATGCGGCCCGCGGGCCGTAGTTTGGGGACCCCTGGACTAGTGTCTTCATCCAACCTCATCTACTATGTAACTATGCAATTCAAACAGAAAACCAAGTAGTGGCCTATTATTTGAACAAGCAGGGTGGAACCTGAATCAGCTTACTCTTGACAGAATGCAAGAAGATTTTTCAATTGGCAGAATCTGCCCTGGTGCACTTAAGAGCTCTGCATATAAAAGGATCTCTGAATACCAGAGCGGATCTTCTGAGCAGGATGACACTCAGACCATCAGAGTGGGAACTAATTCCCAGATATTTTTATCTTCTAACAGACAGATGGGGAATGCCACAGATGAACTTGATGGCAACCAAAGACAATGCAAAAACTTCCAGTGTTTTGTACTCTGAATCCTCAATATCACTTGTATGCAATAGACGCGTTCCCCATGAGTTGCAGACACAAATTTCTTTATGTATTTCCTGCAGTCCAGATTATCCAGAGGTTTCTGCAGAAAATATTGCTGGAAGGTCTATCAGTGATAATAATAGCACCATTCTGGCCTGAGGGCCTGGTTTCCTCTATTATTTCAAATTTCGAACAACGAGCATTGGTCTCTTCCTCAGTATCCATATGTGTTAATCCACAAAGGCTTTTTCCATCCAGAATTGAGCAAACTTCATCTTTCTGTTTGGTTTGTGAGGGGTCAAGACTGAATAATACAGAGTTATCTACATCAGTAATTAATACTCTGTTGGCAGCCACAAGGACTCTACAAATAAGACTTATCATAAAATATGGTCTAAATTGTCTTCTTGGCTCAGCGGTTCAGAATTTCATTCAGTAGAAATACCAAGTGTTCTGCAATTTTTGCAAGATGGCTTTCAAAAAGGTCTTAAATTTAATACTCTCTAAGTTCACATGACAACAATTATTGCCACAAATAGGCCTACAGATTAGCAAACCTCTCTTTACCAACTGCACCAAGGGCACATTCTACACGTTCCACAGCAACTTCATGTACTGAAAATGCACAAGTGTCTGTTTTGGATATTTGTAATGCTGCTTCCTGCAGCTCTTGCTCTACCTTTATCAAGCATTATCGTCTGGACATCCACTCTTGAGGGTTCAGCCTTTGGCACAGCAGTACTTAATACAGTTTCCAAATAATGATATTACCCCCCTTAGGTAGCTAGCCAGGTCCCATCTGTGTTGCCGCAGGACGAATAAGAAAGACAAAATTGGGCTTTACCTGAAATATTACTTTCTTTGAGTCCAAGGCAGCACAGCATACCATCCCAACTTAAAATGAAGTGAAATACAAATTGTCCATTAAAACACAAAGAGAGGAGGAGAGGGGGTTCTTACACCATCAATTATGCTTATTAACTGTCTCATTGCTTCGTAGGTGGGGTGGTCCTAGGAGAAATTAAAGGAGGGGATAAAGACCCATCTGTGATGCCTTGAACTCAAAGAAAGTAAAATTTCAAGTAAAACCCAATTTTGTCTATGTCCTTGCAGAGTTAAACCACTGCAGAATCTTGCTGTGGGCGCCGTGTATACAGGTATGGGAGCTGACATGATGCGGCTTCCCTTCTGTCCTGGGAGTCATGTGATCTACCAGATGCTGGGAACTGGAGGAGCTGCTGAGTTCTAGGGGATCCAGATCTACTCTGCAGGATAGCCCAGAAAGCCGTATTCCTAATGTATCAGCCTCAGTTAAAGGGGAAGTTAGCAAAAAAAAAAAGTAATGTTAAAAAAAAAACTACATGTTTATTATGCCCTAATGGGGGAACAATAGAACATAAATAAGACAAAAAAATAACGTAAAATTAAAAAATAATGTCTCTACCACACCCACATCACATGTTCTAGCCCCATTCCCCGTGACCTAAACTGTGTGTTCACTGGTTAATAATGTTATGACCATCAAGACCATATATAAAAAAGAGCCTGAAAAATGTGTCCAGTTATGATCCAGGAAAAATGGCCTGGTCACAAAGTAGTTAAAGAACATGTGTCAATGTTTCTCTTAGTGTAAGTTTTATTTTACATTACATTTTCATGGCAAGATTCAAGTAAACTATGTTCTTGACTATCTTCAGCAGTCCCATAGAGAATGAATGGTGCGACAGTGTGCCTGTACAACCTGCTGTTAAATTAAGATGGGGAAACAGAACCTCCCTTCTCATGATCTCAGTCAAAAGACTCCAAAAATTATCCCTTTATTGGAGTAGATGTGAAATAAAAATGGTTTTGGTCTTTTGATGCCAACATTGTGGCACCAACAGTGTGGTATAGTGGTATGTAATGGACTAGGCAACAGGACATGTCCGGTTGACTGGTGATAGCTGTGGCATTATGAGTGGCAGTACGGTATGGAATGATATGATAGACCAGGCCACAGGACATGTCTGGATGAGCAGTGGCAGTGGTGGTAGCTGTGGCAAAATGAGCAACAGTGCGACATGCAGTGATATGATGGACCAGGCCGCAGGACACTGAGTTGTGGGAGTGGTAGTAGCTGTGGCAACATGACTGGCAGTATGGCATGGAATGATTTGATGGAGCAGGCCACAGCACAAGTCTGGCTATGTGGTGGCAGTGGTGGTAGCTGTTGCAAGATGAGTGGCAGTCCAGCATGGAATAATGTGATGGACCTCCATCGAGGTTGAGCGTATGCCATCAATTAGTGAAATGCAGTGGAATCCACTAAGTGGTACAGCAGCGACTGCACCACCAGTTGCATAACTGCCAGATGACTGGGTGCATATTTCTGTTTCCAGGACACGCATTCCCTTATATATGATTGATGTTGGTGTGGAAGAGGGGGAGTAGGAGAAACAGTTGGTGATGATGATGATAATAACACCATGTGCTACAGTGCTGGCCAAAAGTATTGGCACCCCTGCAATTCTGTCAGATAATACTAAATTTTTTCCAGAAAATGATTGCAATCACAAATGCTTTGGTAATAATATCTTCATTTATTTTGCTTGCAATGAAAAAACACAAAAGAGAATGAAAAAAAAGTCAAATCATTGATCATTTTCCACAAAACTCCAAAAATGGGCCGGACAAAAGTATTGGCACCCTCAGCCTAATATTTGTTAGCACAACCTTTAGACAAAATAACTGCGAACAACCGCTTCCGGTAACCATCAATGAGTTTCTTACAATGCTCTGCTGGAATTTTAGACCATTCTTCTTTGGCAAATTTCTCCAGGTCCCTGAGATTTGAAGGGTGCCTTCTCCAAACTGCCATTTTGAGATCTCTCCACAGGTGTTCTATGGGATTCAGGTCTGGACTCATTGCTGGCCACTTTAGAAGTCTCCAGTGCTTTCTCTCAAACCATTTTCTAGTGCTTTTTGAAGTGTGTTTTGGGTCATTGTCCTGCTGGAAGACCCATGACCTCTGAGGGAGACCCAGCTTTCTCACACTGGGCCCTACATTATGCTGCAAAATTTGTTGGTAGTCTTCAGACTTCATAATGCCATGCACACGGTCAAGCAGTCCAGTGCCAGAGGCAGCAAAGCAACCCCAAAACATCAGGGAACCTCCGCCATGTTTGATTGTAGGGACCGTGTTCTTTTCTTTGAAGGCCTCTTTTTTTTTCCTGTAAACTCTATGTTGATGCCTTTTCCCAAAAAGCTCTACTTTTGTCTCATCTGACCAGAGAACATTCTTCCAAAAAGTTTTTGGCTTTCTCAGGTAAGTTTTGGCAAACTCCAGCCTGGCTTTTTTATGTCTCTGGGTCAGAAGTGGGGTCTTCCTGGGTAACCTACCATAGAGTCCCTTTTCATTCAGACGCCGACGGATAGTACGGGTTGACACTGTTGTACCCTCGGACTGCAGGGCAGCTAGAACTTGTTTGGATGTTAGTCGAGGTTCTTTAGCCACCATCCGCACAATCTTTCGTTGAAATCTCTCGTCAATTTTTCTTTTCCGTCCACATCTAGGGAGGTTAGCCACAGTGCCATGGGCTTTAAACTTCTTGATGACACTGCGCACGGTCTTTGGAGATGGACTTGTAGCCTTGAGATTGCTCATGCTTCCTCACAATTTTGCTTCTCAAGTCCTCAGACAGTTGTTTGGTCTTCTTTCTTTTCTCCATGCTCAATGTGGTACACACAAGGACACAGGACAGAGGTTGAGTCAACTTTAATCCATTTCAACTGGCTGCAAGTGTGATTTAGTTATTGCCACCACCTGTTATGTGCCACAGGTAAGTAACAGGTGCTGTTAATTACACAAATTAGAGAAGCATCACATGATTTTTCAAAGGGTGCCAATACTTTTGTCCACCCCCTTTTTTATGTTTGGTGTGGAATTATATCCAATTTGGCTTTTTGACAATTCTTTTTGTGGTTTTCCATTGAAGACAAATTAAATGAAGATATTATTACCAAAGCATTTGTGATTGCAATCATTTTCTGGAAGAAATTGAGTATTATCTGACAGAATTGCAGGGGTGCCAATACTTTTAGCCAGCACTGTAGGTGTAGATATGGCCTGCTTACATGAAAGATCACAGGGAGGAGTAGAACAGTCTTGCTCACTTCCTCTGTTGGTGCCATTGCCAATTGTTGCAAAATAAAATGGTGATGCCTTTTCATGTGAGTATGTAGAGATGTCGTTCCTACATTTGTTCCTGAACGGCCATGGCTAACTTTCTGCTTGCAGATTTTGGACATTGTCATGTATTTATAGTTTGGCAATGTGAAAAAAAAAATCTTGTGTATAGTTGCTACCCGTAACACCAGCAGCAGTGGATCCATGTCTGCCACTATGACCATTAGTGCTTCCAATCTCACCCCGCAAGCTTCCCCTAGGTCTGCCCCGGGCAGGCTTTTTAGATGTTGGCCTTCTGCATTGGCTTTAATCGTTACTATTACCACTGCTTCCAAACTCTTCATCTGATGTCACCTTGTCATCCTTACCTAGTTGCCAGAATCATCAGCAGCAGCAAAGTCATCATATTCCCCACTTTTTTCGGACACATCATGGCCATGGGATTCCTGCACACCCTCATAATTTCCACTTCCAGATAGTTCCCCTACCAGAATGATTACCAGTAGTAGTACCATACCCCCTGCCACTACTACCTCCACCAGCAACAGTCTTGTCTTTCTCCTATACTTGCAAACAATTCTGTCTTTTCTCATCCAAAAGTGCAGTAAGACTGCTCTGACTAGGAGAAGCAGCTTTCTCAGCACTGGGGATCTGTGTAAGTGAAGAAGATGAAGGAGACATTGCTGACAGTCCAGAAAGGCCCTGTGGTAAATTATGTGTTATGGAAGGTGAGAAACACACAAAATTCTGGCTCAAGATCACATCACACTCAGATGCAATATCCTCCTGTGACTGAGATGGTACCATTTAACCTCTTCCAGACTGCTCATAGACTATATACGTCCGGGCAGTCCTTCTCTTGTTCTGCAAGGACATACCGGTACATCCTTGCAGTTTTAAGCAGCTGCACAAAATTGTGCAGCTGCAGAAGCGGAGGGATCAATGCACTGTATACACAGCTATGGAAGCCGCCATGTTGTGGCCCCCCTCTGACCCAGTGGTCACGTGATCTGCCGGGGATCAGAGACTGCTAGAGCTACTGGGTCCTAGAGCAAGATCAGCTCCTAAACCAGAAATTGGCTCGGTACTGAAGTGGTTATTATTCCGTATAATGTACTGGGAAGCTGGAAAAAAATTCAGAATGGTTTACAATTGGGTGAGAAAAACTGCAAGCAGCTTGCCTGATTGTGCTAAGATTTCTCTTTTTCTGTGTCAGGGAGCTTAGCTGCAGCATAATCTGTATGTGCAGTCCAGTGTCCCTGAATCTCCTGTATTGTGTTCACTTGAGCTTTTCTCAGCTATTTGTTTGCTAATTTACAGTTATTTCTGCAGAATTAAAGAATCTAGTAGTAATAATGGATGGAGGGGCAGCCTGAGATAGAAATGCAAAATGTGCTATAACCATAATGGGACAGAAAGCTCATATTGCGGTGACCAGATGGAAGGTAACGCTGCAGTTGGGATTGCGGGGTGCAAACAGCGCAGACTTGTCACGGTCTCTGGGCACGAGGGCGCAGCGCTGGTGCTGTCCCACGTTACCACCACTGGTACCGGTGATGAGGGGGCTGCACAAATGTTGGTGGTGATTGTTCCCCCGGGGCGCTTCCCCTATACTGTGCCGACTGGTGGTGTTTGGGGCGCCCTGATGTTGTCGGTGCAGAGTCAGACACAGAAACGGTTGTAAAGTTGACCTTTTACTTCCATGGGTGTGGAGGCACAAATGCTTAAACAGTTTCTTCAATACAAAACAAGGGGGTACGCCTGGTGACACAGCAAAGTCCTGGGGTGCAGGGTAGACTTGATGAAAGGTGTTCCTAGCCCCTTATACTTCAGTGTTACAGCCCTAAGGTGCGTCTGGGCTCCTATTTGGCTCATAGGAGGATGCCCACCATGATACTAGTACATAATATTCCCCACTCACGTTATGTGGTCCTGATAGCTCAGAGTTTCGGGGTGCAATAGTCAGGGTGGCAGGATATTCCACAGGTCTGGCCTTGGCCCCTGGATCCTGTGATACTTGCTATGGAGCACGTGTTCCAGAATGTTCTCTCCACAGTCTCAGGCTGACAAGATAATGATGCTTGACTTCCTTCAGGGCGATGGCTAGGCAGACAGGGGACAGGATCTTCTGAATAGCTGGAGTATGTCAGCTCTCCAACCTTCCTGGGCCTGTCTAGGACTTGAGATTCCTGCACTAAACTCACTGCTTTCTTCACAGGACATCACACTTATCTCCTCACCTCCTCCTCCTAACACTCCACACTTCTAACTCCTCACACGCAGGACCTTCCTGCAGGGGTGATACCATGGGGACCCAGTGATCAGCTGACTCCTCCCCTTTTCCCAGGCGATGTCCTCCCATTGGACATTTGGTTACTATTCAATCCTATGGGAGGTGTAATGCATGTGTGAGGCTCACTAGGTGGCGCTGTGTTGTGTGAGACTCAGGACCCCCTGCTATGTGACACAGGCTATGAAGCAACAGGAAATAATACAATGATACAGAGATCACCCTCAGCCCAGCCATAGCCAGCTCTGGGATGCCACATACTCCCCCTCTTTCACTGAGCCGACCTCGGCGACGGGCTGGGGTGAAGGTGAGAAATGTAACATAACGTTAATAAATACGAATAAAGTGCAAATGTCACTAACAGTTTAGAAAAATATAATACTTAGAAACTTGAGGTAAGACCTCCCGGCATAGTCCTGGAATGTCCATGAGAAGTCTGAAGGGTAACGGAGAGATAATTAAACTCAGATTTATGGAACCTTTTGGCGGTACCATCAGACAGTCCATATAGAAACAACAGTAGTGCAAATGGGTCCAGAGGCTCTCTGGCACAAATTTCGTGAGTGTCCATTATCATGAGAGTCTCTCTGAGAAATAATAAACAGTCCTTTCTGTAAGGAAGAGTAGGCACTCTAGCACGAATGTCCATACCGCAATGGGGTAACAGAACTTCCTTGGCTTGGTGAGCCAGGCACTATGGCTTGGACTGTTGCATATAAATGTAAACACTATATTACATGGCAAGATATTATATATATACTGTATATACACACAGGAAAAACATTAATGTAATCAGAGCAGGAATAACATATATACAGAAGCAGAGACAGTTAACCTCTTTTACCCAAGGACAGCCATGGCATCACTATAGCGTGTTGGAGGTATGCCTTTTGTGGTACGCTCAGAACGCCTAAGTGGAACGAGATTTGAATCAGGAACAGAGTCACTGAAATCAATTAAATCATCTGTCGAAGGGTTCTCTTGCACTAGAGCAATTGGTGGATAACAGCTAAATGGTAGTAGTTTAGGCGCCCACATAAGCTCAGTTAACATTGGGGGTCTCTCTTTCGCTTCAGAAGGTGACAAGATCTCTGTACTCGTTGTCTCAGCTGGGGGCACCTCTGTGGGTAGTCCTTCTTTAAGGCACAGCTTCAGACGGTTTCGGTGTACTGCTTGGGGCTGTCTCCCAGGTTTAGAGATCTCATACACGTCGGATTCAGGATATGGTATGGAGATGACACTGTATGGTTCTTTCTCCCACAATGGATCCAATTTCACATTCCGATGGTTATTCCTTAACCATACACGGTCGCCAACTTTCAGGGGCGCTGCATGGGCGTGATGGTTGTAATCCTCCTGTTGTCTCCTACGAACCTCATCCATGCGCGTTTCAACTATCTCTTTAGCTTCCTCCATACGTCGGCGGTGTTCAACAACCCAGTCTGTTATGGGTAGTGGATTGATGGTGTCAGGGACCTTCACACCAAGGGTTAAGTCTGAAGGAAGTTGACCTTGTCTTCCAAACATTAGATAAAATGGTGCATATCCCGTAGATGTTTGGGGTGTGTTGTTGTAAATATAGGCCAAGTCCTTGATACGCTCAGGCCACTCAACACCAGGTGTAACTGCGGCTGTTCTTAGCATGCCGATGATCACTTGATTTGCCTTCTCGCACATACCATTCCCTTGAGGGTGATACGCTGTGGTTCGCAACTTCTTGCAGTCTTGGAACTGACACAGCTCACGGAACAATTGGGATTCAAACGCCGATCCACGGTCGGTGAGGATATGCTCAGGACAACCGTAATGGCGGACAAACTCTGCGTAGAAGGTCTCAGCCGTAGTTCTTGCTGTAAGATCTCTGACAGGCACGATGACAAGGAACTTGGAGTAATGATCCACCATTGTCAGAGCGTAGCTGTAGCCGGAACGTGTGGGACCCAACTTCACATGGTCCAGAGCAACAATTTCACACGGCTTTTGAGTCTTAATTGGATGTAGAGGGGCCTTCTGATCTCTTCGACCTTCCTTGGTGATACTACAGGCGGGACACTCTCGGCACCAACTCTCAATGTCACTCCTCATCCCAACCCAATAGAAGCGACGACGGATGGTAGCTTCGGTCTTTTGTACCCCGAAGTGACCGGATCTGTCATGATACGCCTCAAGTATCATCTGTGCGTCTCTTCTTGGTACGAGGATCTGATGAAGCCTTTCACCTGTGACAGGATCAAGAGTGTTTCTAAGTAGAAGGCCTCGTTGGACAAACAGGCGCTTCCTCTGTCGCCAAAGGCGTTTTAATTCCACGTCATGAAGACCTCTCTTTACACGGGTTGGTATTCTTCCTGTAAGCAGGAAATCTGACAATTCTCCTAAAACTCTGCTCTCTTCTTGGAACGTTTTCCACAGAGATGGCTCCTGGAGGGATTCGGCAGCTGTTTTCGCCAGAGATTCTCCTTCTACAGGGACACCAATAGCAACCTGTTGGGCAAACTTGTTGTAGAATGGTGGCATCTCCACCTCTTCCCAAATGTCTTCTCGGGGTGGTTCTTCTCCCACAGGCAACCTTGAGAGTGCATCAGTGTTAGCGTTGGACTTGCCACTGCGATACTTGACAGAGAACTTGTAATTCGTGAGTCTTGAGGCCCACCGTTGTTCAAGGGCTCCCAGTCGAGCAGTGTCCAGATGCGCCAACGGATTGTTATCTGTGTACACGGTAAAGGGTGTGGCAGCCAGGTAGTCTTTAAACTTCTCTGTCACGGCCCAGACAAGCGCCAGAAGTTCGAGTTTGAAAGAACTATAGTTCTGGTCGTTCTTCTCCGCGCCTCTCAGACTCCTGCTGGCGTAGGCGATGACTCGCTCTTTGTTGTCCTGAACCTGGGACAACACTGCACCCAAACCTTGGTGACTTGCATCTGTGTACAAGCGGAATGGCTGACTGTAGTCGGAATAGGCTAGAATTGGTGGTTGCGTCAGAAGTGCTTTAAGCGCTTGAAAGGCTTCCTCTTGACGCGCTGTCCAGTCTACCGGAAGCTTTCGGTTGTAGTTTTCTCTGGGACAACCGCGCAACAACTCGTTCAGAGGCTCGGCTACTTGGGCGAAGTGTGGTATGAAACGCCGGTAGTAACCTGCGAATCCAAGGAAGCTTCGGACTTCTTTGACGGTAGTTGGTCTTCGCCAGTTCTGGACTGCAGTGATCTTTTCAGGATTAGGTTGGACGCCTTGTGCGCTCACGACATGCCCAAGGTAGTGAACTTGAGATTTCAACAGGTAGCACTTGGAGGGCTTCAACTTTAGGCCGTGCTGTATAAGTACCTTGAATACCTCGGACAGGTGACGAAGGTGTTCTTGGTATGTCCGGGAGAATACAATAACATCGTCCAGGTACAGTAGCACACTCTGGAAATTCTCATGGCCGAGGCACCTCTCCATAAGCCGTTGGAATGTGGCTGGGGCATTATATAGCCCAAATGGCATACTATTGAATTCAAAGAGTCCCATCGGGGTCGTAAACGCAGTCTTTTCACGATCTTCAGGCGCCATAGGGACTTGCCAGTATCCACTGGTTAAGTCCAGGGTCGAGAAACAGGTAGCTGATCCCAAAGCCGTTAGAGATTCCTCAATCCGCGGCAATGGGTATGCGTCTTTGTGCGTGACGTTGTTGAGTTTACGATAGTCCACACAAAATCGTAGGGTTCCGTCTTTCTTCTTGACAAGGACTAGCGGGGCTGCCCAGGGGCTGTTACTCTCCCGGATGACATCAGCATCTCGCATCTCTTGGATCAACTTTTTCACCGGTTGGTACATCGCGGGTGGTATTGGACGGTGACGCTCCTTGATTGGATGGTGGTCGCCAGTCAGAATGCGATGTTGTATGGTCGTGGTCTTACCAAAGTCCAATGGGTGTTTGCTGAATGCCTGTTGGTAACGCTTGGCCACATTGCGAACCCCATTGATGTGCTCTATAGGGGTATTGGCGTCTCCCACGTTCAATTCATCCCACCAGGACTTCGTGGCTCCATTCTGAATGTTCTCAGCAGCTTGGGTGGAATGCTGTGTGGCGGTAGAATCACCAGAGAGAATGTCTTCTGGTGCTAACCGGTGTAGCAGGGCCACAGAGTGGAACTTGTGGAGGTTCACTGGAGCATCGCCCAAGTTGACTAAGCGGACAGGAACACGTCCATTGGAAACTGTGACAAGGCTGCGGGCAGCCATGACAAGTGGTTGGCCATCTATCTGTATGGGTTGTAGCAAGGCCTCGTAGTCCTGATTTTCTATGCCCGGACGGGCACGGCACCACACCATAGTTTCTGTTCCAGGCTGTAGGGTTACTGGACGGGTATCTTGGATCCGGACTCGACCAATTTCACCTTGTTTGTTGGCGAACTTGTGCTGGGCATTGAGTACACGAATGGCCCGCTGAATGGTCTGCTGGTCACTGGGAGAAGCTGTAAGGAGAGAGGCATGCAAGGCATCCAACACTTCTGCAAAGCAATGGCGTAAAACATTCATGCCTAATATTACAACTGCAAACCTATCATCCTCTACATCAGTGACAATTACACCCTGTCTAGGCAGTTTCAAGTCCCCAATCTGGATAGTGGGTTCCCAATAACCCTGCTGTGGTATGGGCTGTCCATTGCTGGCACACAGATTTATCCATGTGTCAGGTGTTCTATTCAACACACCTAAGTCCCAATGTTCAAGGAACACCTGCTTGCGCAGGGTTGTTACCTGAGATCCAGTGTCCACCAACGCTGTCAGAGGGACGCCGTTCACCCGGATTGTGATGTGTGGGCAGGCTGAGACGAAGCGTGACAATGGCACTGAAGATTCACCTGGGCCCTTCTTCTTTCCTCCCGAGGGGCGGCCCGCTGCCTCGGGGGTGGCCCGTTTAACTGAAAACACTGAGGCCTGGTGTGTCCATATCTATGGCAATAGGTACAGTATGGCCTCTCACTCTGCGGAGGTTTCACTGAAGACGGACGTCTGGGTGGCGACTCAGGTGAGATGTTGAGACTTCGCAAAGGATCACTGGACGATGAAGACGGCTGGGTCAGACGATCTAGACGGACGGTGATCTGTTCCATGGCACGGGTCAGATGATCCACTCGGGCCAGAAGGTCATCTCTGGAGTCTGCTGGTGTAGTCTGCGCAGTTTGGGCAGCAGGTGAGGTACCCAGAGGTAGTGACAGGACAACTGGAGCGATGCTTGTTGAGGGTCCAGGTGAGGGAGCACAGATGACTGGGCTCGGCTGGGGCTGCTCCTGTCCCAAGACCTGGATGGCAAGGGCCTTGAAGTCAGCAAACGTGATGCTGGGATGTTGTGCAGCAAGCATTCGCAACTGACTCTGGAGCAATGTGGTACCCGCCCCTTCTAGAGAAGCGGTCAAGCAAGATTTTATCAGAGTCCACATTTTCACGTGGATCCACTTGCACCACAGCTCTGAACGCCTCTTGGAGGGATAAAGCATAGTCCCGCAGGGTCTCACCAGGTAGTTGTCGTCTGGAAAAGAAGCGCATCTTTACCTCGGAGACAGATCGCACGTCAAAGTTCACCTGGAGTTTGTCCAGAATTTGCCCAGGGGTTCTTTTGTCAGAGGCAGGCCAGGATTTGACCTCCCTAGCTGCAGCACCCTCAAGCTGGCCCAGCAGGATCTGTATCTGCTGTTCTGTATTCAGAGGATAGAACTGGAAGAGAGACAGCATCTTCTCACGAAAGTCCCTGAGGGTATGCGCCTCCCCTTTGTAGCGCGGCAGCCATGGTGCGCCAGGGTAAAATGGCATGGAGAATGGTAGGCTGCTCGCCATGGGCACTGCTGGATCACTAGAAACAGATGGCACAATGTCACTTTGCTCAGTCATGTTGTTTGCAGGTATGACTGAAATTAGGTCGCCGTCTCTTTAAGAAACTCAACTGCTTGCTGGCAGGGAATGGAGACAACAACTTGGAATGCTGTCCCTTTAAGAATGCTGTAGCTATTAACAGAGTCACTGTGATGCAGGCTGACGGTGTGCTCCCCCTCTTTAATGGTGGCACTCCCCACGGACACTGTACACGGAAAACACTCGCTGGGGCCGTGGGAGGACTGAAGACAAGGACAGGGAGGCACAGTACTCACCGACAGCAGCTGCAGCGTGGACCGGAGATCAGCGGTGCACAGCAGGGACGGTGATGTGGCACCGGAGAGTCAGAAATGGCGCCGGCACGTTCGCCTTTCCCTTTCTTGTATGGGTGCGCTGGAGCATTGCGCTCAGCATTCTGGGCTCTCCTAAGATGGCGGCAGATGGGTCTCCTGGCCTCATGGGCAGTGCTAAAAATCTCCCGCACTTTTGCAAGGTACAGTTAACCCTTTGTGGGCGTTCTTACACAGCGATGTGGCGCAGCAAACAAGTCCTGGGCGTTTTAACTCTTCCAGGGCTGTAACACACTGAGAGGACAGTCTTTAGGGCTTACTTCAGGGGTAAAGGGCTCCCCCTCTTTGTGGCAAGCACTCGCAGGGAATAAACTTGATCTTAGCAAAGTCCACAATAAAGACCGATGCTCTGGAGACAATTTGGCGCACTTTTCGTGGCGACTTTCTCAAAATGGCACACACCGGTATCCTGTTCGTGACGCCAGTTTTTCTTGCGGTGACCAGATGGAAGGTAACGCTGCAGTTGGGATTGCGGGGTGCAAACAGCGCAGACTTGTCACGGTCTCTGGGCACGAGGGCGCAGCGCTGGTGCTGTCCCACGTTACCACCACTGGTACCGGTGATGAGGGGGCTGCACAAATGTTGGTGGTGATTGTTCCCCCGGGGCGCTTCCCCTATACTGTGCCGACTGGTGGTGTTTGGGGCGCCCTGATGTTGTCGGTGCAGAGTCAGACACAGAAACGGTTGTAAAGTTGACCTTTTACTTCCATGGGTGTGGAGGCACAAATGCTTAAACAGTTTCTTCAATACAAAACAAGGGGGTACGCCTGGTGACACAGCAAAGTCCTGGGGTGCAGGGTAGACTTGATGAAAGGTGTTCCTAGCCCCTTATACTTCAGTGTTACAGCTGTAGGGAACTGCCATTTCTACTAGTATATAATGTATCTGGCTTCTTTGCCCCTGCAGTTTGGCTTCAGAGACCCCAGGCATTTAGTGCAAGTTTTGTTTTGTAAATACAGTGAGTCAGACACATGTGAGGCAGAGCTGCTGGGGGGAGAGATGTGAGCAGAGCTGCTGAGACAGACATGTTATGTCTGGGGGAGTCTAAGAGCCACTTGTTCCTATTTACTTCACAGTATATAGTTAGGTATGTGTTACCCCCTATATACTCACAGGACCTAGCTAGTAACCGTAGTTAGGGATCCATATATATATATAGTTCAGGGCAGTGATAGGTTAGGCTTCCGAAGGCCAACTAGCTAGTTAGAGGCCCGGTGGCACTAGTAGTTTAGCTGGCAGGTTAAGGACTCAGTGTTAGGGTAGTCAGGCCTGCATCTACTGCCGTCACCGTCGCCCTGTTTGCTGCCTGTGAAGAATCTCACCATCATCATCATCTCCTGATCGGCTGTCTGTCATCTCCTGGAAGAATCCGAGGATCCACAGTCATCCACAGGGGCCCCTGCATCTCTTCTGTTGCCTGGAGGTATTGTGCACCGGAATCTTGCTATATATCTATATATATATACCCGGGTATATAACCTAAGACGGTTGAGGACTTGCTGGTTGTTGTAGTACTGCTGTGTTCTGAGTATATTTTATGTATGTATTATTACCCTGTTGATTCTTATAAAGCTACTGTTATAACCTTATGTGGTATCTGTATGTATTCTTCAGACTGTGAGATTAGTACAGTGATCCTTGTTAAGGCTACTAACTGTACCTCATGGGTAAGTCCCAGGAAGAGATCCTCCCTGTAATACAGAGGCTCTATCCTGGGTGGAGGCACTGATATATTTCATATATGTTCCCACTCTTCCCTTCAGCGAAGGCTTCAGGTCCCATTATACACACAGGTCAGCGCCAGAGTCTGTTGCGGGAGGGATAATACTCATACCCCCCCCCAAATAGGGCTACATTTGGAGGCACTGCTGAGATTTAGAAGTGGGAATAGTCATTGATATGGAGAAGCGATATAGGTCAGAGGGGAACCTCCCACTAGCTACTACATGGGATTACCGACCGCCTGTTCCTCCCCTGGTTCAGGTAAAGGAAGAACCCCGCTCAGCCAGTTACCCCCCCAGTATGGCCGTCGCTAGCAGTTCCTCTAGTGACAGTGCTATTAGCACTTTAGCCAGGCTGACTGAAATGTTAGCTCAGGGCCTGCAGGCCACTCACTACAAGAAACTAAAAGTATTCTCTGGTAATGTCCCAGTACCACAAGGGGAGGAAAACTTTGAGATATGGAAAGAACATACTCTCCAATGCCTGAAGGAATGGTCTTGCTCTGAAGAAGGCAAGCGGCAGCGTATCAGTGAAAGTTTGCGGTCTCCTGCTGCAGAATTGATCCGCTTGTACAGAGACTCTCATGAAGGAGTGAGTGCATTGGACTATATACAAGTACTGTCTGATCACTTTGAGCCATACTATGACCTTGCCCAGATGGTTGCTGATTACCGAATGGTTCGTCAAAAAGAAGGGGAAAATGTCTCTACTTTTATTAACCGTTTACAGCTACTTCTTTCACGTCTGGTGTACCACGCAGCTATATCTACTTCAGAGGTAGACGCTATGAGAACCAGTCAGTTGGTGAGAGGGTTACAACCTCATCATCCTCTTGCTCAAGTACTCAAGGTCTTACTATCTGATAGAGTCCTTCCATTTCCTGACTTAATGAAGTTAGTGAAGAAACAAGAAGCTGACATTAGTTTTAGTACCCCTAAGAAAGCGAAAAGCATCTCTAAAGAAGATGTTGTTCCTAATTCAAACAAGGACAAACCAGCGGAGCGGTCAGAACTTAGACAGTCCGCCACTCCACCCACTGCCACTCAATGGAGGAAGGATGCTAGAACCTGTTATAAATGTGGTCAGACGGGCCATACTGCCAGACAGTGTACGGAGGACAGTGAGGGATTGAGACACAGTGCTGTCTTCTCTATTCAGAATCAAAGACACCGAAGGAAGGCGGGCCGAGTAAATACCAGAGGCGCTATCGCGGGCTCCAGGTCCGTTGTCAAAGTCACTGTCAATGGTCATGCCGCTCCTGCCCTGTTTGATACAGGATCTCAAGTGACCCTGATTTATCGCTCGTTCTACCAAAAGTATCTGAGGGATATACCTCTTCAGTCTACGGGACAAATGAAATTGTGGGGGCTTAATTCAGGATCATATCCTGTAGATGGCAGCCTACAAGTAGTTATAGCTGTCCCTGAATTAGAAGATCAGAGTGTCGCTCCCATGAAGATTACGGCTCTTGTCTGTCCTGATACAGGGGATTCTTGTGCAGCTCCTGTGATACTTGGCACTAATTGTCCCGCAGTGCATTATGCTTTTCAGAAGTTTCTTGGAAGAGATTGGAACCCTGCAGCTCAGCCGGTGAATATATCTTCTGATCTTAGAGAACTCTGTGATGCCCTGTCTACTGGCTATCGACATGGAATGGTATATCATATCGGTGAGAGAACCGTGGAGGTTCCTGCCGGCGGGGAGAGAATTCTGAGAGTAGCCTCCAGCATTGCTCCCGATTTGCTTGAAGGGGGGAGTTATGTCCTTATGGAAACCCCTGAAGAAATGATTAACCAGAATGGCTGGATGGTGATCCCAGAGAGAAAGGACTGGAGAAATAAAGTGGAGTTATCTACCTGTGTGACAGTGAGGAACTGTTCACCGCATCCGATTGTAATTGGACCATACCAGAATGTGGCCCACTGCTACCCTGTGCTTGGAGTAAATCCATACGCTGAAGTGTGCAGGATTCAAATCCGAGATGCAATCCCTAATCTCAATCTTGACTTGAGTGATCCACATTTACCAGAGGCCTGGAATCAGCGACTGACACAGAAGTTGTCTGAATTATCGGAAGTGTTCTCCATGGATGATATGGATGTAGGTTGTGCTAAAAGTGCTCAACACACTTTCCGATTGACCGATTCTACTCCCTTCCGGGAGCGACCACGGAGAGTTGCTCCAAAGGATGTTGATGAGTTAAGACAGACTCTACAGCAAATGAAAGGTCAGGGGATCATTGTGGACAGTAAGAGCCCCTATGCCTCACCTATTGTGGTGGTAAGAAAAAAATCTGGAGCAATTCGCCTATGTGTGGATTACAGAACTCTGAACCGGAGAACCTTACCTGATCAGTATACACTGCCGAGAATTGAAGAAGCTCTGGAAGCTCTGAATGGAAACTGTTGGTTCACAGTGCTGGACCTAAGATCGGGATACTATCAAGTCCCAATGGCACCTGAGAATCAGGAAAAGACAGCCTTCATATGCCCCTTGGGTTTCTTTCAGTTCACTCGTATGCCGCAAGGTACAAAAGGTGCGCCAGCAACGTTCCAAAGGTTGATGGAAAGAGTGTTAGGTGATTTAGTGCCCCGGGAATGCCTTGTATATCTTGATGACATTATTGTGTTTGGAAAGACGCTGGAAGAACATGAAGAACGACTCATGAGAGTACTCCATCGCTTAAAAGAAGAGGGGCTGAAGTTGTCGGCTGACAAATGCAAATTTTGTAGATCTTCGGTCACTTATGTAGGTCATATTGTTTCTGCTGAAGGAGTTGCTACCGATCCTGGTAAGATTGAAGCTGTGGTGAATTGGCCCCGACCGCAAAATATTACGGAGTTGCAATCTTTCTTGGGGTTTTGTGGATTCTATCGACGATTTGTGGAAGGATATCCAAAAATTGCTCGAGCCCTCCTCGACCTGTTGAAGAGTGATGCAGGAGATCCGGGAAAGAAGAAAGGGTCTTCCAAAAGCCTTTTTGGCGATAGGTGGACTGCGGATTGTGAAGAAGCATTTAAGTTGTTGAAGAAGAAATTGACAGAAGCTCCCGTTCTGGCTTATGCTGATGCACATAAGCCATATGTGCTACATGTAGATGCCAGCTTTGAAGGATTAGGTGGCGTGCTGCACCAAGAATACCCGGCCGGGTTACGGCCCATAGCTTTCATAAGTCGAAGTCTTTCTCCCAGCGAGAAAAATTATCCAGTACATAAATTGGAGTTTTTGGCGCTCAAGTGGGCCATTGTTGATAAATTACATGACTATTTATACGGAGCCACGTTTGAAGTAAGAACAGACAACAATCCACTGACATACGTTTTGTCAACCGCTAAACTCGATGCTACAGGACATCGCTGGTTGGCAGCTTTATCCAACTACCAATTCACACTCAAGTATAAATCGGGGCCTAAGAACATTGGGGCAGATGCTCTATCAAGACGGCCTGGATTACCTAGTCCGGAAGTAGTGGATGAATGGGAAGAAGTGCCAAGTCCTGGAGTAGGAGCTTTGTGTGCCATGGCTGCTGTAGTTGAAGACCGAGTAGCCTTTTCTGAAACTCGGCTTATTGACTCTATTGGGGGAGGTCCCGAAGCTGTACCAGACATGTTTGCCTACCCTGCCGCTTTAGGATCCTTTGAGAGTTGTTCTATATCTTCAAAGCGAATGATCTGGAGTCAAAAGACTGATCCTTTAATTGGACCTCTTTATCAAGCAGTGAGTTCTCAAGACAGAGAAATGTTAAAGACATCCCTACCCTCTGAATGCAGTCAACTTCTACGAGATTGGGAGAAGTTTGAAATAGACAATGGCCTACTTTATCGTGTGGTGCTGTATCATGATCACCCTGGAAGGCGCCAACTAGTTATTCCAAGCTGCTTTCAGAAGATGATTTTCCGAAGTCTGCATGATTATCATGGTCATTTGGGACCTGAGAAGACTTATGGCCTAATACAAGACCGATTCTACTGGCCCAAAATGAGAGATACCGTGACTCGTCTGTGTAGGTGCTGTCGCAGATGTTTGCAGAGGAAGACTGTCCCGGTTCGAGCGGCCTTCATGGGACACTTGAAGAGTTCGGGCCCCATGGATCTTGTCTGCATAGACTTCCTTTGTATTGACAACGACTCCAGAGGATTTGGAAATGTATTGGTGGTGACTGATCACTTCACACGATATGCTCAAGCCTTTCCGACTAAGGATCAAAAAGCAGTCACTGTTGCAAGAGTGCTTTGGGAAAAGTATTTTATCCATTATGGCTTACCACACCGGTTGCATTCTGATCAAGGCCGGGATTTTGAGAGTAACCTGATCAAAGAGTTACTTCAGTTGTTGAACATCCGCAAAAGTCGGACGACGCCTTACCATCCAGAGGGAGATGCCCTTCCTGAAAGATTTAACAGGACTTTACTTGATATGCTTGGTACCTTACGAATTGAGGATAAGCGATCCTGGAGTAGAAAAGTGGAGGCTATGGTGCATGCCTATAATAGTACAAGGCACGAGAGCACAGGATATTCACCATACTTTCTGATGTTTGGAAGAGAGCCTAGGCTACCTATTGACATCTTGTTGGGAGTCTCTACCGATGGTATCAGTCATCGAGATCATTACCGATACGTGGCACGTTTGAAAGAAACGCTTAAGAGTGCTTATCAGCTGGCTGAGGAAAATGCGGCCAAAGTGAATGAAGGAAATAAAAGGAGATTTGATCTTCGAGTAAGATACCGAGAATTGAACCCTGGGGACCATGTTCTGCTACGGAATTTGGGAGCATCTGCAAAACATAAGCTGGCTGATCGATGGCGGAGTGAACTCTTTACAGTGGTAGATCGGTTGCCTGGAATACCAGTCTACAAGATAAAAGGACGGGACGGGAGGATCAGGACTTGGCATAGAAATCATTTGTTGCCTGTACCTCAGATTGATGGTATGGATATCTCCAATGATGGCTCGGCCTGCGATTCTCCACAGTCCTTAGCCGATATTCCACCTGACCTTCCTGAAACTCCTGAGAGTGATTGGACTGTGGCTCCTGAAGTTCCTAGATCACCAGTATCTTCTCCTTCAGGGAGACCTATGAACCCTCAAACTCCAGAATTCGTACCTAGATCTGTGTCTACAGATGAGCAGGGATCTAGCTCTCCTACGCCACCAGCACCATCCCCTCCCATGGCAGACAACCCTAGTTTAGGGCCTGGACATGCTAGTTTACCTCAGAGAGAGGTACGGAGAGGAGAGAGAATTAGACACCCTCCACCTATGCTGACATATGATAGTTTGGGGGACCCCAGATTTACTACTCAGCCTCATTTATACCATGCTTGGGTGGGTGCAGTGTCCACTTTGGTCAATATGTTACCAATTTTCGCTCCTGCTGGCATGTATACCTATTAACCTGTTGTGACTCTGTAAATGCAAAAGCAACCATATTGATATTGTCATTGGTAATGTTGACTGTATACTATGACTTTGTATGTCTTTGACGTGACGTAAAGATTTCACCAGAGGGAGAGTGTAGGGAACTGCCATTTCTACTAGTATATAATGTATCTGGCTTCTTTGCCCCTGCAGTTTGGCTTCAGAGACCCCAGGCATTTAGTGCAAGTTTTGTTTTGTAAATACAGTGAGTCAGACACATGTGAGGCAGAGCTGCTGGGGGGAGAGATGTGAGCAGAGCTGCTGAGACAGACATGTTATGTCTGGGGGAGTCTAAGAGCCACTTGTTCCTATTTACTTCACAGTATATAGTTAGGTATGTGTTACCCCCTATATACTCACAGGACCTAGCTAGTAACCGTAGTTAGGGATCCATATATATATATAGTTCAGGGCAGTGATAGGTTAGGCTTCCGAAGGCCAACTAGCTAGTTAGAGGCCCGGTGGCACTAGTAGTTTAGCTGGCAGGTTAAGGACTCAGTGTTAGGGTAGTCAGGCCTGCATCTACTGCCGTCACCGTCGCCCTGTTTGCTGCCTGTGAAGAATCTCACCATCATCATCATCTCCTGATCGGCTGTCTGTCATCTCCTGGAAGAATCCGAGGATCCACAGTCATCCACAGGGGCCCCTGCATCTCTTCTGTTGCCTGGAGGTATTGTGCACCGGAATCTTGCTATATATCTATATATATATACCCGGGTATATAACCTAAGACGGTTGAGGACTTGCTGGTTGTTGTAGTACTGCTGTGTTCTGAGTATATTTTATGTATGTATTATTACCCTGTTGATTCTTATAAAGCTACTGTTATAACCTTATGTGGTATCTGTATGTATTCTTCAGACTGTGAGATTAGTACAGTGATCCTTGTTAAGGCTACTAACTGTACCTCATGGGTAAGTCCCAGGAAGAGATCCTCCCTGTAATACAGAGGCTCTATCCTGGGTGGAGGCACTGATATATTTCATATATGTTCCCACTCTTCCCTTCAGCGAAGGCTTCAGGTCCCATTATACACACAGGTCAGCGCCAGAGTCTGTTGCGGGAGGGATAATACTCATACCCCCCCCCCAAATAGGGCTACACAGCCCTAAGGTGCGTCTGGGCTCCTATTTGGCTCATAGGAGGATGCCCACCATGATACTAGTACATAATATTCCCCACTCACGTTATGTGGTCCTGATAGCTCAGAGTTTCGGGGTGCAATAGTCAGGGTGGCAGGATATTCCACAGGTCTGGCCTTGGCCCCTGGATCCTGTGATACTTGCTATGGAGCACGTGTTCCAGAATGTTCTCTCCACAGTCTCAGGCTGACAAGATAATGATGCTTGACTTCCTTCAGGGCGATGGCTAGGCAGACAGGGGACAGGATCTTCTGAATAGCTGGAGTATGTCAGCTCTCCAACCTTCCTGGGCCTGTCTAGGACTTGAGATTCCTGCACTAAACTCACTGCTTTCTTCACAGGACATCACACTTATCTCCTCACCTCCTCCTCCTAACACTCCACACTTCTAACTCCTCACACGCAGGACCTTCCTGCAGGGGTGATACCATGGGGACCCAGTGATCAGCTGACTCCTCCCCTTTTCCCAGGCGATGTCCTCCCATTGGACATTTGGTTACTATTCAATCCTATGGGAGGTGTAATGCATGTGTGAGGCTCACTAGGTGGCGCTGTGTTGTGTGAGACTCAGGACCCCCTGCTATGTGACACAGGCTATGAAGCAACAGGAAATAATACAATGATACAGAGATCACCCTCAGCCCAGCCATAGCCAGCTCTGGGATGCCACAATATGACATCCAGATTGCCTAGAAGATATTTCAACTTTTGTAAACTCAGGTACCCTTTAAAGGGAATGTTTTTCTTTATTATACTAATTAAATGTATTTATAAAACGATTAACTTATATTTTCTGGGTATACTTTTTTATTTTTCTTTTTCATTTGATCTATGGGGTAGATGTTTTTTGTAGAACTGTTGTACCCAGCTGGGAATTGCAGCTTTATAGGTTGCAGGCACTGCGTATTCGCTTCTAGAGATGGGAGCTGACTCTGTTGACTGATACAGCACAGTGAGCAAAGCACAGAGGGAGGACATGGGACACTCCTAACCCAAGAACAAACCTCACACTGAAATACACAGTTCTGCGTAATGCCAATATGAAGATGTGTATTAGATGGGGGGGGGGGGTTATGTTTGTATACACATATCTAGTACAGCAGTATACATCTTCATATGTGCAATACACATAACTGTTTATTGCAGTGTGACTTATCTGGGAGAAGATGTTGCTGTTTGCTGTGAAGTTGTACTGGTTACTTTGAGGGTTTGTGCTAGATATTATGGGGGTCTGTGTTGGTTGTGCTTGCTATTATGGTGTTGGATATTTTGGGGCTCTTCTGGCTGTTTTGAGGGCTTACTGAACTGGCTATTATGAAGGGGCTGTGCTGGCTGTTATGGGGAGCTGGGCTGATTATAGTAATGGCTGTTATAGGGGGCTGTGCTGGCGGTTATGGGGAGCTGGGCTGATTATAGTAATGGCTGTTATAGGGGGCTGTGCTGGCTGTTATGATAGGTCTGTGCTGGTTATTATGAGGGGGCTTTACTGGCTATTTTGGTTGCGTAACTATACTGGTTATTATTTGGAAGTTTTTCTGGCTGTTATAGGTGAGTGAGATTCTCCTTCTTCACAGGAATATAGGAGACATTTACTACATGTAGAGGAATTAACTACTCTTAGAGGAAGAGGTACTACTCTTAGAGGTAGAGGAATTAACTACCCTTGTTGCATCATATTCAGTATTTGGATTTGGTATTATTATTACCAATATGTTTTAGGGGGGCTATTGTAAGAGTAATGCATTAAAAGCTTTTTTTTATTGTTTATGGAGTGATTCCCCTTATTACTGTGATACAATACAGGAAATATTTGCTTATTAAATATCTTATGGCCATATGACATGCATCAAAAATATTCAAACTTTGTGATCTATGAGTAATTCTGTTTTATCTCGATGACCCCCAGTTTATTTTGACTAACAATTTACTACTGTTTTATGCTTGAGTTACAGGAAAGGTAATATTGATATCAAGACTGTCAACCCTACCTCAGAAGTTAGAAATGTTGATTCCCTGCTTCTGAAAGGCTGGCTTTTAATCCAGGACACAGTGTTTTCCAGATGTTGAATTTGCTAAAGTTTGCATGATCCAAAAATATGTTCTCATTGGCTGAAAATGTTTCTTTTACATCCAAAGGTTACTTTCTTTTTTTCTAAGCTTTTTTCAAGTTGAAATGCTTGATACAGCAGACACTGGGTTAAAATAAAAATTGGCTGGGAAATCAAGTAGTGGCATAAAAGCAGCTTTTTAACACATCTTGTTACCAGTATAAGGAAAAACTGACATTAAGATGGGTTTGCCAGAGTGGCTACGAGGGTGTGAGTAAGTATGAGAAGCTGGGAATAGTCCTTTTTGTAGGATAGAAGCCAGCAATTGCTTTCTGAGGAACAAAACCGACAACTGACAGTAAAATTGTTCTGTTGTTTTCGGAAAAAGAAAAAACTTACCTTGATAGGCAAAGCCAAAGTAATGTATGAGTAACAGGACAGACTCGGCTCTGCCTCGCCCACACATTACTTGGTTGAGTTTAGTTTGGCTTCTAAATGTCACTGTAACTGAAGCCAGTGCATATTTTCAAAGAATTCCCTTCCTTCAGTCTTCTAAAATACATTCCTCAGGCTTTGATTTTAAGGTTTCGGGAATTTAATGTCTTTCCAGTCACTGCTGAACTATGGTTTCCAGCATGTCCTTTCTGAGAATGTTGCTTCTCCTATTTTTTTATGAAATAAGCCAAATACCTTTTTATTTTACCCATTTTTTCACTAATCAACATGTTTGTTGTATTTATTCCTATTTATTTGCAAATGGTCTCTGCTAGAAAAACATTGAACTATGAAGGATTGATTAGAACAGGGGTCGGCAACCTCTGGCATGCGTGCCACTCTTGGCACGCGAGGCTTATTTCTCTGGCACGGCAGCGGACTCCTCACCCAGCAGTTTCGATCGGACCAAACACAGCCGAAACGAAACTGCTATTATTATACTCTGGGTTTTCTTCAGACCCCCGAGTATAATAAGTGGAGCCCCCGGGGAGATGATCAAACATAAAAAACAATGTTACTCACCATTCCACGCTCCGCAGCCGCTGTGTACTCTTCAGGCGCTTCTGCCTGATGTCAGCTGACAGGGCCTCAGGTGTCACGTCTGCGTCTGACGTCATTACGCATAATGACGCGACGTGACCCCTGAGACTCAATGAGCGGTCGCTGACTACAGGCAGAAGCGCCCAAAGATACAGAGCGGCTGCGGAGCGTGGAATGGTGAGTAACATTGTTTTTTATGTTTCATCACCTATCTTTGCCCTCCGCTTATTATACTCTGTGGTGTGAAGAGACCCCACAGTATAATAATAGCTAGTGAGTGGCACAAATTGGAGTATTACAAAAGTTAGAATATTATACCATGTACTATGGAGGATAACACAGTGTGCTGGGGCCACTGTGGGACATAATACCGTGTGCAGGGGCCACTATAGAGCATAATGCTGTGTGCAGGGGCCACTATGGGATATATACCATGTGCAGGGGCCACTATGGAGCATAATACCGTGTGCAGGTGCCGCTATGGGACATATACCGTGTGTAGGGGCCGCTATGGGACAAATACTGTGTGCAGAGGCCGCTATGGGACAAATACTGTGTGCAGAGGCCGCTATGGGACAAATACTGTGTGCAGGGGCTGCTATGGGACAAATACTGTGTGCAGAGGCCGCTATGGGACAAATACTGTGTGCAGAGGCCGCTATGGGACAAATACTGTGTGCAGAGGCCGCTATGGGAGAAATACTGTGTGCAGGGGCTGCTATGGGACAAATACTGTGTGCAGAGGCCGCTATGGGAGAAATACTGTGTGCAGGGGCTGCTATGGGACAAATACTGTGTGCAGAGGCCGCTATGGGACAAATACTGTGTGCAGAGGCAGCTATAGGACAAATACTGTGTGCAGAGGCTGTTATGGGACATAATACCATGTGCAGAGGCCGCTATGGGACATAATACTGTGTGCAGGGACCGCTATGGGACAAATACTGTGTGCAGAGGTAACTATGGGACAAATGCCGTGTGCAGAGGCCACTATGGGACAAATACCGTGTACAGAGGCCGCTATGGGACATAATACCGTGTGCAGAGGCCGCTATGGGACATATACCATGTTGCAGGGGCCGCTATGGGACATAATACCGTGTGCAGGTGCCACTATGGGACATAATACTGTGTGCAGGGACCACTATGGGACATTATTCTGTTTAACGGTGTGTTTTCTATATTAAGGATGTGTTTTTGCACAGAAAACTCAGGCTTTGTTTTTTTGTTTTTTTGTGCAAAAATGTACCAGTTTTACATCGAATGAAAAAGTTCCAGTGGCCTAAGAATATAGCTACGTCCAGATACATAGTGTGTATTCACCATAAGGTGCTGCCATACAGTGCTCCTGGACACATTTACCACTAATTGCAGGATGCACATGTGCTTTCATTGCTTCTAATCAGAAAGTACAGGAGCGTCCCAGGAAATAGCAGTAAACGCATGTGTCCTAAAGCATCTGGTGGCAGCACTTCTGTGTTATGGTTTGTGGTATATGACTTTAGTTTAGGGGCCGTCAGACTTACAATTATTGACCGGCACTCAGAGTACCTCATCTTTGATTTTTTTATTAAAATCGACACGCCGAACAAAAAAGGTTGCCTACCCCTGGGTTCGAAGGACAAAATGTAGAACATTGGATTTTATTTAATTGAAATGTATGCATGTTAAAAGAATTGTATAAGGGTATCCCATAGATTACTTTTGCAATAGTCTTTTATGAAGATTTAAAGGGAATGTGTCACCAAAAAATAAATATTTTTTAAGCCAGGTTTTTATGTTAAACTTATTTTTTTAAGAATTTCTTTTTAAAAAATTTTTCATTTTCCATGTCACTATCTATCTTTCTTTCTATTTATTTAAATTACTATATCCTGCAAATTCCTGCTATATCCTTTCTGCCCACTAAACCTAATAATAGACTGACACTTGCAAATTCTGTAGGAGATTTTATTACAGAAATCACCCCACAGAAAGGATTATAATAGAGAATAAACTCCCTATAGATAACACCACTTAAAAGCCATCATTGCATCTAATACTGACAATAGATGATGTCACAGCTTATCTACTACTAGTGTATTGCAATCTATGGGAGATTCACTACATTACAATTGCGGCTGGTCATAGACTTCATAAGGCTCCAGGCTGTCACAGGAACAGGACGGCTCCCGCAATAACGCTGCTTAGGAGCTGTCCTGCAACAAGAAAGGTACGAGGCCAGTGGGGACCGGCCCTGGGGGCAACTTTACTACCTTTAGGGGGCTCACAGGTAGTAATGCCCGGGTTTCTGCATTACAGTGGAGACCTGGTAGCTATGGCAACTGCTCTGCTGCAGAGCAGCCACCATCATCTTCACAGACCCGGCATCTGCCGTAACAGAATGGCTGGGAGGTTCACACCGCCGGGACACCTTCTCAGCCCAAGGCCCACACCATCGCCCCAGTCCTCCTGCTGCAGGAAGCCAGTGGCGGTAGGTGTGGGGCAATGCTGCGACTCCGCTCTTCCGCCCCCCTCACCAAAACACCCCCACATTTGGACTATAAGACGCACCCCCATTTGCCTCCCAAATTTTGGGGGAAAAAAAGTGCATCCTATTGTCCGAAAAATATGGTAAATATAAAAAAACGCAATACATTCCTTTTAAATATAGGGGGAGATAAAATGGGCCAGAAGTTTGGTGTAATTTGCATCACAACTTGCCTGATATGACTTTTGCCACATTTATCAAGTGTTTAAGACACTTTTACAACTTGTGCAAAAAAAAAAAAGAGATGTAGGTTCTCGAGAGAGAGGAGTGTTGTGACTGTGTGTATTGTGGCACATTATTGTTGTGAAAGTGTAAAGTTAGACTAAACAGGCTAATAATGTGACAGATTTATTAAACAGCATGAAATACTTTGATAAATCTGACGCAGTTTAAAGATTGTCTAGTTTAAGTCTGCACTGTCTAACTATAGACAGTATTAATAAATCTGTCCCATTGCCTTTTATCCCATTAGCAAGTCTGTATTTAGAAAGAATAACATGGCTAGCATATGAATTAACCCCTAATTTACAAGAAAATGGGGCTCCAAAGCTGAATCACAAAGGCATATTTGGAGATTAAAGAGTCACCATTACAAGGTACTGTGATTAGGTTTTTATACATATTTACTGCTGACAGACTCCCTTTTTCATAAGGTATATTGCAACATTTTTTAATGAGACAAATGCTGACAGCAAATCAAAGGCTGTTGGAAAGTTTAGGTTTTAAGGACTTCTCATGAAACCAATGCAATGCAATATTGTGATATGATAATAAAATTATCAAAAGACTGCAATTAAAACTGGAGAGCACATATATAAACATATAGCATATCACTTTGTGAAGTGTGGCATCCCAGAGCTGGCTATGGCTGGGCTGAGGGTGATCTCTGTGCATTGTATTATTTCCTGTTGCTTCATAGCCTGTGTGACATAGCAGGGGGTCCTGAGTCTCACACAACACAGCGCCACCTAGTGAGCCTCACACATGCATTACACCTCCCATAGGATTGAATAGTAACCAAATGTCCAATGGGAGGACATCGCCTGGGAAAAGGGGAGGAGTCAGCTGATCACTGGGTCCCCATGGTAACACCCCTGCAGGAAGGTCCTGCGTGTGAGGAGTTAGAAGTGTGGAGTGTTAGGAGGAGGAGGTGAGGAGAGAAGTGTGATGTCCTGTGAAGAAAGCAGTGAGTTTAGTGCAGGAATCTCAAGTCCTAGACAGGCCCAGGAAGGTTGGAGAGCTGACATACTCCAGCTATTCAGAAGATCCTGTCCCCTGTCTGCCTAGCCATCGCCCTGAAGGAAGTCAAGCATCATTATCTTGTCAGCATGAGACTGTGGAGAGAACATTCTGGAACACGTGCTCCATAGCAAGTATCACAGGATCCGGGGGCCAAGGCCAGACCTGTGGAATATCCTGCCACCCTGACTATTGCACCCCGAAACTCTGAGCTATCAGGACCACATAACGTGAGTGGGGAATATTATGTACTAGTATCATGGTGGGCATCCTCCTATGAGCCAAATAGGAGCCCAGACGCACCTTAGGGCTGTAACACTGAAGTATAAGGGGCTAGGAACACCTTTCATCAAGTCTACCCTGCACCCCAGGACTTTGCTGTGTCACCAGGCGTACCCCGTTGTTTTGTATTGAAGAAACTGTTTAAGCATTTGTGCCTCCACACCCATGGAAGTAAAAGTTCAACTTTACAACCGTTTCTGTGTCTGACTCTGCACCGACAACATCAGGGCGCCCCAAACACCACCAGTCGGCACAGTATAGGGGAAGCGCCCCGGGGGAACAATCACCACCAACATTTGTGCAGCCCCCTCATCACCGGTACCAGTGCTGGTAACGTGGGACAGCACCAGCGCTGCGCCCTCGTGCCCAGAGACCGTGACAAGTCTGCGCTGTTTGCACCCCGCAATCCCAACTGCAGCGTTACCTTCCATCTGGTCACCGCAAGAAAAACTGGCGTCACGAACAGGATACGGGTGTGTGCCATTTTGAGAAAGTCGCCACGAAAAGTGCGCCAAATTGTCTCCAGAGCATCGGTCTTTATTGTGGACTTTGCTAAGATCAAGTTTATTCCCTGAGAGTGCTTGCCACAAAGAGGGGGGAGCCCTATACCCCTGAAGTAAGCCCTAAAGACTGTCCTCTCAGTGTGTTACAGCCCTGGAAGAGTTAAAACGCCCAGGACTTGTTTGCTGCGCCACATCGCTGTGTAAGAACGCCCACAAAGGGTTAACTGTACCTTGCAAAAGTGCGGGAGATTTTTGGCACTGCCCATGAGGCCAGGAGACCCATCTGCCACCATCTTAGGAGAGCCCAGAATGCTGAGCGCAATGCTCCAGCGCACCCATACAAGAAAGTGAAAGGCGAACGTGCCAGCGCCATTTCTGACTCTCCGGTGCCGCATCACCATCCCTGCTGTGCACCGCTGATCTCTGGTCCACTCTGCAGTTGCTGTCAGTGAGTACTGTGCCTCCCTGTCCTTGTCTTCAGTCCTCCCACGGCCCCAGCGAGTGTTTTCCGTGTACAGTGTCCGTGGGGAGTGCCACCATTAAAGAGGGGGAGCACACCGTCAGCCTGCATCACAGTGACTCTGTTAATAGCTACAGCATTCTTAAAGGGACAGCATTCCAAGTTGTAGTCTCCATTCCCTGCCAGCAAGCAGTTGAGTTTCTTAAAGAGACGGCGACCTAATTCCAGTCATACCTGCAAACAACATGACTGAGCAAAGTGACATTGTGCCATCTGTTTCTAGTGATCCAGCAGTGCCCATGGCGAGCAGCCTACCATTCTCCATGCCATTTTACCCTGGCGCACCATGGCTGCCGTGCTACAAAGGGGAGGCGCATACCCTCAGGGACTTTCGTGAGAAGATGCTGTCTCTCTTCCAGTTCTATCCTCTGAATACAGAACAGCAGATACAGATCCTGCTGGGCCAGCTTGAGGGTGCTGCAGCTAGGGAGGTCAAATCCTGGCCTGCCTCTGACAAAAGAACCCCTGGGCAAATTCTGGACAAACTCCAGGTGAACTTTGACGTGCGATCTGTCTCCGAGGTAAAGATGCGCTTCTTTTCCAGACGACAACTACCTGGTGAGACCCTGCGGGACTATGCTTTATCCCTCCAAGAGGCGTTCAGAGCTGTGGTGCAAGTGGATCCACGTGAAAATGTGGACTCTGATAAAATCTTGCTTGACCGCTTCATAGAAGGGGCGGGTACCACATTGCTCCAGAGTCAGTTGCGAATGCTTGCTGCACAACATTCCAGCATCACGTTTGCTGACTTCAAGGTCCTTGCCATCCAGGTCTTGGGAAAGGAGCAGCCCCAGCCGAGCCCAGTCATCTGTGCTCCCTCACCTGGACCCTCAACAAGCATTGCTCCAGTTGTCCTGCCACTACCTCTGGGTACCTCACCTGCCGCCCAAACTGCGCAGACTACACCAGCAGACTCCAGAGATGACCTTCTGGCCCGAGTGGATCATCTGACCCGTGCCATGGAACAGTTTACCGTCCGTCTAGATCGTCTGACCCAGACGTCTTCATCGTCCAGTGATCCTTTGCGAAGTCTCAACATCTCACCTGAGTCGCCACCCAGACGTCCGTCTTCAGTGAAACCTCCGCAGAGTGAGAGGCCATACTGTACCTATTGCCATAGATATGGACACACCAGGCCTCAGTGTTTTCAGTTAAACGGGCCACCCCCGAGGCAGCGGGCCGCCCCTCGGGAGGAAAGAAGAAGGGCCCAGGTGAATCTTCAGTGCCATTGTCACGCTTCGTCTCAGCCTGCCCACACATCACAATCCGGGTGAACGGCGTCCCTCTGACAGCGTTGGTGGACACTGGATCTCAGGTAACAACCCTGCGCAAGCAGGTGTTCCTTGAACATTGGGACTTAGGTGTGTTGAATAGAACACCTGACACATGGATAAATCTGTGTGCCAGCAATGGACAGCCCATACCACAGCAGGGTTATTGGGAACCCACTGTAATTGTCACTGATGTAGAGGATGATAGGTTTGCAGTTGTAATATTAGGCATGAATGTTTTACGCCATTGCTTTGCAGAAGTGTTGGATGCCTTGCATGCCTCTCTCCTTACAGCTTCTCCCAGTGACCAGCAGACCATTCAGCGGGCCATTCGTGTACTCAATGCCCAGCGCAAGTTCGCCAACAAACAAGGTGAAATTGGTCGAGTCCGGATCCAAGATACCCGTCCAGTAACCCTACAGCCTGGAACAGAAACTATGGTGTGGTGCCGTGCCCGTCCGGGTATAGAAAATCAGGACTATGAGGCCTTGCTACAACCCATACAGGTAGATGGCCAACCACTTGTCATGGCTGCTCGCAGCCTTGTCACAGTTTCCAATGGACGTGTTCCTGTCCGCTTAGTCAACTTGGGCGATGCTCCCGTGAACCTCCACAAGTTCCACTCTGTGGCCCTGCTACACCAGTTAGCACCAGAAGACATTCTCTCTGGTGATTCTACCGCCACACAGCGTTCCACCCAAGCTGCTGAGAACATTCAGAATGGAGCCACGAAGTCCTGGTGGGATGAATTGAACGTGGGAGACGCCAATACCCCTATAGAGCATATCAATGGGGTTCGCAATGTGGCCAAGCGTTACCAACAGGCATTCAGCAAACACCCATTGGACTTTGGTAAGACCACGACCATACAACATCGCATTCTGACTGGAGACCACCATCCAATCAAGGAGCGTCACCGTCCAATACCACCCGCGATGTACCAACCGGTGAAAAAGTTGATCCGAGAGATGCGAGGTGCTGATGTCATCCGGGAGAGTAACAGCCCCTGGGCAGCCCCGCTAGTCCTTGTCAAGAAGAAAGACGGAACCCTACGATTTTGTGTGGACTATCGTAAACTCAACAATGTCACGCACAAAGACGCATACCCATTGCCGCGGATTGAGGAATCTCTAACGGCTTTGGGATCAGCTACCTGTTTCTCGACCCTGGACTTAACCAGTGGATACTGGCAAGTCCCTATGGCGCCTGAAGATCGTGAAAAGACTGCGTTTACGACCCCGATGGGACTCTTTGAATTTAATAGTATGCCATTTGGGCTATGTAATGCCCCAGCCACATTCCAACGGCTTATGGAGAGGTGCCTCGGCCATGAGAATTTCCAGAGTGTGCTACTGTACCTGGACGATGTTATTGTATTCTCCCGGACATACCAAGAACACCTTCGTCACCTGTCCGAGGTATTCAAGGCACTTATACAGCACGGCCTAAAGGTGAAGCCCTCCAAGTGCTACCTGTTGAAACCCCAAGTTCACTACCTTGGGCATGTCGTGAGCGCACAAGGCGTCCAACCTGATCCTGAAAAGATCACTGCAGTCCAGAACTGGCGAAGACCAACTACCGTCAAAGAAGTCCGAAGCTTCCTTGGATTCGCAGGTTACTACCGGCGTTTCATACCACACTTCGCCCAAGTAGCCGAGCCTCTGAACGAGTTGTTGCGCGGTTGTCCCAGAGAAAACTACAACCGAAAGCTTCCGGTAGACTGGACAGCGCGTCAAGAGGAAGCCTTTCAAGCGCTTAAAGCACTTCTGACGCAACCACCAATTCTAGCCTATCCCGACTACAGTCAGCCATTCCGCTTGTACACAGATGCAAGTCACCAAGGTTTGGGTGCAGTGTTGTCCCAGGTTCAGGACAACAAAGAGCGAGTCATCGCCTACGCCAGCAGGAGTCTGAGAGGCGCGGAGAAGAACGACCAGAACTATAGTTCTTTCAAACTCGAACTTCTGGCGCTTGTCTGGGCCGTGACAGAGAAGTTTAAAGACTACCTGGCTGCCACACCCTTTACCGTGTACACAGATAACAATCCGTTGGCGCATCTGGACACTGCTCGACTGGGAGCCCTTGAACAACGGTGGGCCTCAAGACTCGCGAATTACAAGTTCTCTGTCAAGTATCGCAGTGGCAAGTCCAACGCTAACGCTGATGCACTCTCAAGGTTGCCTGTGGGAGAAGAACCACCCCGAGAAGACATCTGGGAAGAGGTGGAGATGCCACCATTCTACAACAAGTTTGCCCAACAGGTTGCTATTGGTGTCCCTGTAGAAGGAGAATCTCTGGCGAAAACAGCTGCCGAATCCCTCCAGGAGCCATCTCTGTGGAAAACGTTCCAAGAAGAGAGCAGAGTTTTAGGAGAATTGTCAGATTTCCTGCTTACAGGAAGAATACCAACCCGTGTAAAGAGAGGTCTTCATGACGTGGAATTAAAACGCCTTTGGCGACAGAGGAAGCGCCTGTTTGTCCAACGAGGCCTTCTACATAGAAACACTCTTGATCCTGTCACAGGTGAAAGGCTTCATCAGATCCTCGTACCAAGAAGAGACGCACAGATGATACTTGAGGCGTATCATGACAGATCCGGTCACTTCGGGGTACAAAAGACCGAAGCTACCATCCGTCGTCGCTTCTATTGGGTTGGGATGAGGAGTGACATTGAGAGTTGGTGCCGAGAGTGTCCCGCCTGTAGTATCACCAAGGAAGGTCGAAGAGATCAGAAGGCCCCTCTACATCCAATTAAGACTCAAAAGCCGTGTGAAATTGTTGCTCTGGACCATGTGAAGTTGGGTCCCACACGTTCCGGCTACAGCTACGCTCTGACAATGGTGGATCATTACTCCAAGTTCCTTGTCATCGTGCCTGTCAGAGATCTTACAGCAAGAACTACGGCTGAGACCTTCTACGCAGAGTTTGTCCGCCATTACGGTTGTCCTGAGCATATCCTCACCGACCGTGGATCGGCGTTTGAATCCCAATTGTTCCGTGAGCTGTGTCAGTTCCAAGACTGCAAGAAGTTGCGAACCACAGCGTATCACCCTCAAGGGAATGGTATGTGCGAGAAGGCAAATCAAGTGATCATCGGCATGCTAAGAACAGCCGCAGTTACACCTGGTGTTGAGTGGCCTGAGCGTATCAAGGACTTGGCCTATATTTACAACAACACACCCCAAACATCTACGGGATACGCACCATTTTATCTAATGTTTGGAAGACAAGGTCAACTTCCTTCAGACTTAACCCTTGGTGTGAAGGTCCCTGACACCATCAATCCACTACCCATAACAGACTGGGTTGTTGAACACCGCCGACGTATGGAGGAAGCTAAAGAGATAGTTGAAACGCGCATGGATGAAGTTCGTAGGAGACAACAGTAGGATTACAACCATCACGCCCATGCAGCGCCCCTGAAAGTTGGCGACCGTGTATGGTTAAGGAATAACCATCGGAATGGGAAATTGGATCCATTCTGGGAGAAAGAACCATACAATGTCATCTCCATACCATATCCTGAATCCGACGTGTATGAGATCTCTAAACCTGGGAGACAGCCCCAAGTAGTACACCGAAACCGTCTGAAGCTGTGCCTTAAAGAAGGACTACCCACAGAGGTGCCCCCAGCTGAGACAACGAGTACAGAGATCTTGTCACCTTCTGAAGTGAAAGAGAGACCCCCAACGTTAACTGAGCTTATGTGGGCGCCTAAACTACTACCATTTAGCTGTTATCCACCAATTGCTCTAGTGCAACAGAACCCTTCGACAGATGATTTAATTGATTTCAGTGACTCTGTTCCTGATTCAAATCTCGTTCCACTTAGGCGTTCTGAGCGTACCACAAAAGGCATACCTCCAACACGCTATAGTGATGCCATGGATGTCCTTGGGTAAAAGAGGTTAACTGTCTCTGCTTCTGTATATATGTTATTCCTGCTCTGATTACATTAATGTTTTTCCTGTGTGTATATACAGTATATATATAATATCTTGCCATGTAATATAGTATTTACATTTATATGCAACAATCCAAGCCATAGTGCCTGGCTCACCGAGCCAAGGAAGTTCTGTTACCCCATTGCGGTATGGACATTCGTGCTAGAGTGCCTACTCTTCCTTACAGAATGGACTGTTTATTGTTTCTCAGAGAGACTCTCATGATAATGGACACTCACGAAATTTGTGCCAGAGAGCCTCTGGACCCATTTGCACTACTGTTGTTTCTATATGGACTGTCTGATGGTACCGCCAAAAGGTTCCATAAGTCTGAGTTTAATTATCTCTCAGTTACCCTTCAGACTTCTCATGGACATTCCAGGACTATGCCGGGAGGTCTTACCTCAAGTTTCTAAGTATTATATTTTTCTAAACTGTTAGTGACATTTGCACTTTGTTCGTATTTATTAACGTTATGTTACATTTCTCACCTTCACCCCAGCCCGTCGCCGAGGTCGGCTCAGTGAAAGAGGGGGAGTATGTGGCATCCCAGAGCTGGCTATGGCTGGGCTGAGGGTGATCTCTGTGCATTGTATTATTTCCTGTTGCTTCATAGCCTGTGTGACATAGCAGGGGGTCCTGAGTCTCACACAACACAGCGCCACCTAGTGAGCCTCACACATGCATTACACCTCCCATAGGATTGAATAGTAACCAAATGTCCAATGGGAGGACATCGCCTGGGAAAAGGGGAGGAGTCAGCTGATCACTGGGTCCCCATGGTAACACCCCTGCAGGAAGGTCCTGCGTGTGAGGAGTTAGAAGTGTGGAGTGTTAGGAGGAGGAGGTGAGGAGAGAAGTGTGATGTCCTGTGAAGAAAGCAGTGAGTTTAGTGCAGGAATCTCAAGTCCTAGACAGGCCCAGGAAGGTTGGAGAGCTGACATACTCCAGCTATTCAGAAGATCCTGTCCCCTGTCTGCCTAGCCATCGCCCTGAAGGAAGTCAAGCATCATTATCTTGTCAGCATGAGACTGTGGAGAGAACATTCTGGAACACGTGCTCCATAGCAAGTATCACAGGATCCGGGGGCCAAGGCCAGACCTGTGGAATATCCTGCCACCCTGACTATTGCACCCCGAAACTCTGAGCTATCAGGACCACATAACGTGAGTGGGGAATATTATGTACTAGTATCATGGTGGGCATCCTCCTATGAGCCAAATAGGAGCCCAGACGCACCTTAGGGCTGTAACACTGAAGTATAAGGGGCTAGGAACACCTTTCATCAAGTCTACCCTGCACCCCAGGACTTTGCTGTGTCACCAGGCGTACCCCGTTGTTTTGTATTGAAGAAACTGTTTAAGCATTTGTGCCTCCACACCCATGGAAGTAAAAGTTCAACTTTACAACCGTTTCTGTGTCTGACTCTGCACCGACAACATCAGGGCGCCCCAAACACCACCAGTCGGCACAGTATAGGGGAAGCGCCCCGGGGGAACAATCACCACCAACATTTGTGCAGCCCCCTCATCACCGGTACCAGTGCTGGTAACGTGGGACAGCACCAGCGCTGCGCCCTCGTGCCCAGAGACCGTGACAAGTCTGCGCTGTTTGCACCCCCGCAATCCCAACTGCAGCGTTACCTTCCATCTGGTCACCGCAGAAGTATATCACAAAACTATATTGTCTTAATAGGCTATTCATCTCATGACACACATATCTGGACATGTCTAGCCAAGAAGATAGGTAATGGAAGACAAATTTATAAGTGTCACAAAAAAAGAGGCAAAAATAATTTTGGTGGTCTAACAACTAAACAAGATACGAACATTAAATACCACATGAGCAAAAATGCTGCAAAATGTCTGATTATTAAGGCCCACTCAGGTCTTGTGATTAAGGGGTTAAACTACTATACTTGTTCCTAATTACTGCTGAAAAATAAATAAGTCTCTTCATGTAATGTTGCCAATATTACCTATCTTTTTCTTAAAACTGCTCTTATGTTGTCAACACCGGCTCTTTTGGACCACAGCCTTCTTGACCTTATCGGTGAAGATATATATTTGTTAAACTATGACACTTGTCAAAAAGTTATATTTTAGCTATAGAAATTTCCTTGAGTTTATATGTGTAATGTTTAATAGTGATCTTAATATAATGTATTGATATTTAAGAGAAAATGTGGCAAAGGTAAGAAGGAAGACTAGTTAAATATCATTGTGTTAACATAAAAACGTATCATATGTTCTTTAGCTCACTCAAATACATTGATTAGAAAATATTATCCTGCTGGCTTTCACACAGCAGGCACATCTGGGCTTGCCATTACGGCTATTCTATTATGATCTGTCTGCATTTTCAACTTCACTATTTAAGCTTGAAGTAAGATGATATAGTGTTATATGTAACTGCAGTCAGTAGTTAGATCAAGGAAAGACAGTATTGTCTTATGGTTTATAGCTTCAGTTGAGTCATATAGAAAATGAACATACAGAAATAGGTGGACCTTTTATGTAATGGTAATGTATGATTTAGCTGTGGCCTCTTTGCTGTTTTAAAGTAAAACGCTACTGAAAATGACACAGTAAGGCTAAGGCCCTATGTAGTGAAACTCAGCAAAAAAACGCTGCGTAATAAAACACGGAAAAAGCGGAAATGCATTGCATTTTTTTCTGCAGCACTTTTCATTGCATTTTCGCAGAGTTTTCCTCTGCCCCTTTTATACCAATATGGAAAACACCAGCGTTTCTGTGGGAAAAATTCACATGCTGCGATTTTCAAAAACGTGGACATTTTTGAACATGCAGCTTTTCTGCTGCAGATTTTTTTCTGCAATGTGTGGATGGGATTAACCGGAATCACATCCACTTTGCAGGTACTATAAAACGCATTGTTTTTTGCCGCTGCGTTTTCACAACATGGTGCCCCAACCTAAGGGAGTCAATTTAATCAAGGTTCAATGAAATGTTTTATCTCCTGGGATAACTTAATGACTGTCAGCTACCGAAAAATACATATTTAGTCATCATCTCCTAAAAGGTGAACTAACCAGCTTTATTTTATCTTAATTATAAACAGCCTTGGACAGATGGGAGATGAGAATGTCTAAGATGCAGGCAGTCACCACCTTCAGCTGTTCAATACACCATACAAAGTGAATATCTAACAATGTAAAAAAATCTTTAATTGTTCTTTATAAGTCAACAAACTTTGCTGTACCCTGAAGGAAACCTTCCACATTCTGAACAGACTGATATATATAGTTTTTTGAGAAAATATTCAGTATAACTTGTCATTTATTCATTTAATTCCCTGATTATTCTGGGTTTAGGAGTCCAGTGGGTGGTTTTATTCAGTAGGACCACCCACTGGACTCCTAAGCCCAGAAAGAGCAGAGATAAAATGACTAAATGGCAAGTTAATCTGAATATTATCAATCTCAATCTGATCAGCTCCTCCTATTCTATAACTTGCTGCTGGCAGATTGTGCCACATTGTAAACAACATTAGTTCCCTTTAAACATGAGGTTCTTTGTGCACAGCCTCATCACATTCTGTGAGACCATCTGTTACAATAAAGTGACCTCATGCAGTTATGGATGCATTCATCCTCTATCATGCTTAACTGACAACTGTAGACATGGTTCAAAGAATCTTTCATTGCTCTATATCTAGAGAAAGAACTCAAGAAGATTTATTTTTGCCTACTACTATAGAACTCATTCTTCTTATGACTTTGATTTCGATTTTGATGCTTTGCTAGCTTCAGGGGGCTGTTTAGCACAGAAAAAAAATATTGGCAAACAGTTTAGCAGGTTCTAAAATAGCAAAAGAAGACTCACCTTACTGGTCCCTAGCAAGCATGGATTGGCTGTAGCAGTTCCATGATTATGTATGGATATGAGCAGGGAATACCATATCATAATAGCCCAAGCAGCTTGCCAATACATTTTTCCGCGCTGAACAACCCCTTTAATATGAAATGCTTCTCAAGGGGTTAAGTTCTTTTATAAATTTGAATGGAAACAAAGTACAGAAACACTTATCAAAGCTGGTTACTGTTGGCAATGGGACAAAGCCATAGTCATTTGGCCTGGTCAAATGCGGCCAAGGTCAAGTATAAAATACATTCCAAACAAATGAAAAAGCTGGACACACGGAATTATCTGTGATAACTGATCCTGAAAAATACCATATAAATATAAACTGAGTTAAATGAGACTTCCAGTGTGGATGTGTGATAGTCTGAAGTTGACAGGCAAATAGGAAGCTATAGGAAAGATGACAGGTATGTTCCATAGCCCAAAGACACATTTGGGCAGGTTTATAAAAAATGTTTTAAAGAAAAGCTGTTTTAGTTACCCATGGAAATCAATCGCTGCAATTTTTTGAGCCAAAACCAAGGTGGTTTAAAAAAGAATGGCTTTGGCTCAAAAAAACACAGCAAATCTGCACCAAACAAAGCTACAAAAACTCAATGAGAATAATTTATTATACCATCTACATCAGAAAATTGGCATAGATGTAGTGCATCTTTGGCACACAGCCCATATTACCCCAAAGATGAACCATTTTGTTTTGTCTGCACCCTGCTCATCATGGATAGAGTGTGGTGGGGAACAAGGCAGGCTGGGGCAGGTGCGCTTTAACCTGTCAGATTTAATCTAATTTACACCAGAAAATTGGTGTGAGTTATACCTGAGATCAAGCCCAGTACCTGTCTGATTTCAATTCTGGTGTATAGAACCTCCTGTCGCGTGCCAGAATTATTAAAATTCTTAAAATAATTCTGGAGCATCTTGCGCTAGCGGGAAAATGGATTAATACTGGAGTAGAAAACACCAGTCCTGATAAATTTGTTTCTTCAGCCTTAGGCTACATTCACATGGCCATTTTGCACCTGAGGGGCATCCGTTTAGCGGGTCCCTCATACATTTCAGTGAAAATGGACAAAAATAGGACATGTTCCATTTTTTGACAACGGCAATTTTCACACTCTGTTGCCATTATTATTATTCCATGGATCAGCATGATTACAGTGATACCAAACTTACGTTGTTTTTTTTGTCATTTTGAAAAGGATGAACCCTTTATTGTTTTGTGTCACCATGTTTCAAGAACCATAACTTTTTTATTTTTCCATCAATGGAGCTGATAGAGGGCTTGTTTTTTGTCAGACTAGCTGTACTTTTTATTGATACCATTCTGCTATACATATGACTTTTGATCCATTTTTTGTGCAATGCTATGACCAAAAGGAAAAAACAATTTCTGGCGTTGGTTTTAAACTTTTCTTCTTTTGAGAATCCTATAAGAGGCAGATGTTAAGCAGAAGCTGGGCAGAGCCAGTATTACAAATACATTGGCCGAGCCATTATAATTTAGAAAACCTGATGTATCTCAGGTTATGTATTTGTTTTGCTGACGCCATGCAATTCTAAACCTTCCTCCTAGAATCAAAATAAATTCATCTACCATACTATGCAGTCTCAGTCATCACAATTTGTTTTTCCTATGAGATAATCCTAATTACTATGCAAATTAAGAGCGTGTATGTGTATAGCCTATACGTGGCCCATCGGCTCAGCTTTCAACCCCTTGCTTGTTCCATATGCTGAAGTGATTTTGTGGAGTGCCCTGTGAACAGCTGTGACTGATTTAGAGGAGATCAACTCAGTATCAAGATATCTTGAATATTCATTATGAATATATCACCATTCTTTGCTATGTTGAGGTCTCGATAAATATATTATACTACATATTCTTACATTTATTGAGGATAAGGAAGTCTGCTGCTTATCGAGATAGTAATGTACTATAGGAGAGATTTATCCACCTCCACCTCAGAAAAGTGGCGTAAAAAAAAGTCTGAAAGCATGTTTGTAACTTTTTGAACATCATTTGTGCAAAATGTATTTACACGGCCCACACCACTTTTCAAGAAGGTGGCATGGTGTGGTCGGGACTACAGGCCCCTGCATATTTATTAGAATTTACACCAGTCTTGTGTTGTAAATGATGACTGAAATCTACACCAGTTATGAGCTGCCAGACTACTAAAGGATATGCTTAATGCCTCACCATTTATTAAGTGTATCCTCCATTGGTGCAGGGGATATCAAGATTGGCATAGTATTACATAGTATTACTTAGTATGGTAGAAAATATATATTTCCATATCCATCATTGCTACGTTTCTCTAAAAAGGCATCTAATCCTTTTTTGAAACTGTCAGTTGTGACTGTTGTGACCAGTTTTTGGAGTAGGCTATTCCACAGATTCACAGTCCTTTCAGTAAAGAAGCCTTGTTGGCTCTTGAGATTAAACCTTTTTTTCCAAATGTCTTTTGTCCTTATCAGTTTTGTGGCCCTCCACTGAACCTTTTCCAACCACAGGACATCCTTTCTATGTACTGGTACCAGATGGGGCCGCACCAATGACTTATAAAGTGATAATATTACCTCCCTGTCCCATGAGTCCATACCCCTTTTAATACATGATAATATCCTGCTGGCTTTAGAAGCAGCTGATTGACATTACAAGCTGTAATTTAATCTATGATCTACAAATACATCCAGGTCCTTCTCCACCAGTGACTCTCCTAGCTTTACACCGCATGTTGCATGCAGATTACTTTTACCCAGATGCATAACTTCACATTTATCTACATTGAACCTCATTTGCCATGTGGATGCCCAAACACTCAGTCTGTCCAAGTCTGCTTGAAAACTACATACATCCTCGATAGACTGCGCTATACTACATAGCTTTGTCTCATCTGCAAAAATGGAGACCATGCTATTAATCCCATCTTTTATATCATTAATACATAAATTAAATAACAGAGGACCCAGCACTGAACCCTGGGGTACACCACATATAAAAGCGGACCCAGCACTGAGCCCCGGGTACACCACTTATAACAAAGGACCAGTCTGAGCTGCAGTCATTGATTACAACTCTCTGGATACCATCCTTTAACCAGTTTTCAATCCAATTACAAACTATATTTTCCAAGCCAATGGACCTGATTTTATCCATTAAATGTCTATGAGGGACATTGTTAAACGCCTTTGCAAAGTGTAGGAACACTATATCCACAGTCTCCCCTCTGTCCAGGCTTCTACTCACCTCTTCATAAAAGCAAATCAGGTTAGTCTGACAACTTCTGTCCTTAGTAATAGTATGCTGTCTGTCACTTATAATGTTATATATAGTCACTTACTACTGTATATACTCGCTTAATAGACCCTCAAACAGTTTCCCCACAATGAATGTTAGACTCTCCAGTCTCTAATTACCTTTGGAACAGGGCTGAACCTAACATATGACCCCCTTTTTCTAGTCTCCCACACAGGATATGACCCCCTTTTTATGGAGCCCTCACAGTATATGACCCCCTTATTATAGCCCCCACACAGTATATGACCCCCTTTTTATGACCCCACACAGTATATGACCCCCTTTTTATGGCCCCTACACAGTATATGACCTCCTTTTTATGGCCCCCACACAGTATACGACCCCTTTTTTTATGGCCCCCATACAGTATATGACCCCTTTTATGGCTCCCACACAGTTGTGGACCCCCTTTTATACACCCCACACAGTATATGACCCCTTTTTATAGCCCACACAGTATATGACCCCTTTTTTACCACCCACCACACAGTTTGGGACTGCCTTTTTAGTTATAGCCTACACGCAGTATATGACCCACTTTTTTACACCACCCACCACTAAGTTTAGGACCGCCCCCCCACACACACACAGATTATATCGCTTTCCCCCAGTGTACATTAGGCCTCTACCTATTTTATTACTGCAATAGGTAGCGGCCAATAATTTTACTTACCTGTCCACGCTCCTGTACAGGCTGCCCTCCACTGCCGCCCTCCACTGCCGCCGCCATGGTGCGCTGTAGCTGATGCTGAAGAATGCCAGGACGCTGTACGTAGTGTCCTGGTGTTCTTCAGCATCATGATGTAAGTGCAGTGCCACCTAGAGGCAGCAGCGGAGGCTGTCCTGCACTGGAGCGTGGACAGGTGAGTAAAAATTATAGGCTGCTACCTATTCCAATAACACAATAAGTAGCAGCTGATTTTAAAAAATGCCGCCCCCAGTTTATTCCATGAAGTGCCATATGAGGCCATCGCCTCAGGTCACCTCACAGAAGAAGTGGCCACACTTGGGAAGACATAGAGCCCTTTTTGAAAATAGGCACCACATTTGCCTTGCGCCAGTTCCTTGGCAAGATACAAGTCATTAGAGAATCCCTAAAAATTAAGAATAGGGGTACAGCAATGACTAGATTGAGTTCTTTAAGTACTCGTGGGTGTAATCCATCTGGACCCAGAGCCTTGCTCGCATTTAGTTTGTTTAGCTTGGTTTGGACCATTTCTATATTTACCCATTTTAGTATATTGGTTGATGTATTACAAGTTCTGTTGACACCTACATCAGCTATTCCCTGTTCTTCTGTATACAAAGAGCTAAAGAACCCATTTAGCTCTACTTTTTCTTGATCACCAACTCTTAATTACCATTATTTAGGGGATCTACCTGTTCTGACTTTGTTTTCCTTGCATTTATATTTTTAAATAATTTTGGGGGGTTAGTTTTGCTTTCCTTAGCCACTTGCCTTTCATTATGTATTTTATGTTTAATCAAAGTTTATTAAAGATTTTTTTTAAGTACAGTGAAAAAGAAAACAAAATAGTGCGAGCATACAAATGACGTGAAGGCACACAGGCCTCGCCTATAAACAAGAAGCTTGGGATAAGACCCAAGCTAACGCTGTGGAGCACAGTGCAATAACAGAGGAACTGAAGGCCCAGATACATGGGACCATAAAGCAATATTTTAAAAGTAATGGGAAAAGAACAAACAGACAAAGGAACACACAATGGGAACTACGATCAGGAAAACATATACTTGAGAGAAAAAGGGAGGGAGAGAGGGGAACAGTGAAATGGAAGAGCGACCAATAACCTCCTCCAAAGGACGGAAGAGAGAAAAAGGGAAGAAAGAAGTAGCAAGGTATCACTATATAAGGCAAAGAAGGAAGAAGGAAGAGAACTCAGATGATTCCTGGAACACCACCCAAGGCCGCCAGAGAGCATCAAATTTGGTGGGGTCGGGGGAATCCTCCGCCACCAGGGCCTCCATTCTCCTTATGAGGAGAAGCTCCTGAAGAATTTCAACCAGGGACGGCGAAACAGTGCTTCGCCAGTGCCTGGGAATGACGGTTCTAGCAGCCATGAGAAAGTGTCGCAGGAGGTCTTTTTTCACCACAGAGATCCTGCCAGGGATAACTGAAAGAAGGGCCAGTTGGGGGAGTTGCTGTGATGGTGCGACCACACACTTTAGCATACAGAGCGAACACAGCGTCCCAAAAGGGCCTGAGAACGTCACACTCCCACCAGATGTGATATAGGGTGCCTTTCTCAGTACCACAGCGCCAACACCGGTCAGTCACAGTAGGATAAATTCTGTGGAGGAAATCAGGGCACCGGTACCATCGAGACAGGATCTTGAAATTCTTTTCTTGCGCACTGCAGGGCAACGGCAGCTTATGTGCGAACAGGAAAACCCTATCCCAGTCGGCAGGGGAGAGGCCCGCGTGAAGGTCTGAGTCCCAGGGGCCTGTGTAAGAGGGGGGCCCCAGGGAAACATCTCGGAGAAGAATGCTGTAAAGAACTGAGAGTGTGCACGGGGGAGAGTCAGCGTGGGAAAGTACGGACTCCAGGTCAGTCATGGTAGAGGAAAGAAGAGGGGACAAATAGAATTTCTGCAGGAAGGCCGTAAGTTGACCATACTCCAGCCAGGATAAATGAAGGTCTGGGTGAGAAGCGCTCAGCTGGGCCAACGGAGGAAGGGGCGGATCCCCAGCGACCTGTCTAAGCCTAACGTCGTCGCCGCTTCGCCAACAAAGAAATCTATCTGCGGAGCAGCCCGGTGGAAACATAGGATTGCTAAAGAGAGGACTAATGGGGCCAGGGACTCTGGCCACTCTCCCGCTGGAACAAACCGAATCCCAAGTCTTAAGGAAGTGCGAAGAGAGGAATGAGTGCCTTACAGATCTCGGGCGTAAATGAGGCGGAATCCACAGCAATGAGGGAAGGGGGAACAATAACAGATCAGTCTTGATTGAATCCCATTGCTTGTCCATGCTGCGGTAGCACCAGTCAAAAAGACGGAGCAAAACCGCAGAGCGGTAATAAAGTCTAGGATCCGGAAGGACCACACCTCCAGTGTCCTTGCGATGGGTCAACGTCTGGTATTTTATCCTACTCTGCGCCGAACCCTACACAAACCTCCCAAACAGGGACTGGACTTTAGTGAAAAAAGTGCGCGGGAGGTGAATGGGGAGCTTCTGGAACAGATATAAAAGCCGAGGGACCACGTCCATCTTGAGGGCGTGAATACGGCTGAACCAAGTAAGGGCCGGTGTACTGTATCTCCAGAGGTCTGCCGCAAGAGTTTCGAGCAGTGGGAGGTAGTTGAGACGATACAAGTGGGAAGGGTCAGGGGGGATATGAATTCCCAGGTACTTGAGACAAGTGGTCTGCCACTTAAACGGAAAGTTGTCTGCAAGATGGGAAACCTCTGCGTGGGGTATCGTGATGTTAAGGGCCTCGCTTTTGGAAAGGTTTACTTTAAAGTTACTAAGGTGACCAAATCGACTAAACTCACGTAATATAGACGGAAAAGACACACATGGCTGAGAGACGTATAGAAGGAGGTCGTCAGCATACAGCGCCGCCTTAACCTGACGACTGCCCATCTGAAGGCCATGGATGTCCGGACACCGCCGTATCACCACCGCCAGATGCTCCACTAGGGCATACAGCAGCGGCGACAGAGGGCAGCCCTGCCGAGTGCTGTTCCATACCGGGAAAGGATCAGAGAGTTTCCCATTGGCCAGAACCCTCCCAGTCACATCCCCATAGAGGGAAAGCACCTTACTCAAGAAAACAGGACCCACACCCACCTGCTGAAGCGTTGCACGCAAGAAGCCCCAGTGTACCCGGTCGAACGCTTTTTCGGCATCTACAGAAAGCAGGCACATAGGAGAGTTGTCGGAATGAGCCAGTGAGATTGCCAAAAAGGTCTTACATACAATATCCCAGGCCTTGCGACTGCAGATAAAGCCAACCTGATCGGTGTGAATTAGGCCCAGCATTAGGGGTGCAAACGATCGGCCAGTAACTTGGAATTTGATATGGATATTAATGAGGGAGATTGGGCGGTAGCTGCCACAACTGATTGTATCCTTACCCGGCTTGGGAAGAACCGTGATCATGGCCGAGAGGGACAGCGCCGCGAAGGGGGAAGAGTCATCGACGCTATTAAATACCCGAGCCATTGTGGGAGAGAGGAGATCCCTAAAACATTTGTAAAAACGAGTAGTAAACCAGGAGACTTACCCGTCAGGGAGGACTGTATGACAAGGGAAAAAGGTGCTTCGAGAAGGACCCTGTGATAGTGGGAAGAGACGTGTCTGTTACGTACTCCTGGATTTTAGCACGGAGAGAGTCTGGGGCGAGGTCGGCGTACTGCCCGCGGATGTTATATAAATCAATAGGGTTATGGACCGTGGTGCCTGACCCGTCATGCAGTCGAGGGATATACGCTAGATTGTCACGCGGGTGGAGGCGAAGAGCGGCCGCACTTATCCGCGAACTCGTAGTAATGTTTCCTAGTATTCATTATGTACAGTGGGGAAAAAAAGTATTTAGTCAGCCATCAATTGTGCAAGTTCTCCCACTTAAAAAGATGAGAGAGGCCTGTAATTGACATCATAGGTAGACCTCAACTATGAGAGACAAAATGAGAAAACATATCTAGAAAATCACATTGCCTGATTTTTTAAGAATTTATTTGCAAATTATGGTGGAAAATAAGTATTTGGTCACCTACAAACAAGCAAGATTTCTGGCTCTCACAGACCTGTAACTTCTTTTTTAAGAGGCTCCTCTGTCCTCCACTCATTACCTGTAGTAATAGCACCTGTTTGACATTGTTATCAGTATAAAAGACACCTGTCTACAACCTCAAACAGTCACACTCCAGACTCCAGTATGATGACCAAAGAGCTGTGGATGGACACCAGAAACAAAATTGTAGCCCAAGCTGGGAAGACTGAATCTGTAATAGGCAAGCAGCTTGGTGTGAAGAAATCAACTGTGGGAGCAATAATTAGAAAATGGAAGACATACAAGACCACTGATAATCTCCCTTGATCAGGGGCTCCACGCAAGATCTCACCCCGTGGGGTCAAAATGATCACAAGAACGGTGAGCAAAAATCCCAGAACCACACGGGGGGACCTAGTGAATGACCTGCAGAAAGCTGGGACTAACGTAACAAAGGCTACCGTCAGTACCACTACGCCGCCAGGGACTCAGATCCTGCAGTGCCAGACGTGTCCCCCTGCTTAAGCCAGTACATATCTGAAGTTTGCTAGAGAGCATTTGGATGTTCCAGAAGAGTATTGGGAGAATGTCATATGGTCAGATGAAACCGCCAGGGCAACGAAGGAGTGGCTTCGTAAGAAGCATTTCAAGGTCCTGGAGTGGCCTAGCCAGTCTCCAGATCTCAACCCCATAGAAAGCCTTCGGAGGGAGTTGAAAGTCCGTGTTGCCCAGCGACAGCCCCAAAACATCACTGCTCTAGATATATAACAAAGTATTGGGATGAACTTTTGTTATTAACCAAATATTTATTTTCCACCATAATTTGCAAATACATTTTTTAAAAATCAGACAATGTGATTTTCTAGATATGTTTTCTCATTTTGTCTCTCATAGTTGAGGTCTACCTATGATGTCAATTACAGGCCTCTCTCATCTTTTTAAGTGGGAGAACTTGCACAATTGGTGGCTGACTAAATACTTTTTTTTCCCCACTATATTTTAGTTGATTTTATTTCCCTTTTACAGATTTTATTAAGTGCTTTGTAATTCTCAAAGGCTGAAGCTGACCCCTTTTTTAATGTTTTTTGCTCTTTTAACTATAGGCTGTAAGCTATGGGGGTTAATTTAAGACTTTTATACTTGTTCTCTACACATTTTGCTAAATACTTTCTGAATGTAGATTTAAATGTCTCCCACTTAACCTCTATATCACTATCTGACAATATCTTCTCCCAGTCTATATCCTGAACTGCAGCCTTTAACCTGGGAAAATTGTTCTTTTTAAATTTAAGGGATTTTTTCCCCCCCCAACCGTTGTTTGCTTTATTACAATTTAGTTTCAAAGGTATTTATTAAATTACAACAACAGGAGGAAGATACATAATAAATTGCATGTGAAATGAAATATAGCCATTAATTAGGCATCAAAGAGAAGGCATCAAATATTAAAGTCAGCATCATATATCAAAATACATTATACAAAAAGAACATAGCGGAAACAAAGAGAAAACAAAAACTTAAAAATCAACCTGAGTCGGGAGAGAAAATGAAGGGAGATGTAGCGCTAAGGTGGGTTATTGCATCGAGAGTTAACAACCATGGATCCACCTGAGGGGAGGGGTGAGGAAAGGAGGGATTCAATCCAGTTGTAGGGCTAGAGCTGGAGACAGTATGGAAGGCCTGGGATGCGAGACCTTTTGACCCAAAGTGCCCAGACCTTATCCAAAATCTGGCGGATATCAGATATAATGGAATTAATCTTCTCATGAAGCATGATGGTATCCACCAGTCGCATGACCTCAGGCACTGAGAGAAAAGATATTCTCCAGTTGGAGGTGATGTGAATCCGGGCTGCTAATAAAATGTATTGTAGTAGCTTAAATCGGGCATATTTCAAATGAGAGGGTTTTAGATTGAGAAAAAATATGGGGGAAAGACTGTCCAAAGAGCCGTTGCGCAATCCTATGGATAGCCGGCCAATAGTATCGGGCTTGAGGGCAGGACCACCACACATGGAAAGTAATGCCTAAGGCAATACAACCCCTAAAGCAAAGGGATGAGACAGTAGGAAAAAAGTGATGTAATCAATGAGGGACCAGATTATGATCACTATTACCAAGGTTTTCACCAACAGTGACATTTACAAGTCCGGCCTTATCAGAAATGATCAGATCCAGAACTAGACGGATGGATCTTTTACAAGCTGGACCATAAAATTGTCCTGCAACAAGTTGATGAATTTCTTTCCCTTTGCAGAAGAAGCAGAACCATGACCCCAGTCAATATCCGGGTAGTTAAAATCTCCCATCAAGACCACTGTACCTGCCTGTGCCGTACACTCAATTTGCTTTTACAACTAACCCTCTAACTCTTCAGATTATGCCAAAAAGTATTTTTCAGTGCTCACATCCTTATGCAATTCAGCCCACAAAGATTCTACATCCTCACAATCTCCACACATTTCCCTCTTTCACACTCACTTTCATGCCTTTTCTGACTTATATGCACCCTCCACCTCCCTTCCTTCTAGCCCTTTATTTGCAAAAGTGTGTAAAACCCTGAATGTTAACAGCCCAATCATGTGAAGAATCTACGAGTAGCCAAGTCTCAAATACATACAGAGACTACTACGGGGCCCGCGACTTTAGAGGGACCGGTAGGCTCCTTCTGCTTTTTTTTATGTTTTAATAGGCCGTTACCTGCTGAAGTAACCCCAGAATTTAATGGCCCTATTTATTTACCGATCCTAGTTATGGTCACGGCCGCTTTTGCTTCCCCTTGTGCCCTCCAGGGGGCCATGTGCATCCCATATGACATCACTGATGCTGAACATCGTTGGGATGTCGCTGACAGCAACGTGATATGGGATGCACAGGCCAACCTGGAGGGCAGAAGAGGAAGCGGAGGCAGCCATGAGCAGGAACGGTGATCAGTAAGTAAGTCCACAGGCTCGCAGTAAGAGTATTTGTTGGGCAAACCCCGCAAGATTCATCTCGTGTGGTTTGCCTGGACCAAATATGTCCGAACTGAAACCGCTATTATTATACTTGGGAGTCTCTTCAGACCCGGGAGTATAATGATGGGAGGCTCAGGGGAAGTGAGTGAACATAAAAACCAGTGTTACTTACATCTCCTGGGCTCAGATGGGACTCCCTAGTTTTTATGTTTGTCACCTCCCCCTGGGCCTCCAATCATTCTGCTCTGGGATCTAGGACATACTCTGGGGTCCTCTATGGGACATTATACTGTGTGGAGGGGCCGCTATGGGACATTATAGTGTGTACAGCGGCCCCTGTACACAGTATAATGTCACATAGTGGCCCCTCCACACTGTATAATGTCCCAAGACACTATACAGTCCCTGACTCACATGAGGTCGGTGACGTCACTAAAGAGGTCGAATTCAGCAGGGAGTCTCGCCAGAACCCAGGAGAGGTAAGTAACACTGTTTTTTATGTTTGCTCACTACCCCTGGACCTCTGATTATTATACTAAACAGGGTTTGCACGGTCTGTGCCCTTACTTACTGATCCAAGCTCTTGCAGCCTCTGCTTCCCCTTCTGCCCTCCAGGGGGCCCCTTGCTTCCCATATCACATCATTGTCAGAGATGTCCTGACCCTGTTCAGCCTCAGCGACATGATATGGAGGCGCATGGGTCCCTGGAGGGCAGAAGGGGAAGCAGAGGTGGCTGTGAGCAGGAACAGGGATCGGTAAGTAAATAAGACCCATTACCTGCTGGGGTTACTCTAGAAGGTAATGGCCTATTAAAAAAAAAAAGCTCCATAGCAGACGCTATGACTGCCACGGCGACAGTTACGCCACATTCCAAATATAAACCATAACAAGTTTAGACACCCAGTAGCAATGTCAGCAGCAGGCATCTGGGGGAAAGTCTTGGAGCATTGAATCATTGCCCTGCAGTTCATTACAGTAGTCCGCAAGCCATTGTAGACCTACAGCCTTTGAGGACATTGTACTGGCACCATGCAGTGATTTCACCATTCTGAACACAATGCCTGCACCCAGAATACCGCACAGGATCTGTGCAGTTCTGTGCAATAAAGGAACAGTGAGGCACAACAGACTGCACTATTATTTTGTGGGGGGACTATTACTGTGGGCCATAAAGATTGTATTATTGCTTTAGGAATACAAACAAGTCATTATCGTACTATTACTTTGTGGGGAACAAACAGGAATATTACTTTGGGCAAAAGGTGTTATTATTACTGTATGGAGGCACAAAGATGGGCATGATTACTTTGTGAGGGACACAAAGGGGAGCAAGTATGGGGCACTGGGCAAGAGTTTGCAATAATGTGTGGATAGAAAAAGTATTTTTGTTGTAGCTAAGGTTGTATAAAGACACCAGTCCAACCTATAACCTTGGGAAACAAAAAAATCCATGGGAGAGAAAAAAAAAAATCCCGCTAGGCTGATGGCAATTGCCCCATCAGAGGAAAAAAAAAAATTACAGGTCTCGGTATAAGGAGATCATTGGGAAGATCTCTGTAATGTTCATTCATATATTTTTACATCTTAATTAGGTCGCCCCTATAAGCTCTCTTTATTCCAAACTGAACAAATAAATCCTAACCCTAAATCCCTCTGTAATATTACACTAGCCTCCTCTTGGTTGACGACTTTACAGAGCTTAGTATCATCTGCAAACATTGAGATACTACTCTGTAATCCCTCTACCACGTCATTAATAAAAATTATTAAAAAGAAAGGGATTGACTGCTGACCCCTGTGGCACCCCACTAGTGACTGTAAACCAATAGTATACCGGAGTATGTACCATTAGTAACCACCCTCTGTTTCCTATCTATGTTCCAGTTATTAACCTAGTTACAAATATTTTCCCCTAGTCCCAGTGTTCTCATTTTATGTACATACCTTTTATGTGGTACAGTATCAAACACCTTTGGAAATTCCAGATATGCTACATTTACCGCATTACTCATGTCCAGTCTAGAACTCAACTCCTGATACAAGATGATCAGATTAGTATGACAAGCCCGATCCCTCATAAATCCATGCTGATGCTCTGTTATAAGTTTATTATCATTGACATACTCCAAGATAGAATTTTTTTAGAAACCCTTCAAATAATTTTCCCGTAACAGAGGGTAAACCTTTCATAGTTTCCAGGCTCACTTTTAGACCCCTTTTTGAATACTGGCACCACATTTGCTATACACCAATCCTATGGAGCAGACTCATTATGAATATTCGATTACTGAAATATTACATGTTAAGGTCTGTCAATCACTGGGCATAATACCCTCTGAGCTTGGGGGTGTATGCTGTTTAGACCTGGTGATTTATCTATTTTACTACAGTATTTTGAAGGCAGCTTCATACTCCATCCTGGAATAAACAGGACAGAGACATTTAATGGAGAATTCACATTACCCCTTTATCATGTCTTTGGTCATTGGATTTTCCTCTATTTACACAATAGAGAAGAAGGCATTTAAAAGATCGGCCTTTTCCCCTTTAAATGGCATGCTACCTCTATTAAGTATCTCGGGGTCCATATCCCCTCTGACCCCTCCCTCTTTTACCGCCTTAATTACCTACCGATACTTGAATCAGTTTCGGCGGACCTCCGGAAGTATGGCGCTCTTAAGCTCATCTGGTTTGGCCACATTAACGCCCTGAAAATGGACGTTGTGCCCCGTCTACTATACGTGTTTCAGTCTCTCCCCATTCCACTCCCACGTACTTTCTACACTCACGTTCAAACTCTGTTTGGGAAGTTTGTGTGGGGAGCGGCATGGAGCAGACTGTGGTTTCGGATGCTGACACGCCATAAATGCCATGGAGGCACCGGCCTACCAGACGGTAGATTGTACTACCACGCGGCTGTGCTGTTGCGCCTTTTCGATTGGCGCTATCGTGGAGCGGATAAGCAGTGGGTCTCTATAGAGACCGAACTGCTTTCAGCTCACCTTTCCTCTCTGCCCTGGATTCCATCCCACTTCCGCTCCAGTGCTGTTAGGCATTCTGTGCTGTCATACCATTTCCTAAGGACCTGGGATGCGGTGTGTGTGGGCGGTCACATTGCCAGGGTCCCGGGCCCCCTCAGCCCTCTCTTCAACAATCTGATGTTCCCCCTGGGTTGTTCTGCAGATAAATTCCTTTGCTGGCTAGGTAGGGATGACGTTCGCTTGCACCAAGTTGCAGGCAGTACTCCTCTCCCCTCCCTGATACAATTGCGCGCCGTGTCTCCCCAATCTCCAGTTATCTTGGTTGGAATATGGTCAACTCACTGCCTTCCTCCGTAAGTTCTCCTTTTCTTTCCATGCTCTCATCCCCCTTGACTGACTTGGAGTCTGCTCTTTCTCACGCTGACACCACCCCACGTGTCCGCTCTGTTGTCTATGGCATTCTCCTCAAGGATGCTACACCTGGGCTCCCTTCCTATACGGTGTATCCGACCGGTGTTGGCGCTGTGGTTCCGAAAGAGGTACGCTGTATCACATCTGGTGGGAATGCGCTGCCCTCAGACCCTTCTGGAATGCTGTTTTTGCGTTGTATACTAAAGTGAATGGAAAATCTGTCACACCCTCACCTCGTCTAGCCCTTATCTCCATTATACCAGGGAATGTCTCCGCTGTTAAGAGAGACCTCCTGCGACATTTTCTCACTGCCGCCAGAACAGTCATTCCCAGGCATTGGCGCAGTACTGCTGTGCCCACCCTGGTTGAGTTCCTACAGGAGCTTCCCCTTATTAAGAGAATGGAGGCCCTGGTGGCTGAGGACTCGCCTGACCCTTCTAAATTTGAGTCCCTCTGGTGGCCGTGGGTGATGTTCCGGGAGACTTCAGAGTTCTCTTCTTTCTTTTCCTGAACTGGGAGCGCCTTGCTCCCCTTTCCATAAGGGGTCTGGCCGTCCCCTTCTGTACCATCCCTCTCTCCCACTTCCCTTTCCCTCTCTCCTCAGTGTGCCCTGTCCCATCCCGGTCTTATATGTGGTTTTATGTGTTTCTGTTCACCCGTGTCTTCCCCATGTTCCCCTTTCCCTCCAGTATTTGTCTTTTTCTTCTAGTGCGCAAGTGGCATTGTGGTGGCCCTCCACAGCTGGACTTTTTCTTTTGTCCTATAGTGTTCCCTGCCATCACTCCCCAATGATGCATTTCCCCATGTTGTTATTGTGCTACCCGTTACTGGTTTCCCTGTTGCGGGCATCAGCAGCCCTCTACCCTGGCTGTTCCTCAGCGACTTCTCCACGATTGGGAGGCCTGCGTGCCTCCTACTGCCTTATTTGATGCCTTTGTATTGGTTTTGTTTCCTTTTCTTACTATTTGCAAAAACCTCAATAAAAACTGATTAAATATAAAAGATCGGCCTTTTCCTCATCCTCATACACCATTACACACAGATTATTTTTGAGAGTGCCCAGATTGTTAGTTTATTATTATTTATGTAGTTGAAAAATAACTTTGGATTACAGTATTTTTGACTTTCCTCTGCAATTATTCTTTCAGCCTCAATCTGTGTTTATTTGTCTATTACAGAATTTATTTTTATTGTTTTAATTTTTACTCCTGCATCACTACCTTTTGTTTTACTACTTTAGGCTAAGGCCCCATGTAGCAGGCCATTGCAAAAAAGCGCTGCAGGAAAAACTGTGGCTGCAACGCATTGCGGTTCTTCCCACAGCACTTTGCTTTCATTATAGCTAAAGGGAAACTACTGGAATTTCCATAGGTTTAATTGGAAATCGCAGCATTTCCGCTGCATGTATTTTTCCACAGTGTGTGGATGGAATTTGCTAGAATCCCATCCACTATGCAGGGACTTTTCTGTGGTGTTTACACCGCGGTGTTTACTCCACATGTGGCCCTGGCCTAAAATGTTTTTTTTTTATCTCTCATTGTACTCCTTAACATTGTAGTTAGCTACCTTGGTATTCGACAAATTCTAACATGCTTATTCCCATTAAGAAAGTGTTATACAATTGGCCCTATTAAGAATGTCTTTTGAAAATGTCCCATTTACTTTCCATTTGCTTCACTTTAAGAACATTGTCCCAGTACATACTGTTAAGATCTCTTAGCTGGTGAAAATTATTTCTCATGGTCTGGGAGTCCTTCATGTGTTTTTTGGCAAACGCTATGCGGGTTTTCATATGTCTTGCACTGAGGAGAGGCTTCCTTCGGGCCATAAAGCCATGACTGGTGTAGGGCTGCAGTGATAGTTGACTTTGTGGAACTTTCTCCCATCTCCCTACTGCATCTCTGGAGCTCAGCCACAGTGATCTTTGGGTTCTTCTTTACCTCTCTCACCAAGGCTCTTCTCCCACGATTGCTCAGTTTGGCTGGACAGCCAGGTCTAGGAAGAGTTCTGGTCGTCCCAAACTTCTTCCATTTAAGGATTACGGAGGTCACTTTGCTCTTAGGAACCTTGAGTGCTGCAGAAATTCTTTTGTAAGCTTGGCCAGACCTGTGCCTTGCCGCAATTCTGTCTCTGAGCTCCTTGGGCAGTTCCTTTGACCTCATGATTCTCATTTGCTCTGACATGCACTGTGAGCTGTGAGGTCTTATATAGACAGGTGTGTGCCTTTCCTAATCAAGTCCAATCAGTTTAATTAAACACAGCTGGACTCCAATGAAGAAGTAGAACCATTTCAAGGAGGATAAGAAGGAAATGGACAGCATGTGAGCTAAATATGAGTGTCACAGCAAAGGGTTTGAATACTTATGACCATGTGATATTTCAGTTTTTCTTTTTTTATAAATTTGCTAAAATATCTACATTTCTGTTTTTTTTCTGTCAAGATGGGGTGCTAAGTGTACATTAATGAGAAATAAAATAAACTTTTTTGCTTTTAGCAAATGGCTGCAATGAAACAAAGAGTGAAAAATTTAAAGGGGTCTGAATACTTTCCGTACTCTCTGTACTTATACAAGTTAGGACATGAACATTTGCAGCAATTGGTCCGTGAGAAAATGCCAAAGACAGGTATGACGGGATGGGAATGTGTATAGGGACATAGAAAATAATGGGTCAGTGTGCTAGTAGTGAAAAACACAGCTAGCACACTCATAAAGCACACTTCTCTGCTCTTTGCTAGCAATCTCTGCTCAAATCCTCACCCTCCCCTCTTATTATGACTACAGAGCATATGGATCTTTCATTTTAAAGTGTAACTAAACTTTCGGACAACTCTCCATTTTCTGGCATTATTTGTGTCATGAATACATTTTGTAATATACTTTATTAACAAATGTTGGCTCCTTTCTGTGAAATACCGCATCTCTTTATTCTTTCCCTTTATTTCTATCTGTGCATAGTGTACGGGCTTGTGTGAAATGAAGAGAAAATGAGGGTAGGGAAGGGTCACTTCAAAAAGTTATATCATGGGCATTATAAAACCTAGAAACTTGGTGTCATATGAAAGAAGATTTTCATTTTTCATATGACACGAAGATTGTAGTTCTAACTATATGATTTCCAGATATATCACTGGTTGAAAACAGTTGGGATTGGGATATTTATATACAGCTGTATATGCAGTTCCATAATGCCGGAGATACTGTTTGAAGTGACCATCTCCCACCCTCATTTTCAATTCATTTCACATATCTGGGACATACAGTGCCTTGCGAAAGTATTCGGCCCTCTTGAACTTTTCAACCTTTTGCCATATTTCAGGCTTCAAACATAAGGATATAAAATTTAAATTTTTTGGTGAAGAATCAACAACAAGTGGGACACAATTGTGAAGTGGAACGAAATTTATTGGTTATTTTAAACTTTTGTAAAAAATAAAAAACTAAAAAGTAGAGCGTGCAATATTATTCGGCCCCTTTACTTTCAGTGCAGCAAACTCACTCCAGAAGTTCAGTGAGGATCTCTGAATGATCCAATGTTGTCCTAAATGACTGATGATGATAAATATAATCCACCTGTGTGTAATCAAGTCTCCGTATAAATGCACCTGCTCTGTGATAGTCTCAGGGTTCTGTTTAAAGCGCAGAGAGCATCATGAAGACCAAGGAACACACCAGGCAGGTCCGTGATACTGTTGTGGAGAAGTTTAAAGCCGGATTTGGATACAAAAAGATTTCCCAAACTTTAAACATCCCAAGTAAGCATAATAAATAAATAAATAATAATTCTTAAATTATATTGTTTATTCTGGCATGTTCTCTTGGCATGTGATAAATAGAGACTCACTTCACGTTTCTTCTGCTCCAGAGTCCAGTGGTGACGTGCTTTACACCACTCCATCCAAAGCTTTTCATTGTACTTGGTGATGTAAGACTTGCATTCAGCTGCTGGCCATGAAAACCCATGCCATGAGTCTCCCAGCACACAGATTTTGTGCTGAAATTAATACAAGGTTTGGGACTCTGCAGTTATTGAACAGCAGGGTGTTGGTGACTTTTATGTACTATGTGTCTCAGCATTTGCAATCCCCGCTCCGTAATTTTGCACATACCTTCCATCTCATATTCAGTGGGTTAGTTTCAGATTTTTTGTGCTATCCTGCTATTCTGGGCTGCAAGTGCAAAGCCCTGGCTTTAATTCTATTTTAGAATACTTAGTGTACTTAGGGCATACGTATAGTTGATTACAATTAACAGACAGGATACTGTAACTCACTGCAAATTAGGCACAGGTGAGGTGACATAATTACATTGCACCAGTAGTTCCAAGCTACTGGTAGTGGAAAGCAGAGATGATCTACTCTAGGGTAATGGGGTACAGAGATTATTCATTTTGTAAACAGGTTTAAGAGAGCATTATACTGTGTGGAGGCAAATAAGGGGGCATTATTCTGTGTATGGGCACTAAAGAGACACTATGCTGTGTACAGGCACTAAATGTGGGAGACACTAAGGAGGCTTTATTACTGTACTGTGTTATTTAGAGGAGGGCACTATTATTATATGGGGGCATGTAGGGACTGGGATTGACTGGGTTAGAAGTGCATACCTACATATGCACATTTGTTGTGGATGTGTGCAGCAATATGTGTTCCTCTATACTTTATATATACTCTATACTCTATACAGATGTGTTGCTATACTTTATGTGGTCTGCCTCTTCATGATTGCTGAATTGTTGTGGTTCCTAAATGCTTCCACTTTTCAATAATACCACTCACAGTTGATCCTGAAATATCTAGAAGGGGAGAAATTTCATGAACTAACTTGTTGTAAAGGTGGTAAATGTTTGTAAAGGCAAAGTACATGGCGAGGTGCTGGTTTTATATACCTGTGAACTGAATGAAACACCTGAATTCTGTGATTAACCCCTTCCCGCTACATTTAAAAAAATTTTTTTGTACTCTCTACTTTCCAAAAGCCATAACTTTTTTATTTTTCTATTCACAGTTCCGTATCAGAGCTTAATTTTTGCCATACAAATTGTATTTCGTAGTGGTAACATTTAACATTCTGTACAACGTATTGGAAAACTGTAAAAATGAAGTAGAATGGGATAGAATCAGAAAAAAACTACATTTGAATGACTTTCTTACGAGCTTCATCTTTACAGTGTTCACCGCGCAGCCAAAATGACATTTTTACCTGTATTCTGCAGGTCGGTGTGATTACAGCAATACCAAATTTATATAGTTTTTGTTATATTTTAACAACTTTCAAAATATCCAAAACTTTGAAAAGAAAATTCTTGAAGTCTCCATATTTGGCACCTGTAACTTTTTTGTATTTCCATATACAGGGCTGCATAAGATTAATGCATTGCAATCTATTGTAAAATACATGCACTTGTATTATAAGCGGCCTAGCGCAGCCTGTAATAGAAATGTACTGATGACAAACCTGGGAGCCTTCAATAGGCTCCCAGCTGTCATAGCAATGGATCGTGGTCCCTTCTGGGGATGACGATCACACGGAAAATGGCAAAGCCCATACACTGCTGGTAAAATGGTGCCTTGGTTAGGTTTGACGGAGACATCAGAAGGGTTACCTGGGGGTACCTGCAATCATATAACACAACGAAGACCCGGCAACTATGGTGGCCACTCAGCTCCCTAGTGGTCTCCATGTTTAAAGACCCAACATCCACTGCAGTAGTATGGCAAATATCGGGAAAGGGTCAAGAAGTGTGTCACAATATACAGCCTCAATGGTCATGTATCCAATAAATATGTGACCATAAATGTCATATAGAAAAAGACTCTACCTTTACAGCATGGAAGGTATCATTGGACATTTCATTTTTATTTCTTTATCCAGGGACATGGCAGCCTGTAGAATACTGACTTAGTAGTACTAACCATATTCTGCTGTTCTTAGATGTCTCCTGTTAGGATTTCCATATATCTTGGTTTTTAGGAATGATCTCTTTAAACCACTGAAACAATTATCTTACATTGTTTATTTTTCCATAATTACAATTCATTATGAAATTAGATTAAGACTACAAAGAAAACATTTTTACATACGATTTTATAGCCATTAACCTCATTTGGCATCTACCATGTGGTTATTGTCTTTTTTTATGATGTTTACACATAATTTCTTTGGTCCCCTGCCTGTTCTATCTATTTATTTCGCATTATAGGACAAATGACATGACTCACTGCTCTATTGAGGGGAGGGGGGCTATGTTCTCTGGATTACTTTCAGAGCTCTTCTCCGAGATCTTCTGCTCTTCTATCCAGGCAATTAAGTCAGCTAATTGCAGTTTACTGATAAAGGCTCAGATAGTGTAGTTATTTCTCTATGTAAACACAAAGATAACATTGAGTTTACTGCAAGTCCATTGTCTGTCCTGGTAGGATGTACATATTTACCTCTTCAAACCTATGTAATGTAATATACATTTAATGTGCATATTATTTTCATTTATTGTAGATTTCTAGTAACCATAATATGTTGTAAATCTCTCACATCAAAGGCAATGTCTATATCTAGTGAGGTACTTCTTAGTGTCCTGTACATCAAACAATCAAAGTCCACCTACCAACTTGTTGAAGAATACAGAAAGTTAGAAGAAGAGAGAGCAGGCAAACTTGGCTAGAGAGGGAGATGGGAAAACTACTTTAAGCAGTGATGTCATATGAGTGTTCCAGTCACAACTTTATTTCTGTAAATGAAGCTGTGATATCATAAGTGGCTGTAACATCATAACAACTAGCTTAATTCAGACAGGCCCCGAGATATATTTATATAATTTAAGATGTTATAATACATTGGTTTACATATATCATGCTTTACTTTCATATCATGTCCTACAAATGACCACATTTTACTTACCCGTAAAATGGCAGTTTAAGGGGATATTCCAACCTAAAATATTTATCACATTGGCACTGAATAAATGATAAATGTTAAACCAGAGAGGGTATGTTTTTTGGGACCCCCAACAATGAATAGAATGGGGGACTCATTTTCCCCACTCCTTGCCTTTCACGTAATTGTGGCAAGGAGGAGTTTTAAATGAGTGGCATACAAACATGCACCCTGACATTCCACCCAAAGTTAAAGGCATTGAAGAAAACAGCTGAGAATAGATAAAAATAGGTAAAAATCTTTAGGCTAGAATACCCCTTTAAGTCTAAGTGGGATTTTAGATCTTGTGGATAATTATGACTAGTGTAATTGGGAATGCTGCAAGAGGGGCATTCAGGTGATAATTTGCCCCTGCAATGATGTATAGCTTTTCTGCCTCCAGTCATATCCAGTTGGCACACCAAGATTGGTTAGGTATAAATTGCTGTAAGGGCCATTTATACCTTGCAGCAAGTCTTCATGGTTAGGTATGTCTTCATGGTTAGGTATATCATGATTACAGTTTGTGTATGTGTTAAAGGTGTCATGCAACAAATGTAGCAGACTGGAAGTGCCTTCAGCATCTGCACGCTCCAAGGTTTGCAGCAAATTAAAAGAAGGAAAGGTTGGGCCCCTGGTGATTTTGGTTACTGTGAGTCTCAGTCACCAGGAACATATGAATCACTGTTGACACAAGAAAATAATAAGTTAAATGTATGGCTTCAAAATGTCCCTGCATGACTCAGTATCTATTGCCTAAACCTTGCCAGCATATGAATAATTCTTTTTCTGTAAAAAATAAATGTGCTTCTCATCATGATGACCAATAGTAAAACCTTGATTAAAGTGAATATATAACCTGATATATAGTATAGCAATAAAATACACACAATATATAAATAGGTAATTGCATTTATAGTGATTCTCCAAAATGCTGTATATCAATCCGCCATTACTTTTGCAAGAATCAAAAATAGAATAGAAAAACAAAATAAAAATCTATGACCAGAAGAGGAGGCTGAGAAATGACACTTAAGATCCCTGACATCACAGGCAATAATTACTGCTGCCATTTACTGAACTGTACAGCGGTAGTTGCCAATATGACTTACTTTAAGTGATATCACTCAGTGCTCTAAAGCTATTTCCTGAATCTCTACCACACAGACTCCCTCCTCTGACCACCCTCTAGATCAGACCTGGGCATTGTATAGCCCGCTGGCCACATCCGGCCCTCCAACTATCTCTAACCGGCCCGCTGTCTATACTTTTACTCACCTGTCCACGCTCCTGTCCTTGCCGCCCTCCGCTGCCTCCTCTAGGTGGCGCTACACTGACGTCATGACGCTGTAGAACGCGGGGATTCTACGTACAGCATCCCGGCCTTCTTCAGCGTTGGCAGCAGCACACCCTGGAGGCGGCAGCAGAGGGCGCCCAGGTCTGGAGCGTGGACAGGTGAGTAAAAATTATTGGCCACTACTCTATGTGGGGGTGAGGAGATAACAGGGGGTCATATACTGTGGTGGGCTTTAAAAAAGGGATCATATACTGTGGGGGATATAAAAGGTGTCATAAACTGTGAGAGGGCCGTAAATAGGGGGATCATATGCAGTGTGGGGGGGTAAATAAGGAGGCATGCTCAGAGGATGTTAGTTCTCTTTGGATCTACCTACCTATGTGAACAAACATTCTCAGTGATGAAGTTCAACAAATCCAGATACAGATTCTCTCTCAGTGATGATCACTTGTGTGCTGTCCTTCGCATATCCACCTCAGATATTCAACCTGACTTCAATGCACTTGTTCAAGCCCAAAACAGGCTAGATTTCTCTCATTGAACATTTTTGTATAAAGTAAATTTTTTGTGTAAAGTTGTGATGCTAGGTTTTTTAAACGCTGCAGAAGATGCTCATAAATTGTGCTATAATTCTGTGCTCCACATTTTCATGTTACTGTAATGTTTCATTTACTGTTCTTTATTAAGTTAAAGGGATGCTGGTCTTTGAAAAACTTGCTATTTTGTGTCAGGATGTGATGCTAGTTTTTTAAACACTGCAAAAGTTTACAATTTTTCTAAACTGATCAATCACAAGTTCATTAAAGTTCATCACAAGTTCATCATCTCATTATTAAATAATGATGTACACATTTTCATTGAATCATTGTAATGTTTCATTTACTGTTTTTTATGAAGGGCTAGTATATATACTGTATACAGTATATAGGTATTGGGTAGAACTGAGTTAAGTATATTAGTCTGGTCCTCTAAAACCATTCCAATTTCTCATGTGGCCCCATGGGAAAATTAATTGCCCACCCCTGCTCTAGATTCACATAATAATGGTAATACTACAATAGGGACAGAGAGAGACTGATGTATTCCCAGGCGGGAACGAGGTTAGCCAGATAACAATGGTGACTCTAAATTGTGGCATGTTAATGCTGATCCCCCAGACCAGTGATACCCAAAGTGGTCCAGGTGGACCCCCAGGGGTCCACGGGAGACTCGACGAGGGTCTACGTTAGATCTAATCTTCACATTTTTTGACGAGCTTTGGGAATATGGTAGAAATGTAGCAGCAGGGGGTCCACCGAAACCAGTAAAATTTTGAAAGTGGTCTATGAGAAAAAAAAAGTTTGGGAACCTCTGCCCCAGACTAAAGTGAGAAATTACCAATGACAGTAAATAAAAAATCTCTAAGGACCAACCAAATGTATGGCCTATATTTATTAGGCTAATCTTGTTCCTGCCTGGGAATACATGTTATTATTATCTCTTATCATAGTCCGTATATCTGTCTCTTACTTACCCTTCACTTCAGTTATCTTACTATTTGTGTGTGCAATTATCCAGCTTATAAACTGAGCTACCTGTCAGCACCGCTTCTTGGCTTACAGGTGATGTAACTTTCTTTTAAACTGTGTCTTGCTAGGAAGTGATATGTAAGCCTAGTGGTCGGCATAGAGACCACTTAACATACCCACTGACACTCCCCACGGGGTGACCTCACAGGTAGAGGTGGGACTGTACTGTTGTGGGCAGAAGCGCCGGTCAGCGTTGTCTCATGCTCTACATGATGTGAGGGAGCGGTATGCCGACGTGTGCTATCTGCGCAGACACTTCCGGTTACTTGATAAGTACATCTAATTAGGGCATATGAACCTATTTAAAGGGGTTGTCCAGGCAAAAATGGACAATGCTTTTAATGTTTAAATCAGCTGGGCGCAGTGAAAAAATTTTTAAAAAATGCATATTCACCTGTCCCCATTGCTCCTGTGGTCCTCCTGTGCGTCCCAGTTTTTCTTCTCTGGCAGTGTCTCCCAGGTCTCTTCCGTCATTCAGATGAAGCCACTGATTGGCCTCAGTGGTCACATGACCGCCGAGGCCAATCTTCGGCCTCACCAGGCCTCAGGAAGAGGACCTGTGATGTCACAGGTAGTGACATTGCAGGCCCTTCACTGATTGGCCTCAGTGGTCACGTGACCACTGAGGCCAATTAGCAGCTTCAGCTGAAAGACCGAAGAGACCCGGAAGATGCCGCCGGAGCATGCATGGGAAGGTGGTAGACTTCCGTTAAGGTCATGCAAGTCTTTATATAGTGGAAAACAGCTGACCTACACAATCCTAGCTTGACACTAAGACATACATCAGAATGCTAAAAATACTAGTAATTGAAATTATTTAAAGGGGTTATCTGGGAAACAAAAATGTCCATTGCATTAAATAAAGTAGAGGGCTCCACTTACTACTTACTAATATATGTGCTACATCTCTGTTGCACCATTTGTTAACTTTTTAAACTGCTGCCCGTGACCAACTCCTTTCTACTTTTCCTGCTTGTCCACTGAAAAAGGTGGGGTTAGTTACATGATCAAGAGTTGGCAGGTCAGGATGGGGCCTGAAATACAAGACATGCAGGCCCCAGTTGACAAGTTAGATCTGAAAGGGAGTCCACACTTATGTACTGCCAAAGAATCCTCTTGCTAACTCCTAATTTTCTCATTTAAGTAAGAAAAGAAAATATGTCAGAGAAAAAGTGAATCAGCAGTTTCACAAGAAAGTCACTCCTATGCCAAAGAAAGTAACAGCAAAGTTTAGCTACGTAATTAACGTCAAACTCATAAAAGGAAAAATCTTGTAAATTCTGATTCTAATAAGCATAGAGTCTGATAACTGAACATTTTCTTTGGATATGAAGATGCTGTGTCCCTGTTTATTTAGTAGGAAAGTTCTAGTATTCACCTCCCAGTGGCAATCCAACCACTTCATGTCCTGAATTACTGTAGTGCACTGCTTCCATAGTATTTACCGTTACGTGCTTTGCGTACTTCGGTGGTCTTATAACGCTGTCACGTTATTTTAATATCCAAGCCAGCTGTAGGTCCCCTGAACAGAACCCCCCGCACAGACCTAGTGGAGTAGTATAGCCATGTCAGAAGGAAATAACATGATACACTCTTTAATACCAGAACCAAAGCTTTACTAATCTTATCACCAACCAACATTCCACCTCTATATATTTATCCTGCATAGGAAACACAACATTATACACTTTGTATAACCAACGGTTACACAACACATCGAGACAACAGTCACAAATAACCTTGAATAAACACCATTTCTCAGGTCATGCTAAACCGTCATCTGCCTGAGGTTGCTTAACTAAGGAGTTTAACCTTCATCTCCTTACACTCTTGAGGTGAAGTCTGAACATCTTCTTGTATGTATTTTTAATTATGAAGTATTACCTTACACATGTATGAACCTCATGGAATCTATCCAGTTTCTAGCGATTTACAGATGACAGTAAATTCATTCTCTATGACTGGCCAGAATAGTCAGCTTTGAGTGGATTTCATTGATGATTATTATAACAGGTACTGCAGTGGCGTAACTAGGAATGGCTGGGCCCCAAGGCGAACATTTGACATGGGGCCCCCCCCGAACCGCCGCCCCCCCCCCCCTCCCCCCGGACCGCCCCCCTCCAACCCCTCCCCCCCCCAAAAAAAAACGCATTCCTGCGCACACTATTATGTGCCATAGTGGCCCCTGCACACAGTATCATGTACCATAGTGGCCCCTGCACACAGTATCATGTCCCATAGTGGCCTCTTCACACAGTATTATATTCCATAGTGGCCCCTGCACACAGTATCATGTCCCATAGTGGCCTCTGCACACAGTATTATGTCCCATAGTGGCCCCTGCACACAGTATCATGCCCCATAGTGGCCTCTGCACACAGTACCATGCCCCATAGTGGCCCCTGCACACAGTATCATGCCCCATAGTGGCCCCTGCACACAGTATCATGTCCCATAGGGGCCCCTGCACCCAGTATCATGTCCCATAGTGGCCCCTGCACTGAGTATTTTGCCCCATAGTGGCCCCTGCACTTAGTATTTTACCCCATAGTGGCCCCTGCACACACTATTATATGTCCCATTGTGGACCACCCATGAACGATTATTATACTCTGGGGTCTTTTCAGACCCCAATGTATAATGATCGGAGACCCAGGGGAGGATAGAAACATAAAAAAACAACGTTGCTTACCTGTTCCTCACTCCGGTGCATGCCCGTGCGCTACTCCGGTCTTCTTCAATGTTGGACCAGGCCGGCGTCACGTGACGCGGGCCTGCGTCGCTACTCAAAATGACGTCGGCTGACGTCTGGGACGTCACCAAACAGGCCCGAAGCCTGGAGAAGCGCAGGACAGGTAAGTACATTGTTTTTTATGTTCCCTCACCAACTCTGGGCCTCTGATTATTATACTCCGGGGTCTGAAAAGACCCCGAAGTATAATGATAGCAGAGATTGTGGTGTTCGGGCCGCGGCCTCACATACCGATCCCCGCTCCTGCTCACAGCCGCCTCCGCAGAATCGGAAGCGCAGACGGCCGTGAGCGGGACCTCGGGGAACGGTAAGTATATAGGGCCCGTTACCTGCTGGGGTTACTCCAGCAGATAACGGACTATAAAAAAAAAAAAAAAAACGCATCGGGGGCCCGCGGGGCCCTGTAATGTCCCGGGCCCTGTGGCAGCTGCTACCACTGCTACCCCGGTAGTTATGCCCCTGAGGTACTGTGATGCAGCCCTTTAGATTAGTCATAGACAGAACTCTGACAATGATGAATGATCTAACCATCCTCAAAACACCCAGAACCTGCCCCATCAAATACCATCCATTTTGTCAACAACAGATGTTTCTCTGTTGTGCAGCAAAAGAAATAGACTGCTACCATTGCACGTAAGACGTTCCAAAATAAGGAGCTTTGCAATGGTCTGTGTTACGGGAGGCTCAATTCTGTACTTTGAGCAACTGTTTCTCATACCAAAAGAAAAAGCCTGAAGCACATAGTGGATGGCTGTGCTGCAGTTCCCTGCAAAAAGGAAAAACTGTGAAGGTCCCATAATGATGCTATTAAATAGGTATTCCACTTTGTACAGTTTTTCATTACTGCCCCCTCTATTCAATGAAAGAAAATGAGTTGGTTTTAATCTGAACTTATATCTGGACTCTTGTAGAGGAGTAATGGCAACTTTTGTAGGAACATTTTAGAAAATCTGTAGATTCAAAATTTCCACATCTTCAATCATGGGTATCAATAATGGAGGTACAGTGCCTTGCGAAAGTATTCGGCCCCCTTGAACTTTTCTACCTTTTGCCACATTTCAGGCTTCAAACATAAGGATATAAAATTTAAATTTTTTGGTGAAGAATCAACAACAAGTGGGACACAATTGTGAAGTGGAACGAAATTTATTGGATATTTTAAACTTTTGTAAAAAATAAAAAACTGAAAAGTGGGGCGTGCATTATTATTTATCCCCTTTACTTTCAGTGCAGCAAACTCACTCCAGAAGTTCAGTGAGGATCTCTGAATGATCCAATGTTGTCCTAAATGACTGATGATGATAAATATAATCCACCTGTGTGTATTCAAGTCTCCGTATAAATGCACCTGCTCTGTGATAGTCTCAGGTTTCTGTTTAAAGCACAGAGAGCATCATGAAGACCTAGGAACACACCAGGCAGGTCCGTGATACTGTTGTGGAGAAGTTTAAAGCCGGATTTGGATACAAAAAGATTTCCCAAACTTTAAACATCCCAAAGAGCACTGTGCAAACGATCATATTGAAATGGAAGGAGTATCAGACCACTGCAAATCTACCAAGACCCGGCCATCCCTCTAAACTTTCATCTCAAACAAGGAGAAGACTGATCAGAGATGCAGCCAAGAGGCCCATGATCACTCTGGATGAACTGCAGAGATCTACAGCTGAGGTGGGAGAGTCTGTCCATAGGACAACAATCAGTCGTACACTGCACAAATCTGGCCTTTATGGAAGAGTGGCAAGAAGAAAGCCATTTCTCAGAGATATCCATAAAAAGTCTCTTTTAAAGTTTGCCACAAGCCACCTGGGAGACACACCAAACATGTGGAAGAAGGTGCTCTGGTCAGATGAAACCAAAATCGAACTTTTTGGCTACAATGCAAAACGATATGTTTGGCGTAAAAGCAACACAGCTCATCACCCTGAACATACCATCCCCACTGTCACACATGGTGGTGGCAGCATCATGGTTTGGGCCTGCTTTTCTTCAGCAGGGACAGGGAAGATGGTTAAAATTGATGGGAAGATGGATGGAGCCAAATACAGGACCATTCTGGAAGAAAACCTGTTGGAGTCTGCAAAAGACCTGAGACTCGGACGGCGATTTATCTTCCAACAAGACAATGATCCCACACATAAAGCAAAATGTACAATGGACTGGTTCACAAATAAACGTATCCAGGTGTTAGAATGGCCAAGTCAAAGTCCAGACCTGAATCCAATCGAGAATCTGTGGAAAGAGCTGAAAACTGCTGTTCACAAACGCTCTCCATCCAGCCTCACTGAGCTCGAGCTGTTTTCCAAGGAAGAATGGGCAAGAATTTCATTCTCTCAATGTGCAAAACTGATAGAGACATACCCCAAGCGACTTGCAGCTGTAATAGCAGCAAAAGGTGGCGCTACAAAGTATTAACTTAAGGGGGCCGAATAATTTGGCATGCCCCACTTTTCAGTTTTTTATATTTTACAAAAGTTTAAAATATCCAATAAATTTCGTTCCACTTCACGATTGTGTCCCACTTGTTGTTGATTCTTCACCAAAAAAATTAAAATTTTATCTCCTTATGTTTGAAGCCTGAAATGTGGCAAAAGATAGAAAAGTTCAAGGGGGCCGAATACTTTCGCAAGGCACTGTATATTCAGTTTCTTTGGGACTGGTACTAGTGCATCTCAATAAATAAGAATATCATCAAAAAGTATTTTTTTTTTTAGTAATTCAATTGAAAAAGTGAAACACATATATTATATTGAGTCATTACAAACAGAGTGAACTTTTTCAAGTGTTTATTTATGTTAATGTTGATGATTATGGCTTACAGCCAAGGAAAACCAAAAATCATTATCTCAGAAAATTAGAAGAATTAACCCAAAACACCTGCAAAGGCTTCCTAAGCGTTTAAAAAGGTCCCATAGTTTGGTTCAGTAGGAGACACAATCATGGGGAAGACTGCTGACTTGACAGATGTCCAGAAGGCAGTCATTGACACAATCCACCAGGAGGGTAATTCTGATGATATTCTAATTTATTGAGATGCACTAATATAATATCTTATACTTATTAAGGTGTCCTGACAATCCCCACTGACAGATGTTGAGGAAATGAACAATCAAACATATTGGATATGAATGAAGCAATGTGTGATATTATGCTGTAGTAAGTTATCAGACTCAGCTTAAAGACTGGAACTATTTATTTACACTTGTTATAAGTTACGCCAATGCTTTTCAACCATTCTCTATTGATCCTCACCATTGGTTGAAGTCTATGTGAAATTTTTGGAAAAGACTTAAATTAAATATTAAAATTTGTCTCCTAAACCTAGAAGAAAATTTACTGCACCATTAGTAATACCAAGTTCTATATACTGTTCATTTTACTACTACAGACATAGTAGTCACCTACTGAAAAGGGATAAATGCAATACAACTTCATAATTTTACCATAGTGTTGAACCTGAATGAAATAGCAATGAAAAGATCATTCTCATTATGCTGGTTCTACACACAGTGCTTTACAACAAAATCTCCACATAGTGGCATACTTCAGGCTAAAGCCCCATGTCGTGGCAAAGCAGCTTTTTATTGCAGAATTTGCTGTGGTTTTTTAGAGCCAAAGTCAAGAGTGGTTACAAAAGGAATGGGAAATATATAGGGAAACACTTATACTTCTACCTTCTGCTCAACCCACTCCTGGCTTTGGCTAAAAGAAATGCAGCATAATCTGCAACAAAAAAAGCTGATTTCCGCAATGTATATTACATACCATGAGTAGCCACCCCTGGCATACATTCAGATTGATTCCTGTTGGTGAGTTGACTAAGAATATGCATGTATGCTCAAAGTGAGCAAACATAGTGTATACAGCAAATAGCAAAAAGGAAATAATGATTGGCACTGCTTCTAACTAGTGACACTTGCAGAGTGGAGGTATTTATCTAAGTTGCTGCAGTCTGCTTAGCTGTACACGTGGGCACACTCTGAACAGATCCTTATATCCAGAAGAAATAGGAAGGGCAGAGGCGGCACTAATCCGCATCCAGACTTTATTGAAGAGAGTAAAACAGGCATCACCGGTATCAGAACAGTGATAGGCCATTTCACGCACACCACGCTTCTACAGGCTGAGTGTATAGTGTACAGTCATATCCCAACAGGCTTTTGACAGACTCAAACAGAGGTTTTTTTTTTTCACAATCGACACTCAAAAAAGCCATTGTTGCTAAAAATTTTTTTAGGTATTATATATGTATGTACTGTACAGCCAGAGCTACAAAGGAATGGTTTAGATCAAAGAATATTCATGTGTTAGAATGGCCCAGTCAAAGTCCAGACCTAAATCCCATTGAGCATCTGTGGCAAGACATGAAAATTGTTGTTCACAGACGCTCTCCATCCAATCTGGCTAAGCTTGAGCTATTTTGCAAAGATATATGGGCAAAAATCTCAGTCTCTAGATGCGCAAAGCTGGTAGAGACATACCCCAAAAGACTTGCAGCTGTATTTGCAGCAAACGGTGGCTCTACAAAATATTGATATAGGGGGATGAATACTTTTGCACGTCACACTTTTCAGATTTTTATTTGATTAAAATTTTGAAAACCATGTATGATTTTCCTTCCACTTCACTATTATGTGCTACTTTGTGTTGGTCTATCACTTAAAAGCTCAATAAAATACATTTAAGTTTGTGGTTGTAAGGTGACAAAATGTGAAAAAGTTCAAGGGGTATGAATACTTTTGTAAGCCACTGTATATTTTATTTCTATGGCATTGAAAAGATTGTCAAATGTTAAAAGGGGTGCAACTAGTAAAAATATTTGCCTAACATGAAAGTATTCAGGATCTTTCTATTAAATACTAAGTGTCCACCTAGGCTTTATTGTAACATAGATTTACTATACCATTTCTAGTTCTCATTATGTGGTTTTCTTGCATATTTCTGAACATGATCTTATTCACTTTATTCTAGTTCTGGATGTTTGTAATCTTATATATAGAGTTTTTACTCAATTAACAATATTAAATATAATCTGTCCATTAGCAAAGTCATATACTGTGTTACTGACACTGTTAGGGCCTAGGGACAGGAACATCTCTCCTTGAGGAGAGCACCAGTGAAGGTGTGTAGAGTTTTGAATTGCCTTTCGCCTTCCACTGTTAGGGCCTGTTCACATCACGTTTTGATCCATCAGTTTAACTGATAAGTTTTGCGGATATAAAAAACTGATGAGAAAAAAACGATAAAAGCGGATAGAAACTGGTGACCACCATTTTACATACAGTCAATGTTTAATAAAACGGATCAGTTTCTATTCGTTCTTTTGTGGGACAAAAAGTGTGGTTTGTCCTACTTTTTCTTCCCACAGTTTCTTCCTTTTTATTTAACGTTGCTGTAAATGGATGGTCATCAGTTTCCATCCTTTTTCATCCGTATTTCATATCAGTTTTTTGTCTCTGCAAAACTGATCAGTTAAACTGATGATCAAAATGTGATGTGAATTGGCCTTGCAAATGTATATTTCACTTTAGCATATTTACATTATGGTAGATTATTCACATTACGCATGTGGTCTCTTGTCAATGTCTCTTTGAACCTAAGGTCCCATGTAGTGAATCACAGCTTAAAAAAAAACAGCAAAAAAAAAATGCTGCGAAAACTAACTTTGTTTTTTTAGCAGATTTTTTCATTAAGTATTTGCTGTGTTTTAAAAAAATGCATGCATTTTTGAAAATACAGCTTTTCTGCAGCTTTTTTTTCCCCGCAATGTGTGGATGAGATTAAACAAAATCTCATCCACTTTGCTAATACTGTACAATGCAGAGTTTCTTTCCAATGCATTTCCGCAGCAGTCAAAAACTCTGTGTTTCCGCACAAACTGCATCATGCCGTGTATTCAATAATCTTTATGCACACAGTACTTACTATTTTTTGATTGCACATACATGTTTGTGTTCTTTCTGAGTATTTTACCATTGAGTTATATTCACACTGTGAGGGGAATTTATTAAGAATAGTAATTCTTTCACCAGTCTTAATTGATTCCCCAACAGGTGCATGACTGACCAGAATTACTACCATAAGAGGTTCCAGCCAGAGGCTGAGATTTGCAACAGTGCCCCAAAAATGTGTGAAGTTGAAGGACATTTTCAGCCACTTCCTGGGTGCATCTGCCTTAAATGTGGGCCTGTGTCTCTTCCTGCGCAGTTGAGATTTTTTTTTACACCATGCTGTATCCAATTTACAATTATTTATTGTCTCACATGTATACATGTGTATGTAATTTTTAGAATAAAGCTGTGGTTGCGATTACAGTAGTGTTAGAAAGCAGTTCAACATCATAAATGAATGTTTTTGGTAGAAGTCATATTTGTACATAACAAGTAACTGTAATTGTAGTAGAGTAGTAGAAAAAGAATTGAGCCAAGAAAACGGACATGCATGTCGCTCATTTTGAGTAACTGAAATATTCATTGAAAGGGGCTGGTCCAAAATAATAGAAGTAAGGCGTTAAATTGTGATGTCAATCATTCTGTGGAATAGCAGCTATCAATTGTAGTCTTAATTTAAGGTAGAACGGTGGGAAAAGTGGCCACAGTGATGATCTACATCATTATAGCATGTGATTACATTATAGCATACTTGTGATGACGTAGATTTACACAACTGAGTTTCACCCATGAAACTTAGTCTGTGTGTTCGCTGGATTAACCGGCCTGAACTTCATTCTGGTAGAGGGATTCCTAGCATCATAGTTATCTATGCTGCTAGGAGTCCCTGCCTCCCAGCGATGTACAGTCCCATACTGTAATTGGTACAGAACAGTATGTCACTGGGAGGCAGGGACTCCTAGCAGCATAGATAACTATACTGCTAGGATTCCCTCTCCCGGTATACTGTTCAGGCTGGTAAATCTGACACACACTGACACACAGCTGAAACTTGGTTGTGTGAATGGGGGGCAACTTGTACATACAGACGTGGACAAAATTGTTGGTACCCCTCGTTTAATGAAAGAAAAACCCACAATGTAGTTTGGCAAATTCCAGTCTGGCTTTTTTATGATTTGTTGACAACTACATGTTGACAAGCCACAAAGCTACTGGGAGAATGTCCTATGGACAGATAAGACAAAAATCGAAATTTTTGTCAAGGCACATCAGCTCTATGGTCACAGACGGAAAAATGAAGCATATCTTGAAAAGAACACTGTCCCTACTGTGAAACATGGAGGAGGCTCTGTTATGTTCTTGGGCTGCTTTGCTGCATCTGGCACAGGGTGTCTTGAATCTGTGCAGGGTACAATGAAATCTCAAGACTATCAAGGGATTCTAGAGAGAAATGTGCTGCCCAGTGTCAGAAAGCTTGGTCTCAGTCGCAGGTCATGGGTCTTGCAACAGGATAATGACCCAAAACACACAGCTAAAAACCACCCAAGAATGGCTAAGAGGAAAAAACTGGACTATTCTGAAGTGGCCTTCTATGAGCCCTGACCTAAATCCTATTGAGCATCTTTGGAAGGAGCTGAAACATGCCATCTAGAAAAGGCACCCTTCAAACCCGAGACAACTGGAGCAGTTTGCTCATGAAGAGTGGGCCAAAATACCTGTTGAGAGGTGCAGAAGTCTCATTGACAGTTACAGGAATCGTTTGATTACAGTGATTGCCTCAAAAGGTTGTGCAACAAAATATTAGGTTAAGGGTACCATCATTTCTGTCCAGGCCTGTTTCATGAGTTTTCTTTTTTAAAGAATGTTGAAGTATGGTTGAAAAGCAATGTCTGACTTTCATTTGTTCATTTTCATAGAATTTTTATATATTATTACTTTGGTCAGATTCAAGTTATTTCTGTGACCATTGTGGGTTTTTCTTTCATTAAACGAGGGGTACCAACAATTTTGTCCACGTGTGTACATCACGCAATTAGACTGTTTTTATTGGTTGCCAATTGCACATGATCCTCACTTTAGGTGGGTGAAGGACAACATACCTACAAAGATTAGAATGCTGGAATAAAGTTTAGTTTTCATCTGTGTGGACAATATGTTACCAGTGCTGGATTAATTCCCTTTTGGTTTTGGATGTTTTCATCACATTTTTATTATTGTTGTTTATTTATATAGCACCATTAATTCTATGGTGCTTTACATTTGCGGATTTACATACGGTACACAAGATGTACAACACAGATAATACTAACAGAGACCAACTGGCACAGTGGGATAGAGGGCCCTGCCCGCAAGGGTTTACAATCTATGAGGTCCTTCCGGTATTCTCTGTGCACTATTTGATCTACACAACCTGTGAGGATTCCTTGTATACAGACTATAGTGTGGTGAGCTGTGTCTCAGTATTTTCATTCTGGCATTTTTTCAAGCATTTCAAAAATGCTAAAAAATGCATGGAGGCTACATAGAGAGCAATGCTGCTCTAGTTGGTGTCCAATACTGTAGGTCTGGAGAGTTGGATAATACCTAGCCCTACATGTTTTTTATGTTTTTAACACATCTACTTTGTTTTGTCCACAATACAGACAGTGGGGAAAATTTATTAAGACTGGCATTTCATATACCAGCTTTAATAAAAGCCCCAACAAGCGCAGGGCACGGTTTATTTATGAAGAGGCTCTGTCTTCATAAATCAGAAGCACTCCCGTATGCCAGGATAGACATCTATGGAAGTTAGGAACTGGTGATTTCCATTATAACTCACGCCTGTCCCACTCCTCCCACATTCGGACAATGTGGCCAGCAAGATGACGAACAGGAGTTGTGGTGCACATTTGGCACAAGACAGGGCCTTGCACTAAATGTGTGCCACAAAATCATCCCTGCCACAAAACCGACATTGACAACTGAGACATTAATAAATTCTCCACAATGTCTGATATAGTGTGACTGGTATCTTTACTTTGTATTAGTTTATGTACTTCTTTCTCACTATCTTCCTGCTTGGGTTCTACTTTAATATTGCCTTCTCTATGCCTATATATTTATAACTATAAATAAGTAGTAGAAAACCCTACACAATAATATGCATCACTAACCAGTATTGTGTTCTTATTCTCACACCATTGTTGCTTTTTGTCTGCACTTTTCCAGAGGGCCATTGATAGCCGCTTCTTGTTTTGTTTTGTGACTCATCCATATTACTGTAGGGCTGTAATGTTTTGTTATTTAGAGTCAATGACATCATGTCTTAGTGGAGTCTTGCTCCAGGATCAGGATGTCTCTCTCAGTATCTGGCAGTAAATATTAGACAGTGATAAACTGAGACCAAAAAGAAAGAGAAATCCTGGTATAATTAATTGATGCGGTTGTGCTTATAAGTTTACCCCAGCAGATGTGCACCATGTTCATAGAAACATGATCAGATTAAGTAAGTCTGTTCATTTTAATGTGTTCTAATGTAACTTTTATACCTCACAGAATATCATTCTCCCCATTTAGAGGGCTGGTCTGCTGCACAACAGACAGTAAGTCAGTACCATCATTGGCCATGCAGCAAACCAATTCACCAGTTCATTTAGTCTCCTCTTCTGGACACAAGTTCTTTTATCAGTTAGCTTCACAGCTGGTGGTGATGCTAGCTTGCATTCTTAGACCCCATTCAGATCATGTTTTTTTTTTTTTTTTTTATATCCATTTAATAGATGCAAAAAACAGGCACAAATGAATGCAAATGATGACCATCTGTTTACATAGAGATCAATGTTAAAAAAAAACAAATCTCTTTCTGTCGGACACACAAAAACACACTATATCACACTTTTGTAACATTTCGAGAAAAAAAAAGACATAGACCGCACATCGCCATATCATACATTAATCCTATGCTTCTCAGCAAAATCTAGAAAAATAAACACAAGGTTTTTAGTAATCACCACCACAGCAACACGCACCCACAGGGAGAGCGACCCAGCAGTCCAGCAATACCCCTGCTGCCAGGCTCTGGGTTACGCCATCCCACAGTCATAGCACCACAGCAATGGCAGACACCGTGCAGCACCGCACCATATTCACTCTACCATGTAGTCTCAGTCAAAGGACTAAACGAGTTGAAGGGCTTTCTTCAACACACACTCTTAAAAACACCTGGACCGAATGGGAAGAATGCATGGACCACATATCCCAGTATTATACATTGATCAACAAAATCTACAAAAATTAATATGAGGTTCTTAATAAACATAGGGACTCACATTACAGAGGTTGCTGTGAAGTGGCTAGTGGGCTTTATGCACCTTGAGCAATTTGTATACTAAAAACCTTGTGTTAATTCTTGTAGATTTTGCTTAGAAGCATAAAATCAATGCATAATACTAGAATGTGTAGTCCATGTATTTTTTTTCTCTGAAATGTTGCATACCATACGTGTCCGCCCCCCAAAAAAAGGACAGCAACGGATCCATTTTTTTTCAACATAGATCTCAGATGGCCATCCATTTACGTCCATTTTTTAATTCCTTTTTTTCATTCATTAACTGGATCTGCTAAACAGATGTAAAAAACATTATCAGAATGTAGCCTTACACTGACTTACACTGACACTAAGTTTCAGCCAATCAGTGACTGACTCCATTCAGAATTTTATTTTTTTTTTTACATCTGTTTATCAGATCCAGATGCAAAATAGAGATTACTGTTTGGATACGGAGATATTTCTATTCATTATTGGATGGACATAAAAATGCAGTATACCATATTTTTGTGTCTGTCCAAAAAAAACAGACACAAAAACAATTTTTTTTTTTTTTTTTAACATTAATCTTGTAAACATTGCCCATTTTTGCATCAGTTAAATATTTGGTACCAGAGCTTAAATTGGTTTAAAGCATAGTGTAGAATATTCTCAGGGCTACTAGGATTCTATCTTGCTAATTTCTAGCTCTCTAAGGTAAACACAGTCGAAGTGTCAAAGTGAAAGTGACATGTATTTCTATGAAAGAACGGATGGTACGCAGTGTATACAAACTCAAGCACAGTGCAAAAATCCTCCCACCCTCCACTCCTATGATTTATCTATCTGTCTGTAATTGATTAAATCTGACTAGATTTTGTTCTACTTCTCCTCCTATTATTCTGTAGTTCTGTTGCAACTGTTTCTATTGTTGTCTAGTAGAAAATGGAGCAATTGCTTTGGATCATGCAGTGATAAATAACACTTCTTTTGTGTTCTTTTTTTTTTTTTTTTTTTAAATTACTTTTCTTCTCCTTGCAAAGAGTATTATATTCTGACTGTGACATCAGCACTGTCAGTCTCACCAACCACTTATTATTGACTGAGAGGCTGTCAGGTGAGGTAAAGAATTTTTTGTACGGCATTTTTTTTTTAGTACAAACTCACCCAGAATTCTGGCAAATTTTAGTCTGCTCCAAATTCAGAGACACTGTTTATTTTACTTATTTTATAGCACTGTTACATATCATGGTGCTGTACATATAAAACACCTAGGGGTTTAAATATATACTATTAATAAGATATAATACCAGTAAGCACAATAAACATGAGCTTACTGAGAGACAGAATTGTGGAAAGTTTAATGGGAAAGATGTCTTGAGGTAACAAATTTCAGAGTATGGGGAATGTCTGATTTTGGATTAAAAGAGTTGTTAGAAAACAGAAGAAGAATGTGATGAATGTAAGGGACAGTACTGGGAGATTATGGTAGAGATGTATGAAGGGGACAGCTTGGGCAGAGATGCATGTCATTGTTATTATCAAAGTGTACTGACTGAGTATAAGGTTCTGTTCACATCTGAGTTGGATGCTCTTTTAGGAGCACATTCCAACAACAATATTAAATATTGTGATTTTTTTTTTTTAAATGACAGACACTGCAGCAAAAACTTGATGGAGCCCAGCATCCTCAGTGGGGTCTGTCAAGTGCATTAGTGTCCATCATGTATAGGGTTCAGCACTTCTGTCAATTTCGTTCTTCTGATCATATGAGAAAGCAAAGCAAAGGACTTTACCAATGTGCATGTAAAAAGAGCCTATGAAGAGACAATAGAGAAATAAAGAATAAAGTGAAGTAACCACAAAGCACTCACTATTTATTGCTCACTATTATGGATTTATTATTGACACTGTATAAAAGTATGACCATTTATCATATACATTTTTCTAGAAATTATACATTTATATATATTTCACACTATTACTTATTTACACTTTATTATGTCACTAATGTACATGATATACAGTGTATATACTGTATACAGCACTTGGTATCCATATCACATTGTTTCTAAACTGCCCTGTGACAAGGCTAAAATTCTGCATTGACACAAATTAATAATCACTTCCTTTCTTTCTTTCTTTCTTTCTTTCTTTCTTTCTTTCTTTCTTTCTTTCTTTCTTTCTTTCTCTCTCTCATTAACATGATTTAGTTTGTTTAACAGATATTAGTTTTGTGTTAGTCATAATAGAAATAAAGGAATCCATCATTAACACAAAAACACAATTTTCCAAATGTACTTAATAGAAGAAAAGGAAGGTCCGTCAGCCAATATAAGCAAGTCTTTTGGAGAGCTACATGAACAGCCACATTAACGAAAGCTCCTGTAGTGCTTCCTAAAGAATTCTACCGCCTGCCATGTACGCTTGGTATGTGTGTGGTCAGGCCTCTCCCAGAATATTTGATTGAAACATAAGCAAGAACTGTGCAGTAGCCAACAGGCGTTTTATCACTGAACAGAGTCAGGCATGAGAAGTGATAAGAATTGATTTAAAATTGGAAAAGTTTGACCAGAAATATATTTTTTTATGTGTCCCCTCTTCCTATTATCACTGTCTAGTCCTGTCACAAAGGGCCAGAAGTAATGCCTCATCTCAGTATAGAGATAGAGGTTGTTATAGTGGCAGGTTATACCATACTGCAGTTTGTAATACTTACAGTATGTACCAAATCTCTTTAACTACTTGGACTGACTATATACAGTATATGCATTTGGCAATAGAGTTTGTTATAGTCTCCAAATGTGTATATATTTCTTTTCTGCACTTGTTTGTGCCTGTAGCTCTACTGCTCTGTGCAATGTATACAGTTTCATTAGAGAGGTTTATTTCCCAGTAATTCCCTAACTTTGGGCTGAACAACTAGTCATACAGTTATTTAGCTTGGACATACAGTATAATTAATACATGTTTACGCTGCCCACATCTATAGCAGCAGCAAAATTCAGCCTTAAGTGAGCATGCTGTGAATGCTAGCTAGTCCACATAAGAATTTAGGATTTTGTTTTATTCTGCATAAAATACTACATAAGATTTGTGGAACACAAGGCTCTGGTGTTTTCTGGGACTTATTGATTGAGGACCTATCCTTATGGTAGGTCCTCCTAGCAGTTTTGTTCAGACTAAAGAGGTCCGAACTGAAACTGCTATTATACTTTGGGGTTTCTCATGATGCTAATGATGGCGGCATAACCCATGTGATGTTATGCTGGTATTATTTTGTGTCATAACACTGACGTGACCGCTGATCCCCAATCATAGGCCTCAGCGGTCTCTGATGTCATTCATGACATCTCTAAGACCAGAAGAGGCTGGAAGACGAGCGGAGCCCAGGAAAGGTAAGTAACACTGTTTATTATGTTTTATCTCCTCCACCGCGCCTCAGCATAATATACTCTAGGGCAGAGGTACGCAACCTTTTTTGTTCGGCGTGCCGATTTTGATAAAAAAAAAAAAATCAAAGTTGAGGTACTCGGAGTGCCGGTCAATAATTGTAAGTCTGACGACCCCTGCACACGGTATTATGTCCCATAACAGCCCCTGCATAGGATATTATGTCCCATAACGGCCCCTGCACACGGTATTATGTCCCATAACGGCCCCTGCACACGGTATTATGTCCCATATCGGCTCCTGTACACGGTATTATGTCCCATAACGGCCCTTGCACATGGTATTATGTCCCATAGCGGCCCCTGCACATGATATTATGTCCCATAGTGGCCCCTGCATACAGTATAATATTCTAACTTTTATAATATTCCAATTGTCGTCACTCACTAGCTATAATTATATTGTGGGGTCTCTTCAGCCGCCAGAGTATAATAAGCGAAGGGCCAAGAGAGATGACAAACATAAAAAACAATGTTATCTCACCTTTCCCTGCACTCCGCAGCAGCTCTGTTCTCTTCGGGTGCTTCTACCTGTAGTCAGCGACCGCTCATTGAGTTGCAGGGGTCACGTCGCGTCATTATGCGTAATGACGTTGGACATGACACCTGAGGCCCTGTCAGCGGTCTCTTACGTCAGGCAGAAGCGCCCGAAGAACACAGAGTGGCTGTGGAACGCAGGGAAAGGTGAGTTAACATTGTTTTTTTATGTTTGATCATCTCCTTGGGGGCTCGGCTTATTATACTCGGGGGTCACATACATCAAAAGTCCCTCTCCAGCAACTGCTGAGACTGCTGATTGGCCTCAGCAATCACGTGGGATGCATGCGTTCTGAGGACCGAAGCATGGTGCACCACCAGCAGCAGACACCAGAGCACCAGGGAATATGTTATGCTTTTGTTATGATATACCTCCTCCAGGCCCCTCGGTTTTTGACCAAATCCTGAGAGCCTCTAATGACCTCACTACTCAAGCCGATCTATATACAAAAAAAGGTGACAGCCGGCCCAGTGCAGGTTAAGGTGGGGAAGATATACATTATAACCCTCCCCTGCTGTCTGCTTTAAAACTATGATGGGGCAACCCCTTTAAATTAATAGTGCCCCCTAATAATAATAACATTCCTTTACGCCTCCTTAAATCACTAATGCCCTCAATGAATAATACCCCCTGTGTCACCCCTAATTAATAATATTCCTGTATGCCCTCTTAAATCAATAATGCCTGCCTTAATTTAGCGCAGCCCAATACCCCAGAGTTTAATACCTCCTTACATAAATGCTGCCTCCTAATGTGCTTCTTATTGGAGGGAGAAGGTTGAACTATGCATTCTATATAACCATTTGCTGGCTTATTGATGAACTTCTCCTGATCCATCTGTGTACTTATTGCCACAATATTACTTCCTATGTATGTCAGATTTATACCTGTGTTGATACAGCACCCCATGGCCTCTCTGTATTTAATATGACACTAGACTATACTATGTTCCTATTCTTACCATCATATGTCCTCCTATTGACAACAGAATTAGGCTAGTTTCTATACAGCTACCCCTTGCCATTATATAATTAATATGCACAGTATTATGTCCTTATTATTGCTATGATATGTCCTCTTATTGATGTCAGAATTATGCTTGTACCTATACAGTTCCCGATGGCCATTATGCATATAATATGACATTATATTATAGTATAGCATACTATATACTTATATATCAACCCTGATGTCATTTTATCTCTATCCATGTTGTCATTATTACATATACAGTGGGGAAAAAAAGTATTTAGTCAGCCACCAATTGTGCAAGTTCTCCCACTTATAAAGATGAGAGAGGCCTGTAATTGACATCATAGGTAGACCTCAACTATGAGAGACAAAATGAGAAAATAAATCCAGAAAATCACATTGTCTGATTTTTTAAGAATTTATTTGCAAATTATGGTGGAAAATAAGTATTTGGTCACCTACAAACAAGCAAGATTTCTGGCTCTCACAGACCTGTAACTTCTTCTTTAAGAGGCTCCTCTGTCCTCCACTCATTACCTGTAGTAATGGCACCTGTTTGACATTGTTATCAGTATAAAAGACACCTGTCCACAACCTCAAACAGTCACACTCCAAACTCCACTATGGTGAAGACCAAAGAGCTGTGGAAGGACACCAGAAACAAAATTGTAGACCTGCACCAGGCTGGGAAGACTGAATCTGCAATAGGCAAGCAGCTTGGTGTGAAGAAATCAACTGTGGGAGCAATAATTAGAAAATGGAAGACATACAAGACCACTGATAATTTCCCTCGATCAGGGGCTCCACGCAAGATCTCACTCCGTGGGGTCAAAATGATCACAAGAATGGTGAGCAAAAATCCCAGAACCACATGGGGGGACCTAGTGAATGACCTGCAGAAAGCTGGGACTAACGTAACAAAGGCTACGTCAGTAACACACTACGCCGCCAGGGACTCAGATCCTGCAGTGCCAGACGTGTCCCCCTGCTTAAGCCAGTACATATCCGGGCCCGTCTGAAGTTTGCTAGAGAGCATTTGGATGTTCCAGAAGAGTATTGGTAGAATGTCATATGGTCAGATGAAACCAAAGTAGAACTGTTTGGTAGAAACACAACTCGTCGTGTTTGGAGAAGAGTGAATGTTGAGTTGCATCCAAAGAACACCATACCTACTGTGAAGCATGGGGTTGGCAACATCATGCTTTGGGGCTGTTTCTCTCCAAAGGGACCAGGACGACTGATCCGTGTACATGAAAGAATGAATGGGGCCATGTATCATGAGATTTTGAATGCAAACCTCCGTCCATCAGCAAGGGCATTGAAGATGAAACGTGGCTGGGTCTTTCAGCATGACAATGATCCCAAGAACACCGCCAGGGCAATGAAGGAGTGGCTTCATAAGAAGCATTTCAAGGTCCTGGAGTGGCCTAGCCAGTCTCCAAATCTCAACCCCATAGGAAACCTTTGGAGGGAGTTGAAAGTCCGTGTTGCCCAGCGACAGCCCCAAAACATCACTGCTCTAGAGGAGATCTGCATGGAGGAATGGGCCAACATACCAGTAACAGTGTGTGCCAACCTTGTGAAGACATCATGCTTTGGGGCTGTTTCTCTGCAAAGGGACCAGGACGACGTGTTGCCCAGTGACAGCCCCAAAACATCACTGCTGTAGAGGAGATCTGCATGGAGGAATGGTCCTACATACCAGCAACAGTGTGTGCCAACCTTGTGAAGACTTACAGAAAACGTTTGACCTCTGTCATTGCCAACAAAGGATATATAACAAAATATTGAGAAGAATTTTTGTTATTGACCAAATACTTATTTTCCACCATAATTTGCAAATAAATTCTTTAAAAATCAGACAATGTGATTTTCTAGATATGTTTTCTCATTTTGTGTCTCATAGTTGAGGTCTACCTATGATGTCACTTACAGGCCTCGCTCATCTTTTTAAGTGGGAGAACTTGCACAATTGGTGGCTGACTAAATACTTTTTTTCCCCACTGTACATCTCATTTGTAAAATCTGTAATATGATTTGTAAAAACTTTGTATCAAATTTTGCATATATTTTTTGTTTATATCCTCAGCGACTTTGTGAAAGACCACTATTGGCCGAAACGTCAATATGAGAAGTTGCCTTTTCACTATTCTCTCACATTTGATGAACTGTATATTTTTGCAATAAATATCACTCTGAAGCTTTGAATATACTCCTGAGTGCTGTGGTGTTGCACTATGTAGCGACGTCATCGCACCCGCCTGCATCGTGATGCTGATGTCTTAGTTGCTGCCAGGGAACCTACAGGCTACAAACTAGTGGCGTAACTAGGAATGGCTGGGCCGCAATGCGAACATTTGACATGGGCCCCCACCCCCCCTGAACCGCCGCCAACCCCCCCCCCCCTGCACAAATCGCCGCCTCAAACCCCCCCCGCATAAACCGCATTCATGCACACACTATTATGCGCCATAGTGGCCACTGCACACAGTATTATGCCCCATAGTGGCCCCTGCACACAGTATTATTCCGCATAGTGCCCCCTGCACACAATATTATGCCCCATAGCGGCCCCTGCACAGAGTATTATGCCCCATAGCAGCCCCTGCACACGGTATTAATAATAATAATAATAATAATAATAATAATAATAATAATAATAGTCCTTTAATAGTCCCACAATGGGGAAATTCAGTGTGTTACAGCAGCAAAGATAAGATAAGCAGATTCAAATACAAATACAACATGTACAGGAATGTTCCAAGGTAAGAGGCATTACATTGAAAGTAGACAGACAGATAGGACATAGCAGAGGAGGAGGGGGGGGGGATTTAACAGGCAGAAAGATATTTCAGTTCTCTGTGTGAATTGATCTCCGCTTAGGTCAGTGTAGGTTGTACAGCCTAACCGCGGTGGGGAGGAAAGACTTCAGATAGCGCTCCTTCTCACACTTAGGGTGGAGCAGTCACTGACAGTACTGCCCAGCGTGATCACAGTCTCATGCATGGGATGGGACTTCTTCTTCTGCATGGAGCTCACCACGGACAGTATCTTTTTGTCACCCACCACCTACACTGGGTCCAGTGGGCTCCCCAGGGCAGAGCTGGCCCTTCTAATCAGCTTGTCAAGTTTATTTCTGTCCCTGGTTGATATACTGCTCCCCCAGCAGGCCACTCCAAAGAAGATGGCTGATGCCACTACCGAGTTGAAGAAAGTCCTGGATTCCAAAGGCTCTCAGCTTCCTAAGCAGGTAGAGCCTGCTGTGGCCCTTCCTGTACAGGACCTCCATATGATCTGCCCAGTCCAGCTTATTATTAAGGAGCAAACCCATAGTGGCCCCTGCGAACTGTATTATGCCCCATAGTGACCCCTGCACACAGTATTATGCCCCATAGTGGCCCCTGCACACAGAATTATGCCACATAGTGGCCCCTGCACACAGTATTATGCTCCATAGTGGCCCCTGCCCACAGTAGTATGCCAATAGTGGCCCCTACACACAGTAGTATTCCCCACAGTGGTCCCTGCACACAGTATTATGCCCCATAGTGGACCACGCATGAACTATTATTATATTCTGGGGTCTTTTCAGACCCCAGAGTATAATGATCGGAGACCCAGGGGAGAATACAAACATAAAAAACAATGCTACTTACCTCTTCCTGGCTCCGGTGCACTCCCGTGCGCTACTTCGGCCATCTGTTGGACCAGATGTCGCGTGAGTGAGGCCGACGTCGCGACGCATAATGACGTTGGCTGACATCTGGGACGTCACCAAACAGGCCCGAAGCCTGTGGAGCGTAGGAGAGGTGAGTTACAGTGTTTTTTATGTTCCCTCACCTCCCCTGGGCCTTCGATTGTTATACTCCGGGGTCTCAAAAGACCCCGGAGTATAATAATAACAGTGTTTGTGGGGTTCGCAGTAGCAGCTGCCACAGGGCTCTGGGTCCCGGGCCCCATAATGTTCCGGGCCCTGTGGCAGCCGCTACCGCTGCTACCCCGATATTTACGCCACTGCCTGTGCCCTTTAGGTTATAAAATGGGACCATGTTTTTCAACTGCAGTGGTGTCCTGTATTTCAACTGCAGCTGTGTTCTGTAGACACCAATATGATATAGTTGAAATTTATGTGTTCATTTGCGGTTCAAATCCCCCTCCCGAGCTACACATAATATAAGAAGTGGTACTGTCCATTGTCCATATATACACAGGATAAGAGAAGTGGTACTGTGTAGTGCACATATACACACAATAGGATAAGTGGAACTGCTCCGTACCCATGTATAGAACATATGATCAGTACCAAGCAATGCCTAAGGTATATCCACATATTAAGAGCAGATTTCCATACATTACACATACACTAACCTTACATATTGCTGTTGCTGTCATCTCTTTCATGGTGGATTCATGCAGAGTTTTGAGGATCTTAATAGACATCATGTGACTTCACTGAGAAGGTTCTTGAATGGCTTTTGCATACATCTATGTCTAGGGACCAGAATAGATAAATCCTAGTACAGCAATCCAGCCATGACTACAAAGTTAGTGAGCAGTTTATTTGGCCTTAGGCTCTGAGGGGCCACCTTAACCAGCCACATTATAATAAGACATTGGTGGGACATAGTCCTGCTTTTAGTATCTTTTGGGTTTCTGTGTTCAAGGAATAATAAAAAAAAAAACTCTCCACACAGGTTCCCAAAGTACAGAATATCCAGTTTTTGGTGCATTTTAAGTCAAAGCCATGGTTAGAACCTAAAGAAACCCTCTTGATTTGTCTAAAAATGACCAATTAAAGTGTAAAGTATAAGAGACTAGAAATAAGCCACAACAGCATGGACCTGAAGTTGGGGTTGCTTCATGAAGGAAAACCTTGTCCATAGTCCTGTTAAGGTATATGGACAGTATAACGGGGGAAGGTACCCTGCTCTGTATTACAAGGGCTGTCATTTGTGGGAATGACTGACATGTAATTTTACATTTCCCCTCTCTGGATGGTGAAAGCTTTGTCTGGCAAAAACTGATATTTGCTAGGGCTGCCAGGAGTGATACCTAGGTTAATCAGCTCTTCACCCACGAAGCCACATTCTAAAAAACTGTACCGATAAGACTCAGCGTATATGGCAAGTAAATTTCCCAGTCTATACAGTTACATGCCCGTAGACTTTATAAGCCAGTGTTTTTAAATGGAGAGTCATTGCAGATGTATGCAACTGTATAAAAACATCTGGGACTTACATTTGGTGGACCATTTCTAATGGGAATAAATTCTAGACAGCAATGATTCATGGCCCATTGAACAGATTTCCATCTGAACATTTTTGGTCTTTTTCTATAGTTTAGATTGGCCAAATTATTGGTGCACCTATTGTCAAAATAAACATTACCCCAACCTACTAGTAACCCAAGGGCATCATGGTTGTCTTATAGTTCTGGAATCCTGGGTTTTAATCTGACCTAAGGCAGTATCTACATGGAGTTTTTATGTTCTTCCCAAGCGTGTATGTTTTTTCTCCCATACAATGGCATACTCAAAGTTTTATTAGTTTCCTATAAAATGTCACCTAGCGTATGTATATGTGTAAAAGAGGGAAATTATATTGGCAACTCCATTGGGAACTGATGTGAATGGTGAATATCTTTATACAGTGGTGTAGAATATGCAAAGCAGAGAGAGAAAACAAGGCAATACTGGCTCCATAATATTGCTTTATTGATACCGTTCAGGGATAGCCAGCAAACAAAGTCTCTGAGAACTGAACTGTCTACTTGGTCATCTATTATACATATATCATGCAAATCTTATAGTGCTATATAATGGGTAAACATCATTTGATTACACATAAAAAGTTAAAAGATAGTTATTACAATTATGAAAAGCCTGGTTTGTACAGAAAAGCCATATTATCTATTCAATTTATCACAGTAATGTCCAAATATTAAATATGGCTTTTATATTTTCTTTCAAAAAGTAAGACATAATACACAGCATTATATTTATTCAAGCCAGATACCTTCAATCAGCTTGTAATTCAGGCATTTTTCCAGAAGAGGGCATTGATTACTAAGGCACAACATTAGTTACATTGTATTCTCAATTAGACCATGCTAGAGTTTGGTTACACATAGTAAAAATGTATCACTAGTATTTAGCTGCTACTTGTACAATAGATAATAAACAGGATCATACTACATATCTTTACTGTACTCCAAATTATATTAACACATATGGACACAGTTCACATAGCACTGCATTGTCAGCCATTTTTGGTAACATTCCCGGCATACAGCCTGAGGCAATTTGTGGCTTTCCAGCTGTTTTTGAATGACAACTCTAAGCATGCGTTGCCACCTGGCATTCTGGGAATTGTAGTTTAACAACAGCTGCAGAGGCACATGTCAACCACCCCTACTGTAGAAGAATTATAGATATAAGGCTTTTTGTGAAACCAAACAATTATTTACAATCTTATAGTCACCTATGTACAAATTACACTTAGTTTGTTGCTTTTACTCTACTGAAACTTGTTGTATTTTATCTAAAGTGCTTGCTTTCAGGATTGAGCAACACAATGCATACGATATACTGCACTTGGCTGTGATCACGATGAACACCGAATACAATGCATGGTGTTATTATATGACAGGCAACATCTTAGTTTAATATATAACTGCCTTTGATAATTTGCTAGGTGAGGAAAGAGGCGCATTGCTTAATTTGTCTGTAACCCAATATGCCTTAAAATTGAGCTAGTTATGTCAATGGCAGGAACAGATGTTTGATACTATTAAGCATCATCTAGGGATTAAATCATGTTTTAACATGCAAGTATGTTTATTAGATTTATGTGCTTTTATCTTTTGTGTGCTCTGCTTCCAAATTAAGAACAGAACATTCTTTTATTGAAATGGATTTCTTTATATGGATTAAATAGAATATAAAGAGTAAGATTGGTGATTTTTGAGGCGCAGAGATTTAAGGCAAGTTTGCTGGATCTTTTGTACATATATCCAATCTTTGCCTTTTTTTTTCTTCTTGACAATAAAGTCTGCTTTCACCCAAATCAGCAAGTCTAACAATTGCTTTGTAGTCCATTGCACCGAAAATACTTCTTTTGGTAGCAAACAGAAAGCTTTTTGATTCATCCTAATGCCACAAATATGAACATTTAAGGCACTGCCGGCATCCAGTGGTGCCAAAAGAATCAGTTGCGGTTCCTGGCCCTCAGCGTTGTCAAGTATTTCAGTTAGATTCCATACAATACATAGTCAGAATGTTTGTTTCATGTTTTTTTTTTTACTTGAGATGATAATTCTGCTGAAGACTAAACACATCTGCTGTAGTGGAGATAGAAACTCCATATTATGAAGAAAGGGCCTGGCGGTGAGTCCAATCCAGTCTTCACTTTTAGCGTAGAGAGCGGACAGATGTCTCTGTCTGATAAGTCCAGGATTGTCAGAGCTATGTGTGAACTTTGTTGCAGGACAAGTCATTCCTTATAATTTCATTTACTGCAAAAATAAAAGAAGGAAAAAAATGAAATCTACCTGGTAAAATAATGAAATATTTACATCTACAGTGTTATGGTATATACTTATATGAACAGTACTCAGCTACTGGCAGAGTAGGAACCTCTGTAACCAGTAAGAACTACATGTTCCTAAGGATACTATAAGTATACATTCTTGTAAAGCTGATAAATTGACATAATAATGTACACTTAACCACAACCATAGATAAAATGGATTCTGCATCATAATAGACAATAACAGTAACATACAAAGAATGTTCATGTTATAATAAATCAGAGAAATAACATTTAAACCAAGATACAATCTTTGTGAGGTGAAATGTCATGCTGTTGAACAATAGACACAGCGATGATCTTTGATTAAAGTGGGACTTGGTCAGAAAGGAGAGAATGACCATGGTTAAAATGAACTAGACATGAAGAGACATTAAAAGAAAATTATTCTTTTGGCCATAAAACAAGCATCTATAGTAGTCAAATATAATACTGCAGTTATAAGGATACAAAACCTGTGGACTTCGATAAAATGATGTCTATAAGCCAAAACTGCTTTGTTTTCTTTTTTTTATTTAAACCTGTGCTATGGCTACAAAAGGAATGGGAAATATATAGGAAGTACTTATACTTATACCTTCTGCTCAATCCACTTCTAATTTTGGATCAAAAAACTGCAGCAAAGTCTACAACAAAAAAAACTGCAATTCCGCAACGTGCGTCCTCAGCCTAAAACTTCTTGCTGCATTTTTAGCGCATGGAAACGCAATTTAGGTCATGTCCTTTTCATGTGCAGCCATGACCTTTCCTGTGAGGCCATGCCCCGTTTCGGTCAAGTTAGAAAAGTGCCTAAGACACTTGATAAATGTGACAAACAGCATGCTAAACAGTTTTTTTGGTGCAAATTATTTCAGAATTCTGGCACATTTTGCTTAATAAATCTCCCTCATAATTTGAAAACACTCAAAAGGATGCCAGGAGAAAATTTCTAGGTGTACTATGACTATGGAGCATTTCTCCAGTCCATTAAACCATGGTAACCCATGTCACTGCTTAAGATCGGGAAAATCCTATCTGGGTGTCCATAGGACCTAGGGTTATACATGGCAGCCAATAGTGAATATGATCAGGATTTTGAAAACATATACACCGTCCTGCTTCAGGCAACCACATGGAGACATCCTTGCTTCATGTGAAAAATTGTTTGCTGTGGCTTGCACAGGCAAAACCCAAAAAGTCCCAGACATTTAGAAAAAAAAAAGTTTTATGTAAATGAGCTGTGTTGTTGTTTTATATTGTTTAATCTCATTTTAGCAGTTTTCTTAAACTGACACTTTCAAACATGACCCCTGGTATGTTTTCCTACTAGGAAACTGCTAAAAATTTCCAAACAATATAGCAACGAGGCCTGGGATCTGAGCACAGCTGGGAGCAGCCTGACTTCCGAGTACAGACATCAGCCCTCAGCTGCTACGTCTCATCTCCTCTCTATTTTCCACTGTTATTCCTTTAACTATGTGTTATAAAAAGTAGCATGACAATAAAGTAGAAGCAATATTTCTACAAAAACATGATCTTCAGATGGACAGATAACACTTTGTTAGTTGGTGCTTCTTGTGTCATTGTCGTCTTGTCCTGTATACTGTCAGGCTATACAGTTCCCACACTCATCATTTCATGTCAATTTATCAGCCTGTGTTTTTTGGCAGACGGACAGGAAATGACTGAACCTGGCAAAGGCCATCTAAAGCAAGCTGTACAACATCCCTCCTGTTTCCATCGCTCCCCAGTCCACCCACTCAATACCACCTCTGCCACCACAAGCACCTGATTACCACAGAGATATGCTAAATGTCAAAAGATACAAACACCCCAATCTTTCTCCTCGGACACAAATAAAGGCCTGTTAATAAGAAGCGAAAGGGTCTTTTCATCAGAACAATAATCTAGCTCAATGATATATGAATGCTAGGATGTGGCATCATAAGCTTCCTGATAAGTTGTATGAGCAATAATGATCAATTCGTGTCCTGAAGTATAAAACCTTTAATACCTGCAACAGGTAGCCTCAGCAAGAAAGGCCTATTTCTAAACCGTACTACAAAGCAGGCTATGATGTCTACTGAATATTAAAGGGAGGCGATCACATGATGTTTCAGAGTCAAGATTCCCAGAAGTGCAGAGAGTTTTTATTCTACAGCTGATGTATTTTTATGCTGCCTGTTGTGCAGCTATACACTGTTCTGTACATACATTTAGCTCCCTAAAATAAACTTATGAACAGAGAAACATCTGCTTAAATCAGAAAGAGGAAGAAATAACAGACTAAAGACTCTCAGTATGGGTTTCCCCAGCACAACCCACCAGAACACCTGAAAGCTGCCTCAAAGGGAATACCCTGGTGGGCGTCAGTGGAACAGCTATCCATATGTTTGTGACAAGTACAGCTGCACTAGACAAGACCAACATTTTATACTGCGCCCCACTGCCTGCTCATGAATAGGTTCTGAAACATTTTAGGTAACAGACCTTGTTTTAGGAGAGCTGAACATCATCATCCACAACAGATGAATCCGCAGGAACATTTTATGTGCAGCTGATTGTATCTATACCATGAAGATGCACGAAGATTGCATTTTGCATTGGCTATTTTATATGTATGGTTTTGATGCATCATAATGTCAGGGCAAGCCTAATGCCAACCACAAGGGGTAATCAGGATCTTGTGTAGCCAGTCAATGATGTCACAACGGAGGAATAACGGAACCTACCAGCAAGTGTGGTATCCAGAAAAATTACCATTTAGGGGTGGGTCAAGCCCTTTATTTATAAGCTTATAACAGGGTGTAACATCTCAAAGTACCACTCAATTGGTTAACACACTCTCAGAGTCCCATTCTAATTGGTTACATTTTAATACCCACTTTACATAATTCATAATGGCCTATTGGCTAATTGTCACTATGAGCACAGCTTATCTTATTCTAACATACAGCTTCCAACTTCATATTGGCAAGCGTCCACTCTCATATCATAGTAGTTCATGCAAAGTCATGATCTTCTTCAGTTGCCATCTTCAAATTACTTATTGTGCACTTTAGAAATTAAAAATATTACACAATATTCAGGAACTGAGTTCATAATTAAAGGGGTTGTCCGGGATAAACTAAAAATTTAACACTAAGCTAAACCCCTCCCCCCGCCTAACTTCTAATTTACTCCCTTTAAAAAAAAAAAGTATAATTACACATATCCCTTGGGCGGTCATGTGACCACCCCTGACACATTTTCTGATTTCCCGGTGACGTTCCTTTTCCCCGTTTTCAGAAACGGAATGTCATCAATACTCCTCTTCAATCACTTCCCTAAGGGGAGCTAGAACCGGTGTCAGCGCCTGCGCAATAGAACGCTGGCAGAAGTGAATGGAAGCAGCGGGCCTCCCACGCATGCTCAATAGAACTGCTCTATTGCGCAGGCACGGGCAGAAGAGGAGACAGTGGCAAATAAGAAAGTGATCTCCAGGATAAGAAGACAGGTAAGTTTGATGGGGTGGGGGAGGGGGTTGGGGGATCTGAATGAACAGCAATGCATCATGGTAGTTATAGGCTAAGACAGCAGGAAGCTACCCATGTAAACAAATGTAGAGGATGCCAGGAGCTCCCAGAGAAACCCAGAAATCACTCAAAAAACTGCTAAAGGTATTTGGGTGCACCTATTAAACCATTAATAGCACTAACAGACCTTTTTCTAAAAAAAGATTTTTTTTGCCTGGAAAACCCGTTTAAAGGGATTTCCTTCACAATATATAGTATCTTACAAGTATTTACCTTAAGTAAAGTAAAATTTAAGACATGCTAGTTTAATTTTCTGTTTATACTTTCTGTCTTTTAATTTGTATAGTACCTCCAGTTAAAAACAGATTGTGAAGCCTTTTCAGTCAATTTCAGCCATTTGTGCTGAAGCCCTTTCTTTCTTCTTTATTCACTAACAAGAAGCTGAGGCGCAGCACAGTACTGGTCAATCTTTCTATAAACCTGTGATCTCACATTACTCTTGACCCCTCCTTCGTCACTTTCACAAAACGGTGAGAGTGACTGCCTGGTTGCATTAGTACTGTGATGCTGCTGTAATCACAGGACTTTATTAATTAGTCATAGCCCTTCTTCAGGCACCACACATCTTGTAGTTCCTAGTTTGGTTAAGATAATAAAGTTAGCTTTTGCTCTATCTGTCTATCTATCTATCTATCTATCTATCTACAGTTGTGCTAAAAAGTTTACATACGCCGGCAGATTTTTTGTTTTTTTGGCCTTTTTTTCAGAGAATATGAATGATAACACAAAAACTTTTTCTCCACTCATGGTTAGTGGTTGGTTGAAGCCATTTATTGTCAAACTTCTGTGTTTTCTCTTTTTAAATCAGAATGACAACAAAAAACATCAAAATGACCCTGTTCAAAAGTTCACATACCCCAGTTCTTAATACCGTATATTGCCCCCTCTAACATCAATGACAGTTTGAAGTCTTTTGTGGTAGTTGTGCATGAGGCTCTTTATTTTCTCAGATGGTAAAACTTCCCATTCTTCTTGGCAAAAAGTCTCCAGTTCCTGTAAATTCCTGGGCTGTCTTGCATGTACTGCGCGCTTGAGATCTCCCCAGAGTGGAGCAATAATATTGAGGTCAGGAGTCTGAGATGGCCACTCCAGAACCTTCATTTCTTCTGCTGTAGCCAATGACAGGACGACTTGGCCTTGTGTTTTGGATCGTTGTCATGTTGGAACGTCCAAGAAACGTCCCATGCGCAGCTTCCTGGCTGATGAGTGCAAATTTGCCTCCAGTATTTGCTGATAACGTTCTGCATTCATCTTTCCTTCAACTTTGACCAAGTTTCCTGTGCCTTTAAAGCTCACACATCCACACATCAATAGGGATCCATCTCCGTGCTTTACAGTAGGAATGGTGCTCCTTTCATCATAGGCCTTGTTGACACCTCTCCAAATGTAACGTTTATGGTTGAGGCCAAAAAGTTCAATTTTTGTCTCATCACTCCAAATTACCTTGTTCCAGAAGTTTTGAGGCTTGTCTCTGTGATGTTTGGCGTATTGAAGGTGAGATTCTTTGTGGCATTTGCGCAGTAATGGCTTTCTTCTGGCAACTCAACCATGCAGCCCATTTTTCTTCAAGTGCCTCCTTATTGTACATCTTGAAACAGCCACACCGATAGTTTTCAGAGAATCCTGTATTTCAGCTGATGTTATGTGTGGGTTTTTCTTTGCACCCTGAACAATTTTCCGGGCAGTTGTGGCCGAAATTTTGGTTGGCCTACCTGGCTGTGTTTTGGTTTCTGAGCATGTTATCAGGCCAAAATCACCAGGGTATGTGAACTTTTGAACAGGGTCATTTTGATGTTTTTGGTTGTCATTATGATTTAAATTGCTTCAACCAACCACTAACCATGAGTGGAGAAAATTTTTTTGTGTTATCATTCATATTCTCTGAAAAAAGGCCAAAAAAACAAAAAATCTGCCGGGGTATGTAAACTTTTTAGCACAACTGTATCTATCTATCTATTCCTACTTTGCCTCGTACTGAAGGAAGTTCAATAGGCACAGCCTAAAAATAAAGTAATCATAGGACTTTACTAGTTAAGTCATCACCTTCTTTAGGCACACAGACAACTTGTAATTCCTACTTTGGCTAAGATAATAAAGTTATCTTAGCTCACTCTACCATCTATCAATCTATCTATCTCTCTCTTTCTCTCTCTCTCTCTCTCTCTTCCTGCTTTGCCTCAGATTGACTGGAGTTCAATAGGCGGCCTAAAAGTAAAAGAAGCTACTACACAGCATAGAGCACTACAGTTTTAACTCTAGATTAGAAGTGTTAATTTACACAAACTGTGTTGCATATCCTTAGAGCAGTGATTCCCAACAGGGGTGCCATGGAAACCTTCCCAGGGACCACAACATTCTGCTTGGGAAGATGACTGCATGCCTTCATGCAACATTATCTGCATCCTTAGGATGTTTTTTCACTATTGGACAAAGTTATTTGGTAGGAGTTCCCCAAGGAATTTTTTTTTTCAGGAGTCTGAAAAGGTTGAGAAACACTGCCTGTGAGGTTTTCATGAGGATCAATGAAGGCTGTTTGTTACACCGACACGTGAAAGGGTTCCCTGTATAGACCTGAGGGCTGCTGCACAATAGGAAGGGCATTATTTTTAACGAAAAAATATACATAATAAGATTTTTTTTTTCCTTTCTGTGAGTAAGAGGGCTAGATATAAAAGCCAGGAAAACCCCTTTAAACATCAGCAATCTACTCTGTTCCACACGATTTCTATAATTTTGTGTTGAATACTTTTATCATGTTGTGCAGTTTTGACAATAAAAAAAAAGTTTCTTTGCTTACGTTAAATTCTCAGTAGCATAAATGGGGTATATACATAATACTTTCCCATAAAGTCGATTTAGAAAATCAATTTTTATAATAGTTAATAAGAGGGACCATTTGCTCATGACCATCTTTTATTAGTCAGAGTGGAGAGTAGCTACAAAGAGCATCTCTCGCTCACATCTATACATTATTTCAATGAGAACTCTTTAGTGCTTTAATTTCTATGTGGTGGTTCTAAAAGTAATAGATCTCTCACTGTTATGCTCCATCACAGAGAGCAGAGCGCTGCGGGTCCCATCAGATCACCTTGTGATCAGCTGATTTTTTTGGGGGACCCTTATAACTAAAAGAAAACTCTCCAAAGCAGACATCCCCTATGACACGGAATTAGTAGGAAATAGTAGGGGGATGTAAGTATGGGAAAAAGAATGGATTTCTCTGAAACTAGTAATGACTGAGCCTTATTTACTGTAGATGCAGTCACAAATCAGTCCATAGGTTAAAGGGGTTGTCCAGGCAAAAATGGACAACCAAATTATTACTTAAATAGGCTGGGGGCGGTGAAAAGAAAAAAAAAATCTCCTTTCCCTGGTGCTCTGGTCCTGCAGCTCAGTTGTTGTCTTTCGGTGGAAGTACCCGCCGTACGTGACCACTAAGGCCAATCAGCGGGCTCAGCGTCCTCAAGAAATGAACCAGGGACATCACTACATGTGACATCCCTGGCTCCCTTCCTGAGGCTGCTGATTGGCCTCACTGGTCAGCAGAAGGGAACCAGGACATCACAGATGGCAAGAAATTCCAGAGCAAGAAGACAGCCGAACTGCAGGACTGGACCACACTGGGAGGGCACTGGAGCACCCGGGACAGATGAGTATGTTTTTTTTTCCCTATTTTTATCACCTCCCCCAGCCTATTTTAAAAGAAATTTGTTTGCATGGACAACCTCTTTAAGCATTTAAAGGTCTGTGACTTTGTTGCACATTGATGTTGCATATAGTATTTAACCCAATTAACCCAACATAATACAAGTGTAGACTCCCTCTAAACTGGTTGTCTAGTTTCGAATACCTAGTTGCAAATTTAATATTAGACTCAAAATAGCAATTCCATAAACATAGTGAAGAGTGAGTACAATAAGTGTCTCTTGTTCTTGTGATCATGTCATATACATGCATTAGGTAGCTCACTGAATCCTGCATTTGAATGGTGTAATGCTTAATTTCTTGTGTTGTTCATTTGGGCCTATAGTGGGAAAACCTTCTATGGAAGAGTTTTCTAAGTGCGCTCTGTGACCTGTGCAGATTTCATTTTGCAGGCAGGGGAGGAAATAAGCATAGATTATGATGTTAATCTGTTTTCCCTTAGTCCCAACAGCAGCACAATACTGGGGTATTTCTGCCCCTGTGTGCTGGTAGAACAAAATGGAATTTTTAATGAACAAACAAATGGTTAAATATTAACCACTCCCCCTCCTCAATATAAGGAAGGAAGTACCAACCCCCCCCCCCCCCAATGTGTAATTTTAATGACAAATACATAACACATAGGGAGGGGAGCCTTGTGCTGCTGCTGGGACCAAGGTAAAACAGATGAACATCATAATCTACGCTTCCCTTTCATCCCACAGCAGCACAATACTGGGGATCTAGCAAGAGGAACCCCTAGGGAGGACCCTCTTGAAGAATAGAACTTAAAACGGAACGGACAAAGGAAATGGCCTCCGTACCCCGATATTAAATCTATAATGATTTACAAAGGTATAGAGAGAGCTTCAAGAAGCTGCAGAACTGATTTGTTCCAAAGGAATGGAGTTCCTTTCCCCCCAGGAGGCGGAAACGGCTCTTGTAGAATGAGCCCGACAGAGTCAGGGGGGTCTAACCCATGTGAAGTAAAAGCCAAGATTATGGCTTCCTTAACTCAGCGGGCCAAGGGCTCTTAGAAGCCTTGAGCCCTTTATTCTGTCCATCAAAAGACAAATAGAGGTTCTCCGACCGCTTAAAGGCAGAAATCTCTGAATATAAATTCTGAGACATCTGGCAACATCCAGGGAATGAATTTTAAATTCCTCTGGGATTGACGGACTGGGATAGAAGACTGGAAAAGAAATACCTTGGTTCAAGTTAGATTATGAGGGTACCTTAGGGAGGAACCCTTGCATAAACCTCAATTGCACTCTATCCGGATGGAAGGATATGTGAGGTTCTACTGAAAATAAAGCCTGAAGTTCTCCAACTCTCTGAAGTTATGGCCAATAAAAACACTGTTTTTAGTGTAGGAAAGTTAATATCAACTTCTCCCAGAGGCTCAAAGGGGGAATTCCCTAACCCCAACAATACTATAGACAAATCCCATTGGGGAATTGGGTGGGTAACAGGCAGTCTGAGCCTGGATGCACCCTTAAAAAACCTTATAACCAACGGGTTTATGGAAAGCTGCTTACCTAAGCAGGCTGACAAGGCTGCAACCTTCAAAGTGGAAGGACTAAGGCCTTTGTCCAAGCCGTCCTGAAGGCAGAGGCGTAGCTAGGGTCTCATACATAGTGTCATTCTTTTCATAGCGGCCATGTAATGCAACTACAGCCTCGTCCTATACACATCTATGTGACAAGGCTGGAATGACATCACACGGTCACTATAAACAGACAGCGTGTGATATAAACAGGCGCCATAGCCCCTTCAAACAGCTGGTCAGTGGGGAATCACTTATCTCTTATTGATGTTTTATTCTGAGGATATATCATCAATAAAAATGAGCTGGAAAAAAACCTTAAGGCTAAGGCTCCATGTGGCGTCCCGCAGCAAAAAAGAGTTGTGGGAAAAACCAAGGCGGCGACGGTGTATTGAAAACAGAAAGTCCACAGGGGAAAACTCTGCGGACCTTCTGTGAAAAGCGCTGCAGGAAAAACCACAATGTTACCGCCGCGTTACTTTTTCTCGCTGCAGCTCGGTACGTGGGGCCTTAGTCTTAATAAAGCCCAAGTGCCACTTTAATTAAATTAACTGACGCTCATATTATGCCCCTGATTCCCCCTGACATAAATACTGCACCTCTAATGACCCCTTATATCAGTGACCACCCCCTTATGTTCATAATGCCTCCTAATGTAAATCATGCCCCCTAATGGCCCCTTACATAAATAACCTCCCCCTAGTATTCATAATACCCCATAATAACCCTTATATAAATGACCCCCCCCATCGTCATAATGCCCCCTAATGAATCCTCCCTTTATAGTTATATTTCCCCCTTATACTATTAATATACCCACAACTGCGCTAAAAAAAACTGGAAAAAAAAAGTCATACTCACCTACCTGCGATCCTGATGACTGGAGCCTCCGCCGTTTCCTCTCTGTCCATGCACAGGACGTCTGTGTCTGAGCGCAGGCGGTGCGATGTTGTGACGTCATTGTGCCACCTGTGCTGAGAAGCAGACATCCGTCTGTGGTCTTGTAAACTGCAGGCCTGTATTGGTTTCCGGTTTACAATACTGTTAAGTTGCAGGGTACGTTTTAACTAGATTGGTGTCTGCAGACACCGATCTAGTTAGAAATAAAGGATGTATTAATGGCAGCCCCGGGGTGGGCCTCACAGAGTCAGTGGGCCCGGGGGCAGCCGACCCCTCTGCCCCCCCCCGCTAGCTAAGCCTCTGTGCCCAGGAGATGAAGATGTTACATCAGGACTTCTCTCTGCAGGAAGTAAAGATGCCATTGCACCCAAAGAAAATACCTCTGCAGCAGACGACATGAGTCTGACATGAGCCGAGGAACCAATAAGAATTTTGAGGTCTTGATTACTCTTTCCCTTCTGGAGGGAGGAAGAGATACTCTCATTAGGCCTGAATTGATAATGAACCCTAGAAGTGTCTTCTGGGTTGCTGGAGACTTTTCCCAATTTATACTCCAACCCAACTGTTGGAGAAAATTTACCATGCAGTAGTAGGCCTTCTCTTGAAGAGACTTTTAACAGCCAGTCTTCCAGATAAGGAACAATCGTGATCCCCTGGATTCTCAGAGACTCAGCTACCACCTTGGTGAATACGTAGGTGCTGACGTTATCCCGAATGGAAGTTCGGTAAATTGGAGATATCTCAGCCAATCCTCTACAAATACTGCAATTCTTAGGTATTTCCTGTGTACAGGAAGAATAGAGACGTGGAGGTATGCGTCCTTTAGGTTCAGAGTGGCCATGAAATCTCCTTGCTGGAGAATGAATATCACAGATGTTTCCATATGGAATTTTTTTGTTATAGCTCTGCTGAGGTATCGTAGGTCTATTATCATCAACTAGTCTCCTGAAGGTTTTGGAACCAGGAACACTGGAGAATAAATTACAGACCCTTGATGTTGCAGTGGAACCTCTTTCAAGACATGCTTTTTATACAGTCCAGTACTGAGGACTCTGAAGCCTTGTGATGGACAATAGAGAGGTGAGAGGTCTGTATAAATCTGTCCTGGGGAGGCACAGAAAAATCTATGCCGTAACCGGACCGTATTATCTCCAAGACCCATGAATCTGTTACTCTCACAGGAACTTCGTGTCTTGGAGGAGGGAGAAGGTAATAGTCAGAAATGTGGCTTTCTGACTTTCCTGTCCTCACGGAAAAAAAGACAGTTGGAGTTCCCACTCAGGAACCTGGAACGTCCACAAATGACCTCTTGCAGGTGGCGGTCTTTGAGGAGACTGTCCTCTGTGGCGCTGTCTGCCCTGTCCATGAAAGGACTGCAGAAGGGACTTTCCTTCCTTTCCCACTAGTCCTTCTATAATCTTATCTTGTTCTGCCCGAATAACTTACCTGGTTCGTATGGCAACCTGCAGATATTAAATTTTGAGGCATAACCCTCCAAGGTTTTAACCATAGGGGGCAACGGGCATCCGTAGTCAAGGCCCTAGACTTGGCAGATAACTTCACCTGGAGAAGATAGGCTTCATTGAGGTAATCCTCCTCAAGGGCTATACCCTACAAAGAGAACAACAATTCGTCCCGGGAGACCCCCAAATCGATATCTCTTTTTAATGAAGAGAGGCCGGAGCATAGCTTCTTGGCTACCTCACTAGTAGCGATACCAATCAAGCACTGTGTCCAACACAGGACAGAAAAAAACACATTGGGGGGTTGGTACTTCCTTCCTTATTTTGAGGAGGGGGAGGGGTTAATATTTAACCATTTGTTTGTTCATTAAAGATTCCATTCTGTCCTACCAGCACCCTGCACCAGGGGCAGAAATACCTCAGTACTGTGCAGCTGTGAGACGAAAGGGAAGTTGTCAAATCACCAAATGTGTGACTGGTGGATTCTGTGTTTTATCTACATATACATGATGATGATTAATGTGTTGATAAGTGAGGTGACTGCTGCAAAGAAATCTCCTACAGAAAACAGAAAGTGTCAGCATATTATTTGGACTAGGGGCTAGAGTCAGGTTTTTTTGGACTTTTTAATAAATATAGAAAATAACAGACAATTTTTTAAACCCACTAAAAATTTTTAAAAAATATGTTTAACATTCCTTTTAAATGGTGCTGAGCTGAACTTACCCGGCACATTATGTGGACAGAGGTGGTGATGTTTCTGTAAGAAAGCAGTCAAGTTTTTCTAATTCTGTACAGCCTCTTTAATGTCTCCTAAAACAATCTTACCAATTGAGCTTTTCTTATTATTTTTCAACAATTACTTTGTTATTTTCCAGCTAACTCATCCAGCAATCGCAATCAACAATATTATTTTTCCATTTTCATATGCAGATTTTCCATTAACAAAAAAACATGATCAGTTGAATAGCTGAGAACTTCAGGTAACCCATGACATTCACCACGTATTATACAGAATTGGAGGATGAAGTTGCTTGCTTGTTTAAAACTATCAAAAAGATAGTAAAACAGGATGTGGCGAGCTGTTAGACCACACATAAATGTACTCAGTTGAGCATGTTTTTTTCTGCACTCCCACGTCTTTCATTTCTTCAAGTTAGAAGATGGAAACTCAATGTTCAAGAACAGAAAATCACAGCAGCATTATGTGAAGCTTGGTCATACCCTGATTTCACTGACGGTGTTCTATTTCACTTTGAAAGTGGATATTAATAACAACAGATACACATGTGCATTTATATTACTCATGTATGCTATTATTGTCACAGTCACCAACCAAAAACACTTTTATTGGTGATACGGTTAGAAGTGGTTCATTTTGACTTGTTTATTCTGAGGTAAACTTTAAAGGGTATTGTTTTAAATAAAAAATAACTAAACATGTGAGTTTGTACACTATCTGCATTTCCTGTTTTATACACTGCAGTACCTATAAAGGTTGAGCTCACCCAGTGTAGTTTCTACATATGTACCTTTTAAAACCAAAAAGTTGAGGTATGAGACTAGGAGCACAGGGAGGCACTGACACGGCTGTGATGCTGCCAGAGATATGGTGTCTCTGGTCTTTAAAGTGTTCTTTAAGTGACCCACAATATTATCAGGAAACAGCTGTTTTACCTACAAAAACGTGTGAACACTACAATCATCTATGCAGTTTTGCGGGTGAAGATTTCCTGGCAAAACAACATGGCTGCCTAATCACTCTAAAAACCTTAGTATGCTGCTGTGTTTTTAGCCAAAGAGTGACCATGTCACTCTGATGCCTTTATAAAACACAAGCACTATGTAAACCTGGAATAGGGGTGGTCATACAAATTAGACAGCTGGCAGCCCATTGCAGGAGTGTATGTACAGGGGTGTTACACAGTTAAAACCATCCCCTTCCAGTCCCCGTGTGACCACAGATCTACAAAGTCCTTGCGCAGCAGGAAGGGTGCAGAAAGATGATCAGTGAATACTAGTAGATTCACTGATCATCTACCGCTTCCTGATCTTCTACAAGCACCGCTGATCCAGGGGCGTAAGTATCGGGGTAGCAGCGGTAGCGGCTGCCACAGGGCCCGGGACATTAGGGGCCCGGAGCCCTGCGGCAGCCACTACCGCGAACCCCACAAACCAGTAACGATCGCGGTCGCACCCGGCAGGTTACGGAGCCCGTGGCCAGCTGGAGATGGCCGGCCCCCGGACCATTATGATAGCGGTAGGGGAAAGCCTGGTTCCCCGACCGCTATACATACTGTTATTGGAAAGGGAGCCTGGCATATTGTAGGCCCCTTTCCAATAGATGGCAGGGCAGGGCACCCAGGGGAGGTGACTGAAAACAATAAATACATATTCTCACCTCTCCTGGGCGCAGCGTTCTCTCCGGCGCTTCTCCGTCATGACTGAGGCCTGTGATTAGGCCCCAGCGGTCACATGGGGCGCGGCCGCGTAATGACATCAGTGCGCCCCCATGTGACCGCTGAGGCCCAATCACAGGCCTCGGCAGCGACGTCGGAAGAGGGCCTGAAGACACTGAAGACGGCAGGATGGAGCGAGGATGCCATGGAAAGGTAAGGGAAGGTGAGTATGAATGTTTATTTTTAATCACCTTCCCTGGGCCTCCGATTATTATACTATGGGGTCTGAGGAGACCCCAGAGTATAGTAATAGCACTGAAGCGGAGGGGGCTGTTGGGAGCTTATAATACTGTGTGTGGGCCACTGTAGAGCATATAATACTAGGTGGGGGCCACTGTGGGGGGCATATAATACTGTGTGTGGGCCACTGTAGAGCATATAATACTGGGTGGGGGCCACTGTGGGGGGCATAAAATACTGGGTGGGTACCACTGTGTGGAGCATATTATACTGTGTGAGGCCACTGTGAGTAGCATATTATACTGTGTGTAGGGGGAGCAATGTAGAGCATATAATGCTGTATGGGGGCCACTGTGGAGCATATAATGCTGTGTGGGGGTCACTGTTGAGCATATAATGCTATCTGGGGCCACTGTTGAGCATATTTTACTGTTTGGGGACCCGTGTCCGGTTCGGGGGGGGGGCCCATGTCAAATGTTCGCCTTGGGGCCCAGCCATTCCTAGTTACGCCACTGCGCTGATCTCTTGTTGTGTTGGGACTTTGATTATTATGATGAGCATTGTCATCATCATGAAAGTCCAACGCAGCCAGAGAGCAGAAGAGCTTGTATGAAACTGGGAGAGTGGGAGTTGGGGAGAGGAATCAACAGATGGCACCTTCTTAAAGTCCTGTGTACTTACCAGGCAAACATCATTCCACCCCAAACTCCCCCATAAACATGCACATTTGAATTGGCCAAATATGTACATTGGCTGAAAACCCAAGGAAACAAAGTATTAAGCATTTTGAAATGTAGATGTGGGCAGATGTGGGGAAACATTAGGTTGTCCCATACATACTAGATTGTTGGCACCTCCCACTGAAATTGCATCTACATCTGCAGCCTATAAATCAGGAGTGTCAGTAGCTGGAGGTGGATGAGCAGCCTCTAGAATTTTGAAAACCTCCTACTGGCCGGTCACAGCCGTACGATCACTCTGTTTCAGAAACTGAATATTTTATTAATGAAGGTATATCAGGCAGGAGCAATAATGGCATTGTCCTAATACATTAGGAAGAATGTATTTTCTATAACAATAATCACAGCAGTATACAAATGTCTGCTCTAAATGGATTGTGTCTCTGACATAATATCTAATATCTATGGTCTGCAAGGCTGCACGGTGGTAAATACTTTCACACTGTCCAGGTAGTGTCATGTGCACAGAGCACTGAAAGGAAGTGAGACATGATTCTAACATATTGTTTTTCCTCTGTGTTCACAAATAGAAGCTGTATGTGAGCATCTTGCTGGTGTGCTATTTTTAGCTCATAGTGCCAACCACAATGATCTGGTAACTGATATTTGTAAATGATATTCTTCTCTTCTTGTCCACATACATGTAACTACTTATTCACTTTTCTTACTCCCCCAATATATTGTTTTTCTATTATATTCCTTTCTTAATTCTATGTCTATCTAGAGATGCCAATTTATAATAGCAATATATCATTCAGCTTTTATTAATAATAAAATGATACATTGTAAACAGCTTATTTTCACCAATCTTATAGCATGTATGTATGGTAGAATATGAAATACAGCAGGGTATATTTGTATATACTGATTTTTAAGGATTATAGAGATCCTCAGCCTATCATATGCAAAAAGCTCTGTTCGGAGAATTGACTCAAGGCTGGGGCAAAACTTGCTATGCTGATTTGCATTCTGGGAAGTGTAGTCTTTACACCAGGTTCTGTACAGTAACTGTCCGACTGCACTAGGGTTGTGCAGCCAGCAGAATGGTGAATGCAGCTCTGGGTTGTACAGGTTATAACTCAGCATTGGTACAGGAAAAGTAATACAATGGGGCACATTCACAGATACTCAGTAAGCCAGTATTGATTTTCTATGTAGCATGCTGAGCTGTAATAGATATCCCTATTGTGGTACATTGCTCTTAAACAGAAAAGTAGTTGTAAAGAGACCCTATGGGGCTGTGTTCACACAGAGGAATTTGCTGCAGAATTGGGGGCGGATTTCGCCCCTGAATCCAGGGCAGATTCCTCCCGAAATCCGCCTCCCATTAATTCAGCCACGGAGTCCGCAGCTTGAGACTCCTTGCTGAGTGGCCCATTCATCCGGGCCTATTCAGCAGTGGGATGTCGCAACGGAATGCCGATGCACTGCATCATCCCGTCGCAGCTAGACCGCCGCGAAAATTCCGGCGGCGGAAAATGAAAAGGAATTCCTCTTCATTTTCCGCTGTGTGAATATACCCTTGGAGGCAACTCTGAAGTCATACCACCTTTTGTGATACTTTTCAAGCTTTGGAAAAAGGGATTGTAGCTTAGTTAAAAGGATTATCCAGTTTTTAAAACTGATGGCATATCTTTAGGATAGGTCATCCATATCAGATCTTCTAGGGCGCGACAGACGAGACCCCAGTAGGTCTGCTGGCCTGGGACAGTGCGGTTCCTGGGATCATTTACACAGACTTCAATAGGGCAGTGCTGCTGTACTAAAATCCGATGCTATAAATCCTATGGAGCAAAACAGCTACTGGCATGTAAACAATACCAGGAACAGATCATCTGCTGTTAACCCCTTTAACATAGATAATGTCCATACTTTTCAATGCAGCTGTGTCACAAAATCAGTGAAATAGCTATGCTAAATAATGGTAAAGTTATATTAAAGAACATTAATGTTTACCTAAGTGACGGATAGAAACATAAGACTTTCCAATTATATCCCTCCTCATTGACCGCAATGTTAGAGTAGAAATGGGAGGTGTCTTCCACTGGTAGATGTTTTTCAGTCAGAAAAAAAAAAAACAGAAAACCAATGAAAGGGACCTTGTAGTCAACTTAGATAGGTACGAATGGCAACTCTTTCATTTGTATCCGTTAATCAGGCAAACTTTAATGTCCGTTGTTCTAATCCTCTGCTGGATCAGAACAACGGACCTCTGATGGTAGTGTGAACACAGTCTTGCAAATTGTTGTGGACATTATATGTAAAATAGTCTTCTGACTGTAATTAGGTGACCTCACAGTCATTCAAGAAAGCCTAGCTGAGCTGACTAGAGAGCACCATGACATTGTCATCTTATTGTATCATTTATTGGGGTCACAGTAGTCAGACTCAGTTTTCATGGTTTCTTTGAGCCATCAAAAAGATTAACAATATTAATAATTTTAATATAGTAATATTAAAATTATATATCAACCCCCCCGCTAAGTAACTAAGTGCAATGACACTTCTTGATAAAATTAGAAAACATGACAACTTAAGTGTTTGACAGTAATCCTTTTTTGTAATCCTATAATGCATAAAAGATCTGAAGATAAAAAAGATCCCCTGTTCTACAACATAATCACGAAAGTGAGCACTGAAAGGCATGTAAGCAGTTATAACATGAGCACAAGAGTACATAGGAAAAGTCATGAAGTAATGGAAAATGTATCGTAACACATTCTTGCAAGAGTTCATCTGTTTTTTGTTTTTTTTTGTTACTTCAGGTGCATTGGATTTGTTTAAAGTTGAAGCATTTGTATCTGTCTAATCATAATAATCTATAGCTGTAGGCCATGCTGTTTTTGGAATGGTAGACTGGATAGAGGCGTTGTTAACTGACAACAAGTAGCAAATTCTAATAAAACACGATCCTCCCCTAAGCATGTGGTTTTGGCAGCGATAACAAGCATTGTCAGATGTGACTGTCAAACAATGGGGCAGAAATATTTTCCTACCTTCTTCTACCTAGACTTAGAGCCAAATCTGTATGGTATCAGGTTGGACTTTGTGTAGACATACATGTCATCAGAGGTTTCATTAGGGTGGAATCCAGGGAGAAGATACAGTAAGTTACATAGCTGGGATAACCCGTTGTGAAATTGCTGTGGGCCTCGTAGTTTCCTGACACATGCCTAGCCTGTTTATGTTACACATTCACTATTGAATAGAAGACTAGCAGGGAAGATATTCCATTTCTATTAATACCTTGGTTGTTTGTTTTCACTCCTGTGCTATACCCTTTTGACAGGTTCCAGCTATTCACATGTGTATTCTCAGGTGCTATACTACAGTACCAGCATGTGACTATTTCATCCTGTAAGAGATTCAACTTTGAAGAACTGAAGTGGATATGTATAGAAAAGAAATAAGAAGGGATACCAGAAAAATTCTATTTTTTTCTATAAAGAGATGATTGTTTCTATGTAATCTATTGTAAAACTAAGAAGTACTCTATTACTATTTATTAATCTGATATAGTTGGAATATGGATTTACTACATATTTCATTCACTTGTGTTTTACTTGTCATATATTGCCACATATAAAAACACTTATCCTCTTAAGAGAGCAGTAAGGCCTCCTACACACGGGGCAATGTGGTCTGGTTTGTACATCAAACCCAGTCAGGACATCTATGATGCGAAGAGTCATTGCCTCCTCATGGCTCAACTGTCCTGTACAGCACATTAAAAGGTTTTACAGAATTAAAACATTGCTGCTTTCTGACAAAAACAGTGCCACAGCTGTCCACAGGTTGTAAAGGGTATTGCAATCTCATTTATTTCAGTACAGCTGAGCTGCAATACCAAAAACAAGCCATGGGCAGGTATGGTTCTGTTTTTGGAAGAGAGTAGCCATATTTTCTAATCCTGAGGATGTTCTTCCCAGTGTAAGGCATGGTTACTTATGGTTATTATGAGTGGCTCAGTGGTTAGCAAATCCAACCAAAGGTAACATCTGCATGGAGTATGTATGTGTTCCCTAGGATTGCGTGGGTTTCCTCCCACATGCGAAAAATATACTGACAGGTAAATTGGCTTCACTTACAAACAACTGACCCTTGTGGGTGTTGGGGATGAGCGCCTGTACGGCAGCCAATAACTCCGCAATGCTCCCTGCGCTTTGAGTCTGTGTAAGAAAAGCGCATTACAAATGTTTGTCATTAGTATTATTTCTGCTAGCATATTCCAGTCTAGCCATTCTCCTTGGATTAACAATCCATTATTGCATTTGCTTAATATATTTTTGCATCTTGCACCATTCCCAAAAACCTTAAAGACTGTACAAAAAAGAGTCAAGTCACCAAACAGTTACAACCAAGTCATGAGCAAAGTCATTTAAAGTCACTGCATGGAATCATTCAAAATACGATCTAGTAGTTTAGGTCCTAAAGTATTAAACCTCATGTCTGCATGATTATATGCAAAGAGTTGCTGCCACGTGGCTTATGTATGGGAGCCTATGTAAAAATGTGCTGCACCTTTTAATAGTATATTAGGTGGTCACCACTCACTAGACATGAGATGTACCCCCTGGGATACTCATCTAGGCCGTAGAAGGAATCAGGAGGGTATAAGATCGTGATGCAAATAATTGGAGGAGAAATTAATTATTATATAGCATAAATTTACATCTGCACCTCTTCATAAAAAAAGGAAATTGCCCTAGTCATAGCTTCATCTAAACCTAACAAAATATAGGCCAACAGTTACTACCATATATCATACAGTGCATATTAAGATCCTCTGTGCCATGCCCTGCTGTACCATACACTCTGAATTGGTTTCACTTCCTATTAATTTGTTTATGATTCAGATATGGCATCATCAGATTTCCACTGTGATACGGCAATGCACCGAAAGCCATGCCCAGCATTCCACACAGTAACAAGCTATGAAAGGTCACAAGCTAAACTTACGGTAGTGAGATGGATCGCTCACAGCAGCTGGGAGACATCTGTAGCAAAACCATGAGAACAAGTTTTAATGAATACAGCACTCAGCACTGTTCTTTTCTGTGCACCCCTGCTGGCATTCTGTTCACAGAAAGTGGCAGATTCCTAGCAAATCACAATACAATGCCATGACAAGACTGATTCTAAATAATTTTGTCTGAAGCTGAATATAAGGGCTTATTACATGGCCCGGTTATCAGGCAAAGTATTGGGAATAAGCATCTCTAGAAATGCTCATTCCAAATTATTGGTCTGTGTAAAGGTGAGTGAAACACATCATACAGCCATGTGGCACCATGTGTGGGCAGAGCTTTGGATGTAGCGTTGATGCAGTTAACTGTGTTGCCGATCATCTGACATACTGACATTTGTACATAAAAGATTATCGTCAACATATCACCCATTGTAAACAGGTATGTGATGCCAATAATTAATGCAGCTGAATATGGGGAAACTGCAATCGTTCTTCCCCATGTAACTATCATTTATTGTCATTTCCGACAGGCTAACAGGACCTTTAATTCCCTTTTAGATGTTTGGTTAATCATGTGAAGATTTGGGTAATGGAATCAAAGTGTCCAATTACTGAGGTGTTAAAAACATACAACCATTGAAAGAGAAATGATTATTAATTCTTTCTCACTGATCATATATTGTATGTTGGCATAAAAATTATCGCCCACATGTGTCACAGGGCTCATTTAAGAAATGGATGAGCAAAGAGTAGAAAAGTGCATAAGGTTGCCAGAAAAATGATCTGTTAAGTGATGGAAATGAAGAGAACATACATACAGTATATTTAAAAGCTGTGACACCATTGCTTACAATCCAGGTCATATGTGTTACACCTACGGCTCACATTGTGCTCCCATAAGTGACTAAAGTACCATATTTGGCATTTATGTTACAGATAGCTATTGAGTGACTGTTTTGTTTATAGATAATCATCTTACACATAGCTTAAAAGACCATCACGGTACTTAGTATATTAGTATATTTAATATATTACTTTAGTGCTATCAGTAAGTGTCAGTGATGCATAAGCACCCTGTCGTATATTAGTGTATCTCTCCTAGTGGGTTTGAATGATGCACAATTGGCCTGTTATATATTAGTATTAGTTTATCACTTCTAGTGGGTGTGCCTGGTGAATAAGCGGCCTGTTATACAATATTATATTTACTTTATAAATCTATCACTTGCAGTAAGTGTGACTGGTGTAGATCTCCTTAGCAGAATGTGATGAGCTGAAACAGTCACTGCCAAACAACAGACCATATCTGATAATAAAAATAAGGTCTGTGTCTACATGCACTAAATTAACACTTGCATTTCCGCTACTTTTAAAAACCTGTTCACTACAGTGGAACTGCTGCAAAATTGCTGCTCACTGTATAGCATATTTATACTTCCTGAAATAATAACTTTATTTCTTCCCCATCAAATAGACTTTGCATATTGTACTATAGACAGTACATGTGGCCTAAGATTTAATATCCTTTCGTAAGTTGGATTTTGTTTGTTGTAACTAATATCTCCCAGAGGCAGATACAGATTGATTTTTTTTATGGGAGCAAAGTGGGAGCATAAATATTTGCGAAACCCTATCGTTCTCAAATTATTCTTTAGAAACTTCTGTTAGATTCATTCATTGACAAAAACTATTTCATGTGAGGCATTATATATCAAAATATATACATTCATTAATAAAGGGAAATTATAAAACTACCTACAAATGGTGATGGATTTGGCTGAGATTATTTCAATATGGATCAGAATTTACATGAAAGTGATTCTAAATGTTTTTGATTTCTTTTTAGATTTTACTATGGCTACAGTATATCTTAGCTATACACAGCTGAATGAAAATGTTATTATTAGGATAAAGCCACGCAGGAACTTTTGCTGTTGGTGATCCACCAGGCGTTACCCTGGCAGTGACAAACAGGAAGCGCTGATTACATTTCTGGAAACATATCTTTGACTGGCAAAAGACAATTATGCTTTACATACTTTAGTTGTAGAAACTTGTTACATATTGATTGTGCAACAGTCTAAACAAATTTATTGTTGTGGCCATATAGAACATAAAGTTCATATTAGACAAGGTACTATCACGATGTATCGATGTCAATAAAGTATCTGCATCTACTAACCCTTCACAAATTATGGCAGGTAACTGCATGTTGTTTGTCCCCTGACCAGTAAGAGTGGTTAGAAATAAAGGGCCCTGCTACACCTATATCCTTCTTCTGTGTTGTCTCCAATGGCCGAGATCACTAAAAGAAGAGGAAGCTATGCTGCCAACTGGCTACTTGCCTGTAGCTTCATCAATGTGGGAGTCACTATGTGATACAGGTAAAGTGCATTGTTCATCACTATGGTAGTGGCACTATGGGTAATACAATGAGTCAGGTACTAGTACTAAGTATAAGGAATTAAAGGAAGTCACAAAAACCCAGCATATTAACCCAGCTCCACAGTCTAGGTTCACCTGAATCAAAGAGTGAATCGTTGCCTCTGTGGCTGAGATACGGCCATTTTTCTTACTATGCAAATGAGCTTTTTGGTGCAATGCAGGTGTTTCCGCTGACCTCTTTAGAGCAATAGCGCCCTTGTTTTTCCAAAGAACTCATTTACATATTGAAATGCCTGTATTTGGCAATGGAGGCACAATTCATAAGGGGAATATACTGTGTATTATATTTTCTGTATACTTCACTACCAGGTATGTACACTCTTTTCAGAAAAGTAGAGGGATTCCAGCAGTCTGCAGTGTTGAAAACAACATGACTTTATTTCCAACAGGTAAAACACAGGTACACCATCTTCCTATGCGTTTTAGACCATTAGACAAGTCCTTATTCATGGCATGTATACTCTTTTCTACATTTTAATTGTACATATAAAGACACACACAGTGGTCTATAGACACATTCACACAGTCTTTGTTCAGTAATTTGCTAAACTATTTGTAAATCAAAACCAGAAATGCAAGCCTCACAGAAAAAAAGCTATAATGTTCTAGTTTTGTTTTACTTACTGATGCTAAATACCGACTGTGTGAAAAGTGCTCTAAAGTGTACACTAGGAAGTAGTGATAATACAGCTCTCTTTTATTTGTCAAGTCAGTGTCATGATAGGAATAACTACTCCTCGCCCTAACTCCCAAGGCTGGAACTTATGGGTACACAGTTACCAAAACTCCCATAGAGGAGACTAAAAGCTACGAAAACAGTGTGGCACAGCTGAGCTTCACAGAAACAGTGTAGCTATATGTGCAATGCTGTTTCCGTAGCTCTCATTTTCTGCTATGGGAATTACAGTAACAGTGTAAAGCACCTCTGCTGGGCTTTTCCCGTAAGTTCTGTCATGGGGGCTGGAACATGAGAGCTGTTATTTCCATTTTGGTAGCAATTTGTTGAGATGGAAATAACCATTTTGTTAATAGTCAGAATGTCTTCTTTTCACAGGCCATGGCTCCATAGAAAACAAAATGGAAGCATTTCCTACTTTTGCCCATCCCGTACATGTGATAAGTGAAAGCAGCTGTAGAGAGTAAAAATTCCCAGAAGCTTCTCTCCTGGAGATGTTATCAGAATACAGAAGCTGTTCATGTCATATTCAGTATACACATTTATTCTGTATAGAATAAGTCCTGAACAATGAATTGTTTTATTCTAGCTACACTGTGTTTGTAAAAGGCAATGAAACCTAAAAAAGAAAGATATGTAAAAAGGATCTTAATTTGTGTCCATATGATATATGTATTTCTATCTGCAAAATTATAAAAAAAATATTGATGGCAATGCAAATAAAACTACTGATGAAAAAACTTAAAGCTTAAAACTTAAAAAATGTTCTGATATAAAAATGTCACCAAATACTTACAAAATAATCTGAATAGCATTGCAGTATTTAGGCCCATATTGCACACACACTAGTGTGAATGAGACCTTTTTTGGTAGAGAAATGAATGCTGGTCTGTGCATTGGAGTACACTGAGTTGCATGAACATGTAACTTTTATGAGATTTTCATATGATTTCCATGTGACACAATATATAATAACATAAAGACCAAATTTAAATAAAACACTAATATGGTATAGTATGGTGGCACTCATTGTTTCTGCAGGTGTGTAATATGTATTACAGTACTATATATCGCTTTATGGTCTGTACAACACTGTGTGCTTCTAGTGTATACTGTATATCCATAACATGGCATCCGATAATATACCTCCCAACTTTCAAAGGACAGAAAGAGGGACAAAATGCGTGGCGCGCTATGTGCACCATGGCAAATTTAGCTCCACCCACTTCTACGTTGACTCCGCCCATTCTCATCCATTTTTCTTTGTGCCCCAACACAGTACAATGCTCCTACAGTCAACCTAAGATTATATGTCCCCACATTATAATGTTCCCCTCCAATTGCCCCACAGTATGAAGTCCTTCTCCTTGTGCCACAGTTTAAACTGGGGGCAACTAGAGGGGGACATTAAACTGGGGCATCTGGAGGGGGACATTAAATCGTGGGGGTAGCTGGAGGGGAACATTAAACTGTGGGGGTAGCTGGAGGGGAACATTAAACCGAGGGGGTAGCTGGAGGGGGACATTAAACTGGGGCAACTAGAGACACACATGTCCCCCGCCATCAGAGGAGAACAGTGGTGAAGCAAGAGCTGTCCGCGCACGACTCCTGCTTCACCACTGTATTCAACTCATCTGCGTCCTCTCCAGATGCAGATGAGTTGAATCTGGGACATACCTCCCACCGACTGGGACAAGGTCCACAATCCGGGACTGTCCCGCAGAATCTGGGATGGTTGGGAGGTATGCGATGGGCATGTACAATACAGAATCCTTCAGGGATGAGGTATGTGTTGGTACAGTGGAGCTCCACAGAAGTGTATGGGAGCTGTAACTAGTAGATTGTATGGAACTATAATCTAAATATAATATATTATATAAACAATAGTTATGTACTTACTTAAGTCCTTACCCAAATTACTATATGTGGCGGGGGAAAGGTTCAGCAAATAGATAATTGCTGTGTGCAATTCCCTGTCATTATAGTTAACAAAACTTCAGAGATAGAGCTTCACTTTACATTTACAATGTCATATTCATAAGCAGACAGGCAGATATATTGTATTTGAGAGATACATGGCTAATGTCCCTACAAACTACAATATACTCTAGTACAGAAATGGTTAAGTTCAGCAGAATGCTTACTGAACATATATAAGTAATGGGGAGACACCGTTTCCTCCCAGCTGACTTAAGCTCTACATCTGCCACATCATTTAATACAACCAAACCTTTTTTCAGTCAACGGCCAAAAGGAAATAACTTCTCTGCACTGGGAGTCTGAGATTCCTAGGGAACTATCTCAGCTCCTTAAAATAATTGAAGCCCTGCGTCTATTCTTACTTTTATTACAATGTCAACAAGAGATTCATTTGTTTGAATCTTTGGGTTCTTAAACCACGGTAATATACAGTAGTATACAGCTCTCTGGCCGGAGCTACTGTTGAAAGGAGAAAAAAGTCAGATATTGCCTATGAAGGCAGTTCTGAGCCTGACACTGTTAAAGCAGGAAGCTGAGCCAAGAGCAGCAAACAGCGCGGCTTCCCCCATCCTAGCTGGCTGCAGCATGGGATGCTGGTTACTGACATCTGTCACTATGGAATACACTCACCCTCTCTGACAAATATCATCTGGAGACTGTAATGAAAATTAAAACATCTTAAAATGTCATTTCTTCCACTTAAACGTTTGCAGATGTGGAATGGTGTAAAAGTGAAGATTGGGTGATGAAATATGAATACATTTTGCACATTATTTTGTTTGTAAATATTTTTGGCTTGAGGACACATCTAGAAATTTAGTGTATCTGAGGGGCAGCTTTTACTTTGTCATAGGGCAAACAATCTTTAGGAAATGTTTACAGAAAGGGAGCTGAAGGCTATTACCACAGGAGTGCGATTTAGCCTTATTAAACAACCTTACAGTGCTTGATACATCAATAGGTCTACTGTTCAGTGGCAATGACTCTGCTACCTTACTCTCATACCATATACTAGCATGTGAGAGTGGTAATCTGGGTTATAGGTAAAGTTTTGTATATATATAAAAAAATTCTGTTGTCTTCTCTCTATGCATGGCCAAAGGACTGGACCAATGTGCACCAAATTTGGCATATAGATAAATCAGTCACTTCCAAAGGTTTTAGATCTGGTATCATCAGCTCTCTAGGATCTACCATTCTCAACATATTGACAAAAGTAAATATAGCAACACTGGCTTCTACATCAAGGACCTTCCTTCATATCACATCACATGACCTGTATTAGCCAAAAAGAGCTTACATGTTTTTCATTCTTAGCCTCACGGACATACACAATTATCACTCACTCGCTATTGTTCTCTGTTAACAGCCATTATCAGAGGATTGTATACATACACAGTGATTGCTCAATGTTGCTATAATATCACAACAAAAATGGCCTGAATTATACCAGTAGAAAATAAGCTTTCATCTGGCGAAGCCTTCAGGATTTGCCACTTTGTATTTTTTTACCTTTTTATCTGCCACTACCAGGTTGTCCACTTTGCTACATAATGCTACATGGGAAGGTACAGTAGAGCAGTTGACTATACCAAACAACCAGATTAGCACCTTCATTTTCAAAAGGGTCTTGAAGAAATGACAGTTGATAGCTGGATTGGTTGCTATGGGCAACTGCCTCATTTTTCTTTTCCACCACTTTAGATAAATCCTCCTCCACTGCATCTTATGCTTTTTGGCACATATTAAAGATTTCATATTATACTTTATGGTAGTTTTATGAGATCAGTATATGGCAGTGGTATGACTCACAGTAGTGCTGCCACACAGCAATGTCTAACTTTTTACACTTCTGCCAAACACCCCCATACTAAAGACCTGACATTCTGGGCTGCAGATAGAGCCACGTGCAGCTTATGCCTACTAATATCACTTTTTACTTTTGAAGTTGGTTACATCATAGTTCAAATTTTTACAATCTGCAATCCCCAGCAAGCAGCCAAGCAGCAATCCCCATGTCTATCCCCATGGCCATGGAGTTTAATATAAAGTAGAATGTAAACAGAAAAATCCACTGGGTGCTCTGTCACAATCGTAAAAGTACCAAAAAGTGAAACTTTTGGGGGTGAACATTACAAATTTTTAAGAATATAAATGAAGAATCCCCCTTCCGGTTACCGTCATGATACAAAGTATTTTTGTTTAATCTGTATTAAATATAGTTATTATAGTTCTAATAAAAAATTACAGTGCAGAAATAAATTAAAGGGAATCTTTAAAGGGGTTGTCTGGGATAAACTAATCTTTCTAATCTAAGCTAACTACCTCCCCCCTTCCCCCGCCTACCTTCTAAATTACTTAGGTTACTGAAAATCTATATTTACCTAGATCATTGGCAAATTTTCCGATTTTCTGGTGACGTTCCGTTTCCGGAAGGTTGGAAACGGAACATCACCTATACTAACCCACCTACCCCACCCCGTCATCCTTACCTGTCTTCCGGTTCGGATCTTCTGGGCATGGGACGTCACTTCTACTGGGCATGTGCAGTAGCCCAGAAGTGACATCCCATGCCCAGAAGGTCTGGATCGGAAGACAGGTAAGTATGATGGGGTGGGGTGGGGTTGAGTTAGATAGGATGGGCTAGTAGTAGGCGGACTAAGGAGGGGGTGTGAGTGAGAAAGGGCGGGGGAGTAAGTGAGTGAGAGAGGGAGGTGGTGTGAGTCATATCTGAGTGGCCCAAGGCATTATGGTAGTTGTAGGAATACCGAACAGGAAGATGCCCATGTAAACAAATGCAGAAGATGCCAGGAGCTCTCAGAGATACCCAGAAATTGCTCAAAACACTGCTAAAGGTATTTGATTGCACTTATTAACCTATTAATAGCACTAACAGACATTTTTTGAAAATTTACTTTTTTGTCCAGAAAACCCCTTTAACCACCATTGCTGGTAATGGACATGTAGTTTTAAAAGGGATTTTCCTGTACCGTGACGGTATTGTGTAAGGCTAGATTCACATCCATCTGCGCCGGAGTCTCCGTTGCAGACTCCACCGCAGAAACTGTTGGAAAAATGGCGGAAGCCTGATGGACATCCGGCAGACTCCATTATAGTCTATGGGGTCAGTGGGCGTCTGCCAGTAACCACTGTTTTAGCCGTCAGCCCAGTGCAAGTGTGGACCTAACCTAAGACACCCTGGCAATGACATATCATCTTGATACTTTCAAGTTGGAGCCAGTAACAGACTGGCACGGTCACATGTCACAATGACAAGTCATCAGGAGTAGATGGAGCCATCATTAAAAGAGCAGAAGAACATTTAAAAGGTAACCTGGGGTCTAGAATATTCTTACCGTAGAACTCTCTAATATCCCAGAATTCCATTTTCTATCATACTTCAAAAAATCTTTGCTACTATCCCTTTAGGTAATATCTGAACCTAAAAGGAGTAAAAGCTGATTTTTAAGTGCACAAATATAAAAAAAAGCTAACTGAGCAACCAAAAATGTGTGTATCTATATAATAATGGCCCCATTGCAAACACTTATTTAGAAGTGATCTGAGTCTCAAAGATTTGAGGGACTCTGGAGCACAGAACTGCTATTAAAAAGGAGTGTGAACGGGAGTGCCCTGGATTCCACCATGTAATATACAAAGGGGTTTTCTCAGCTGGTTAAAAGGCTGAGCAAGCAGAAGTCTCCCCACTGCACACGTGTCAGTTCCACCTCTATAGCGCAAGTGAAGTGGAACTTTTCATGGAGCCAAGTGCTTCAAGATTTACAGAGAAGTATCATATAACTCCAGAGTACCCTACAGAAGGTGATGGCTTAATGCTCCGTCCTGACATCAACAGTCCAGACAGGGATGTCTACTCTCGTTTTTTTTTTTTTTCGTTTTTTTTGCAACTAGCTTTGATTGGAGCCAGAACCTTTGTAAATCAAGAGGAATTTCTATCCTTTTTTTTTTCTATCCTCTCACTACTTTCCGGTGCCTACTTCCTGCCATATCTAAAAAAACAGCAGCTGTATGGGTCTGATAGAGAAGTCCCTGGGTAATGACTTTTACAAATGAGAAGGAAAGCTACAAATGGGTTTGGGAAAGGAGAGCAGGACAGTTAAAAGGGGAGCTGATAGCGTGGGCACAACATCAGATTTTCTAATAGCAGAGATATGATGGTCCCCTGATGTCTACAAACAAAGAAAAGACCACAGTGATACAGACATGGGAACGATAGCTTCGAGTGCACACAAGGATAACAAGAAAAAGAGTAACTGTGGACAAGTCCTATTGTGTTTCATATCAAGCACAGATTACAGAAAATCCCATGCTACAAGATAAAGCAGACATATTTTTCAGACGTGTTATGCATAAACATTTCTATTATGGCTTCTCATGTAGAGATCAGGCTATTAAGGTGATATTCTTAACCCCTGCTATGTCAAAGTTTCTCATGTCATCCTTTTATGCAGTATTTACATATCACTACTATTCTATCTATATCTATCTATTTATTTTGCTATGAATACAGATCTTCTATATGTGTAGTAAAAGCAAACACTGAATCAGAACATTGGCTGCCTTATACTGGGAGAAGAGAAGCCTGGCACATTTAGAGGGATACTATGGAACATGCCAGAAAATCTCCCTCTGTGGCAGCAAACATTTCTCAATACATGGTTCAGTTATAGATCCAATGATTACATCATCGCACTATGTATGGTCAGCTATTAAAAGGTTCTATATATGTAATTTATGGTACACTCAGAAGCAATTGTAAAAAATTCTATTAAATACTTTGCTGTTTCCTGCGTGTAACTTTTGGTTACCCAATAACTCCAATGTCACCAAGTCTTATAGGGCTGACCTTACTACTAGCACAGGAAAGCTTCTACGTCTCTGTATTCCCCTTCCAAGTGCTCTCAATAGATATCTCATCTAAGATCCCATTGTGCCAAGACAATTACTCTAACCATTAGACAAACTAATGTATTACAGTAAAGATTCCCAATCTCTTGGTGGTGACATTGCACTTTGTGCTGTAACAGACAGTGTTGTGCCGCAATCCGTCAGTGTGATTTCTCTACTCCAATAAACCTTATTTTAGTATCCTTTCTATACTCACATACAATATCACAAGCAACTTGGATTATGATAGTTGTATCCATACCATAGTAAAAGGTCTATGTTATTGTTCTGTGCATACAGTATATAATCATGTAAAGTGCAGTTTTAGTACAGGTCCATATTCAATATGTTATAGGGTAATGTTTAGCTACTATTATGCCTACCTTACCCCACCCTTGTGACATTTCATCATTTCATATTAAAGATGATGATATGGGGAATATATCAAACCATCATTTAAAGGATATGATAGAAATCTTTAGAAGAAATAAATACAGTCAGTCAATATTTGTGAATAGTGATATTTATACAGGTATTCATATAAACCCATATACATTTTTATTACCCACAATGACTGCGTTACAAGTATTGCATAGATAAGCTTATCAAAAACCTAGTAGTGGAGATGCTCCTGAATTAATGATAGTGGTCAGAAGAAGTGCCAACATGGCTGTCATAGACCTTAAAATAGAACAGTTGCTAGGACTTTACCTTGGCATATTTTGGACTTCTTGGCTCGCTCAAATGTGGACATGGACCAATTTTAAACCAGGATTAATAATGTGAACAAATTATGATCTATTTCTTTAAAGAGAACTAAACATTAAAAAAATGTTAACATCATGAAGAGTCCCTTATACAGACATTATTATTACAAAGTAAGTAGTTCAGATGTTTAAAAGAAATAACTTGAAAAGAATTCCTTCACTACAGAAAATGACAACATATGTTAACGCTGTATCCTGGATCGCATTTTGCAGTAGTCTATTTTCATTTCTTGGAATATAATTTATACTTTCTTTTGTTGTATATATGGTATGGACTATGGAGATATGCTGGATGTTGCTGTAAATACCAACTAAAGCGAACCAGTGGCATTGAAAATGCAGTACAATCTGTAGTCAGCACATTATAATGCAGAAGAACCTATGCAGAGTGATGTCCAGGTTTGTTTGAAGAATAATAGTGTAATGTTTACTTTATTGCTGTAAATCTCTGATCTTTCTATGATTAGGAGTCCAGTGGGTGGTCCAGTGATTGACAGCTGTGTCTGCATATACACATACAGAGAAGGCTGTCAATCACAGAGTAGGATTCAGAATAATATATTTCAAGTTATACTGAATCTTTACTCAAAAAAAACTATACATAAGTCATGCTCAGTTCCTCCTGCTCTATGAATGCACTTTTAAAATGTCAGGTTCCCTTTAAGCTAGATAGCAGTTAAATGGGCTGTCTTATAAAGGCAAACCTCTTTATAAAATAACCCAGTGATTAACTGATTGTCGTGACTCCCACTTCTAAAAACTACTTCCATTCAGCTTTTATCACTGGGTAAAGCTGTAGCCAGCCATACAACATTCCAGCCATCAGCTGTAGAACCTTCAGTATGTAGTATTCAAATGAATAAGCAGTGTACACCAGGTTTCTACAAGGTGTGTAGAGTTTAATAGTTACTAGGAGACCTGTTCAGTTGGTCTGTAATTAGCTGTAGAAGAGGGAACTAGTTTCTGCACTAGCTGTTGTGGCTAGCTAGTGGCAGATAGGGTTTAACAGGCAGTTTCGTGCTCACATTTCCATTGTTGTACCAGTGAGGAATCTACGTGTCCATGGTGTAAATGTGCAGTGGATTTCCCCAAAAATGGCTGTAGAGGAGGACAAGGATTCAGGGCTCGCCCCAGATTGCCATGGTGGGAAGTGTCAGATGACTAACGAAGGGGTGAAGAGCAATAGCCACTCCTTTTCAGTATATGTAAATTAACATATGTGTGGAGCCTGCTGCTCTACATCAATATGCCTCCATGTGGCTTTGTAACTAGATGATTCTTGCTAAGTAAACTGAGCCGCAGGCTCACCTGTTTCAACTGCCATCCGGTCTCCTGTGCCTTCATTCACACCTAACACCCCATAATACCATCACATGGGAGACAAGTAGCAAACGTGCCCCATGGGACCCAACACTGTCACTTCAGTTCTACCCCCTCAACACTATGCCGATCCAGGGGACTGTGCCTTCATTCGCACCTAATACCCCATAATACCATCACACGGGAGACAAGTAGCAAATGTGCCCCATGGGACCCAACACTGTCACTTCAGTTCTACCCCCTCAACACTATGCCGATCCAGGGGACTGTGCCTTCATTCGCACCTAACACCCCATAATACCATCACACGGGAGACAAGTAGCAAACGTGCCCCATGGGACCCAACATTGTCACTTCAGTTCTACCCCCTCAACACTATGCCGATCCCAGGGGACTGCCAGCAGCTCTGGCGAAAAGTCCTCTTTAAAGAAAGGCATACATCCCAACAAAATATCTACCTGCAGGATTTTTCATCTGCATATTCATCTACCAACATACTTGTCATATTACATGATCTATAACATTTGATCAAACCTATAAATGTCATATGAATTTTTAGGAAATGTATACCTAAAAAACAAGCGTACAAGCCTTATAGATCATACTGTTTGCAGTAATAGGAATAGTAATAGAATTTTTTTCCAAACAAGATGAGCGTGAACTTCACATTTGTACATCCAGCTTTCCAACCAAAAAGCTGTTAAGTACAAGTAAAGTTCATTGCAGCAATGTGTTTAGAGCAAGTTATTGGCTTGCAAATGTGTGAGCCACCTGCCCTTGTCAATTAAGCTTTACAGACCAATCTCTACTGGGAGCCCCCGGAGAGATGTTCAGGGGAAGGGGCACAGGTTAAACAGGGAGAGGCAAGCATGATATCCTGATGGCCTGAATTGTTTTATAGCTTTCTGCTTTGCAGGGGTAAACATTTAAATCCATTAAAGATCTGACTGTAATGAATTATTCTAACCATTTATTTATTATTTTCTTTCTATCCGTCATATCGAAAGCTTCATCTCAAATGTTAGCAACTCAGCACGTTTTATCACAGCATGTACTCTTTCAATCATCATTAGAAATGTGGTGGGCCCTAGGTATGGGCATGGAGCCAGATTAGTAAAACTTTCCATGAGGAAATCTCTTTTTTTCATCCAAGACTGGTTATTTTGGATGAAGAGGAAATAGTAGGATTGGCATCTAGACGGCAAAAGAGACAATAGTCTTGAACTTTATAAACTACCTGCACGCACGATGTTGTAATGACATACAACTACTGGAAATTGGAGTGCACACGCGGCCTTTCAGAAGACATACAGTAAATGTGTCAACCTCAGGCTGAACCTGCCAATTGTGCTATCTAAAGACAACAAACAAAAGGATACCTGCTGCATAAAAGATACTTGTACCTACTTTAATGCTTCACTGTCAGTATTTCCCATTTACAAAAGAGTTGTCTCTTGTAGCAACATGTGGTGAAATTGAAAGTGACGGCACTCGGCTATATAGCATGTTTTTCCAAAACCTACAGTATCTACAGCTTAAAACATACTTAACAGTGATATTATTTCCTACACACAGCCCTGACAGTCTGAAACGAAAAGCAAGTTAACTCAAATGAAGCCCATATGTCACCTGTAACAGACATAAAAGTGCACTTTTGGGAAAAATGCTACAAAAAAGCAAACTGTTGTCTCTATAAAAACAAAAAATATATTGCAGAAATTATTCTTTACCGTAAGAGCAGTGAAACCCTAGCTTGTTGCCTGATACTATGGAGAGGCATACAGTAGGTCTGCATATCAGCTGTAGACGCAAAAGTCTAAGAAATGTTATATGAGGACTATTGGCAAAGATGTTTTAATTTCATTTTAGCTGCATAGGAGAAGAAAACGTAAAGTAAAACTTTCAGTAGTGCATAGCCTTTAAAAGACTTGAGAACCAATTCCATTAATACACCTACAGTAAAGCCTAGGAGCTTTAAAGGGGTTGGCCACTTTCAGACCAATATTGAGAGACAAATGTTATTGTTTGCTTAATGAAAAGTTGTACAACTTTCCAATATACTTTCTGTATCAATTCTTCATAGTTTTTTACATCTCTGCTTGCTGTCATTAATTCTGCTGACTTCCAGTGGATAAAAATTCGTTCATGGTCATGTGATATACAGTCCATGGTCATGTGATGAATACACAGGTGCACAGCTCGTTATAGTCACAGCACAGTAATTAGACATCTGCCTGGTAACAAACTGTGCACCTGTGTGTGCATCACATGACCATGGACTGTAAATCACATGACCATGGACTGATTTCTATCCACTAGAAGTAAACAATGAATGACAGGAAGCAGAGATCTAGAAAACCATGAGGAATTGATACAGAAAATACGTTGGAAAATTATATATCTTTTTATTACACAAACAATAACATTTGTCTCTCAATATTCATCTGAAACTGGACAACCCCTTTAAGGCGTTAGAAAAAGTGTGCTTGTTGTCTATGGCAACAAACCACAATTTATATTTTGTTAAAGGGGTGAAAAACCATTTTACTGTTTTTTTGTTTTTTTTTAACTTACGCACAACTACAATCTACAAACATATGGACTCCAAATATCTCTTAGAAGTGGTGGTTTATGGTTGAAAAGTGTAAGGGATATCCTTCTTAAGGCTAAGGCCCCACATAGTGTCCCGCAGCACTTTTCACAGAAAGTCTGCAGAGGAAACCTTACAGCTTCCATTATACCTATAGGGAAACTGCCGGCGTTTCCGTAAGTATAAGTGACCCCAACGCTTTTGGAAATCGCATCGCATCCGCTGTGCATATTTTTCCACAATGTGCGGATGGGATTCGCTAGAATCCACTTTGCTATGACTGTAAAATGCTGCTTTTTTTTCTGCAGAGTTTCCACCATGGGCAGACCATGACATTTCCGCCGCGTGGGGCCCCGGCCTAAAACTTTCATGTACTTATGAAGTAGGCCACGTTCTAAATTGAATCCTATCACCCCATTTTAATGAAGTTACAACTGCCAATTTTGTAACTTTACATAGAAGAATACAGACAAAATAACTTACAAAGTCAAAACAGGAATCTTTTAACAATATCAAATTTTTCAGGGCAACATTTAGAAGGAAGTGCAGCCGTTTCATCTTTCACTTAAAATTTTCTACAACTCCATGTGATTGGTAACACAGACCAGTCCAAGATGACATTTTGTCCTTTCTTCAAATTAACGTCTGAATGTCATCTTTCACTTACTCTATAGTGACTTCATCTCTAAGGTTGATGAGTCTTCTTTTATATTTCCATATTCATTTATAACAATTGTTGAAAGCGCAGATCATATGCACTCAATCTACCAGCTCTATAAACATGTGTTTCAGCCTGGTCAACCTCAACATACAACACATTCTTATGATTGAAAAATCCCATAAGGAAAAGAAACATGAGCTACTGTTTACACGCAGTCACTGTTTAATTTCATTCAGGTCAGTGCTTCTTGTAATAGTCAAAGCATTGGGGAACATGGTAGACTAGTGTGCTCCACAGTAGGTACAACTTCAGAATGAAGAACAATATAGTATTGTTTCACAAATAACAAAATCTAAAGGCATGGATATAACGCAAGCTCAGATTTTGACTAATGGTGATAACAAATTAATATATATATATATATATATATATATATATATATATACATATATATATATATATATATATATATATATATATATTAATAATATTCAAAAGGAAATAAGTAGACCAGGGTGTTTTTGTATTATTAGTAAACTACCGTAAAGTTAAAGGCCACATCCAGCCCTATAAACACCATAAGAGTATTTCTGCTTAGAAATACTATCAACTCCTCAGCCTTAAAGAAGTTGTCCAAGCTAATTTTTTTTTTTTTTTAATTAGGCCAGGGGAGGTTAAAAAAAAAATATATTCACCTGCCCTGCCGCTCTGGTGTCCTGCTAGTGCAGTGGAACCCGGGGACATCACAGGTAGTGACATGCAATGTCCTTTGCTGAGGCGGCTGATTGGCCTCAGTGATCACGTGCGGCGGGGACTTTCACCAGAAGAAAACAACAGAGTTGCAGGACCGGACCACGCTGGGAGACACCAAAGCACTGGGGACAGGTAATTATGGGGTTTTTTAAATTATTTTTTTCACCTCCTCCAGCCTAATTAAAAAAAAAAACAAAAAAAACTATTTCGGACACCCACCCACATTTTGACAGGGAATGGTCTCCCAAGGTTAATAGGTCTAATACACCCGGACAGTCATATTGTTTCCAACTCTAATGTGCTGGTGACGAGTGTTGAGTCCTTTTCCCCTTGGCAAGGACCACCCACTCCCCTCCTTGACCTATATACTATAGCGCCGGCCATCCTTTTTTTCTCTTCTGTGTTTATTCTTGGTTATTCACCTTTTTATCCCTGTTCTCCCATAGGGCTTATTATTAGGATTAGTCATTGTATTTTTATATTATATTATGTATCTTATCTATATTCTCATACTGCTGTTTTATCTTACCGATGTCCTGTTGTTTTAATTCAATAAATACCTTTGAAACTAGAATTACTATCAATGGTGCAGTTTGCTTTGTACAGCCAATGTCCACTCTCCAGCAAACACCTTCCTGATGAGCTGACCATTGTCTACCTGTTAGTAATCCAGAGGATTAGCTAATATGGGCTCCTGTTTTTTATCCACTAGGGTTGTTCTTAATGAGGACCTTTCATGTCCTCTAACACTGTACGTGTTATGTACCGCTGGAAGCGGAAGCTGACTGAATTCAGCGCACTGTCAGCTTTGCTAATATCTGCCCTGGTTGCAGTGATATAGGTGTTGTTAGTTTCGGCACCAATATCACTGCACTGTCAGAGGGGCCAGCCTTACAGCTAAGCGTCATTGCTGTGAGGTGAGGTTTGCCCCCCCCTCCAAAAAAAAAAAAGTACACTTCTATAGACTTGTACTGTCAGTTGGGGTGTTTCTCACTACCCAGTGATTACAGTGAGTTGTAAGGCTGGATCTCTGACAGTGCAGTGATATCGTTGCTGAAACTAAAAGCACCGATATCACTGCAACTGGGGCACATACCAGCAAAACTGCCAGAATGCTGAATTCAGCGCATTGTCAGCTTTCCAGTGGTATTTAATGCCGTAAATGTTAGAAGACATGAAATATCATCTTTAAGAGCTTAAAGCGGTTTTCCAGGCTCCAAATCAAACTGTAAAAACTTTATACATTGTTTTCTGATAAAGACCTCATTTGCCGTCTGTTTCGTGTTTTCAATTTTAACGGCTTCATGATTTGTTTTGGCTTCTGCCATGCGTCACTGTTTTTTTACATTGGAACATCTTGTGGGGGCCAGGGACTACATGTCCCATGATTCTTTATGGCCCAGTACATCCCACCCACTTCCCGTCTTCTCATCTCGGAGCTCCAGGTGACCTTCTACCATCTTTAATACCAGTGTTAATACTACTGCTCTTGGCCTGCACTTGCAGTCAGACAGCAGGATGTTAGTGAAGCTGTACAAAGCTCTGTCTTACTCTACCTTGATCCAGACAGCCCCTTCCCTTTCTCAGCACATTACCGATCTCAAATACTTAAAGGGGTATTCCCACAAACATAACAATTTTTAAATTTGTAGATAATTAAAAGCTAAACATTTTTGCAAATATAAGTAATTAAACATTTTGCAGAGTTTTAAAGATTTTCTCTAAATATCTTGTGGTCACAAGTTGTTCTTGATCGGTTGCCAGTGGATACGACCATGAATGCAGGACCTTGCTAAGGTCATAAAATCAGCCATGATTTGCTTATTGTGGCCGGATATCTTCTGATACATGTAGTGTCCCTGCCTGATAACCCAACTTCAATAAGAAAATCGTGGCTGGGTTCCTGACAAGTCCCAGACCATAGAAAGTTTCTGCATTTGTGGTCGTATCCATTAGCAACCGATCAAGACAACAGATGTCACCACTAAGATAGCTAGGGGAAATCTTTAAAACGCTGCAGAATTTTTAACTACTTATATTTACAAAAATGTTTAACTTCTAACTATCTACAATTATTTCTAGAGCTGCACCGGTGCTTTGGAATGCTTTACCCAAAACAATCTGATTAATCCCCAACTACAGCAGCTTCAAAACTGTCCTAAAAGCACATCTGTATGGTCAGGCTTATCACGTGCCCTGATCACAGTGTAGTGTGGGGAGGTGTAGAAGAATAACACCTTTTATCCTCCTCTGTTCCTCAGATCCTGTCCTCTCCATCTAGAAGTTACACTGCAGTCCTTGCACTTAGTATATGTTTATTCGCAGATACTGGCTGGTGACGGGTTCATACAGCTTCAGTTAGACAACCTTTTATATTAAAAGATGGCTAGACCATGGTAGCAAACAAGCCCTCTGACCTCTTGTGTCCACCTATCTCCTCATAGAATGTAAGCTCTTGCGAGCAGGGTCGCTCACTCCTATTGTTTGATATGTTTATTTCTGTCACATTGTAATGTCTCATATTCTCTGTTCATGTGTCCTCTGATTTTTAAAGTGCTACGGAATATGTTGGCGATGTATAAATAAAGTTATTATTATTATTATTAATATTATTATTATGATTATGTTCATGGGAATACCCCTTTAAGCTACATTCACACGACGATTAATGGGACATCCGTATTTGTCACATGGATGTTTTTCATGGCCGTTTTGCACCTTGGTTGTGTGAATGTAGCTCACTCTCCCCACATGGCCCCCTTCCCTTGGGATCTGACGTCACCTGTTTCTGGCTGCTGCTGGAGCATCACAGGAAGAGAGGAAAGTGCTGTGAGAGAAGTCATATAACTGCTCTAGCACTACAAGAAACAAGGGGCTCAAAATAAGGAGAGCATGACTAATTATACACACAAGGTACAGTGCATTGAATTTATGAATTAAAGGGGTTGGCCACTTTCAGACCAATATTGAGAGACAAATATTATTGTTTGTATAATAAAAATTTGTAAAATTTTCCAATATACTTTTTGCACCAGTTTTCTAGATCTCAGCTTGTTGTCATTCATTCTGCTTTCTTCGAGTGGATGAAATTCTGACCATGGTCATGTGATTTATGGTCCATGGTCATGTGATGTACAGTCCATGGTCATGTGATGTACATACAGGCGCACAGCTCGTGATAGTCACAGCACAGTAATCAGACATCTGTCTGTTAATGAACTGTGCACCTGTGAGTCCATCACATGACCAGGGACCATAAATCACATGATCATGGTCAGAATTTCATCCACTAGAAAAATCCGAATGAATGACAGCAAGCAGAGATCTAGAAAACCATGATGAATTGTTACTGAAAGTATATTGGAAAATTGTCTAACTTTTTTATTATACAAAAAATAACATTTGTCTCTCAGTATTGGTCTGAAAGTAGCCAACCCCTTTAAAGTCTGATCCTGGAAAAACCCCTTTAACAGATTGCCCATCCAGAACGACACATTAACGCATATGTTAAACAGTCACATAAAATTTTACAGTCTTTTGCTATTCCATGCAGCAAAACAGCTGACATTTGGAGAATATCACCCAAATGGAGGCCATTTAACATATGCATCAGGAACTTACCTGGTATATGGTAACTGGATGGCATGGATGCAATATTAACATAACTATACAGTTCATTTAAAAGGAGTTTGTCACCAGGGTGAAGCATATTAAACCAACAACACCGTAGGTCAGGCTCACTTGGTTGTAATGCTTTTATCCACATGAAAATTTATGCCTCTGTTGCAGAGAAATTCATTTATTTCAGAATATGTATCCCACTGTGCCAGTTGGTCACTGTTAGTATTATCTGTTTTGTATATCTTGTGTACCGTATGTAAATCCTCTAATGTAAAGCACCATGGAATTAACGGTGCTATATAAATAAACAATAATAATAATAATAATATTCAAATGAGCAATCTCAAGCACCGATGGCAGCTTCCTTGCTCCAAACTGCTATACTCCACACTGCCCAGGAATACCCTCCTTCCCTTCTTTGTATGACAGGGCCTGGGAGCTATGCTCAGATATCATCACTCAAAGAAGGAAGGGTTGAAGGAGGCTAGTGTGGGGCACAGCAATGGAGCCGCCCTCAATGACCCATACTGCTCATTTGCACATTCTGAAATAAAGGAATACCTTAGCAATGGAAGCACACATTTTTATGGGTAAACAAGCATTACAATCAGGTGAGTCTTACCTATCTAACTGTGATTCTGGTTTAATATGCTTCATCCTGGTGACAGACTCCCTTTAAAGATATATTCTCATAACATTGAGACAGTCCAATTGCATCTTATATCACATCTTTTTGCCTAGTCTAATTTCACTATACTGAGAATCACACATTTATATGAAGACATATAAGCTGCTTGACATGACTGGTGACCTGTTTTATATTACTAAAATTCATTAGTAAGAGTACAGAATCATATCCCAAACTGGAGTAAAGAATTAGAACGAGTCTGACATTTTTATTGAGCTTTGCAGCTGTGGTAATAAGGAAATTTCTTTTCGTCTGCATAGTAAAAAGCTCTCCTTGTTAGTCAAGCCCCAAGCAACCCTTGTTTTTATACCTGTATCCAGCAAAATCCTGCAGTTAACTGTGTCTAAAAACTCTTAAGAAAGACACAAACTCTATTTTGTATATTTTTTCTTAGAAGACAATCAGAGTCAGATGTTTCTTGGCAACAATTAGTTAATGCAGACAAATCAATTGTAAATTATAATCCTATTCAAAATAAAGAGCTCATGTATTACAGCACAAGGAGGGCCTGGGATTCTGGGGCTATGTAGTGCTGAGTGCTAAATCACACCTCAGTCAGGTCACACAATCACATTTTAGATTAACCTTTCAAAATATGCTAAGAAATCGTCCAAAAAGCAAAGCCTGACAGTATGATCAACAAAAATCTTTCACTTGTTACTTATAAAACTGTCTAAGGCTAAGGCCCCAAGCTGCATAAACGCAGTGCTTTTTGTTGCAGATTGTGCTGCAGTTTTTGAAACAAAGTCAGGAGTGGCTTTAAAAGTTACGGAAAATATAAAAGAAGCACTTAGACATTTCCCTTCAGTTAAATATACTCCTGACTTTGGCTCAAAAAAACGCAGCAAAATCTGCAACAAAAAAATGATGCGTTTCTGCACCGTGGGGCCTTAGCATAAAGCTGGCTGAAGAAGGGAAAAAAAAAAACAATCTGGCATACAACCTATTTATATACATATATCATAGATTATCATTAAGTAATTGTCAACCATAAAACATTTAAAGGGAATCTGTGAGGTCAAAAATGGGTATTAAACATGTAGGGCACTTAGTAATCTACATACCTTTGGCACCACAAATAGACTTACCCTCTCAGAGAAAGAGAACTTAATTCATTAAGCAAATGAACTGCCCTAAGGCCAGTACCAAGTCTGGAAAGTGCTTTGGATCTTCTCAGTAAATTTTGCTCAATGCCTCCCCCCTAGGTTTTGATTGATGTCTCAACTATTTTGCGATGTCACTGTCCTCAGCATTGAAATCTGGCTGAGATATGTGTACAGTAATGAAACATGGCAAATGTGCAATACTCTCCCTGCTGGTGGTCCACACTACAGCAATGTATGGACCACATTTCAATGCGTAGGACACTGAAGTCACTAAATAATAAATATGTCACCAAGATGAAGGGTTTTATGAGACCCAGAGCATTTGCTGGACTTATAACTGCCCACAAGTCTCATGCAAGTCTTTTTAATTGATTTCTATCTACGGCCAAAGGGTATCTTGGAACATGTGTTTAAGTACTAACAGTAACCTGTATGGATTTACAATAATATATTATCTAAATCCATTTAGCACAGCTCTTTAGTGTTTAATATACTCTGAAGAAGATGCTATTTACCCTATCAGAATATTAACAGCACTTTGTGGATTACAAAAAAGTGGGGATTGTGAGGTATGCAACGTTAGGATCGCATCTCTATAAAGCAATCATACAGTGTAGCAAACGTGAATCATCTAAGAGGTTTGAATTATAGGAATATATATTAATATATATACATACATATATATATAGATATATTTTAATTATGCTTATTAAACATTTAGAACATATTAAAATTTGTAAGAATATGTTCTAACAACATTTTAACATGCTCATTAAACATTTCTGAATTAAAAAAAAATCTAAAAATATACTAGTAATTAAGAGATTTCCTATTCCTTCTGTGGAGATGGCTCCTCCTCTTCTTTGATCCTCTTCCGGCACGTGCACAATAGACCCCGAGTCCCGGCCAGAGGAGCATCCCACACCTGCACAGTAGAGATGGAGTTCTGGCTACAGCGCAATGCCGGGACTATTGCGCACGCGCCGGCAGATGTCAAAGAAGAGGAGGATCCGTCCCCCCTGAAGGAAGTCTAGACAGGAAGACAGATAAGTATGATGGGGTGGGGGGGTGGGCTGAGTTAGTTAGATGGGAAGGGCTAGTAGTGGGCGGGATAGCTAGTGAGACAGGGAGGGGTGTGAGTGAGTGAGAGAGGGAGAGGAAGGGAGTGAGAGGGAGGTAGTGTCAATCAGCCTACAACTACCATGATGCATTGCATGAGCTAAGACAGCAGGAAGCTACACCATGCAAACAAATGCAGAGGATGCCAGGAGCTCCCAGAGAAACTCGTAAATCACTCAAAACACTGCTAAACCCATTAATAGCACTAACAGATCTTTTTTTAAAAAAAGATTTTTTGCTCGAAAAACCACTTTGTCTGAAAAGGTTGGAAAATACTGATGTAGGTATTAACATTGAATATCAATGGAAGTTTATACACTATTAAGGTCTGCAGAAAGTGAAGGAATTGTAGTGTATGCCATTTGGAGTTGTCACCCATGGTAACCAACTTAACGCGATAAAAAATAAAATAGTTCACACAAGATTAATTTAAGGACTTTTCCAGGACAGATACTGTAGATGACTGGAGAACAGTGGTAATTTTCCCTATGATGGCACTGGGCACAGCATTGCCTATGTTAGTGTATGATGTTGTAGTAATATATTCTTTAATTAACCATATCATTTGCACAAGTTTCATAAATGCAATAAATATCCTGAAAACTTTTCTTAACCAGCTATAACACTGTGATGAATACAATCCTTTTAGATTAATGTGACGTTTTCTGCTACTGGAGTGTTTGCACAAGAGAGCTGAACTATTCATAGCTAGACATTTTATTGTACTTCTACTCAGACTTTATCAAATCACCTGCATGAGCTAAGAGCATATGGTTGCAATTACTTTTGTGTAGCAATTGGTGGTTAAGCTACCTCTGTGGTTACGAATGGCATTTAATGCTTAAAATACACAGTATGAGAAATGCTACATTAGGAACATTTTCAATTCCCTTTTCTTATTTTTATTAATACTAAATGGACATATTTCTGCACCATTTCTTAGTGCTGTTAATTTATGAGTGCTCCTGAAAGCATCTGGTTAATAAAGAACTTACTGATACAGCAATATAGTGGAATGAATGCCTCAACAGCTGCGGAACACTTACCATCATCCAAGTACAACTGATCCAATTCCTCAGGCTCACACTTGATGGTTACAGGAATAGGGGCCAAATTATGATTATTGTCCTCATGCAACTCTGGCAGTGACAGAGGTTGAGTGGTTGGAGATTCATTTCTCTGAACCTTCTGCTGTTGGTGCTGCTGTTGGCCCATTACTGATGAATGAGTTGGACTGCAGGGCTGCAAATAGGATGGCTCTTGGGTGATAGATGGAACTGGAGAAGAGGGACTGTTGGGATAGACTGTTTGTTGAAAACCAAGGGGACAGCTACTGCTCTGATGGAGACTCACCTGCGGCTGCAGCATGATGTGGGATGACTGTTCGGGTGAACTTGGGTGCACAACTATAGACCGTGGCACTTCCTGTATGGTGGGGACACCTCCAGTGGGCTGCTGAAGTCCTAGCTGAGAGTGACCTGGATTCGAGATGCATTTGTTGTATGAAGAAGATGAAAGGTCATGAAGTTTGGGGCTTGAGTTTTGAGACGATGACATCACAGTGTTTCTCTGCTGACAGGATGTGAAGCCAGACACAAGGCACGAACCAGGATCAGAGGGCATCAGAATCTGTTGGCTGTAGTATGGCTTGGAGAGTTGAGTTAATCCTTGGTTCATTGGGCCACAGGTTTGAGCTGACTCATAGTCATCAGTGGGCTCTGTTTTTATAATTGGAACTGTTAGGAGAGGAGAAAAAAAAATTAAATAAACATGAGTTGCATTTTGGTAAGATCAAGTTGGCTTGTGGCTAGGATACCCCTTGCAAAACAAACAACGTCTTGAATAAGACTCTGTGTGTCTTTTGCCTCGTTCTCCCACCCAATAAAAAAAACTATGAGTCATCAGCATAAGAAAGTCACAGCTGGTTCTAATATTCAAAAGAGCTATTTTCTTTGGAATCTCCTCCAGCACTAATGTGCTATAAAAATCTATTTGCAAATAGCCATGTTGCTGAAGAAGCTTTGGACCCAAGGGCTCCATGGATTTGTATTAATCAAAGCAAAAAATTTCACTTGGATGTATTATTGCCTTTTCTGCTGCTACCGATGGATCACTTGATAAATGTCTGTGTGTTTGGTAAAACTGCTGTCAGACTAAACAGATTCAAATGAATTAAGTAGAAAGTATACAGAAATAAATGCAGTTGTGGTTTATGATGTCACCAGCAACTATGATGATTATGCGAGGGTCCATATGCAATGTTGAACAGGTTTAGATGAACTGTTTTCAGGCTATGAAAGACTATAATGTTATTATGCTTAATACACTATGTCATATGCTACTGGATTATGCAGCTGATTAACAAGCAGTCTACTCACTAGAGTGCTTATACGGTATGTGTACATTGCAATTCTCATGTGTTATATTTACCCCTTTTACATTGCTGCTGATTCTAGTAACAGAATGAGAAGTGATCATTGACTGATTGCTCCCCTCTCTAATCTGTGCACATACTGGTATATGAAGAAGTGTAAATGGTGGGTGTGATGTCATATTTCTGACAAATGGTGGTCTGTATGAGTGGGTGGAGAATAGCACAGAAATAGCAGATATTTAGAAAAAAAATCTGATCATACTGTAAAAAAAAAATCCAAACTGTATATTTAAAGATGACTTTTCACCAACTCCAGGTCTTTGCATCCATTAATAGGCTCCTCTGCATTGGTTCCAGTACAGTTAGGATTTTTCCTCTAGCTCCCACTGTTCCAGTCAGTAAAGTTAGTTCTACTTAGGTTCTGTAATGTCAGGTAAGGAGCAGGGAAAGGGGGCATGATTGAGAGCTCCAGTCAGAGATATACAGTGTCAGAGCTTAGAATCACACCACTTGCATGCTCCTTCTTGACACCACCTACCTAAAACTAACTGCGCATATTGCTCGCAAATGGTGGGGTTTAGAGAAAAAAAATCCAACTGTGCTGGCATCAGTGGAGCAGTGCTTACTAAATGACGTAAGGAACTGAACTTGGCAGAGGTGATGAAAGGTCCTCTTTAAAGACACAACTCCACCTTGGATTCATACACTGTTTACACAATCAACTAAAACTGTGTGAGGCTGAAAAAGTTGAAGATAAGGAATATGTTGCAAGAAAATTGCCTATGTTTTAGATTTTTATGTTAAATATATTTTTAATAATGTTTGATAGTTTCTTTTTTATTTTTCATGTCACTATATTTGTAAATAATACTAAATTCTACAATTTTCACTCTGGCCTCTAAGCCTAATAATAGACAGATGCTTGCCAATTCTGTAGGGGTAATCTTTGCAGCAACCACCTCATTTACATCACAGACAACAGAGGATAGCATCTCTATAAATAACACAACTGACAAATCATTGCATCCACTACTCACAATAGATTATGTCACAGCTTACCTACTTCCCCACCCTGAACATAGCACATGTAGAAAACCCATCCATATACCTCAATGAGTCGACTCCAGTCTATTACTGCCTATGGCTGTGAAACTGCTGTAAAGCATCACTAAATGTTGTTAACAGAGCAGAGGAGGAGCTCAGTCAAGATGGCAGCCCCCATAATCATGTACATAAATAAAAACAAGATTAGAAAAAAGTGAAATAATCACAACGTGGTTTTAATAAATAAAAAAATGGTGATGCATTCCCTTTAAAGTGGACCCGTCACCTCTCCTAACATATCTGTTTAAGTAACTAATTTATTTGCCAATGAAATAATTGTGGAGCACCTTTTCTTAGAATTCTATATTAAGTGAGTCCTCTGTTATTCCTAATACAAATTTACAAATAAATTAACAACTGAATGTTACTGGTTGGTTGGTATTTTGCCATACACTCTGACAGAGGTCAATTAGTGTTGAGCAATTTGGGTTGCTATATAGCCAATAACATGGTACAGTCTATAAGCAATGACTGATTCACTTACTGAAGTTAAACCACAGGCAGCCCCAGCCAGGATTGCATCTAAATAGACATCATGTGGAAACACCCCTTTGACAAGGGTAATGGTAACACCTAGTTGGCAATTTAATCACAAATGCACAAAGGGAATAACAGAGGAATGGCAGAATGCAGACTCCCAAGATGTTTCATAATTATTTAATAGAAAATGTAAGTATCTACTAAAACAGACATGTCAGGAGTCTCTTTAGGTCTTCTTCAGGGTAAAAGTAAGGCACATAATCAGGTTTTTTTTATATGCAACTTATGAAGCTAAAACCAGGTGTGGATCATAAAGGGTGAGAAGATGGTCTTTTTTCAATTCTCTCCTGATATTGCCTTCATAAACATCAACAGCAAAACCTGAATGTATGTTGTTACCCTCAATCTTATCTGTAGTTGAGCTCTATTATTTTTACAAGAAGAAATACAATTATATTTTATTGCCTAATTGTACAGCATACTCATGCTCTATTATATAGTTAGATAAAGGATACTACTTAAAATAGGAAGAGAAAATGTGAGATTCCGTAGACCCAAGAAAGTTGCACACAGAATGTAATTCCTTTCATTTCACTCCCTACCATTAAAAAAATTAGTCACAAACAAAATAAATCACACCCTGATAGTTGTGTTAAAACATTGTAAGCTGTGTGTCTTATTTGTGTGCATAAAACTACAATAATGAGAAACTGGCAGTATATTTTCCAACAAAATGCAATGAATATTTAATTGTAGAACACATTTTTTCCTTTTCTTTGGCAAGCTATCCAAGAAAGTTAAGCAGCCCCAAGACTAGAGTGGAATCTACAAGCCTCCTTGGACACAGTACAGTAACTCTCACTTATTTCACAGCCTGTTTGCCTTTGACTGCCCTGGCATAACACAAATAATAACAAATAGGTTCCTCATATTACTGCTTGGTCTCGTTAGAATAGTCCATTGCTGCTGAGCCCACTATCATTTACTGGTGGCACATACCACTATTATCTTTACATGGAATTGGAAAGAAAAAAAAACATTGCTTTAGACATCCATGTGAAAACAGAGGAATATGGAGGTAAAACAATGACCCCACAAATTATGTGACCATGTTTATTAAGCCTTAGGTTATGCTCACACATGACAGAATTGTTATAGACATTTATTTATATGGCTGTTTTTAAGATCTGAATTGTGTGTGTGAATAATAACTGCATATGCTAAAAGCATAAGCCCATTTTGTACACTCTTTTTTGCAAAAAAACTTGAACATACCCTTAGACACCCTTTTCTTTTAGGATCTACTCCTAATTTGTCTAGAAAAAAAAAATTGTGAAACTTCATTCATTCATTTCAAGGACATGGACACATTTGAATATTTTTTTAATGGGAGTATGTTGGGCTAAAAAACTTTTTTTTTACTATAAGTCTTAAGCTATTATTTTGTTTGGAAAGCATTTTTTGTTACTGGTTTTATTTAAAATTGTGTAGGTTTTTTTCTGTAACTTGTATGTATTACTAAAATTGTTATAAAGTTCACAATCCAATCCATCTGTCTATTCAATCTAAAGCCACTCCTGTTTCCTCCCAAATAATCATCTAAACTGAATTATGATCAAATCAAAACTCATCAACAGTTATCATAATTCAGCTAAGATTATTGCTCCGAAGAACAGAGGAACGGCTGGAAGATTGAGCTGTCAGAGAGATCATCTGAGGGATTTCACTGTAAACTGCTTTCTGCAACTTGCTATGTATTGTAATTCATGCAGCTGCAAATGACAAATGGTGCAAAAAAATTAATTAAAATCAATTTAACATACAAACATTCCAATAAAAAATGGATTCAAATGTGTCCAAAGCTTTTAAAATGTACAGAGGCATTTCAGGCTGTGCGTATGATAAGGTTCACCACAAGGCCTTACAAGCAGCCTCGGCCTCACTAGCATAATCACACTTATCAGCTCGTACTACTCAAGATGAGATGCTGTTCACCGCACATCTGCAACTTCCTTTCACAAAATATCACCATAGCAGTTATCTCTTCAGTTGATATCTCATAGGTTAACATAGAAAATCATAAAACAACACAACTGTGGAAATTCATAAAACAGTTCAGCTGTATAAAAGAGATGAGTGTGAGGACTAGGTCTTAGTGTGGACGTCAGTAGAAGTTACATTTATGCCCTCGGTGTTTCCACAACTCTGTAATTACGAGCCTGAAATATATGTTACAGGAAGGTCAGACTAATGTGAAATGTCAGAGTTGTGAGGCAGCGTTGACTGAGTCTGTACTCAACTTTCCTCGTTAAAGAAAGACATTTCTCCTGTGACCCCCTTATGTCACACATTAACATGTCTGTGTTGTAAGTCAATCGCTTTAATGGAAATGTAGACCTTTCTATGTACCTTGTCCACAGACATAGTATTGTGGTTACAACATATTGTAATCAGCTGGCTTTCAATGACCAAATGAATCTGGATTCTGTCTACAATATAGGATGGACTCTTCTAGTTACAATGTCTATGCTATACAAGGGAATAAATGGGAAGAATATTAGTAACAAATAAGTGACAAAAAAGAAAAATTAGCCACGCTATATATAGAAAAGTATGCACATTCAAAGATCCAAGCCGAGGATTTATTCATAGTAAAATCCCAAAAAATGGCAGCACTCCACAGGTATAAAAAAATAAAATAGACTATTTTCCTTTTTTAACTCCAGGAGTGCTGACAGATGTTTTGAACAGACGTCATACCTGATTGTGGTGTAATTGTTGGAGGCAGGGGTGTAACAGGTAGCCATGGGTCACCCTATCCAAATTGGTATCACATGGCTTCACTCTTGGTCTTCGACAGATCTACTTTTAATTTTCTACTGCCCTTTTACCAAATATCCCTTCCCTTGAAATGGAGCTGTGCCATCTTAACTAAGAAGTCCATTGTTGCTGTTTTGCCTAATATCCTGGTAATCACACCCATAGGTGGCGGGAAAGGACTGCTTCTATCCTCTCATTTTAAGAAGAATCCTCTCTTTGAAATGGACTCCTATCTACAATACTGGTGTCTTCTTATACTGTAGAGAGGCCTTGGGCCCCCCGAGAGTAAAGGGCCTGGTAGCAATTGCTACCTCTATTGCTACCTATATCCCTTGAATCAGGATATTAAAGGAGCTGTCTAGAAGTATACTATTGATTACCTATCCCAAGATGATTCAGGGTCTACACTGATCAAATGTTTGCAAGGGCTGCAGTGTAGCAGAACTAGTACAGCTATGTATACTGTATATGTCCGTAAGAAGTGTATGGAGCTGTGCTAGGTTCAGTACACCTCAGCCACTGCAAATTGCTGATTGACGGGGGTCGCAGGAATCTCCCAAATTAAGAATAGGTCATTAATAGTATACTGCTGAATAACCTCTTTAGTTTCTCCAGAGAGTTTTCTAAAAAAGATTGTCAAAGAAAAAGCTTAGGAAGGTATAATGTTACCTTAAAAATAACAAAAATGATTCAGAATGAAGCACAGTGCACGTTAGATCATTAAATTAGCAAAATCCTATTAAACGTTCTATGCTAATTGAAGATCACCTGCTGTTACTCATCTTCACATTGCTGTCTATTGCTCTATGCAGTAGATAAATGGTATATGGCCCCTGTCTTTCATATGGATCAGGCAAGACAGACTTTGAGATCCTGAATTTATGGGATATTACCTTCTTGCTCCAGTATCTGTATGTTTTTTTAATTTTTCACCCTTACGTATATATCTCAGATTGATATTACACTGTGTCATGTCAAATTCTCTCTGACTATAAGCATTTTGATCTTACCCAAATTACCCGCTTTCACCTTAAAACATCCCCTCCATCCTGTTTGAATATTCCTTCACCTCCCTATATTTTATTCAGTTATTTAGCACTTCCCTCCCTTAGGCCTTATATTCTTCAAGGGTAACCCTCAGATAGACATGGTATAAGGCCACATAAACTCTAGAATGGCATAATGGATAAAAGCAGATCTCCCCATATTATCTTTCTCAACGTTTTTCTTTCATATAATAATTAATAATTTTAGAGAATAATAATAACAGCAATAATAATAATAATAATAATTTAGAACTAGATTTTAAAGCTGCAATGAGAAATAGTATAGCTTACATTCAGCTGCACAGTAAATGTAAATACAATTTCACAAACCTAAAGTTATGCGAACATTACATAGATTTATTTTTATACATTGTTTTATAATTTATATAGTTTTTTATAACATATGTACAGTAATTACATTTTAAGTGTATGCCATGAATGCTAACTGAAAAAACCACCTGTAAATAATCTATGAAATGTAAGCAAACGGACTATTGTTGTAACTGTACAATATAGTTTGTGTATTCACAAATTAGCAGAACTCCATTATAACCCATCAGAGCCTAACCACATCCACTCACAGTAATATAGTTAGCTACGTAATGTAGTCAATCAGTTAGGCTAATTTGAAGTATGCCATCGGGCAAAATCTTGTTCAGTCTTTTGTGTAAAGTGGAAATATGTCACATAAAAGAATACAATTCACTTAATACAGTTGGCAAACTTTGACAACAAAACCAAAAGCATTTGTTTATATATATCTGCGTCCAACTGGCAGGGGTGGTCACACCATATCTGCAACCAGTACAGCAGCAAGGGTATTTTTAAAAATTCTCTTGATCACTGGGGGACCTGGCAATTGCCTTCCTATTCATCCCCTAATTTGTGGATAGAGAATAAGTGTCCTTAATGGGACAGTACCTTTAATTATTTCCACCCATGGCTTACTTAAAAATGTGAATATGCAAACTAGAAAGGGATTTTCTGAGAGACAAAGGAAGTGCTTTATGACTAGCGGGCCCTCTCTCATTAGCAGATGGCCCATTTGCCCCCAATCTATGGTTAAATCCATTCATATAGAACTATGCCTATCAACGATCCTTTGGAAGTTATAGCTGGTAACAGACAAAAATGTGATATGGCATGGTGTATTTTTTGGAAGCTGTTGTTTGTAACTACATGAGTATGGCATGATTGGCCAAATGTGACTAATTAATTGACACTTTGTGCAAATCCATTGTTTTTTGACATGTTGATGCTTGGATCAACCAGTGTATGAATTGGCCACATGCGTATGGCCAGGTTTATACAGTTAGTAGGATGTAAGCTGTTGTCGCATCCACACAGACCTATAACAATGGCTTGAGATGTTCATAACAATGACTGTATGTAGACAAAGAACAGTAAATACAACTTGTATAATACAGTGGGGGAAAAAAAGTATTTAGTCAGCCACCAATTGTGCAAATCACATTGTCTGATTTTTTAAGAATTTATTTGCAAATTATAGTGGAAAATAAGTATTTGGTCACCTACAAACAAGCAAGATTTCTGGCTCTCACAGACCTGTAACTTCTTCTTTAAGAGGCTCCTCTGTCCTCTCATTACCTGTAGTAATGGCACCTTTTTGAAACTGTTATCAGTATATAAGACACCTGTTCACAACCTCAAACAGTCACACTCCAAACTCCACTATGGTGAAGACCAAAGAGCTGTGGAAGGACACCAGAAACAAAATTGTAGACCTGCACCAGGCTGGGAAGACTGAATCTGCAATAGGCAAGCAGCTTGGTGTGAAGAAATCAACTGTGGGAGCAATAATTAGAAAATGGAAGACATACAAGACCACTGATAATCTCCCTCGATCAGGGGCTCTATGCAAGATCTCACCCCGTGGGGTCAAAATGATCACAAGACTGGTGAGCAAAAAATCCCAGAACCACATGATGGGACCTAGTGAACGACCTGCAGAAAGCTGGGAATAACGTAACAAAGGCTACCATCAGTAACACACTATGCCGCCAGGGACTCAGATCCTGTAGTGCCAGATGTGTCCCCCTGCTTAAGCCAATACATATCCGGGCCCGTCTGAAGTTTGCTAGAGAGCATTTGGATGTTCCAGAAGAGTATTGGGAGAATGTCATATGGTCAGATGAAACCAAAGTAGAACTGTTTGGTAGAAACACAACTCGTTGTGTTTGGAGGAGAGTGAATGCTAAGTTGCATCCAAAGAACACCATACCTACTGTGAAGCATGGGGTTGGCAACATCATGCTTTGGGGCTGTTTCTCTGCAAAAGGACCAGGACGACTGATCCGTGTACATGAAAGAATGAATGGGGCCATATATCGTGAGATTTTGAGTGCAAACCTCCTTCCATCAGCAAGAGCATTGAAGATGAAACGTGGCTGGGTCTTTCAGCATGACAATGATCCCAAGCACACCGCCAGGGCAATGAAGGAGTGGCTTTGTAAGAAGCACTTCAAGGTCCTGGATTGGCCTAGCCATTCTCCAGATCTCAACCCCATAGAAAAGCTTTGGAGGGAGTTGAAAGTCTGTGTTGCCCAGCGACAGCCCCAAAACATCACTGCTCTAGAGAAGATCTGCATGGAGGAATGGGTCAACATACCAGCAACAGTGTGTGCCAACCTTGTGAAGACTTACAGAAAACGTTTGACCTCTCATTGCCAACAAAGGATATATAACAAAGTATTGAGATGAACTTTTGTTATTGACCAAATACTTATTTTCCACCATAATTTGCAAATAAATTCTTTAAAAATCAGACAATGTGATTTTCTAGATATGCTTTCTCATTTTGTCTCTCATTGTTGAGGTCTATCTATGGTGACAATTACAGGCCTCTCTCATCTTTTTAAGTGGGAGAACTTGCACATCTGGTGGCTGACTAAATACTTTTTTTCCCCACTGTAACTGCGAAATACATTATATTCTATACCTATATTCTATCAGCTTTAGCTCTGTTCAATCACAGACGTGTGTCTATATGTGTATGACCCTTTTACATCCTTATTTCAAGAGGATCACTTACACTACATGAAATAATATATATTACCCAACTCAGCCACATCTACATCCTGCTATAAGATTTCAGATTTTTATTGAATTACAATTCAAAATGGAGACATCATCTTATTAGGTGCCTCAATTTCTGTCAGTTTTGATTAATACTATGTTCTCAGAGGAGACCACATATTGATTTAAATGTAAGTCTACTCTAAGATCCCCAGTTACCTAAACAGTCCTGTGCAGTAAATTATCCAAAGCATGTTCGGACAAACAGCTTCAAAATACAGGTTACCACACAGAAGAAAAACTAAAACATTATTGGTGTATTTCTCACAAAAAAAGCCTTAGCTTTGGAGTAAAGCTAAACATCAAAAAAAAAACTTTTAAAATTTAAAAGATATGTAAACTTTCTACTTATAGAAGATTTCTAAAGCGTATTGGTGACAGAACCCTTTTTTAATGGACAGTGAACCCTCTTCGCAATGGATGTTTCACTGAGAAAGTTAATGGAAAGGTGTTCACTCTTGAGCAATGAGATGTCCACTAAAATCAGTGGTGGTACCCATTCATGCTCATGTGGTTGTCCATCTCTAAGAAACCTATGTCATTAAAAAGATTATCCAGCTTTCTAAACTTGATGACTCTCTAGGATAGGCCATCAAAGTTAGATCATCTAGAGTACCTATAAATCATTGAACGATCTTTGCGGAACAAAAAATAAGAGACTTATAATTTTATATAACTGGAAACATTTTACTGCCAGGACGAGTGCTACAAACTCTTTAAAGAGGACCTTTCACGTCCTCATGTATATGCGGTTTTACATACTGCTAGAAAGCCGACAGCGCATTGAATTCAGCACACTGCCGGCTTTCCCGTTATATGCCCCGGGGGTGGAGATATCAGGGGTCTAAATTTCACCGTTCACTGTCAGAAGGGCGTTCCTGACAGTCTAGCTGCGCTGTGAGGAACGCCCTCCCTGACAGTATTCCTCCATAGCACTATACTGAGGGGGCGTTCCTCACAGTTCAGCGTCATTACTGGGCGGTAAGGAACGCCCCCTCTGACAGCACACGGCTATGGGACGAGTACAGAGAGAGGGAGTGTTCCTTACCGCCCAGTGATGACCCCCTCAGTATAGTGCTATATAGGAATACTGTCAGGGAGGGCGTTCCTCACAGCGCAGCTAGATTGTCAGGAACGCCCTTCTGACAGTGAACAGTGAAATTTAGACCCCCGATATCTCCAGCCCCGGGGCATATAACGGGAAAGCCTACAGAGCGCTGAATTCAGCACACTGTCGGTTTTCTAGTGGTATGTAAAACCGCATATACATGAGGACGTGAAAGGTCCTCTTTAATGTTTCAATTGGCCCATATTTGCTGTTCCCGCTCAGACTTTTAATGACTATTATAGATCTTGCACAACTGTCCACTGACATGAATGAGACTTTCAATAATATCTGCTATGGGCATTGCAATGCTGTTTCATTGACTTGAGTGAGACAGTGCCACAATACCCAGAACAGCTACTGCTGTAAGTAGGGCATTCTAAATACGAATGGTGTCCACCATTAATCTTATAATAATGGGTTATCCTAAAGATACATCATCAATTTTAAAAGGCTGGATATCTCCTCTACTCTATATTTGGAATCCCATGTGTATAAAATCTATTAGTAGGTTTAGAGGCTGAATTGTGAATATTCTTTATAGACAATATTGTATATATTTTGTATATACATTTCCCTGTGGATACCAGGATCCATTACCACTTGGTCTATTTGGATCCAATACATTTGCAATGGTTGAGCCCTCACCTAGCTAATATAATTACAAATGTATAGCATGGAGCAATGAAACATACGTGTGATCTGATAGGATAGAAGTGAATTCTAAGGCTTATGTATCTACTAAGGCTGTAGATTATAGACACTGAAGGCAATTTATAATCAGTACTGCATATTAAGTGAACAGTGCTACGCACAGTGGCCAGTAATATTCCAGCTACATTGATAGAGTAAAATGAGATCTAATGTAACTGTTTTCACCTTTGCACCAGTGTTTAAGTTACTTTTATATCTCTTCACTGATCTAGCACTGTGAGGGGGATTTATTATGCCCATCACTCCAGAATTCTTGTGTAAAAAGTTGTGAGATAAAGATTTGCGACTTTTTGAGCTCATTCTTGCATTTTTACACCTTCCACTCCACTTTTGAAAAGTGGGTGGCAAAGTGGGCATGATTAGTCTGTGTATCTTCCATATTTATCAACTGTAATTTTGTTTAAAAAGTTGCAAAAATTGTCACAATCTCACTCAAACGAGTGGATGGCACAGGCAAGTGGAGTAGCATCGCTGGACAGAAGTGTTAGACTTATAAATGCATCAAATTTATCAAACACAGTAATATTTGATAAATTTGGCACAAACTGAGCCAATGCAGACTCCAGGAAAACTGACTTTAAAATTTCCCCTCATGATAAATCTCCCCTTAATGATTAAGAAAATCGATTAAATAAGCATTTTAGTAATTTTAGAGGCAATTATGGAAATGACTGAGAAACTCTGGTCGTAGCAGACAGAAAACATTTCTTATGAGGGCTAAGTAAATAAAATATGCCAGAGTTGCTTAGTGCTTTCTCATTTGTAAAATGCATTATATGGTATAAAGTTTAGTCACAGCAAACTGTTCAGCTGGGCCAGCCAACAAATGAGGGTGTGGGCCTGAAATGTCAAAGTATAAAGAACCTATTCAGACTGCTTCCCCCACTCAGAAGTCCAGGCTCAATATTTCGGGTAATGTAAAAGTTACTGAAGAAAGAAAACACATGTGAAAGTTACTTCAGTGCAGAAACAGAGCCAAACAAATGGCTGCAGGTGTTGCCTCTTTATTGAGACCAGCTTAAAACATTAATAGGTTTTTAAGAAGTATTTCATCAGGTAGGCCTGTGTATACCTTTATTGCTGTTTGTATAACACATTACGCATCATGGGATTAAAAGTGAGGCTGTGTTGAAGGTTATTTGAAGAAATTGTGCCCATTAAATAAAGCTTATATGATAAATAGGTGCAAAAACGTTCAGGCGGCTGGTGGTTTGTATGAAACGTTAACAGAAAGAAATGAAAAAGTGGCAGCCGTCTTCAAGGTTTCTGGGCAAATATGAGCACAGTACTTTATAGCTTATAAATCGGTTGTCTTTTTTAAAATTGTGAACAGTATGGAAGTAACTATACATGGTATACACTCTTTAAGGCCGGGGCTCCACGTGCAATAAACGCTGTGGTTTTGATGCAAAAAACATGGTGTTTTACAGTCCCTACAAAGTGGATGGGATTCTTTCAAAAAATGCGCTTGATTTTTCAGTAACATTTATTTGCAATAAGTTTGAGTTAGAAAGATGTCTCAGTGGAGAGTATATTGTAGCAGGTTATTTTGAATGCAGTGAAAAGGGCCATCTCTTTGAGAAGTTCAGATCTGCTCTACTGTAGAGCTGATTTTCCTGTGATTTACATTACTCTTGGATCCTATGTATATTAATCTTTTGACATAACCAGTATTCTAGAGCTAACAATAGATTTGGCTGAAACATAGCCTATTTTTGTTGATTGTTGGCTATGAATTGGTCAAGTTATTTCTTTCAATAAACCAGACTCTGGTGAATGAATGCCATGCTGCAAAACTACATCCAAGGACACACAAAGGGGTGTTTGATTTTTACTAATAACATTTATCTAATAATATTTGTCTGTGTATGGTTGTATTTTTGTAATGGTAAAATCTACCAAAGGCTGATCATTCACCAGTCTGGCCATAGCCAGACATAGCATATTTTAGTATAGCTGTAAATATGGGTTTAGTGTTTGAAGTATACCACAGCTTGGTAGTTCCAAATTCCCTACTATCAAGTTCATAGGAATGCCTGCTGACTAAGTACAAGTACTAAGAAATCTGCGTAACTTGACATTTGAAATAAACATCGGCTTAGTGCCTCACATAAGTGCCCGATTCAACTGTGGCTGAAATTACATTACATATAGATCTTATCTATTAGTCTATTAGTAAATTCTGGAATGCTAGTGTGATACAAATGTGAAATAAATGTTCATTTTTGTTAATGAAATAGAAACCTTACCACCAGTTCAGTTTCCTTTAAACTCCTTGTGCCCTATGCAAGGAAACAGTAGTGAAGTAATATAACAGGTAAATCTTTGTAGTTATTAGCTGAAGGGTTATAAAACTACTCTAACTCACAGCAACTGTTTATACTATTTGTGTGTGTTGTTTGCACAATATCCAGTCTATTTCTATAAGGCTGTGGTCACATTAGTGTTCGGAGACCGTTCAGGGACTCGGTCCCCCATTCTGCTTAAAATATGCGGAGAGAAAAGACCTGCAAACAGGACTTTTTTCTCTGGTGATTTAAGGCGGAAACCCGGCAGACCCCATTATAGTCTAAGGGGACCTGTGGGTAACTGCATTTTAAGTGCATAGGGTTTTCGTTTGTCATGTCCCCAAGTGGGCCTGAAGAACGGAAACCCGAATGCTAGTGTGAACCTAGCGTAAGATGCTGCTTCCCACTGCTGTCCCCTGCTTCTTGCTTGTAAAAGCAGACAGGGAGAAACCTACCACAAGCAGGAGGCAGAGGAGACTTCTTTTGTACTCACTGTGTGTGGCATATGGCAACTAGTCTCCACCTATGATCTCAGAGAGGACTGCAAATTCCAAACACAATGGGGCACTAAAAGATAAACTGTCTTAGTTGCCTATAGCAACCAATCACAATGTAACGTTAACTTTTCAGGAGCAGAATACCAAATGAAAGATGTGCTGTGACTGGTTGCTATGAGAAACATGAGAAGGCAGTTTTGTGTTTAGATACAATAAGAAAATCATGTCTACAATAAGAAAATCAAGGCTACATTTCTGACAAGTGCCAGACCATAGACATTTCCTGCATTCATGGCCATATCCATTGCAATCTATCAAAACAATAGACTGTCTCCTCTAAAATGATTAGAAAAAATCTTTAATTTTTTTAATTATTTATATTTGAAAAAAATCTTTACTATTTATCTACACATTTAAATCTGGTTATGTTTGTGGGCAAACCCTTTTAAGCTTGTAAATGTGTAAAGATGTATTCACACTTCTGTTAATAAGGAAATGGATTTCCTACATATAGATCCCCTATTCTTCTTGTACACCTGTATATGTTCACCCATACTGTTATTGAAACGGACATGGGATAGTATTCCTGGTAGTTATTTAAATTCTTGCATATTTTACCTGCAGTGATCCAATACAGGAACAGAGAGAATCTTTTTTTTCTGTTACTACAGCTCAAAATAGCATTAGTTATACTTATTTGTTTTCTGCCAATATATTTAGTAGTGTCCGAGCCTAGTTAAATGTAACTTTGGCAGTCTTTTTATAGGTTGTCTTGACCACTTCTGACATATGAAGAATGCTGACAATGAGTGCAGGTAAGAATAGAATACTGTGTGTCCACTGACTGGCATTCGCAGTGAAACAGTGCTTGTTGTTAATCTGTTACTGAACTCTCCAAAAGATAAATTTAGGTCTCAGGAAGGAAGTAGAGTGGGCGAAGTGATGACGAAGATCTGTATTTGGTACTACTAACCAATTTCAGAAAAAGTGTATTTCACTTTTTTACATACAAATATATTGAATAACAAATAATACAGTACAAATAAAAAATCAGCAGAAGTGTTTGTTTTCAAAAAAAAAAAAAAAAAAAGCGTAGGTGACATATAATAGCAGATAAACTTTAATACAATGATCTCCTTTGCAGATAACTTTATCTTTCCTTTTGTTTATAGCCATCTAGGGGACTACATAAATGTTTCCCATTCCTCTTCCCTTATTGATATATCTACATATAAATGGGGAGGGTACAGCTGTGTTGGGGGAGAAGATGGATAGAAAGTTGGAGGGGTGTTTAAACTAGGGACCTGGGGGAAGGAAAAAACAGTAAAGAGCAAGACAGTGTAGATATAGAACCAAAGAACCTAAAGAATCTTCTAGACTGGGGCTTAAAGGCATTGTTCAGGATAAGTGTTTTTTTTTTTTTTTTTGCAAGGGGACAGGGACCTTCTGGGTCTACTTCCTCCAGAAGGAGCGTGGCAGGGACTTCTGCCAAAACAAGTTCCCAGAGCAGCAAGAGTGAATCATGGTGAGAGACACCGAAGCACCCAAGAGAGGTCCCCGGCCTGCTTGTAAAAAAAAAACGCTTATCCTGGACAACCCCTTTAATTTATATAGTTTTTGTCTTTTTAGAAAATAATTTACATATAGAAAATGGGAGGGTTCTGCTTGTATGTAAAATCCTACTTTAATTCTATCCTAAGTGATGATATCTGTGAGACAAATGAGTATGAAGAGTCCCTACGGGTGGAAATAAGAGGAAAGATAAAGAATAATAAAATACTGACATCAGTTGTTACAAGTCCCAAAGTATAATGAAAGAATAAGACAAATACATAATAAGAAAATAGAAGATGCTGCAAAACATAATTAAGTAATTATTATGGCGGACTTCAACAACCCAGAAATAAATTGGGAGGCAAAAACCTGCAGGTCCACTAATTTTGAGAAAAAGACTTGAGAGATTTTCAAAAGTACAGGTCAGGGGTCATGTAGGTGACCATATTACGTTTTAATGCATATTTTAATAAGATGTTTGGTAAACTGGCTACAAAAACACTAGAATTCAGGAAGGCCAATTTTCTCCAGCTTAGAGAAGACCTTACTCATAAACTGGGACAACGTCCTCCAAAAGGAAAGAAACACAAACTAAATAGGACATTTTCAAAAACATCCTTAGTAGGACCTGTGAAAAAATATACCTTATGGGATTAAACATATTATAGAGAGTAAAAAAAAAACCAATGTGGTTAACTAAAATAGTAAGGGATGCAATAAATGATAAAAAAAAGCATTTAAAATATTAAAACAAGAAGATAGTGGTAAGACATTACAAAATTATAATAAACAATAATTTAAAAAATTATTACAAAAATAAAAAAATTAAAATATTTTCTACCATATTTACAAAGGAAAATTCTATGATAGATAACATAATAAGGGACAACATAAATGCTCCATTAAATGTGCTTAACCGAGCAAGAGGTGCAGCACTGTCTTCAAAATACTAAAACAGACAAATCACCATGTCCGGATGGCAAAAAGAAAAAAAAAATGTTACCAAAGTTCTGTTATGTGTAAAAAAAAAAAAAAAAAAAAAGCCCTGCCCCCCCAACATCACAAAACTTTGTGTCACCTACCTAAAAAAATCTATATAATGGAAAGAGAAAACTATAAAAAATTTAGTACTGCTTTGTGCTATTAAAAAAAAAACTGGAAAAAATGTAAAAAAACAGACAAGTTTTCAATATGTTAAATTTTTCTACATTTATCCAGAAATAAAAAAAATAAAAAAGCAAACAAAACAAACTTCTGCTAGATCCTATAAGCTGGATGTGGGCTTTGTACTACTCAATAATCAGGGTATAATTAATATTAATTGTAACTGGCATTGCGCTTCATCCAAAAGCTGTCTTTTGGGACTGAGTTTAGGGATTTTTGAACACCACTTATAAAGTATGCCAGAAAGGTGGAACAACATTTCCTAGATTGTATTATACTGCAGTATTAATATTTACCCAGGCTGAAACTGCCCAAATTATCAAGAACAATCTCAGACTCGTATCCCTCCATCATTATCAAATTTGCAGTTGGTACTAAGCTTCAGCAACATGCCCTTTACTGGCATCTGCCATACCCAGATTCATCTGCCAGACTGCCAAGATAAATATATGGGATTTATCACTCCAAAGAACAAGTTTCCATTGCTTCAGACTCCAATGGCAGTGTGCTTATACCACTCCAACTGATGCTGTGCCTTGCAGATGGTGATCTCAGACTTATGCACAGATGCATGCGTGTAGAAAACTTTTTTGCTTATAATGGTCTAAGAGGCATTTTTTTAAGTTAGTAGTAACAAAAGATTATTTTTATGCTCTATACATATCATAACATGGTGGTCTCCTGTGTCCCTTTGCAGCGTGTCTCAGAGTATCTCAAAAGTTGTAAGTCTTGGGTATTTATTTTCTACAATACCAGAAGACCCTGTCAGTTTTACCATGGTAAAATATTCACAAATTTTTTTGAAAGATGGCCTCCTGCAATGTTGAAAGTCATGGAGCTCAGTTTGACTTATTCTACTAGCTATATTTTATCCATAGAGACTGTATAATAGTAAGCTTGAATTTGTGAAACTGGTGTTGTTGAAATAATGTAATCCATTAAAGTGAACCCTTTAAGGACTTTCTAATTTTACTTGTTTAATTTTTATTTTCTTTCTTTTCAAAGCCATAACTTTTTTACTTTATCATTGACATATATGTACATTTAATGTTTCATACAATGTACTGGGACATTGTAAGAAAAATATTTGTGCAATGGAATATAATTTGTTCTTTAAATTTAGTTTTTAGAGCATTTACTAGTCAGTAAAAACTGACATGTTAACTTTATCCTTGGGGGATGATTAAGGAGATGTGAATATATATATATATATATATATATATATATATATATATATTTTTTTTTTTTTTTTTTTGGTTTACTACTTTTTAAAAAATGTATACCTCAAAACACTATTCAGACTTGCACTTGTGCTAGATACCTGTGTAAAAGGGTGAACTGCTGAGTTTGAGCATTTAAATGCTTACAATGCTAGAAAAAAATAAATTAATATAAATGCACCCACACTCCACCTCTTATACAATAATAAAGAGAACGTATTCACCCCAAAAAGCAACTTCATCTTACAAGAACTGCATATAATCATACTATTAACAGAGAACCACCAAATAATCCCGAACTGACAATCTAGTCTCTGTATAGGAAATGAAAATAGAAAAAAGCGCATCTAACCTAAAGTTAAATGAGATCTCACCACTGTCAAGTGGTTTCAATCTCTGTAATGGCTTGGATGGAATATCAACCTTTGTACGCCTTGTGTATGGTTAACTGGTTCCTCTAATCAACCTTTGTATGCCCGTTCATGCAAATAAAGTCTACAGGTGGTGGGGGAGTAACTCTGACAAGTAGCTGTAGAGTACAAAAGCCCAAGTAGGCCAAAACATTTCTGAGCTTTCCCTGACTAAGAGAGTTGCAGCTCTCAAAATGCATAGGAGTAGCCCAACGGTGTTTCAGTCTACTTAGGTTTCCATACTCTACTTTGTTGTGATGTTACTCAGGTAACCATGATTACAGGTGTAGCACGTGGAAGACAGCTACCAGCCATAGCTACTTCCCCGCCACCTGTAGACTTTTTTGCATAAAAGAGCATACACAAGACCATTAGAGGAACCAGTTAACCATCCACAACATGCAAAAGGTTAATATTCCATCCAAGCCATTACAGAGATAGAGATTTGAAACCCACGCGCTAGCGGTGAGATTTGAGATTCACTGAACACTAATAAGGTTAGCTGCATTTTGGTCTATTTACATCTACATACAGTGACTAGATTGTCAGTTTGAGATCATTTGGTGGTTCTCTGTTGATAGTATGATTACAAGAAGTTCTTATAAGATGGTGGGTTTTGTGGTGAATAGGTTCCCCCTATAAAAAATGCTTGTACAATACACTGCAATAATCACAAGCCATAGTCACAAGGCCCTCAGTTGTAATGACATCCAATCAGGAACAAGGTCTTATGGGAAAGGGAGGGCATTGGTGGTTAGAGGGGGTCCCCTCCCTCTAACTGCTCAGATGCAGCAGTCGCTATTTACTGCTGCACTTGAGGAGTTAAATCTCCAGGATCATTATCTCTGATCCCTGAAGCTATAATGCATTGGCTCTTGAGCCTACCCCATATTTCAGTAGTGCACTGTACTGTACATGTGCATTGGATGTCACTAAGGGGTTTTAATCAAAAGGGCTGTGCACATATTTTGGTCATATACCCATAGCATTACATATACATGCAAAACACACAAAGAAATTTTAACTGCAATTCCCATCTGTTCGTATAAGTAAAGGTAACTTGCCAAAATACACACAAGTAAAATTTAAAGTCTGCTTCTTCATTGCTATGGCTATAAAAAATTAATAGACTGTGCTATTGTAATATATGGTGTAAATCTATTGATCATAGCTATGTAAAAACTGAGCAATAAATTTACTCTGCCTAAATCATCAAGAGTACAAACTGGCACCCCCCCGGTCACTTAAGGTGACCTCATCTCAAATTAGACGCTCTAATTTCAGCTGTCATGAAAACCTTTAACACAGACTTTTAGTTGAGCCATATGTCTAGAGCAGCAGTGTTCAAATAATAAGACTTAGTAGATTACTATAATTTGGCATCCATTATTTAAAGCCTAAGATTTCTTACGTATACATGTCACTAAGTAAGCACATGGTAACTACCGGGAAGTTTTTAAGCCTTTTATAGCTGTTTAGTATACATTTTATCCAGAATATTATGGGGTTAACTTTAGATTCACTGTAAAATTACATGCTGAATGTTAAAAACTGAGCATGAAGAGGTTACTTGCCACTAAATCATATAGAAATATATATATAGTTGTTTCTAGGCTTTATTTTAACCTTCCTCGGGGCGGGGCCTAATTTACCTTGATTTGACTACAGACAACCATGATGTAGACAGAGCCTGAAAACATCAATCACTGCTAATGGGGAGACAGTAGCCATCAATTCCAGAGGAGAGTTGGAGTATTTGCAACTGAAAATCAGGCCTGCAAATCTGATCTGCAAATCTACATACAGTGGGGAAAAAAAAGTATTTAGTCAGCCACCAATTGTGCAAGTTCTCCCACTTAAAAAGATGAGAGAGACCTGTAATTGACATCATAGGCAGACCTCAACTATGAGAGACAAAATGAGTAAACATATCTAGAAAATCACATGGTCTGATTTTTTAAGAATTTATTTGTAAATTATGGTGGAAAATAAGAATTTTGTCACCTACCTACCTGTCCACAACCTCAAACAGTCACACTCCAAACTCCACTATGGTGAAGACCAAAGAGCTGTGGAAGGACACCAGAAACAAAATTGTAGACCTGCACCAGGCTGGGAAGACTGAATCTGCAATAGGCAAGCAGCTTGGTGTGAAGAAATCAACTGTGGGAGCAATAATTAGAAAATGGAAGACATACAAGACCACTGATAATCTCCCTCAATCAGGGGCTCCACGCAAGATCTCACCCCATGGGGTCAAAATGATCACAAGAACGGTGAGCAAAAATCCCAGAACCACATGGGGGGACCTAGTGAATGTCCTGCAGAAAGCTGGGACTAATGTAACAAAGGCTACCGTCAGTAACACACTACGCCGCCAGAGACTCAGATCCTGCAGTGCCAGACGTGTCCCCCTGCTTAAGCCAGTACATATCTGGGCCCATCTGAAGTTTGCTAGAGAGCATTTGGATGTTCCAGAAGAGTATTGGGAGAATGTCATATGGTCAGATGAAACCAAAGTAGAACTGTTTGGTAGAAACACAACTTGCTGTGTTTGCAGGAGAGTGAATGTTGAGTTGCATCCAAAGAACACCATATCTACTGTGAAGCATGGGGGTGGCAACATCATGCTTTGGGGCTGTTTCTCTGCAAAGGAACCAGGACGACTGATCCGTGTACATGAAAGAATGAATGGGGCCATATATCGTGAGATTTTGAGTGCAAACCTCCTTCCATCAGCAAGGGCATTGAAGATGAAACGTGGCTGGGTCTTTCAGCATGACAGTGATCCCAAGCACAAGGCCAGGGCAACTAAGGAGTGGCTTCGTAAGAAGCATTTCAGTCTCCAGATCTCAACCCCATAGAAAAGCTTTGGAGGGAGTTGAAAGTCCGTTTTGCCCAGCGACAGCCCCAAAACATCACTGCTGTAGAGGAGATCTGCATGGAGGAATGGGCCAACATACCAGCAACAGTGTGTGCCAACCTTGTGAAGACTTACAGGAAACGTTTGACCTCTGTCATTGCCAACAAAGGATATATAACAAAGTATTGAGATGAACTTTTGTTATTGACCAAATACTTATTTTCCACCATAATTTGCGAATAAATTCTTAAAAAATCAGACAATGTGATTTTCTAGATATGCTTTAGCATTTTGTCTCTCATAGTTGAGGTCTACCTATGATTTCAATTACAGGCCGGCCTCATCTTTTTAAGTGGGAGAATTTGCACAATTGGTGGCTGACTAAATACTTTTTTTCCCCACTTACCGTACTTAGTACGGTTGAAAAAAGACTCAAGTCCATCGAGTGCAACCAAATTATGGGAAAAGAACATGGCTATAAAAAGATGATTATCTCTTCACTGCTTCATTGGTTTGTAGCCACAAAGGTATGCTTCTGCTCCTATTAATAGCCCCTACATACAATATTATTGGTTTGGAAGATATTTTAGATAGACTCCCTTTAATGGGCTTTTCTGAGATCAGGAAACAATGGGCAAGAGGGAATAAATAATAATAATAATTATAATAATAATAATGATGATGATGATGATGATGATGATAAAAGAACCATTACTTACCTGTTAAGTCCTTCACTGTTTCAGCTCCACCTCTCTGGTGCTCCCACTGGTCTTTGCTTACTGTGCAGCAATGACTGGATTGTTGCAGCCAATTACTCACCTCAGTGGTGAGACCAGTGAGGCCAGTGATTGACTGCAGAAGTCAGATGTGTAGACAGGTACATCATCAATGCAGAGCAGTAAACGACTGACAAGAAGCACTGAAGCGGCGGCAATAGATCAGGGGGGAATTCAATAGGTGAGCAATGGTTCTTTTATTATGTCCTGCCATTCCCCCCCTGTCTGTTTTTTTTTACCCCAGTAAATCCCTTTAATGAACAAAGTATTTTCTTGGACTCTAAGGAACTAGGAAGAAAAAAATTTTTGTATTGCTGGTTAATACATTTTCTGTCACATTATCTAAGTGATTTTTTTTCACAAGGACAATGGAACTGTACAGATTACAGTTCAGATTACAATGGAAACAATTTTGCTGCTACTGTGGCCTTTCTCTAGGTCAGTCACTCTCACCTTAATAATGTATCCCCAGTGGTCATGTAAGCCCAAGGGCAAAATTAAGAATGAATTATTACTTGAAGCCTTTGATTATGACTAGAAATGGGCGAGCCTCTCAAGATTTGTTTCAGGTTTGGGTGGCTTGTGTCCCTGATTTGTTTTGGGTCAAATAAGTTCGGTAGGAACCAATCTTAAATGCTTAAACATAGAGTAGAACACTCTCAGGGCTACTAGAAACTTATCTATCTGATTTATAGCTCTCTAAGGCAAACACAGTAAAAGTTATGTCAAAGTGAAAAGTGACATTATTATACTCTGGGGTCTGAAGAGAGGCGGAGGCCCAAGGGAGGTATAAAAAATAAAAAAAACATTCATACTCACCTTCCCTTACCTCTTTTAGGCCTCCTTGCGGCATCTGGTGCTCTTCTGTGACGTTACCAGGAGAGCACCGGATGCTACAAGGAGGTCCAAAAGAGGTTTTTATTAACCAGGAATTCTATACTATTGCTTCTTTTCTGAAATAAAGTTTTTGGGTAAAATGTTCCTCTGCTTCTCTGTGTCTGTCTCAATATCCAGTATGTTCGATAATAAACAAGAATCTGTTATATGGAATTTAAGTCTGTGGGCATGGTACATGTACATGGTAAAATGAATGTACGTGGTACATCTAGAAACAGTTCTTAGTCCAATGTGCCCATTATTGATTTCTTGGTGGCAAGTTGATTATGTTTAGTTCCATGTGCAGAAGTCACTGAGTTGTTGTGCCTCTGTTGCCATTATGTGGCATATTCAGAGCTTCTTTCCTTAGGGCTGCTGATACAGACAGTGTCTGCTCTTCTATTCTGCGTTAATCACTGCCCATGATTCTGTTATCAGTAATGTCCGCTTCCTATAAAATTCACCTCTGTCCCATTTTGTTTGGAATCATAATGGGACAGTAAGCTTCAAACTGTATAGAATATACTACCATAAACTAGTAATAACTAGTATTACTCTGTTTATTATGGGTAAGGGTGGGTTCACACTTGCGGCGGAGTCCGTCCGCTGCCAATCCGACTGAAAATCTCAGGAAACTGGATAGGCACCGGACAGTGACAGGTTAGCGACGCATTGCTTAAAACCCCATTCATTTGAATTAGTTTTTAAAGCAATGCGCAGGTGTGCGCTTACACCCTCTGCCCCGCGAATCCAATTTTTTTCACTGAAAACAAAGTCCTGCATGTCCGACTTTGTTTCCGACGAAAAAACTGGATTCGTGGCGCAGAGGGAGTAAGCGCACACCCGCGCATTGCTTTAAAAACTAATTCAAATGAATGGGGTTTTAAGCAATGCGTCGCTAACCTGTGACTATCCGGTGCCTATCCAGTTTCCTGAGATTTTCAGTCGGATTGGCAGTGGACGGACTCAAGCGCAAGTGTGAACCCACCTTAACTATTGTTCAGAAACTACTTAAAACCTAGTATTATTTATAACATATTTCAAGAACGCAAGCCATAACATTCCAGACTATAGATTTGTTACCAAAAATATATACATCATACAACATTACCCCTATATACGAAGTATTTCCTTTTACATAATAGACTACAATCTGCTTTTGGAAAAGCCGCACATACAAAAAAATTATGTTAAAGAAATACAATGGCATTTAATGTTTATTATTTTGTTTTCAATGAGAAAATATTGTTTCTCATATGGTAGATTGCAATTGTTTGCCAGAAAGAAACTGAATGTTGTACCCTATCTTAATAAACAAGGGCTGTTCGCGTTCTTCTTTAACAAGCAGTATAAAACTGACTGCTGACTTCAAGCCAGCATCTTGGAAAATTATTCAGAATAAAATATTTGAGAATAATTCCCAGAAAGTGGGCAAGAATAAACATCAATATGGTAGTATCTTTAACTATGGTTAGAAATGAATCTGTAGAAAAATAGAAGACCAAAAGAAATGTGATATGATTTTTTTTCCTGCATCACCTTTTATGTTACCTGTTGGTAACAGTGATATAATAACAGATGGAGACTGGAACTGTAAACTATACATAAAAAGAGAGATTCAGGGAAGACACAGATCACATGTCCTTCACTTTTCCTTATCCTACAGGATGTCCTCATAGCCTCCACATTAGTGATCACTCTGACAAGGCATTTTGGTGTGAGAGAACTAATTATTTTAGAACCTTGAGACACTGAAGCCTAGTTAACATCTCTAAACTCATATTTGTCTGCCTAAGTATTAAATTCTAGCCAGAATAGAAGGTTCATCTGCGATGAAAACAGTCATATGGTGGATGGGACAAAATATGTGGACTTCTTAATATGTACAGTATCTATCTGCATTCAAAAAGAAACTTGAGAAATTCTATAGAAGTTCAATGCCTTTGCAGTGGGGTAAACTTTACAGCAAGTTCCTCACTGATAACACCGTATTAGTCATACATTATTACATTGAGGGAAAAAGCAAAATTGGAACCAAAATTGTGGAAAAAATGATCTGATGTTTGTTAGTAACTGAAGCTAGTATTCTAATAGAGTCTCTTAGTATATGGTTGTATATTTTTGTAAAAATACTGGCCAATGGCACTGTTGGTTGACTTATCAATTAGCTGGTTTCCATCTCACAACTATGGTCAAATTCATTAAAATGAAGAGCGAGAGATGTACCTCTAAATACTTTGATCTAAGGACGCATTTTAAGGGAGTTTGTCTCCAGGAAACTTGATAACAACCAGCCTCACAACCAGTGCATTGTAGGGACATTATGTTGAGCACCATCATACTTTTAGTCCAATAGATGCACCATTTTCTTGAAAAATCTGTTTTATAAATATGCAAATAATGTTCAAGTGCAATGGGGTTGTGTCAGGTTTGAGCCCCTCTGCACTTGAGCCTCATTTGCATATTTCCTAAAATGGCTTTTTTCAAGGCAGTGGTGCAATGGTGCATCAATTATAATGATGTTCAGATTAATGTTCCCTACAGTTCACCGTGGATGGTTTGAAATTGAGTTTCCCAGTGACAGACTATCTGTCATTTCAAGTAACTTTTCAGGATAAGCTGCTATGTGTTTGTACATCAGGAGTAATAGTATTTCTGGCTATTATATGACTTAGATTTTGCATTATTTAGCAGTTTCCTACATCTCTTTTATCCCTCTGTCAGCTGATGGTAGAACTGCTCTGTCTCTCTCTCACTCAGAAATATTCCCAAGAATATACAAGGCATATAGAGAAGTATAGGCCTACACTAATATGAATAAAGTACTTTGGTTGTGATAAAACATTTCTACTCCAGCAGCATCTAAAGGCCATATTTTCTACTCTTCTGCTCTTACGTCTGTTTCCTCTCTCCATAGACTTCTACTGAGATAAGTCATCTAAGTCATGTGACCACAGCTACAACAGTGATTTTCATAGTGAAATTTGTTTTATCAGAGGGGCCGGGACAGGACAAATGCCTGATAACAGCAGAAAGAGGCATTACGCTCTGAAAAGATATATTACAAAGCTTCTTGTAATCGCCTGTACTATTTGTTAATTCAAAGTTTTCTGAAACAACAGTACTTATTTAAATCTAGTCAGGAAGAACAACCTTTCATGGAGTATGGTCAATGAGAACTACAAAGTAATCTGAACAAATGTCAGTACCAGTTTGAGAAAAACTGGACAATTGTGGATTCACTACCTCCTAGCCCAAGTAATAACAGACAGCTAACAAACTTTAGATCTGGCAGGTTTAAGAGAGTACGTCTGTACACTACCATGCTCATTATCTGCCAGTGTTCTCTTATTGAGGTATAAGCCAAAGTTAAGAGTCTCTGGAAATAAAGACTTCCCTCTATGAATTTACAGATCCCTGCTTCGTCCCTTCTTTCTATGTTACTTTTTTTATGTTGACTTTCTCTCATATATTAATGTGTCTGAAGGCACTGGGCACAGTCTACATATCTATTACTTTAAGACATTACCTTTTGTAGAGTTATCGCCTTTGTTCAAATGGTCCAATGTTAAATGTGCCCTACCTTTCTCGATTTTTTACATATCTGTTATTTTATAGCTATATTATTCATACATCTACTGTAAATTAATGTTTATCTTTGTCAGACCCTTACCCTTAAAGAAATGAAAAAAATGTCATCTTCTGAAGAACATTGTGAATCCAAACAATTGTTGGAGAAACAAAAATATGAACCACAAAGACAAATAAAGGACACATTAGCTTGAGAAAATATGCACAGCAAAAAAGCATAGTATTTGGCCTGTATTTAGGTGGTATATGAAAGGAAGTAGAGGTACATAAAACACAAACTGTTATGAAAAGAGCTACCAGACCACTCAGTAACTTAGTACATTGCTACCCACAGCGGTGCTATAGAAGTTTAAACAAATATAAAGCCACGTACACATTACAAATTCATATATTCATATTCTGAGGCCTTTTTACACTAACTAATTGTCAGGAACTACCATGGGAACATTGTTGACCCATGCCATGGTGGCAACAACCACCCAACAAAAGAGCAAACGCTCTTTTATAGGGTGATCGCATCTTTTAGGCAGCATTAGAGACGGTCTTTTGTCAAAAGCACATCGCCCTATGCCAACAGAGCATGTGCTGCCAACACATGCAAACTATCATATAATATTAATGTGAGCAGCACTCTCCTTAGCTTGCAGATGGATGCACTTATTCCACCGTTGGCTGACCAGAACCCACCAATTTTAATAGAAGCTTGTTTTAAATGATGGACAGAACTCCAGGTAGTTGAGCTTGCTTGTAAATTTTATTTTATTCCATGTTAGAACAATATATCATATACAGGGTGTAGATATTTTAAGAGCAAAGAGCCGAGATCAATGTTTCAGGCTGCGAGGGCCCTTCCTCAGCCAATTAGAATATGAATATGAAGGCGTGATGGCTGCCGCATATCTAGCACAAATATATTTCTCGTGGGACCGAGGAGAATTGATCCTGGTAAGGAACACAAGGATGGCGGAGATGTATGTCTTCAGTTAGCAAGCTCTAGATATGCGGCAGCCATTAAGCCTTCATATTCAGATTCTAACTGCCTGAGGAAGGGCCTTCACAGCCCGAAACGTTGCTCTCGGCTCTTTGCTCTTAAAATATCTACACCCTGTATATGATATATTGCTCTAACATGGAATAAAATAAAACTTACAAGCATGCTCAACTACCTGGAGTGCTGTCCATCCTTTAAAACAACACATGCAAACTATATCTGGGGGATGAACAATTTGCATGTAAATACAACCAATGAGCAGGTATTGAACTTTCCTAGAAACGTGCGTTCCCACACATTGACATGAGTAAAGAACCTATATTCTTTTAGCGCTGTCCAGAATATAAGACAGTCAATAGAAAGTTGTTATGGATAATACCAACTTAAGGTCCACCAGCTGTACAGTTCTGACAGTACAGCATTATTTAGTAATATGTTGCATGCATAACGGGTGTGATAAATAGTTCATGAGATTACAAATTGATTGCAAATATATTTCAGAAAACCATGAAAAATTAGCCCCCACACCGCCACCTGCTCATTTCTCTATACCACTTTATATATCCTGATGAATACACCAGGGAGTATTTCTTACACGGAAGACATAAATAAAGACCACATTGTTCAAAGTTCCTTTCTCAGCGCATACCTGAGACTTTTACTGTACATAATCCACTTAATGCCAACTGTTTATAAAATCAACCTGTTTATTTTAATAAAACAAATGAAATTTACAATTTGATCTCCATTGTACAAACATCATTCACAAAGTATATTTCAATGCACAAAACTGATGTTTAAGAGTTATGTTTTAAATATTGTTTTACAACCTGTCACCATGCAGCCTGAACTGTGATGTAGGGACAATCACTTAGAGAAATATCCTGGAAAAATCATATGGTTCCGTTTTTATAGGAAATATACAGTATATACTAAGCAGCACAATCATTAAAATGCCCAGAATGTACAGTTAACTATCAGTAAATTGCTGGAATAGAGCAATATTTATGATATAGCATAAATATTGGTTCAGGCAATATATGGCAATACCTCATTGTAGATGTGAAATAATTTTTCATTACAACTTTACCCCTTAAATGATTGAAACTTATTTATAGGGGTCAGATATATCTCCCCATTGCATTTTCTTCATATATGACATGCAACAATAGAACTCTTATTTGCAGTAATTTGAGCGGCAAACAATGCGTTGTGATTGTTTACAGAAAATAAATTTATTTCACATATAAATCAAAAAAATATCTTACAGCGTATTTTTTTTTTCAAATTAAAAAAAAAAGAATACATGGGGTGATTGTTACACAAAAATTAATGTATTATAAAAAGAAGTGTATAAAAGTGATTTTCATGTGTTCAAGACATACCTCAAACTGTACTACCTCAACAAGGAAAGAGTGTGCCAGTTACCATGCACCAATCTCAACACACATGAGGTAGCATGGCTTAGATCCATGTATAGATCCATGTTCCAGTAAAGACTCCATGTAAAAATAAATATCAAACTGAAGATTGCTAGACCTCTGCCCTGCAAAGGTTTGTCAAAAAAGAGTCTTTGTTTCTTCCCCAGCCACACCCAGATCAGCAACAGCTGTTTTGTTCTAATTTTGCATAGGATACTGCCAAAACAGCGGGTGAGACCTTTATTCTTATTCCCACCCTTTTCTTTCCAGCTCACCCAGTTGCACAAAAAATGCAATCCTTCAAGGGATTACTTGTTCTAAATTAGATGCAAAATAAGTCCCAAAGTAATAAAGTTTATTGTCTGATGGAGCTCACAAGCATAGCACTGTATAAGTCTTGCGCAAAATAAATATTATCCCCAGAACTGTGCCCTCCAATAGACCTGAAATTTGAGCCCTAAGGAACCGTACCATGTGAAAGGTTTAGCTATCTTCACTGTATGTGTGTTTTTGGCACCAAATGGGATGTCTGCAAATGGGAAGGTCAGGTAGTATGCTTTCCAGATAGAGCCAGAACAAAACAAGCAGTTCTTTCTAGCAAGATTGCAACTTTCCTTCATCCACAAGGAGTAGTTAAGAAAATGCAGAACCATGATTTTCTTAAACACAGTTTTACAACAGACATTTCTCTACTTTAACAAAATTGCAAGCACCCAGCTTCAGATATATAAGAAACACTTTCATGAGTCATTATGTTACCATTGGCTGGCAGATAGGTGAATTGCTGGTACTGGCTTCTTTTCCTCTTTCCGTTGCAAACGTAAAAATTGACTTGAACTGGGCTGGATATTCTTTGATTGCGAAATGATGGGATCTCCACAACCAGTGAGTTCTGCACGACCAAGTAAAGTGTGTTCATTAATGTTTAATAATTCATCACATGTATTTCCATCTATTAATTCAATAAGATGCCTAAGGGTACATTCACACAGGCAGATTTGTTTTTGAAAATTCAGTCCCATTCAATTCCACTCATCTGAATAGGTTTGGTTTGGATGCAAGCACATGGATATCTGCAAGTTCCATTCAGATGAATCCAACAGTAGCAAAGATTTCTCCTACAAATCTGCTGCATGTGAATTCATCCTTAGTCTCTGGCTACATATAGCGGGTCAACAGCGGGTATCATTCCACTGAAGACCCACCCACAATGAAACTCAGACAAAAATGGCTTATACTCTGGTACTGTGTATCACAGTGGGTTAGCAGTTAGCATAACCCACTACAACTCCATCACGTGTGGCTCCAGCCTAACAGTATTGTTTAATACAAGTCTCACAGAAACTGTATGGCAAGAAATGAGACCACCAGAAGTATATTTAAGGGGTTCTCATTCTCATTGACATTACAGCTGGAAATACTTTAACTCAATTTTTTTGTTTAAAGTGTACAAATAACTTTCAGATGAACTTCCAAACTGATCTTGACAATGAAGTAAAAAAGGCCCATATATGATTGTCTTAAAAATAATTATACTTACAGGCTTGAACATTTCCTTGTCTGTTTTAGCTTCCATTTCCCATACATGATGGCCATCTAAAATAAAAAAGACAGTTACTGTTAGCAGACTACATCTTACACATTACGTACAAATTGTTTACATTTCACCTTGTATAAGTGATTACTTGCTATAAATTGTATTTAACATGTTTTTAAAGGGTTAATTTTATTTACATGAAACAGGGACCCTATTTTCAGCAATAGGTCCACTTTAATCTGACTATCTTAAATGTATACTGTGTACCAACACTCATGTACTGTCACATACAGCATTTTAACTAGGGCCGTGTAAAGGTCAGAAATGTAAGCCAATTTAGATTTGCCAAAATATTCTGCTCTAATTTTGTACTTTTTTTGTTTGCAAAGTTGAAGACGTCAACACACTGCATACCTTTTTGGTGAACCTTTTTTTCCAGGTTTTTGGAAATGTCCTTTGGCACAAACTAAGGTATGAAATCATTTAAGAAAAGGGATCTCTGTTATGTCATCCTTTCCATTATCAAACACTGCTGGTTCGAATGGAATGTATTTCCTTCTTTAGCCTTCCAATTACATTTTTTTAGCAGAAGAGTACATCTTTTACTATCTGATTTCAAATAAGAAACCTGTGAATAATGCAAGTTCAATGTGACTGAAAGTTGAAGTGACTTTTCAAGGTGGGAACCATTTAACATAATTCAGGGAATACCCATGTTCACCTTCAGACCATTAAAGAAATAACAGTACATTTTGCATTTCAGTTCCCTCTATGATCATTATTCAAAATACGAAATATCACAGCCAAAGCTGAAAAAGCGGTCCTTAATGTTCCACTCACATGCTTTGTTAAGGAATGCCAGCATAACAGCTTGAATATACAAACTCATTGACAGCTAATTATTTTAAGGAAGCTTGATGCCTAGTATGTCTCACAGAGACAAATCATTAATGATCCCAAATACACATAACAATTATATGAAATGAGAAATGTAAAGCGCTCCGATTAGAATTATTATTATAAATGATCATTTTAGTACCACAGATCAAAAAACTGCCATTAATAACAGTTTTTTATGGCTGGATTGTTAGGAAAATAATTACATTTGTAGTTCTTTGAAATATTATATTCTTTTTTTAAAAGGGTTTTCTAGGCCTGGGTAGGTTTTTGATATTGAAAACCTATCCTTAGGTACACCTGGCACCTCCAATGATCAACTTTTAATACGCTGCCTCTGGTAATGTAATGAGAGCTGAGAATGTGGTACTCCGTATCTGCCATTACACAATTTATGGAGCATTTTGCTTTTAGCTCCACCGGGTGTATAGTCCCGGCAGGTAATATCAATTCCCCCCCCACAAAAAAAACCCAAAACAAAACAGGAAACCTATTTAAGGTACTGACCTTAAAGGAACCTATCTGGTGATTTTTGCTGTGCTATATAATAATGTGATATAGGAAGACAAGCTGAGCTCCTTGATGTATGGGATCATATAATTTATAACAGGATTTCTGAGAATAAAGCAGAAGACTCCTAGCAGACAAAGTGAGAGTCCCCGCACATGCTGATTGGCAGCTTTTCCTCTATCAGTGACTGTACACAGACCAGGGTAAGGAGGGGTACCCTATTTATTCCTCAACTCAGCTTCTACCCCTCTACCTCACACTGCTCTCTGGTAGAGCTTAAAAATTCATCTGACAAGATCTCTTAAGGGTTCATCCTGGATTACAAAAAGGGGCCGTTATATTTGTAGAAACAGCTTGTAAATGGGATGTCTCTGATATTGCAGTGAAGCCTTAAATCATGAGAATGGTGATGAGCTGCAATATAGAATGTTACAGGGGTATTTCATTTACCCCTATCAGTGGGTATCCCACCACTGGGACCTCTACTAAACTCAAAAACCGGGGAGTTTTCCATCCCAGATTTGATCCAAGCACCTGGTCGTACTGGTCACAACACTTGAATGGGGTCTGTCCAAGTTAAGAACTCGGCTAACTGCGGCTGTCCCCATTCAAATGAATGAAGCGGCATTCACTGTGTGACCAGGCGCTACAGTGAAAACTGATGCTCGAGATTGGTGGGGCACCCACCAATCAGCAAGTTACCTCCTATACTTTGTATTGAGGGTACCTTGATCTAACTGAAATATCCCTTTAAATTAGGATGAAGTAGTACAGTTGAACTACATGAAAATATTTTGGCATGTAAAAAAAGAATATTCACAATAATATAGTTTTACTTTGATCAAAATATAAAGTTGGGTGTATGGCAATATGCCCATGAACGTGCATAAATAAGGATAATATGCACTTTCTGGTAGCTGTGCTCAAATTTTGTCTCTAATAAGCCTATGCCTCGTCACTTATCTTAGGCTCAATATATTGAAGGCCAATGTATCTAGTACTATCTCTTATCAAAAGTGCTGCCCATACATGTCAAAATTAAAACAGTACCATAAAAATGAAATCATATTTTTTTTATATTTATTAATTCCAATTCTGCAATCCTTGACTCATGAATGATACCTGTTACAACAGTAGTTTGACATACTGGTGATCAAATGTCAGAGCACTGCAAAGCAACAACTTTTGAATATGTATGTCAGCATACAGGCTAGGCAATGCAAATATTAGTTATTTTGAACTTGACCGCACAGCCTTTGCATGCTTAAAAAAAAAAAATGTGTATCTCGAGAGCTCTTAGTGAAAGCCCTTTTTGTTCTGCATCCAGTCTCACGCCCCATACATACAGACATTTCAAATACAGAGCAACCTGATTTATTACAAATGTCTGAAATAATCATATTTTGTGTACAGAAGTCTCTTTGTGCAAGAAATCTGTTTGAAACAGGACTCAGGTATTTGTGTTAGCTCAGAAACATCAGGGTCGTTTGCATTTTCAGGCAAATCGATTTGCAGTTCTCAGCCTAAAGAGGTTTGCCTTCTTGTGATGAAGTGCGGACTTTTCATTTTTCTTTTTTTACACTCCTACGTTGCTTAAATCTCAAAGCTATTAAAAAAATTGAATAGATTTTGCAGTGGTTGGGGGAAAAACGTGTATGTGGTGCCAGTATCCAAATCTTCCTAGCAGTAGTTTATATTAGGTCTGCCAGAACTAAACAGAACAAAACTTTAAGGGCTTCTGGGGATCACTGCTCAAATTTATATACCAGATGTTTTTTTTTTTTCTAAGCATTGGCAAAATGGGTTTTATTTCTTCTGTCTAGGATCCACAAGACTTACTACTGAAATGAGATCTAAACAGAGTTTGCCCCTTTTATAACAGACTAGCTCATAAACTCTACTGGAATATTGAGGATCATTAAGGATCAGACCATACAATGCAAATTGAGCGTTTCATTTAACCCTATCATCCTTTCATTTGTATGATGGGCCTTTTTTATATTTATTCCCAGTTAGAAAATATTTATTTGAGTAGCTACAATTATCCTACATACCAAATGGAATAATTTAATGTTGGAATGTCAGTATACAATCTGTTGTATTAATATTTGTGCTATCTATGTAATCCCAGAGAATGATTACAATCTGATTTACCTATAGCCACACAAACAGGTAATGAATAATATTCATGGAATCAAACTGTATCAAATCAAAGGTTCTTATACTAGTGGCCATGCTAGGTATAATAGATTGTTCAGCTTCATCCCATTCAAATAATACCAACAATGATATATAAAGAATAAATCATTTAAATCCGACATGGAATTCAGAATACCATTGTTTAATGTGTTCAGATTTCAAGTCATCTAAATTATTCTTAATATGTTTGGATCTTGTACAAATCGTTTTTCTTGGCTTAGTTCACACACACATACACCACTATTTTTTTAGTGCTTATAACAAGGGCTGCTTGGTACAAAAAATGAATTTATATCTCATAATCCACAGTTATACAAAAATAAAACCTGAACTCTGTTTAGTCTTTTGTCAGTATACTGGAAGCCAACAAGAAATAGTTTTCATTTCTGCAAGGAATTCTTCTGAGAATATCCAGACCCTTACAGTTATAAAAAGAGTAGTCTACTCATTAAGAAGTAGTGACATTTTATTTAAGAAAAACATAAGGAGCAGGAACTGCTATGATACAGACGTAGATGAAGAAAAAAAAACGTAGACAATTCCTCATATTACGTCTAGAAAACCAACAGGGAAATCTCAACGCCTATGAACTGGGAGCAAGTCCAGGAGGGAAACCTTAGACCACTACGTCAGCCCCTTACTGTAAACATGTTTTGCAGAATCGCACACAAATGCTGAAAAAGGGTACTAGAGCAATTTGCGGGGGCCCGTTTATGAAAATGACCTTGCTGAACAGTAAAAGCATTTAGTTTCGTTGCCCATGTATATTTTGCAGCCCACAATCTCAGTGGGATAACCTCTTTCACTAGGATATGCCTGAGGACACATAAGCCACAGAAGTTTCCATTGTATGCCTGCCACATCTGCTCTAATGGGGAGGAGCTTTGTTAGAGCTACGCTCAGACATTTGGACTCAGCTCATAAGCTATTAACTGCATTAACTGTGCGGGGAAAAATAACATTCTAACATTTAATGAAACTTAGCTAAATTTATTAGAGCGATTCAGAAAATCTCATTTTATTCAGTATTATGAAACAGTTACTTATTTTTCAGTTGCTTAATTTACTTTTTTTAACTTGGTTGGCAGAAAAATAATCTGATTGTACATTTGTTCTGTCAGAGAATCACTCAGCATTGTAGTCACTACTGTCCTGGCAGTGCACTATCTCTCTTTTGCATTCCCTAAACTGTAAGACTGATTCAAGAAATCTCTAGAGTCAATATTCTGATTATATACAGAGTAAATAGAATCTTTAATGTATTTATAACTAACTATAATTAAAGGGTTAACTCTTATAAGAACCAGACGATTTTGTGCCTTAAAGACCAAGTATTCTTTTTTATTATTGCAATCCAAGAGCTAAAATGTTTTTTTGTGGCAATGTAGATGTAGAAGGTTGTTATCTGCAGACATGTTTCTGCAGGCAATGGAACCATTTTGGGGTTCCGCCCACTAACTGTACTGTGCATGTCTGATGATAACACACTGCACCTGGAAGAGAAGGGAGCTGGCTTCAGATGAGGGTAGCTGAAGCCAGCTTCCTATACTTCTGGGTGCAATGTGTCATCATCAGACATGCACAATACAGTTGGTGGGCGGAGCTGAGCAGCAGTTAGCAGCAGCAGATAGTGAAGTCCATTCATAGAAAGCAATGCCCCTAAAGCCCTTTTCTGCTCATTTGCATAGGGATAAAAGTATGATTTTTACAAGAGTGGAGCAGCAGTCCTGAATAAGAAATACATCATTGTAAACTGTGCTGACAGCCGTACAAGGTACTGTGATTAGGTTATATCTCAATTTTGTGCTGACAAAATCCCTTTAAGTTAAAGCAGTCCATGACATATTTGTACATAATAAAGCATATAAGGGTTAAAGGGTAACTGTTGGCTCATTATATATATATATATATATATATATATATAAATTTAAGACACTTTGTAATATTTCTTATCATAGGGAAATGATTGTATCCACTCTGCTCTTGCCTGCTAAACTGTTCAATGTACTGACAGATCTGTTTTCACTGAAGACAGGCTGCAGTTCACAGAAGTCTATGGAGAGGGAAGGTGGAGGTGGAAGGGGAGTGAGTGAGAAGCAGAGACATGGATATCCTAGGAATCTTACTGCCATCTTCTCTATCTCAATGGAGCTTTACTCACTTCTATACTGCTCAGTACTGCTACTCAGACTCCCTTTAAACTTATGTTGATAGCTTTCTACTGTCTAGCTATTCTATGTGTATTCTCCTTTGTTCAGAAGACCTGCCATATGACGCTTCTATCAACTTTTTGATAGTTTCTTAACTAAAATTAGTCATGCAGCTGTTAGCATTAGCTGTCAGGCTGTCAGTAAGGTGGATGGTATCATTCTGTTATGGGGCCCATTGAATACTAGTTAAGTTACTGGTGAAAATAATTCAGTTACAGAGTAAAATACTTTGATAGCATAGTTAGAGGTCTATGTACTGCTTGTAGAAGGAGACAAAAGGAGTACACTCTGTTAAGACCTATGAGGACTTCACCAGGGACCGCAGCAGACATGAACATTTCTAACTAAACAATGCAGGCACCAAAATAGTATATGGCAGATGGGCTGCTGTAAGTACAACCTGGCTACTGCTTTTTGTTTTTTATTAATAAAGCAGGAGATACACTTTAGCAATCTCTTAACCATGACTAAAACCATGAAAGTGTATTGTTTGAAACAACAGAATTTCATGAATTCCCAGGTGATATAAGGCTGTGTTCACACAGAGTTTTTTGGCAGCGGATTTTGACGCGGAATCCGCCTCAAAATCCGCCTGAAAAAACTCCTCCCATTCATTTCAATGGGAGTCAGTAGCGTTTTTTTTCCTCTAGTGGAAAAAAAAAGCAACATGACCTATCTTGCCGCGGATTCTGCCCGCGGTGTCCGCAGCTCGAGACGCGCTCCTGATTAGGCCCATTCATCCAGGCCGTCGTGGCAGACCGTGACGAAAACTCCGGGGACGGAAAATTTAACGCCGTGTGAACACACCCTAAAGGTGTTTATAAAGTTTGAAGCCTTTTTCATAGTCATCCTGCTTTGAAGTTTTTATACATTTAAAACCATATCCATAAACCAAAATATATCTTCTATCTTCTATAAGATTCAAAAGATTATTAAATTTGTTCCAAGGTACTAAAAAATTAATGTTACCCTACCCTACCCCTTCAATCCAAAATAAATCAGTGACTGGCAAAAATCCAAGTATGAAAAGTGTATACATTTTTTTCCAAATGCAAATAATTAAGTTGCAGACATAACACAGCTGGAATGGTCATATGTCAAGCGTTAACTAAGTCAGACCTTTCTACAGAATATAAGTAGTTATAAGCCTACTCGTTTGCATTTGACAGTATGGATCTGCATCATGTGATTCTAAGGGATAATTTCAATGAAGACTGTTTAGACTGCACGTACCTTATGTTTCAGCTGGCTTCACTGCCATCATTTCCAGTGATGCTCATAATTATTGTGCACCTAAATAGTAAACCACTGTCTGCCTCTGTCCCACTGAGAAGTACACAAGAGCCTTTTCTCAAATGACAATTTAGTCCTTAGTGAAATATTATACCCTCTTAGATCAGGCAAATTATCTAGATTTTTGCAGGAAAATCTTTGGAGGAGAATAACTATATACATAGGGGATTCACAGTTTATATCTATAGAATTTAATCTGTTGTTTATAGAGGACCTTTCCGCACCTCCAACAACTACAGTTGTTTCACTACTTTCACCAACTTCACTCACCCAAGAGTATATTCCGCATATCAGACACCAATACTAATTGTATTGATTGCTCAGGATTGGAGGGGGCTAGAGAAAAAATATGCAGAAATCAGCAGAGCAGCACCTATTATAGCATGCAAGAGTTGAACTTGGTGGAAGCAGTGAAAGGTTCTCTGCACGACTGCTGATAAACACAGAGATTAGCACTAACATTTACTGTATAGTATTAGTAGTTAGGTTAGTTTAACACCACACCTTTCCATACAGTTGACAGGATGCTTCAGGAGCCAAAAAACAAAGGTATCTAGTTGTATACTGTAAAATATCCATAAAGTTCAAGAAGTTAAATGTATGCCAAAGTTGCCTTTTTAATAGCTAACCAAATAAAAGTAGTTTGCTAATTTAACCCACCCAAGTTGGATTTCTTTGTGGTTAGCACATGTAGGTGTCCCTCTGTGGCTATTCTATATATCAAGCATCCTGACCTATACTACCTCCCAAGTCTGGTTTGGTCCGTTACTCTTGAGACAAGGAAGTTGGCTGTGACCACTAACCCATAAGCCATCAACGAAGTTGCGCCTAATTGTTGCACAACCCTTCAAGGTTTGCCTACTTATATTTGCCTCCTTATATTTGTCTAAATGCATACCACAGTGACAAGGGGACATCCTCTACATCTGGAGGAGAGAAAAATTCACCAGCAACATAGAAGGGGATTCTTTACAGTAAGAACATCGACGCTATGGAACTCTCTGCCCCAAGAAGTGGTGATGGTGGATTCATTGAACAAGTTCAAAGACGGTCTGGATGCTTTTCTCGAACAGAACAATATTACTGGTTATGGGTTCTAGATGTTAAGGGCATGTTGATCCAGGGTTTATACTGATTGCCAGATTGGAGTCGGGAAGGAATTTTTTTCCCCTGAAATGGGGCAATTGGCATAAGCCTCATGGGGTTTTTTGCCTTCCTCTGGATCAACACTGTAGGGCACTGTAGGGTTATAGGGGGGACCTGATGGACTGATGTCTTCATCCAACCTGATCTACTATGTAACTTGTACTATACATACTGCCCTAGGACCGCCTCTTTCTCTCTGTCTTCTTACATGCCTCTCTACTATACCAAAGTGTCCTTTTCAGCACTCATCTGGCAGGCTACATCTGCACTTATTTTTTGACTGCATAACAAAACAAGTGTTAAAGTATATATATATTTTATTTATAATAGATGTCAGTAGCAGACCAAATGTGAGGGTATATGGTTGCATGTGTTTGAACAATATAACTTTGGATCCTACTATGTTGCATGGTGAAATAAAAGGTGTCAGCTTTGACTATTAATAATGTATACCACTTGAATACTTATGTGTAGCCAACTTCAAAGCCTCTTATGACTGTGCCTTAAAAAGTGAATAGCCAATTAACAATATACAGTGTAACAAAAACAAAAGAAAAGGAATATGAGAATTATGTATGTGTCAGAAAAAAGGGTTTTGTCTATTAGATTTTCAGTGTTGCAATGCATGTGGATGCAAACTCCAATAATAGCCCATTTTAACACATAACAAATGCCACCATACTTTTAACTTTTGTTACATTGTAAATATAAGCATGATAATTCAAAATATTTAGATTTAAACCCATAAAAATGGAGACTACAAAATAACAAAATTATACTTTTTTGTGTATATAGCTCTACTTTATCCCCAAAAATTATTTTTAGCAATTCCATGAAGTAAATGCTACATATTTTATTTATGACACTGTCTGCTAGCCAGCAACAAACCATACAGCCACAGGCTAGGAAAGCTGTGAGGGAGGAGCATTAATAGCTGCTTATGTTATCACCTTCTCTTTTTCAGCTACACAGTTTATTTTGTTTTTGCTCCAGGAACAATAAATGCTGATCCAAATATAGCACACATACATAAATGTAAAAACAAATGCCTGCTACTTTTAGACTAACACTAATTTAGTCTATTGCCTCCTTATTGCCTGCATTGAGAAATTCTAGATTCTAATTTTTAGGCCAGGGCCCCACATTTTACAGTCCCTGCATAGTGGACTAATCCCATCCACACACTGTGGAAAAATACGCACAGCGGATACGCTGCGATTTCCAAAACTGTCACAGTTTTGAAAAATCGCAGCATGTCAATTATATCTATGGAAACGCCAGAGGTTTCCCTATAGGTATAATTGAAGCAGAAGGTTTCTTCTGCGGACTTTCTGTGAAAAGCGCTGTGGAAAAAAATACAATGCATTGCCGCCGTGGTTTTTACCACAAAGCTAATTTGCTGCGGCCTGCTACATGGGGCCTTAGCCTTAAAGGGATTGTCCAGTTTCAGACAAATATTGAGAGACAATTGTTATTTTCCATCTAATGAAAAGTTATGCAATTTTCCAATACACTTTCTGTATCATTTCCTCATGGTTTTCTAGATTCATGCTTGCCATCATTCATTGTATACTTCCAATGGGAAAAAAATCAGTCCATGGTCATGTGATGAACAAACAGGTGCACAGATGTCTGATTACTGTGTTGTGACTATAATAAGCTGTGTACCTGTGTATTCATCACATGACCATGGACTGATTTTTATCCAATGGGAGTAAGCAGAATGAATGACAGCAGAGATCTAGAAAACAGTGACGTCTGAAACTGGACAACCTCTTTTAGTGACACTTTACACATTTAATAACGTTTAATCATGTATTATCTGGATTTCATGTAATTTATTAAAGTTGAAGTTCCTTTTACCCATGGCTGAAGCCCTTTGTTTGTTCAGATGCCTAATATAGTGTCAATGAACTTTAAAGAGGTTGTAACACAAATTAAATTAATTCCCTATTCCTTGTCTTTGGTGGTTGGACACCCACTAATCACAAAAATGGTCCAGCGTTACCCCCACTTGAATGGTGGAATTCATACATGTGTACTGCAGCTCTATTCAGCTTGATGGAACAGCTGAATACAGCACTTGGTTATCTCCAACAGCTCTAAACTGAATAGAGCAGCAGGCATGCACCACTACAGCTTCATTCACACAGGTGGCTCAGAACCCCTGTTCTCATAATCGGGGGACCCCCAACAATCACACTCTATTATCCAATGGCTACATAAACTTGTCCTAATATGTCTTTATGGCCAAATTAGTACTTTAAAGGCAGACGATGGCCACTAATATAATATCCTCAGTGATTGATTTCATGATTTTCTTAGTAAGCCATTTGATATTGAAAAGAGGTAAAACTAATTATTAGTCCTATGGTGCTAAGTGATCAGCAATAGCCATCTATATGGCCACCTAAGTAGTTGGATCAACATCCATGTAGGAGTCATAAGTGTGGTCTACCTGTCTTTGCTGAAAATTTCGCTAACTTGTAGCCCCATTTTAATTACATAATATCTAAATCATAACATTTAGAATCATAAATTTACAAATATAAACATATCTATAATTAGTGAATTAGAATCATAGACAAGGGAAATTATAGTTTATAACAACTTAAAACTTATTTCCTATTGCAGTTTCTAAATGTAGTTTGAAAAGAAACTATTTATAAGCTGCACTTGCAACCTAAAATAACAGACAAGATGTTAAAGTCATCTTGTCACACACAAAAATCAGGACCATCAACATTGCATAGATATTATCTTCCATGAATATATCAAGTCTGAGTCATTGTGATGAACTAGATAGGACGTAATGGTAATTTAGAATAAATACTAGCATCCTATAGATAAACACATTTGAATTCCCAGAACAAAAAAATATACAGAATAAAGAAAACAATACATTGCCCTTAGGCAATTATAGTTTCACAAATGCCGAGATCTACATAAAGCTTCATATGTTTCATGTGTAATTTCTTCCTAGGTGTTATAGAAAGTATATATAACCAAGGATTCTCAATTTATATCTTTTCTAGGTATTACAAAAGTGTCATTCATAGTATATATAATAATATTTTGTAAAAATAAAAAAGTGAACCTATTTTATATAGTGTAAGGTATATAGAAATGTTTCCCTAAAGAGGTTGTTTGGTTCTGAAAACCCATTTTCAGATTGTGGGCTGCTTTCAGACAAGCTGGTGATAATGTTACCGTTATTGCTATATTTACCAAGGCTTAAAAGGGTTTTCTGAGGCTTTTTCTGTTACAGATAAACAAAAAATGTGCTGAAATGAAATTTTCTAATTGACACAACATAAACAGTTCTTACCATTCTGCAGAATTTGTGAGCAACAGAGTCCCTGTTGCAATCACTTCCTTACTGGGCCTGACCTTGTGCTGTCCACTGTGCACATGACATCAGTTGGTAGCCACACCCACCATGAATGTGATGTTATTACTGATGATTACCAAAATATTAATATGGGTATCCATTCATTTAACAACCCAACTCATTCTCTTTCAGATACAAAAGGAGAACTGAAAAGGGGTAGTCCCAAGAATTACAGGGGTTTTCAGAGAATTAACTATTGATGACTTATCCTATCAGTGGGGGAGTCTGACACCCAGGACACTCACAAATCTTAATTAAATACCAAGGAGAGTGACATACACTGCATAGGAGTTGTGCTTGATTCTGCATCTCAGTCCAATTCACTTAGGTCTGCGCTGCAGTTGTACCATGTGACCAATGAAAGTGACATCATCAACACATGGGAGGGGTCCTTTTCAAACAGTTGATTGGGGAGAGTCCTGCATGTCAATATCTTAAGGATAGGTAATCAATATTTTAATTCTGGAAAAACCCTTTATATTTATTCATACTAGAAGACACAGGACACCCTATTTTCATAAATGGTGGGGGTCCCAGTGGTCAGACCCTCCCACCTATCAGACATTGATATATCCTGTATATGCTACAACATAATGGTAATAATGATGACAATAATAAAAGATTAACAGATGATGGGACTTTCAAAGGAGTTTAGTAAAGTTACTGTCAAGCTCAAAGTAGAATATTTATGCAATGATCCATTCAATTATAATTTTCTATATGACAAATCTATGGGTCCACAAAATAAATTGACAACTGAGATCAGAGGATCTAGGGTTGACATTTAGGTTAAACAGAAGTTCTGGAGCAAAGACACCAAGCTAAGTTGATTCATCTAGTCCACCACATATAGTCATGTGTAATCACATGTTCATCCCAGAATAGATCTGCCAGGCTTATACTTTATCCGTACATTTGTGCAGATGGCCTCAGATGACTTTAACAATAACTGGTGAGGGTTGTCAGGTGCAGATTATGCATAGAGAATGGCAAAAACATAAGATACACAGTAGTTGAATGTTCTTCTATGAGTGCCTATAAGGCAATTGTCTATCCTGCAAACTCCTCATTCTGACTCTTGCTTTTGGATGCATTTCACAGCCCAAGTGTCAGACAGTAAAGTTTTACAGCTTATTCTACTTAAAAAATAGTAACATATCAAAATAGACACAAGCTACCTCATATTATATCAAACGAGACAGCTAGTAGGGTATATGGTAAGAGAGCTGGTAAGCCCCTACTTTTCTTTACTTTTGATTAGTTTGATCTCTTTTGTTATTTTATTGTTACACTATTATATTGATTACTCTATGTAATCTCATGGTATTGTACTCCCACACATCACAAATTGTGTCTTTTCTGTGGCCATCTTACAGTATGGCTAACACTTTATTTATTTCCATAAACATATTTCAGAGCCTTATTTTCAACGTCATTTGCTTCAAGAATACTGTACTGTACACCGTATACATGATCAATGTGGCTTCATATAATGAGGTGCAGTATCAAGAAGCCCTGTAAAATCAAAATACAAAAAATATTCATTTACATTTATTGTGTTAGGTTTGTCTTTTTACCAGCAAAGTAAAAAAGCTAAGTCGCATTCCAGGGTTGTTCTGAAGTCTGGCTAGTCTTATCCTGATCATTCTCATCTAATTTTCTGTGAAGCTGATTCAAGCTGTTAGAACAACTGTGTCCAAAGAGACGAAACAAGTCTCTTGTGCTTCACAAAGCAATGGCTTTGTGAGCAAGATAAGCCTAATGTTTAGTTAGGGTCAAGCCACTCAACATCAGCAAAAGGGAATTCAACTCTGAGTGTGCTTGAGAAAAGAAAACAATCAATGCAGAACAAGGACACACACAGTATCAGTACCCTCTAAAGCTGTATTGAGGATCATGACTTGTTCTGTCTCTTAATGGCTTCGATCACACAGCATTTCACTTCAAGTGCTTGGCAGTAGTCGAATGTTTTGCTGCTTATGCAGTTTAAATAATGTGAAATGAAATAAGAATTCTGCCTAATCCAATGTATTTACATGTATGGTACAATGTCTGCAACTATAATATATATGCTGAAGAACCCTTCATAATTCTAAAATTGCAAGACTAATAAAATAACTTTTTTGTATAGTTAATGTCAGTTAAGATTGTACCATGATGGGACATTAGTTAGAGAAAGTCATCAGCATTCCAGCCTAAACTAGGCAAAAATGTTTGTCTTCAAGATGCCCATCATATAGTCACTCTAATGGCAAAAGACTGTCAAGCCTGAAACTTTTATTAAAATACAATTATTTGTACATAGGGAAAAATATCCCTAATATTTCTTCTAAAAGTTATACTAAGGCTCTGAACTATGACAAATCAGAAGAGGCATACACTAGCATTTTCCATCAAGAATTGCTTCAATCCAACTGCACTTTCAGCTGAAGGGTGAAAGGGTACAAGGGTGTTACACTGTACCCTGTACCTTGTCGTTCCTTTTGGAAAGAATGACAACATCTACAAGGTCCATCGGAAGTTCTTGTCACCACTCAGCTCAGATTGCAGTCAGTGCTGTAAGATAAAAACAATAAGATCCCAGTAGATGTAACTTCGGTGGTGGGAGAATTTCTGTTTTGTGCTTAAAAAAAAAAAAAAGCGGACATCTAAGGTCAAAATATGTTGTTTACTAAAAATGAGTTATGTGTGCAAAATATAGCAAACAACATGTGTAACAAAAATACTGTGCACCGGCGTCTTTGTTCTTTGCCATGGGTCACTAAAAATTGAGCAAAAGCTATAAATGTTTAGGCTAAAAAATTTTAATTCCTTACATCTACATTAGTACAATTACCTGAAACAACATCACATTACTATTCCATAAGGGACAGCACTATGTGAGAACTTGTTAATGGATGAAATAATGTAATCGTGTGTGGACATGGCGAACCTCAGGAATGCCTGCTCATAACTTAATGTATTTTACCAGATGTGGCACCCAGGACATGGCCGAAAACAGTTTGGCCATACAGATGAGGTCTAGCCTTCACCTTAGAATTGACATGAGGGAAAATAACATGATAGTGTGAGATATGTATTTTATTATTTTTCTGTTAACAATTTAGTATATAATGACAAGAAACTTTTTGGCAAAAAGAATATGATCAAATCTGGTTTTTCTGTACCCCAGTTTGATGAAGCCATACCTTCATAAACTTTTCATTTACAGAGTTGTGTGAGGTCTTTATTTTTGCAGGGCAAGATGTAATTTAGCCAAGTTAGGGTATGTGCAATATACATATAAGAAACAAAAAAACAGCAATTCTGGAATTATTACTGTATTATTGGGCAGGCTGATTTACATATACATAGAAAGCTCTGAATCGTTTTATTGGTTTATGGCCACAGAATAAAATTTTTGCCCCATTGGTAAATGGTCAGGATTGGAGATATTACCAATTTTGCCCATTTCATTGTGATCCTGACAGTATAATACAGTAGAAATTCGGAGCTCAGTATTTCCTAATGCCATAGACATACTGGAACAGCGGGAAGGGGTTAATAGAGACACATTCTGCACTGAACTTTACATCACCTGCTTCACATACATAGCATGTAGTTTAGGCTTAATCATTGATCCTTTTATATATGTCTTTGCAGTCATGGATAAAATGTTTAAATGCAGAATCCAAGCCAAAAACTCACAGCAATTGCAGTGGTGAATAAGAGCACTAATAGTATCACTTTATCACTTGAAGACTTTTTTAGTAACAGCTTCTAGTGGGAAAGCCATGTTATATTTATGCCAAGTACCACCATAAGATTCTGAAATCAAATATGCTGTAAAACTTAATAAAAAAATATATAAGTATACGATTCTGTCTAAAACAAATAGTCAGTATTGGCAGTGAGAACATATAAACATTCATTAAAAATATTTTTATCCATAAAGCAACATTTGAAAGGATGTCCAATCCAAACTACAATGTTTTCAGATGTATATTTGATTCATTTTTGGCTAAATCCATGACCTTTCATGCTGGGCTTAACAAACTGGTGTTATATAAATTGGTATATTTACTTTGGAATGAAGGGAAAGCTTGCAATATATGATATGGAGACTGACACAGCACAGCTTCAATGAATTAATGGTAGTGTTTGTGTATATTTTCTTACATGAATTACATTTTGATTACAAGTGGTAATATGACACGCTCCTGGCCAGTGGCCTCTTCACTGTGACTGCTACTGGCAAAGGGAAGAGTGTGGAAAGACCTCTAAGAATGCAATATCTCTTACCAAATGGAAATTGGCCAGAATTCAGCTAGCGTCACACTTCGTCAAAACAGCACTTGAAATCCTAAGCCTCCAATTGCATCTGCATCCAGATTTGTTAAATAATGGATGCTGTAAAGCAGATGAAACTAGTCTAATAAACATAAAGGGATGCTATGGGCAAATAGTCAAGAGATCACAATGAGACAAACAAAAGGCATGAATGGTGCTACTACTACTATGGTGCATGTAAAGTTCCATCTTGTGACAGTATTATGATAAATGTGCTAATGTGCATTGTGGCCGTATCTCCCAAACAGCAAATTGTAAACCTAAGGATGGCCATACACATCAGAATGTAGTCAGCAGAATACTTGTTCCATAGACAACTATCTTTCCTGACACTCCCATATGCACTCATGCAGCAAGCATTTGTTCTCAGTAAGAACTCACCTCTAGAGCCAGAGAATAAATTAAACAGGCAATTGAAATCCAACTGCCCAATCCTTATTTTCACCAACATCAGCTGTCAGGAAAAAGTCGAGAGGCCCCATACACATTAGATGGTTGGCCTGTCCTACTGAAATTAGTGGGTTTAGCTGACATACATCTAATACATATATAGCCATCCTTAGTATCTAGGACTTTTTTTCAAATACAATCCAAGTTAATGATTGTAGACCAGTTTATGCTGTCATGACATTTAGCAGGAACTACATAAGACATATGGTGAGCTTACCTATGGAAGTGTGAAAAAGGCAGGTACAGTCATTTCAACCATGAGTACTACATTATACGGACAGATTTTTAGTCTCTGGATATAAACTATGAAAATTTTCACTGAATTTCACTGAATTCAGAAACAATGGTAATAGTAATTGGAAAGGTGCATCACTTTTTATATAGTGACTTTTTTGCATTAAAATTGAAAACCCTTTTAAGATTAAGGCCCCATGTAGCGAGCCGCAGCCAAAAAATGCTGTGGGAAAAACCGAAGCGGGAACGCATTGCAGTTTTTCCTGCAGTGCTTTTCACAGAAGGTTCACTGAGTTTTCTTCTGCAAACTTTCTCTTTAATTATACCTATATGGAAAACACCAGCGTTTCCATAGGTATAATTGACCAAAAACACGATTGTTTTTGAAATCGCAGCATGTCTGCTGAGGATGTTTTTCTGCAATTTGTGGATGGGATTACCCAGAATCTCATCCATTTTGCAGGTACTGTAAAACGCCGGCGTTTATGCTACATGGGGCCCCAGCCTTAGATCATAGACTTGTAATTTGCTTATCCACCATCAAAATATGGAAACTATGAGCTTGATGGAGCAAGTAGACTTGATAATAGGTAAGATTATAGTGAGGTGAGATGAAAAGAAGCAAAATGTTCTCCACTTTAAGTACAGTCTTATTCTTCAAAAAAAAAATCTTCAGTGAAGGATAAACCTCATGTTTTTGGAACTCATGATAGAAGGGATCAAGTCATAACACACAAATATGTTCTCCTGTAGGAACACAATCTGTACTTCATAGTTACAGTATATGACTTTTTGTTTCACCACACTGCAATCTTAAAATGTAGTACATAGAGACATACCAAATAGATATGGCCCTTGATTATTTGATTATTAATTGATTATATATATATATATATATATATATACAGTGGCGTAACTAGGAATGGCTGGGCCCCAAGGCGAACATTTGACATGGGCCCCCCCCCCAAGCTGCCGCCCCCAACCTCCCAAAGCCGCCGCCCCCAACCCCCCCAAGCCGCCGCCCCCAACCCCCCAAGCCGCCGCCCCCAACCCCCTCAAACTGCCGCCCCCAACCCCCCCCACACACACAAACCGCATTCCTGCGCACACTATTATGCCCCATAGTGGCCCCTGCACACGGTATTATGTCCCATAGTGGCCCCTGCACACAATATTATGCCCCATAGTGGCCCCTGCACACAGTAGTTTGCCCCATAGTGGCCCCAGCACACAGTAGTTTGCCCCATAGTGGCCCCGACACACAGTAGTTTGCCCTATAGTGGCCCCTGCACACAGTAGTTTGCCCCATAGTGGCCCCTGCACACAGTAGTTTGCCCCATAGTAGCCCCTGCACACAGTAGTTTGCCCCATAGTAGCCCCTGCACACAGTAGTTTGCCCCATAGTGGCCCCTGCACACAGTAGTTTGCCCCATAGTGGCCCCTCCACACAGTATTATGCCCCATAGTGGACCACCCATGAACGATTATTATACTCTGGGGTCTTTTCAGACCCCAGAGTATAATGATCAGAGACCCAGGGGAGGAGAGAAACATAGAAAACACTGCAACTTACCTCTTCCTCGGTCTGGTGCACTCCTGTGCGCTACTTCAGCCATCTTCAATGTTGGACCGGATCTCGCGCGATCCAGGCCGGCGTCCGCGACGCATAATGACGTCGGCTGACGTCTGGGACGTCACCAAACAGGCCCGAAGCCTGCGGAGTGGCGGATAGGTGAGTTACAGTGTTTTTTATGTTCGCTCACCTCCCCTGGGCCCCCGATCGTTATACTCCGGGGTCTCAAAAGACCCCGGAGTATAACGATAGCAGTGATTGTGGGGTTCACGGTAGCGACTGCCACAGGGCTCCGGCCCCCGTAATGTTCCGGGCCCTGTGGCAGTCGCTACCACTGCTACCCCGGTAGTTACGCCCCTGTATATATACAGGATCAAAACTGATAATACCTATGGCAAAGTCACAAATTCTGGAATTGCCATAAGTGCCAATGCCTTAGGCTATGTTGACACAACCATGGGAGAACACAGCTATGAAAAATGGATGAAAGGCCATGTTCTAAAATTGGCATTGTCATGGCTGTTACAAATGGATGTCACATGGACATTTTTGATATTTGTGTGAATAAGGTAGTATAAAAAAAGGAATCTACAATGGATATATAGAAAATATATATTTGCATAGGAGCTGCAGAAAGAAACCATAGTAAACTGTAATCAAGGCCTGTTGCTAAGTTGTTGCACTTTTGATTTTAACCCCTTGGCACTGCAGCCAATTTTGGTAATGTTGTGGTAATTTTTTTTTTTTTTTTTTTAGGAACCATAACTTTTTTTAGTTTTCAGGCAACATAGCCATATGAGGGAGTTTTTCTCCATGACAAATTGTATGTTTATAGACATCAATTGTGGGGTACATATAATGTACTAAAAGGTTTTTATTCCTTTTCCTGGGGGGAGGTAAAATGGCAAAACAGTATATTTTTATATAATAGTTATATGTCTATTAGTTCTATACTCAGTCTCACTCCATTCAAACTTCTCGCTACGTTTGTGTACTGAGGAAGAAAGGGGCTCAGGACCACCATTCTAATAATCAATGAGGTTCCAGTGGTGGAGCTCTGAGCAATAAGACATTATTCACTTATCTCACAGATAGACGAAAAATGTTGATTGTGGGAAAACCCCTTTAAGGCTAAGGCCCCACGTAGTGTAAACGGCGCAGCAAAAACCACAGTGTTTTACAGTACCTGCAAAGTGGATGGAATTCTGACTAATCCCATCCAAACATTGCAGAAAAATATCCGCAGCGGACATGCTGCAATTTCAAAAACCATTGTATTTTTGTAAATCGCAGCATGTCAATTATACCTATGGTAACGCTGGTGCTTTCCGTATAGGTATAATAGAAGTAGAAAGTCTGCAGTGGAAAACTCTGTGGACTTTCTGTGAAAATCGCTGCGGGAAAAACCATGATGCGTTTTCGCCGCGGTTTTTCCCACCGCGCTTTTTGGCTGCAGCTCACTACTTGGGGCCTTAGCCTTAGGCTGAGGCCCCATGTTGCAGCTTTTTTTGTTGCAGATTTTGCTGCGGCTTTTGAGCCAAAGCCAAGAATGGCTACAAAAGGAATGGGAAATATCTAGAAAGCGCTTATAGTTCAATGTTCTTCACAATTCACTAAGGCTGAGGCCCCACATTGTGGAAAATGCATCTTTTTTTGCAGCAGATTTTGCTGAGGTTTTTTGAGCCAAAGCCAAGAATTGCTACAAAGGGAATTGTAAATATATAGGAAGCTCTTATACTTCTCCCTTCTGCTCAATCCAATCCTGGCTTTGGCTCAAAAAAACGCAAAATCTGCAACAAAAAAGCTGCGTATCCACAACGTGGGGCTTTAGCCTAAGTCCACACATTGCGGAAAACCTGCATTTTTTGCTGCATGTTTTAAACCAAAGTCAAGAGTGACTTCATAAGAAATAGGAATTATGAAAGAACCATTTGTACTTCTGCCTTCTGCTAAGTCAACTGCTACATATATTCATGAAAAAATAGTAATGATAAATAGTAAAATACAGCACAACTAGGGTATATAAAGAAGTGTATTATGCTGCGTGTACTGTTGTCATATTTATATTCTAGAACCCACATAGATCCTATCTTGTCCCTTATTATTTTCAGTATATTTTGCAGATTTCTCTTGATAAAAGTTAACAACTATTAGTTTAATGATTAGTAGACAGAAATGGACCTGTGTATCTCACAGCAAACTGAAATCTCAAGGTCATAAACTCCCTAGGTCCCTATTTAACATATTTTATTTTTCTTAGTTCTGTATTTGTAGATAAATCTATTCACTGTTAATGTGAAATAAAATATGTATTTACTATATATACGCTACATACTGTTGTTAGGTCTTTTTATACACAGTACAGCCTCGGGTCCACCAACATCATGGCATGTAGATCAATGCTAAAGTGAACTTATACTGTATTTTATCTTACTTATTGTTATTACCTGTATAAGTGGATCTTTAGATCATGGACACACTATCCTTTATCATGATCTAATGTCATAGGTCATGACCAATATTAGTAGCTTCTTTCAATGCTGCCATTTCTGGTGTTCCAGCCAGAAACAGGTTAGTAAACTTCCATTTTAGTAGTTGGAAATTGTACACTGTTGAAATCTCCAGATGAGTCTTCATGACAAAGATTTCGCTTGAGTTTCTTCACCCTCAGTAAAAGTTCAGTATGGGTGAACTTTATTTAAATACCATAACCAAGGCAAAGTAAGCTTACTGATGCATCCCCCCTTCCCCCCAACACTTGCAGCACATGTCCAGGTAGCGGCCTCCAAATATACACTTACTTTTTGATAATACTCTACATTTTACGTTATAATTTCACTTCCTCCTTTGAAAACCTTCTGATGGTATAGACAGAGACCTAAAAAACTGTGTTTAGATTCAATTTGTTTTTTTTCCTGTTGACACTAATGATTTTTTTGCATTCACAAAACTGTGGGCAGATTTATTGCTGTATACATTAGAGTGGACAGGAAGTTTTATGAACATAGTAATGGGCTGCTTTTTTACAGTAATGCCAATATAGAACCACAACTGTATACTCCACACCAACTGCACTTTGAGAGCAAATGTGCAATACATTAGATGTCTTTGATTTTAGTCATAAATATTTGGTCCAAAATGTATACCAGACATGTGCCTTTAAAGAACTATGTATTTACCAGTTAAAAACTGTGAAAACTAAACAGAGAGAAACGGAAAGTACATATGAGGGAGACTTATTTTTACATAAGGAAGTAGATCATGGAAAATAAAATGATGGCAGCACCTTGAGCAGTGGGAAGACAAAGAGCTACAGATGTGATCATTTACATTTTACTGTGCTGCTACTGGGTCTACTGTATGTTCTTCTACCTGCACTGGAAAACATAGCTAAGTTGGACACTAATAAAGCTCCCTATTGTTTTATTTGTGGTGCAAAGATATGGTATAAATTACCTTGTAATTGTGTAAAAACATAACTAACATAACCCGTGTATATTTCTACATTTTTCACATGAGACACCTGCTTAATAGCTCTATTTATATACTAAGAAACTGCATATCTGTGCCCCTATTACATCATTTACACCTTTCTGAATGACTTTTCCCATGCTGCACCTATCCTGTAAAACTCACTGCCCTGGACCTTTAGACTTGCACCAGACAATTCCAAACGCATAATTTTGCCTTGAAAACTCATTTCTTTAATGTAGCCTGTCACATAATAGTATGTTTGCTATAATCATAGTCTATGACTTCCATCCAACCTGATGTGGTGACAGATGTCTCTACTCCACGATACTATGTCCTGAATTTGCTTCCTTGCCTTGTCATCTCACTCTGCACTTTATGACCCACGTTTACTGATGTTGCCTAATATTTAGATTTTTGTGGCACCTGCCTGATTTTTATGTACAAAAATTACAACTTTTCGCATTTTGTGCCCTGCTTGCTAGTTTTCAAAAAAGTGGGCAAAGCAGGACAGGGATGAAGATGCCTCAGCCTAACAGAGAGCACAGAATAAACATATATTCTTCCATTATACCTTTACACTTTTTACGTTCTAATGCTTTTGGCTTTCAAATTTTGCAGCAAAATGCAGACCAAAAATGTTGCATTGTAAAAGTGGCTTCTAAAGAGTGTCCAGGTCCATGGATCTCACACTATGATATCAGTATACTGTAATAGGGCTTATGGATAAAGGTTGTCTAAAAGGAACAATCCCTTCAAATTCATCTTTTCTACAACACTGATGAAAAAGGCATCATCAATTTCTAAACCCACTTCAGCATAGCAGGAAATGAATAAAGCAGTAATAAATTGTCAATATAGCAACATAAAAATGTGTTTTCCATGGGGCTTTAAGTTATAAATGCAGACTACATTTAACCACTATTAATATTTTGGTGCTATACACATGTATATAAAGTACATATGGGAACACACAATTGCTTCTTGCAGTCATAACACAGCTGACAAGGAAGCAGAGGGTTAATCTGAAAAGGCAGCACTCCTGCTTTCAAGTTCAAGCACTGACATGATTGTTCATTTGGGATTCCCTTGGAATGAGTCATTGTTAGAACAGAGACTCCCTATTGAAGGAGCAGGATAATGCTCAGCCTCTTGAGGGTATAACAGCTGAGATTTTGTCTTGCAAGAGGCATGGATTAATGTCAGACCTGGAGCTAAAACCAGTCTAAGGTGTAATAGTACACAATCACCTCCAATAACTTTCTCTGCCAGTGTATATTCTTCCTGGCATGCAGTGTCAGTGCAATAGCACAAACTGTTAATGTGACCAAGTGTCACTAGAAAAGGCTAGGAACTGATCTTCAAGCGAAATCAACTGGTGCAAAGTGTTCTGTTAAAGACATGTAGCAAGTTCCCTAGCACTTTGCCATTTAGTGATCGTCAATTTTTTTAATTATGTTTTTATTAAATATTGCTTTGTTCATCATTGAGAATATTCACTCAAAGGTAAACTGTTGGATCACAAGAATGCCCATACATACTAATAGACTGCATATAGAGGAACAAGCAGATTTTTCAGTTTTGGTAAGAATGTTAAAGACATGTAAGGTTAAATTCGTACCCATCATATTGATGTCTTTATTGCGGCATCTTCATTGTCATTTTTCACCAGACGTTTAGATCAAAAAAACCTTCTGGCATAAATAATGGTGCTTTTTCTTCCATAAAGTTAAAAACACATATGCCGTTTTCTATGTAGATGGAGATGCAGATTTTTCAGCCAAAGCCATCACGATTCAAAAGGAACTGGAAATATGAAGGAGGGCCTTACATTTCTCCTTCCTGTTGTATCCACCGTTGGCTTCAACTTGAAAACTGCATTAAAACTGTATATGTGATTCCAGTCTGAGGACATTTTGACAGAGGGCAAAAGGTAATACAGATTTGCATCACAACACTACTGCACTAAAAGGAACACACTAGAGAGAAAACAAGAGTTTTTCCTCTGGCCTCAGGCACATCGTGGGAGGTCCCATACTTCAGAAATTAAATCTTTGTCAGACTGGTGTAGATTTCTGGTATACAGTTTGCTATCGTGAGTTACAGTAAATCTGACAGGCTGAGGCATACCTGGCCTGCCTACATTATAAGCCTTATGAAATTCTTCACAGCCGTTTTGCACCTGAGGGGCAGCTTTTTTTCACAAATCTGTGGAAATGGACAAAAGTAGAGCATGACCTATATTTTGACGGTCCATGATAATGGACCGTTAAAATGTCAGTCATGTGAATAGCTCCCCATTCATAGCCATTGGCAGTAATGCGGCTGTGTGATGACCTTTAAAAATCTAATCTTTTTGGAAAAGTGGCGAGTAACTTGCAAAAAGGAAAAAAAGTAAGTGCAACATAAATTGTGACTTTTCATGCCATGTATTCCAGAAAAATGGTGTACAAGGAGTGACAAATTGGTACAAACTCATTTGAGCTTAGTTTTATTGTGCATCCCAAATAAAGGACACATGCACCATAGTGAGTGCACAGTGATGCCTGACATTTAATGGCCAAGAGCAATATCAAGAGTCAAACCTCTATGTCATTAGTTCTTAACAATCTATAGAAACACTGAACAAAATTACACAAAAGTAATAGCGCAACATTTACACAATACACAACAATGTGGTCAAAATGAAATGTTCTACATGACCAAAATGGCAACATGCATTGTTCCTTATATAAAAAAGAGCATCTTGAGTTCTGTATGTGCACATGTAAAACAGGTAATGTCTGTGCTATGTAAACAGTTCCAAACCTCAAGAGTGTCTGTGATTGCAATCCTCTAGGTCCCACTCGACAGGATGTTATGAATACCTGTCACTGTACCATATGTAAAACCTCTGCGATGGAACTGGTTAATAAAGGAAGTCGGTGACCTCTTTCACTGCCCTCTCTCTAGTGCCCCTTTTTGGTTAATTACTCACCCACTGCTAGGCTTTTAAAGTTTGCTGCCACAGATTATAATTACCCATTAAAATGTTGATTTTTTTTTTTTATACAACAGCAAAATAGCAAGCGACAACCCTTTGATTCTGCCTACTATGATTATTTTATTTTGTATGGAAGTATTCATTATTTTGCTTGATTTTACTAAGGTGTTTATAATAATGACTAACCTCCTCTAATTCTATTAGTTGTAGCCCACTAGGAATGTTATTAACTTTTATGTTAATTTTAATTTTCAAAGAACAAATCTCCTTAGTCTTCAGAAGAAAAGCAGAACCCCCAGCAGCTATATGCAGGGTGTCAGGTACCTGCTTCTGTTGTTTTTACTCTTGAAGGTAACAAGAAAACACCCTGCTGTCGGAGATACTGCAGATGGCTAATTAACTAAAATTACTATTATTATATATTTTTATTTCAATTGCATTTAAGTGGCTGCGCGCAAAATACAATTAAAACAAGAGTTACTGTAGAATGATGCATCACCATTGGATACTCGGGCATTTTTTGTCTAACAATAATTGGCATTACGACTCAAGTCCAGAATATTTAAAAGGCCATTGTTTTAAAAGACCAGACCTAGAGCTCCACTAAGGAAGTCCTCACCTCGGCTCCTTTCTTTTGGCTTTAATGCCTGTTGAGTGGGCTGAATGGAAGTCTATTCCAGAATAGGCTTACTTAATTATAACACAATATAATTATTCACAATATATGTTTTCACCAACCACTTAATAGCATCACACTGCTCAAAACAATTTGAAAAGTTCAGACTGAGATGAAATTTATGTAATTTATATACAATAAAATATGTCTATTAAACAGCTATTTAAACCAAGTCCTATGACCAAAATAAACAAAAGATGCCTTGTTGCAGCAAAATAAGTACCAACAACGTCATATAAAATATTCACAAACATATTATCTTGGCTTTGCCTTATTTGCAGACCACTAATTATTCACCATTGTGTATTTCATTTTATTATTACTAGAATTAGAATTTTTTTGCTTGTACTGAATATATGTGGCTAGAAAATAAAAACTGAAACAATGTACAGGGATCTCAACACTTTCCATTTAGCAGTATACTATCTAAACCTAGTTGATAATGAAAAAAAGCAGAGCACAACTGCTGATCAGTGCACACACTATCTGTGCTGAGGTGATGAAATATCCAGTGCAACAATGTAACCTGTGTAATAATACTCAGATAGCAAAACAATGGAGAGATGCATTATAGGGCAAACTGCTAAGCTCCTCTAGTGGCTGTTGCAGGAATTCAGTATACTATGACACACTCTCTCCCTATGAAAGGATATGAAGATCAGTGGCATAAAAACTAATTTCAACCACTATAAACCTATAGAAGACTAAACAGCATAGAATTGATCAATTAACCTACCAATGCAAAAAAACATTATTTTCAAGCTTAACAAAGTCTGCTTTTATGTATGAGAGTGTGGCAGAAACAGTGATTTGATGTAGCAAGCTATCAACCTATTGACTAAGTTGCAAGAGTCTATGACAGCAGCCATGACCATCAGTAGAGTGCAAAAAAAATAGTGAAGAAACAATACCTGTAACTTACATGAAATGATGCAAGGAGCGTTGTAACCATATCCATAAAAGGGCTGTCCCACAACCACAACTTATCAACTATCCATAGGATAAGTGTTAAGTACCGATCACAAGAACGGGGGTCCTGTGTCCCGTTTAAATAAAGTAACAGTCGCATATGTATGCTGCCATGATTTTTGACTTCTAAAGGCCTGACTCTAATAGCTGCATATAATGCTCACCTATGGTGGTGCCCATGCACAACTTTTACTCCATTTATATGTGGGACACATGTGAATAGGTGATAAGTTATGACTGTGGAACAACCTTGTAAGGCTATGTTAACCTTTGTTAGAAGCATTTGTTGCAGTTTCCATCTACAATCGTGGATGATTAAAGAGGACCTTTCATGTGTTCTGATATTGGTGATGATAAATACTGCTAGAAAGCTGACAGTGTGCTGAATTCAGAACACTGTCAGCTTTCCAGGTATGTGCCCTGGTTGCAGAGATATCGGTGCTGTTAGTTTCAGCACCAATATTCCTGCACAATTCACTGCAATGTCAGCTTTCTAGCAGTATATAACACCGTCAATGTCAGAAGACACGAAAGGTCCTCTTTAAGTACTGCAACCAGAACTGACAGAGAACACAGCGGACACACGACAGACACCATTACATTTCTTGGGATCCGTTATTTTCCTCATTAGATGGATCCTCCATCTTTACAGTTCACTCTGTTAGGTTATATTTACATGACTGTGTCTGTTTTTAATGCACCTATTTCATGTCCATTTGACAGGTATGTCATCTGTTTTGCATCTGTTTCCAATGGACCGTTAAAAAAAAGAGGAATTAATTTTTTTTATCCAACCCACTGATCAGTTTTCAACAGATGTAATTCGGACATCAATCCATTTTTACGTCCATTAAAGACTGGCCCATTCATTTCTATTTGGTGCATATGCCAAAATATATCAAAAGACCATTATAGAACATGTCAGATTTAAATGGCCATTTTTCAATGTCATGTGAATAAGCCCTTATTCTGTTTATTCTGTTCTGTCTTTGAATGCTTATGTTGGAGGCCATGCCTTAGTCTGTAATAGCAGATGCTACTACACTGTCATTCTCTTTACTACAATCAACAGCATATGACACATACAGTATCAGGTTAACAAATGAACAAATGTACACTTTTATATGTCTATTCTGTGTACACAGGTGGCAACTAGAAGAATGCACTCACACAATAAAATAGTGATGTGTAAGAAATCACAAGTGAATAATATTTGCTCAGTCTGCAGAACATATAATTCACAAACCTGGTGCTTTCTCAACAAATATGACTTTGGAATCTTGATGGAAGTTGTGCCCAGACACAATCATTTTCTTCCCACCAGTCACTAGGAAGCTGTCAATACTTTGCTTTTCTACCAAAGGCAATTCTTGAGCAGAACGCTGGGCTACAAAGAAAATGAAATATAATACAATCGTCACTCAGCAGGTTTTCAAATGTCCTGAGTAAATATAATGATATTCCCAATATAGATTACACACAAGTGCTGAAGCAGTGGTGACACAATGCAACAGATATGTTATAAGAACAGGGTGTCTAACACATGTTACTATGTTGCTTGATAGTGTTTTATGGCCTGCTAGGTATCCTGCCTTCTAAATGTATTCAGTACTACAGTATAAACACATTACAACTAGCAGTAACATGGGCTATGCTTACCAAAATATGTTTGATCTGTGTTCTCAAGAACATTTGGGACTCCAAGAATTGTTACTATGCATGGTGTGGCTGTGGCTTAAATGCCATCAATTGCATAAACATATCTATCTATATTAAAATGTATTTGCCTTCATTAGTGGTTATGCATGTGGCAAATTTCGCTTTACCTTGGGAACACTAATGTAAAAAGAAGAGTTGACTTACAGCATTCAATTGGATTAGATGCCACTTGAAGAGTTAGAGTCCTCCCATTGGCTTGTGGAATGTGTACACGGAACACCAGTCGCACCCTAGTGTTCTTTCTTCCAATGTCAGTTTCCCCTTTCCGCAATTCAATGTCAGAATTGCGCAGCTTTAATATACCTGCGCAATCAATACTGGTAAAAGAAAAAAGCTATTATAAATCAGATCCTCACTACAACAACCACTGGAAATGTCTTTACTGTTCCAAGACTAAGATGTCTGGAATATTGGGAATTACATTCTGTCAACAACTGGTGCCACAGACTTTTCACGCCAGACTTACAGCCATGTCCCAGCCCACAGTGCTAAATGGGAAGAGAGGGTAACATAGAGAAGACCGGATATCTCAGTGTTACACGAAACCTCATCTTTTAAATCACTTGAGGGTTTCACTAAAACAAAACTGAACTGTACTTGACAAAGGGGGATTTGATGTTATCAATGTTGAAAGGCACCTGTCAAAAATCTTTCATTAAACAAGTGTACCGTTAACAGGAAAAGGTTGAATAATTTATTTTTACAGCCCAGTGTCTATGTATTCAAAATCAGTTCTCCTCACCATTTCATGCTTTTGCCTCCGAGTGGCAAAACACAGCTTTCACAAGTCTCCACGTATTATTATTTGCGAACTCCCAAGAATAATTAATAATAATAATAATAATAATAATATAAATTCAATGACTGAGGTTGACAATGGTAAAATTTGCTTGAGGAAGAATCGCCCACCTATAATGTAATCTACAGTGCAAATTGCACAAAATGAGAATGTGTCATCAATTAGAGAGGATTTTGGCATGCTGGATCCTCGGGTGATATTAATTAATCACTGAAAAGTGTTTAACTGTTCAACAGTCCATGGTATAGAAGCTGAATCAATGTGTTATATATAGTTAAAGGGGCTATACAGCTTTTAAAACTTGATGGGACATCAATACTGGACTCTCAGCACCACCCGCTGATCAGCTACTTGAAGGGGCCATGGCACTCAAGCAAGAGCTGTGGTCTCTTTGTTGTTTACATTGGTTCTGGACTCTGTCTGTAATTGGAGCACATACTTTTAGTCATGGAAGTTCAGGGCATTGCAGTATTATCTTATTCAAGTAAATGGGACAACACTGCAACACCCTAAAAAACTGCTACTAAAAGTAAAGGATCTGAAACAAAATGCAAACAACGTACTTGCCACAGCGATTGCCTAAGCATCACTGCCCCTCAAAATCTGACCTCAGAGAGAACCAATGAATAATCATGACCTATTCCTAGGATTAGGCTAGGGCTACAGGGTGACTTTGACCACGACTCCTATGTCTTTTAACCCTGTTTTATTGTACACATAAGGAAGGTCAGATAGATCTTCAGTGATTCAAGCGGAGTTCTAACTGATTTAGATAATGCACTTTTTATTCCATGCTGTGCAAAGAATTAAATCTTTATTGAAAATTCAGACTTTGTGCTTCAGATTGAGATTTCATTTTCAAGCATTTTTTGCCACATGCAATGGATTTTGCGCCATAACTTTGCAGCAAATATGCTACAACTGAAGGTGGCCTTATGAGACCATGGCTTATAGTGATGCAGTCAAGACCATGACAGTGAAAAAGAAAATGTTTACGTATGTGCTTCTTTTTTCACAGGAACTACAAAATCTGGGTTAGAGGGCACTTTTGAGTTGACTGTTTGCTAGTAAGATGCATTTTCATAGATATTATTGTACTCTTCAAGAGCAGCTACACAAAGTATGGATAAGCATCACTCTATCTGAAGCACTGAGTGCTATCATATGGACAGCAGTAATGACTAATTGGAGACCCATATATATGTTATCGCATTTTTATAGTTAAAAGCAGGACACCTGCAAAACCTAAAGCAATAACATTGTTTTAGCTCATGAAAGAAGTATAATTGCTTGCTGCAGAGAGTAGGGCACTTGAAAATACAAGATCCAATAAGTGTCATGCTATAAACTGTACACTGCAGCTGAAGTGGATATTTACTGCTGTGTAACTGAGATGTGATTTATAAAAAGCAACAGACACATGGGCTGAAACACTATAACCAAAAGCAATCAGTTGTCCGAAATGTTGTGTAAGGTTTATAGAGGTGGTAAAATGGGTACAGGTACTTCAAAAGCCACCTTGAACGACTTGATAGGGAAAAGCTGGCCAAATTCTGGAATTTACATAGCAAAGCATTTCCATATTGAGTCACAGATACAAGAACAGGTCTGGCAAGCAGGTGGCTCAAAGCTTACATGGCTTTCATATTGTTTTCAGGCAACAGCGGGATTTCCAAGACTTTGGTGTTGGAGATGATGGTTTCATGGCTTGTGGTGGATACGGTCTTGCCAGTGATGCGATGGACTTGATAGAAGGCATGGGGTCGCAGCAGGCGATCATCTGCTGTCCCGATGAACAGCTGGATGGTAAGCGGCTCGCTTTCTAAATACCCGTGTAGCTGGCAAGAGAACAAAAAGGTTCAGGTATGAAAATATAAAAAATAATCAGGACAGGTGCTGAGTGTTAGGCCATCAGGTTGCCCAGCAATATTGGTGTAATAAAAAAGGTGTAAGTCAGAAAAATGTCTCATTATTCCAGTGACCTGAGGCAGTGGAGTTAGATTTAATCTTTATATGAACCGATGCATGCTCTTAGAACAGTTTTAGACACACTCTTCATCTCTCTTGGGTTGGGGGAGCTCACATTTCAGGTGATGGAAGCAGGCACTGAGTAAATAGATCTGACTTTTTACAAACGGTAAGCTGTATTCAACATGTATTCTAAACATTTTTTTGCCTATAGTAAAGACCTTCTATATCAGAATGAAAAATAAACAAATTTGCCAGTGATGTTTAGAATAAGTTACTATTTCTCTGTATTAAATATGGTACAATTCAAAGGAAGCCAAAATATATCAACAATATGATACCGATCATGTGTCTGTCATCATATGTGATGTATAATGAGCATACTTGGCGCCTGATCATCTTCTAGTTACTGTAAACACAATGAAGGCCCCATCTGAACAAATGACATGGAGGGGACTTTATGCTTACTAAGACACATTGTTTCCGCATGTTTCACTATAAAAACAAACATATTAACAAAGTGATAGCTAAAGTGAACCTGTCACATGACTTCTGCAACCCTGAGAGCAGTACATGATAGAAGTAAAGATGCTGAGCTGCATGATATACAGGTGATTTGATGTAGAACTGATGTAGAAGAGTAAAAAACAGAAAAAATCCTGGCAGGACTCCAGAAAAGACCATGAGAGTCCTGCTTACCACATAGAGTAATTGACAACTTTCACAATACACACACACAGATGCAAAAAAAAAGCTGTCAATAACTAAGTGTGACAGGAGAAGGACTCTATCCATCCTAAGGACCGGTTCACATCTGTGTTCAGGTTTCCGTTCAGGAAGTCTGCTTGGGGACCCCCAGAACGGAAACCTATATGCATAAAAAAGCGGTTTACCTGGGAAACCCACGGACCCCATAGACTATAATGGGGTCCGCACGAAGCATGCGCACTTTCCACTCCATTTGTTTCGTGCGGAAACCTCTTTTTTATGCGTATAGGTTTCCATTCGGGGAGGGTACCCAAGCGGACTTTCCGAACACAGATGTGAACCGGGCCTAAGAGTCCTGTAAGGGCTTTGATGTATAGGCTATTTTACTACACAGATGTTGTAATGGTGTCATCATTTGATGAAATCTCAGTGACATTATCTAATGTGTCCTATTGAAGGCAGACAAGTAATGACATTTTATAGAGGACCTTTCACCACCTTTGTAAAATCCAGCTCTTTACAACTGATTCTGACACTTTTGGAATTTTTCCTCTAGCACCCACCATTCCCATGTGCTGTTAGTTTTGGTGCCTAATAGGAGATTTAGACTCTGTACTGTCTAGAGAAAAAATTCCAGCTGTGCTGGAATGAGTGGAGAGACGCCTAATAACCAATGCTAAGAAGTGGAGTTGGTAGAGGTGGTGAAAGGTCCTCTGTAAGTGTCATGATGTCACAGGCAAATTCAGTTCATACTTGGTGAAATTATATTCTAGAGAATCCACTACTACTTCACACTACTGGCTTAAATGTTATAGGTCATATCATCAGACTTCAGTGATCCTCCTATCTTCTACCTCTCCAGTCTTAGCTGGTTTAGGGATGTATCTGCTAACAATCACAGTTTTTAATGAATAGTAATAAATAAAGTTTACTAACTTTTTATTGAAGCAGTGAATATGGTCTACATATAGGATGACATGGAAGACTCAAGAGCTCATCAACATTTAACAGGAACTAGAATAAAGTTGATTTGCTATTCGTGTAATTTGCTAAAACCAAAATCTATATTCACCAATAGTAACTTTTCACTTTGGCAAAACAAACAGTTATGCATTTTAATTAAAAGAAAAGAGAAACCACAGTGTGCTGAAGTATTTTTAGCATTTTAGTTATTTTTACAGAAGACTGGAAGGCAATTTATTAAGTAGTTTTCAGTCTGAAGCCTTGTGTGGAAAAAGGGACAATAACTGGGTGGATTTGCAAACTCAACTGCAATATCAGCAAAGGATGTTGTTTTGCTCTCCTAAGAGATTAATTTGTGTCTCCCTGAAGAAAAATCCTTTTCTACCATAGCAGGGCGTTGCCACCCATATGAGAATGTGCAGGTGAACAGGTATTGTTGTCATTGCAGATGGCACTACTGAATAAAATTGTGTAAGGGTTGGAAAGAAGCAGCTTTCCACAAACATCCATGAAAAACAAGAAATGTTCCATTTTATATAAATGTACATTGCTATTTTATTTCTGGCTTCTACGTTTTTGTCCAAACATAGGTTGTTTCCATAATAAGCCTCCAAAGCAATAGGACAACCTGCTACTATATGGTGGGTTGTCTCAACCACATTTTATTCCATAGATTAGATGGTTAAAATTATTCTTTTTTGTTTTTTTACTTTTCCACACTAAAGCTCATCCAATTTATGGGTGAGAGGAGGTCACCCATAGGCCGGGGCCTTATGTTGCAAAAATGCAATGTTTTGGCCACAGCAGAAACACCACAGCAAAAAATACTGTGTATTACAGTACCTGCAAAGTGGATGGGATTCTGGCTAATTCCATCCACACTTAGCAGAAAAAAATCTGCAGCGAAAAAATCGCAGCATGATAATAATACAGTGGCATTTTCCGTATAGGTATAACAGGGGCAGAAAGTCCGCAGAGGAAAAATCTGCGGACTTTCTGTGAAACACGCTGCAGAACAAACTGCGATGCGTTTCTGCCACAATTTTTTCCGCAGCGTTTTTTTGCTGCGGCTTGCTATGTGTGGCCTTAGCCATCATACTCTATGGAAGCAAACAAAATAATTCCTTCAAGAGTGTCAAATATCTGTCAAGGTAAATTTTGATGGAGTGTCAACGTAGCAACACAGCATGGACATATATTTTAGTCAAACTGTGTTACAGACACATTAAGTTCGCTGAATTTTGGCAGCAAAATTTGCAGTTTACTGCAAGCCACATGCAGATGAAGGGGACAGTTGCATAAACTTCTGGAACAAATTTGCCATTTCTGAATTCATCCTAAGCCTTCCATCTCCCTTGTGAATTGTAATCATATCCTTCTAATAACTATTACACAAAGTATGCATTTTTTTCTGTCCTATGAACAAAGAACAGCTTGCTAGAAAATGCAAAGATTAAAAGGTATTGTCTCATTTGCCTTGTGGAAGATTCAAACAGCTTGGAACTGCCCCTTGTTGCATGTTTCATAGTGAAAAGACATGAAGGAATGCAAACAACGTGGAGTGACACTTGTATGATATTATGTACCATCTTTTCTGCTAACTTCTCTATGGAATGCTGACATATATATATGTATTTTTTTAGGTCCTACAAGATAACAGCTTGAATGATGATACTGCTTTAGCGGCAAGCGGCAGTTCTAGCTGCCAGATTATTAATGATATCATTCATGCTTCCAAACAAGTAGCAAAACAGGGAGGCAAGCCAAAGAACGCACAAGAGTGAGCGCACACTACTTAACTGAATCACTGAGCAGAATTAGACTTAATGATTTTTGTTACTCTGTTACTATGCTGGACGAGAATAGCATACAATAGGGTACTGATTATTGTCAGCTCATATGTCATCTGTGTCATTTAGTGTCCACTGGACTGGTATCCCTTAAAAGCTTTAGCATTTTGTAAATCCTCAAAGAGTAAGTATAATAACATATATACTCCAACTGGCCCTTAGCTTTATATCCCATTGAAACATGGGCTTCTACAAAAAAAAGAAAATCACAGGAAAATCTTAAAGGAACACTAAACCTAGAAAAGAAAAATAATAGCAAACAAAAATATAGCTTCCCATTTTCTGCCTAATACCGACACAATCAGTCTTCTAAAAAGAGCACAGGAGTTAATATTAGTCTTGCTGATCTGCTCCATCTTCAGGTGGTAGGCAGTGCTTAACACTTGTTTGTTCTATAGCAGGCAGGGCACAACAAGGAGGCCCTTGCTCCAGTTAGTAGTCTTACCACTTGTCAAAGAACTGTCAGAAGGATTGAGGGGACATGGCTAAGCTCTGCAGCACATGGAGAAGATTTCTTTATAAATGTCTCAGTTTTATTTATAATATACTGAGTGGCCACTTTATTAGACTTTGTTTGTTCTTCAGAACCACTGCAATTCACAAGTATCATCTACAGGTATAGGAGAACCCAGTGTGTGCCAAAAAAACATTCCACCAAACCCTATTACACCACCCCCACCAGGTTTGAATCATGCTGCTTACATGAAGTTCTGACCCTGCATTAGCATGATGCAACAGAAATCTGAATCTATCTGACCAGCTGACTAGGAATTGTTTTTCCACTGCTCAATGTGTGCGTTTCTTTGCCCACTGGAATCCTGTCTGTTCCCTTAGACAGCAATGTCACTTAAACTGTTCATCTGCTGTTATAGCCCATGCTACAGAACAAGTTATGTTATCAGACACGTTAGTTGGTTCACCAGTGTTGTTCTCCATTGCAATCTGCTTGACTGTGCACTTTCAGTCATCAGAAAGTCTCTTGACATGCAAATCTGATCCCTTTCATCAATTAGATGTTTATGTCCATAGGATGTTTTTCCTTCATTCTCGCTATACTCTCAACATCATTTCAAGACAATATGCCACATAGTTGTCAGTTTTTGAAATCCTGTCCCCATCTAGTCTAGCACCGATGACCATGCCGCATTCAAAGTTGATCAGGTTGCTTGATTTTCCCATTCTAGGCTAAGGCCTCACGCAGCGAATCCCTGCAAAAAACACTGCTGAAAAGACCGCAGAAGAAATGCATCACATTTTTTTTCGCAGAGTTTTCCTATGTGGACTTTCTGCCTCTATTATACCTATACAAAAAACGCCAACATTTCCGTACGTATAATTGACATGCTGTGATTTACAAAAATGCAAGCGTTTTTGAAATCGCAGCATTTCCACTACAGATTTTATTCTACAATGTGTGGATGGAATTTGCAAGAAAACCATCCACTTTGCAGGTAATGTAAAACACAGCGTTTTCAGAATGTGGCACCCGACCCTAATGTGGATTCTTATTTAAATTGATCCACGCAATTCTTTACCTGATTTTATGCTGCAATTTGGGATCACATGTCTAATTTGTATGCAAGGAAGGTGTCTTTAATAAAGTGGTCTTTAGTGTATGAGACAGCATAAGACAGGAAAGTGAGGAGATAAATGGAGGAAGTTCTGAGATAAGTGAAATACAGAATTTCACACTATGACCACTGTGGCTAGTTATAGTATGATGATGTCAGAATGCTTTGTTAGGAACTTAACAAGCTGATATCATTGAAGAAATTGGGAATATTGCACTATGCAATACATATTTGATATCTGCTCATAAACCTTGACAATAATCTGAAATACCAAAAAACCTATGTTCAGATGGTGGATTTTTCAGTCAGAAAAATCCTGACCCTTAGATTTCTGTTACTGATTTGCATATTTAAGTGTTGCATTTAATGAGGGTAATCCCCATGTGATACCCAGACCTCCCATTTATTAAGGCAAATGTCAAATTCACACAGAAAACAATCTGCACCCATACGGATGGCAACACAAATTCCCACTTTAAAAAATAGCTTATGGACTTTACATGGATTTCAGAAGGGAATATGCACCAAAATTTGACTTGAACTTAGAGAAATGCTGTGGTAAGAATAGAAATTAGCATGTATGTATAAAAAAATGTTTGAATCAGGCCAGGGCCCCATGTTGCGAAAACTCAGTGGCAAAAAACTCTACATTTTACAGTACCTGAAAAGTGGATGGGATTGTGGCGAATCCCATCCACACATTGCAGAAAAAAATCTGCGGCAGAAAAGCTGCGTCTTCAAAAACATTAGCGTTTTTGAAAATCGCAGTATGTCAATTATACCTGCGGAACCGCTGGTGTTTTCTGTATAGGTATAATAGGGGCAGAAAGTCCGTAGAGGAAAACTCTGCGGACTTTCTGTGAAAAACACTGTGCAGCGATTTTTGCTGCGGGTCGCTACATGGGGCCTTAGCCTTAAGTTGTATTCATGCACAACAGTTTGTAGAAATTTGAATTAGGATGTTGTAACATGTAACAGATTATATACATTTGTGCAAATCAGTTCCATACATCTGATTAGGGTCTTTCTGCAGCAAAAACATGAATTTCAGATGAATTTGACAGTCACATAAATTTCTGCAACAAATCTGCCAAAAGTGAATTCACCCTTAAAGTTGCCCTGGAAAGAAGTGCAGAATAAACTTTTTAAGCAGTTCAGCTACTGACATTTATCATTAAGAAAGTGCAAGCCAGATGTTCCCCTATATGATGTCTAATATATGGTCCAATATTAGAAAGTAAGATATGATGTTTAATTTGTTTGTGTAGTTTTATAATAATTAATAGTGTCTATAATGCAAACAGGTTTCATTAATAGTTGTTGAACGCAAACAGCCTTTCATGCCAAGATACTACATTAAGAATGGAGGCCAGATGTTTTATTACAGCCAGACATATAAAAATGTATCACTTGCCTCATGTTGTATACCCAGCATTTGGCAGGTAAGCTGAAAGTAATGGTGCGTCTGGTTCCTGGCTGAGCCAAACTATACAGAAACATGGCTTCTCCACGTCTGTATAAATCGGAGAGGTCAGCTGCATGTGTTCTCTTGTATGGTTTTCATATGGATCCCTTTCACTTGTAACAAAAATAAATGAACTAAGTGATAAAATGGTGTGTCCTTTGTGCTGAGGACATCTGTTCTTTGTTCATTTTGGTTTATTATAAGTGATTTTTTTTACATGCTCACACAAAAATAGTTCACACCTCTTCAAAATATATGATGTGCAAGGGTGCCTGTCTGCAAGACAGAGGCTGCACAATGACTGCATGCAGAGCTTATTGGAAACAGAGTTGGCACCTACTCTTCTTTATCAAGCAGAAGCCAGGCTAGCTCTATACATTTTAATGCAAGACATCTGCATATTATGAATCATTTATTAAAGATTACCAAAAAAAAGTTTTAATTTATTTAATAATAATAATTATTATTTATTATTATTATTTTATTTATTTATATCAAGACCACGCTCTTCAGAAAATAAAAACAGATTAGCAGATGGGTATCTTGAACTGGTCATTCACATAAGATTATGATAATACAGAATGCGGCCGATCATTTGTACGTCAGATTGTTTGTAAGAAAAATCCCACATGCAACATGCCAGGCCAAATCATAGTTTAAAAAGAACCCTGTACTTGTGCAGGAGGGCATAGGATGACTTTACTAGCAGACAGTAGTCTGGCGTCAGCCATCAGGTATAATTTTAAAATAATGGTTGCCTAAAATGGTCAAAATCATCCAATACTGATGATTTTTAGCTTATATATAGCTTTATAGCGTTAAGCTTTATGTTTAGAAATGTGATTTATTTGTTAATTTTCTGAACAATTCCAACCTTTTTTTTTTAAGATGTTATTCATTTGAAAACATCTTTAGGCTAAGACCCCACGTAGCGTGCCACAGCAAAAAAGCTGTGAAAAACTGCGGTGGCAAAGCATTGTGGTTTTTCCCACAGCGCTTTTCACAGAATGTCCACAAACGTCTCTTCTGTGGACTTTCTCCTTCCATTATACCTATAGGAAAACTGCCAGCGTTCCGTAAGTATAATTGACATGCTGCGATTTTCAAATCTGCATACCCATCCACACATAGCGTATTTTTCCGCAATGTGTGGATGGGATTCGCTAGAAGGTGTATTTATACAATGTGGGACCTTAGTCTTAGGGTATCCCAAGGATGCTAGCAAAAGATTCTTAATGTGTAGTAATGCTGAAAATGTGATTTCAAAAAAAGCGTCAGAAAGCATTGGAAGAGAATCTGTAAGCATTACTTTTTATTTTATATTTAACCATTCTGACCCTTCTTTAAAAAAAAATGATTGCCAAAGACTATGGTTTTAACAATGTTTTATGAATATAATATGCAAAGCATAATTATCTGTTCATAATAAGTTACAAGATTTGCAAACAATGCAAAGCTAAATCAAATATTGAAGTATCAGGAAAGAACCTCACATATTGTTCCCTGTGGTGCATTTGTATGAGGTCTCAAAGCAACTTACCTTTATGAAATCTAAAAGAACAGAAAGAAATATAAACCTGCCAAGCATGTTTGTGTGGCACACTCCACTTGTAACTTGGCTATAATTAAAAAAGAATGCACCAAAAATCCTTAGTGAACTCTGGCATCCTCCCCCTAAAAAAGTGTGGCAAATTTATGAACCAGCGTGAGACATTTTAATAAATTGTCAGAAAAAAGGCTAGTATAAAATAAGCTGAGTCAGAAAAGTGGCATAAAAATCCACTCATGACAGTATTTATACCAACAAGTCCTATGGAGAAAAATGTTTGTAAAATAATTACATCACTTATGATGTAATGCATATGCAATAAGAAACTATTTGCTCTTACAATATCTCTTCTATGTGTTACACTAAAAACTTTTTGTTGTAGACATGATATAGTTCCAAAGAGCTTCACACCATGAAACAGAGGCACATCTGAATGACAATGAAACTGAAGAGCTCCACCACCTGAAATATCCAATGTGTTAATTTATGTATAGAGAAATAAATGTGAGGCTGAAAAACAGAAAGACAACTGGCCTAGACCCAACAATCAAACTTCCTGCCTCCAGCTGATGAAATCATTGACTTGAATGTAATCTTTTTCACGTTGAATATGTGTGAATATATTATTTGGCAAGTGCTGGCCATGTGCATATTGTAATAACCGTGTGGAGTTGCTGGTAAAAAGTGCCAGCCGTTTATGATTGAGCTATAAAATGTCTGCTTTGTGGTATGTTTGCCTGGCTTCATTACATATAATAATTGCATCCTGGCTCACAGATGTGTGTTAATGTCTTTTTTTGCACCTCTGATACATTTTAGAAACACATGGACAATAGACACAGACTTTTTCAGTTAACGTGTGCAGGCGTGAATGCCAAGGAATCATGGGTGGGGTACAGAGCCAGCAATTTGTGCATTACCCGTACATAAATTGTAGGTAATGGATAATGAAAACATGGAGGAACTGACACTAATTTGCAAGGTTTCCTTTCGGTCTACTACTCCAACTCTACCTCCACTTCCTCCTGAGTCCCAGCTACAATAATATTCTCCTTGTCTGTAATGAGTTATAATTAAACTTTCTCCTTGACCCTGAGCAGTAATTACGGTATAACACAGAGCAGTAGTTGTGTGAAGATCATTTTCCTGTCTTAGTAGATTTCTAGACTGTAGAAGATACTAGACATGAAACTAATACAATTGATCTAGGGATACTAAGAATACTATTGTATAAAATCACACATGCTATATAGTATATAACATATAGTATATGATCAAGTACTATTCAGGGTATAAAGATCTGACTTCATCTAGATGAATTCAATAGCATTTCCCTGGCATTCGAAACCTACCACACTACAAGAGCGTCTCATCAATTCTGTAAAACATTCTTTAAATTCCTTGCTGGCCGGGGAAAGCAGGAGTTCAGCAATGCCTTATAAATAGGCTTTTGATTTCTCGCAATTGTCTTTATTATGTACACTAATCAAATAAGGCATTTACATCTAGTTCTCCTTTCCCACTTAATACATAAGAAGGATAAGTGCATAATTTACATGCTGTCGGCACAATGTGGTATCGAGGTCTTGGCAAATGTTCTTACGATTGTGTAATTTTGGCTTGTCAACATATCAGAAATGAATATATTACATTTATGCTAAACACGTTGCCAGCCTTTAATTTTTCTCCTCTTTGTTTGGACAGAAACATATTTTGATATATACACTTTTTAACAGATTCTGACTCAAAACATTTCCTGTTCTTCACGTTCAAACCTCAAAGAATGTGTTAGATGCAATTTGTGTTTCCAGCCCACGCTGGATTTATTTTTTGGGTGCATGGTATATGATACATTCATCTTGTTTTTATTAAAAAGAGACTAATAATAATAATGATGATGGAATGATAGGAGGCACAATATTTAGTCTATAATAACAAATACATCATATTACTGAATCATCTGAACGGTATTACTTGAGTGCAATGGCAGCTGAACACAGTGCTAAAGATGGTCTCTTTAAAGCAAATAATGTTGATAAACCCCTCAAAGCAGAATATGTCCTAGTGCTTTCTCTATAGGAAGACAGTATTGTGTACAACTGGGCAAGATTGTGTTCATAGAAAATACAGGTTCTCTTTTAGATGCTGAGACAAAATGTAACAGTACAAGAACAGATACCTTTGTGTGCTCTATACACTAAACTCAGTTACAGCAAACTTTGCTCTAGCCTACATACATTCAATATGCTAATAGATTCAGTAAATTCAGTGAATGTCACAGAAGCATGGAAGAAAAGCATCATTTTGTTCCCACTCAATATAGTGCACAAGTCCACTGTGCTAGACCACAGTGCACATAGCTGACAGATAGCTTCCTATCTATGTTTTACATTACTGAATAGTCAGGTGCTGTCTATATAAAACAACCTTATGTAAATCATTTTTACATTGCATCCCTCTAGCTCTTCTTGGGTGAAGAGCGATGACTACCATACTACAGTATATTGGTAAGTGTTCATAGTTTCCATTGATAGGTTGGCTTCTTAGGGCAAACAAATTATAACACCATAATACTGGGGCAGATTTACTAATGCTGTCTACAATAAAGACAGCATACAGACAGCAGAAGCAGTCAGAAGATGTGCCAAATTTATCACAATGGCACACACTTTATGGCAGATATGGTGCATCTTATTTAGATACTTTTTCATATGCCACCTCAAGGCTGGCTTGCCATGTCTCCTTTTTTAACCACTACTGTGGTTAGGTGTGAACAGTGTTTAAAACAATAATGTCAAAGTGAATCAGATTTCTGGATCAATTTTGTTAGTAAATCTGTCCCAATGTTATGCCAATATCAGAAACTGTGTCTTACACCAATAGCAGCCAGGGATCTAAAGCCAGAGATTTAGGGGTCATAATAACCCTTCTCTCTGAGACAAAAATTATTCAAGAATCCTCCCACACCTTATGACCACCATATTCTTAACTGCTGTGCTATGTATGCATTTCTGATCCCTCTGGGAAAGAATATTTGATCATCCTCTACACATTACTATGGATTGAAATGAACATTTCTGATTATACGCCAAGATAAACAATGCCTCCTATCACATGGATACCTGCACAATGGGATGTCCACCAGTAGATGCCTTCACTGCCCCACGGCTTCCTTCCGTCTCATAATGAGCTCTGTGATGAGATTTGGGCTGCACTTCAATACGGAGTTCATAAGGTCCTGACTGCGACGGCAGATGCCAATCAAGGGCAGGCAGAGAGGGGCTGTAATGGAAAAGATCAGCTATTTAACAGCTATTAAATATTAACACAAAGTGTATTATCCCACACCACAGGAATTTGGCACTATTACTTTAGAGACCATGATTTGCAGTCTATCCTTCACTATCTTACATTTAAAATTTCATCAATAGGTCTAATGCCATGCCATAAGTAATGTAGAATCCCGTGAAGTGGCCAAAACCTCTTTCCCCTTCATGAAGATGAATGGCCACTGATGTTACACTCGCAATCAGACTCCTTAAGTCAGTGGAAACTGTGTGTACATTGTTTCCTTTTCCATGAATCTAACTACTGTTAATTGTCTTCGGAGTGAGAGTATTAATAAATAAGCAAGAAATACTGAATTAACAGGAAGGATTTATCTATCTGGTTATAGAAGCACATCGCTGTAGTCTATGTAGTGCCAACATACTACAAAGTCCAAAGGACAAACATAAGTCAAAAGAAAGATGGATATACACGGAGAAATAAAGAAAGAAGTACTGTAGTACTAGAGCAATTCAGGACCAGATTTTTGCTTTAGTAGCCAAACAATAAGAACGTAGTGAAAACACATCACATTTTTTTCCACAGTGTTTTTCAATGCATTTTTCTCATCGGATTTTCTTCCCTTATAAAACCTTTCGGGAAAACGCCAGCGCTCCCGCTGGTATAATTGACATACTACGATTTATGCAGCGGATTATTTTCTGCAATGTGTGGATGGGATTAGCCAGAATCTCATTCACTTTGCAGTTACAGTAAATTGAAACGTTTATTGCCGCAGTGTTTCTGCAGCAGCAAAGACACTTCGTTTTCCTAATGTGGGCCTTTAGCCTCGAGCGGTTTTCTGGGACTTACTATCTGATGACCTATCCTTAGGATACGCCATCAATTAAAGGCAGAAATTTAGCAATGTATCGTTTTTAAAAACCTAGCCCATTAGTCACAATGTAACCAAGTAGCCATAATACATAAATACAACTAATGTCTGATCAACTATGATAAAAATCTATGAACAGAACAAATATAAATGTTTCTGTCTCTCTAGTTGAAAGATAAAAAGTGAATACATGGGTGTGCATGCAGCATTTTCCTCTCCACTTGCTTCGTGCGGGGTCCACGGGTTTCCCAGGTAAACCGCTTTTTTATACGTTTAGGTTTCTGTTCTAGGGGTTCCCAAGCGGACTCCCCGAACGGAAACCCAAACGCAGATGTGAACTGGGCCTAACTAGAGTGGCACAAGTGGCATGTATGGCATTTAAAGTTTTATCTATTTTATTATTTTGTATCACTGTAGAATATTACTTTTTTATTTATTTTCTAAGAATAATTTACAAAAATAAATAGCTAAACAACAATTTATGCTCAGTAATTGGGAGCAATGGACAAGCCAGACTTTGCCTTCTGGGACTTGTTGCTAGGGTGAGAATCCTTAGGATAGGCCATCAATATCAGATTAGAGGGATATGACATCTGTAAGCTCTGCCTATAAGCTGTTCTCGCCAGCCAATACACAGAGAACAGAGTCGTAAGCAGATAGGTCTGTTCTTTCTGTAGTGGCTGTGATGAGTTACTGCAGATCATCTCCTAGACAAGTGAACGTGAGCTAAGCTGCAGTAACTGCAGCCATTACATGGTGAACAGAGCTATCTGCTTCTGGCTCTGTTCTTTGTATAGCAGTTGGTGAGAACAGCTGATCGGTGGGGGTCCTGGGTGTCAGACCCCTTCCAATCAATATTGATGATCTATCCTAAGATGGTATCTTTTAGGGGGGGCATAACAATTATTCCTTGTCAGCAGTAAATTTATATAAATGGAAAGTGTTGCCAAAAATAATAATAACTGTAAGGAAGACGGGTGACAAATGATTGCAGGAAGGATGGTTTGTGCGGAACCTTTCTGACAACTGCACCATGTAAAATCAAAGTACATGACTTGTTACATTGTTCTTTCTATGGGCAATTCAGCTGCTCATTTAATAGGACCCTTATATTTTACCTAATTCTGTTCCTAAATACATCCAGTTTAAAAAAAAAAGATGCTTCCATTACTTTTCTTAAAACCTTTCAGTTACATGTGGTCTTACTCCTTCAATAGGAAGAGAGCCTTTACTGATAGATGGGAAATAAGGTTAAGTAATAATTATAATCAAGTGACTATAGAAGTAACATCTTACAAGGGTTTTCTAGCCCCAAATCGAATTTTCATACTGATGACCTATCCATAGGACCGCTCCTATTCAAGTAATAGCAGCGGTGCTGCAGTTCCCTGGAATCACCACTATGGAGTGGACAAGGCTGCTGTGCTGCTCCTATTGCTTGAACAGGAGCAGAGCTTCAGATGCTGCACCATCAACAAGCATCTTCAGACTTTGGAGGTTGTTAGGACAGATATCTGTGCGGTTTCTGGGTGTCGTATGAAAATTCGGTTTGGAGCCAGAAAAACCCTTTAATTCCCCAAGAAGATATCTATAAGGGATTATTATTCTGTCAATTTCTAGCAGTATTACTAAATGTTTCATGTTTGTTATTTGGAGATTACTTATATGTGAACTGTTATTAGTTTTTTGGTTTATTCTACCTCTACTGTAACAGCAAAGTAAAGTTTAAAAAACCTGCAATAACAGTAAAATATACTTTACAACATTGAAGGGTACCTGGAGGAAGTCAGGGCATTGCCCCTTTTTTAAAACAAAACAGATAGATCACTCCATTGAGTAGTCTTTGACCCTAGTGACGTATTAAAGGTATTTAAAATAATGCTACAAACAAGTATGTTGATAGGATTTCACTGTGGAAGGAAGTATAGCTAAAAAGTGAGATTAACAAAATAGCTCACATTTCTATCTTGTATTGGCTTTCAGCAGGCCAGAGCAAAAGTTATTGAGGTCAGATGGAAACATATTGAATGGGAGCAGGAAACATATTGTGACCAAAACAGTGGAAACCTGTGAGATCAAAATCTGTATAGAGCCCATTCCATTGAATCTCATCACTGCTAGAATTTTCCTAGAAAACAAATATGTAAAAGATCTGAAGCATCCTGTCTGTCAAGCAAGATAGTTGAGCTAATGTTAGAGTAAAAATGAAAATTCTTAAAAGGGACAGTCCCATGTTGTATAGCTGAACATGCTGATCTGGCCTAATATTAGTACTAAAGGCTGTATAACTTTGGAGCCATTTTTTAAATATTTTTTTTTTTAATTATTGATTTATAGTACATGAAAGTTGAATGTGATTTGATCAGCTTATAAGAAGGAGCAGAACAAGTTTGTCAAGATGACAAATTTTCTTTTGAGCAGCATTCTGCAGGTTACTCCACAATGTAAAACATAGCCGCTGCAGAAGTCAAATTAATTTTTTTTAATAATCTATTACAAAAGTGTTTTTAACCCCAAAATATATGTCAATCAATCATTTATAAAATGGCTCTAAAGGTATACCTAGCCTTTATATACATGTGGCTAAGGAAGTCACTAAATATAGCCACATATTCATATACAGTACAAGTCCAGGGGTTTGGACTTCTTTCATTCAATAGCACCTTATTGTGACAACACCAGCCATGCCCTCCACCTCCTTCCTTTCCTGACTGGGCCTGAGTATAAACTAGGTCTCAGTGACTATCATCCATAGTGACATACAGTGGTCCCTTAAGTTACAGTGGCCTCAGGATACAATATTTTCAACATGATATTGTCTTTTCTGGACCACTGTAACTTGAAACCAGACTCAACGTACAATGCTTGGCTGGAGGCTTCAGCAAATCACTCTGGTCATTTCACGAGTAAAATCAATGTATTAGTAAAGTACATGCACTAACTGGCTGACTAGTAGTGCCTCTCTACACTATAGTGTGGTACTATGCATTCTGTTCTTCTCTTTACCTGTTTCAGGATAAGTTGCTTCTGGTGAATGTGTCTCCATGTTATTTTTCAGATGCACTTTACATTTTTTTAAGGACCCTGAAAAAAGCTCCTATCACCATCATAGGAAGTGATTTACAGCCTTCAACAGATCTTTCTGCCTTTTATGTGTAAGGACTTGACAATATCTATATTAGTTCATTGATTTTTCTGATAGTTCTTTCAAACTTGAGTTTTCCTGAACCTTCATACTGATGACCTACTATATTCTTAGGAGAGGCCTTCAAAATCATACAGATGGGAATACAACTCCGGGCACCCGTACTGATCAGATGACTGACCTCCAGAGCTGCAGTACCATTCACAGCCACAACACAATGTACAGAGCCTGATCTACTGTCTGTTCAGGAGTGCCAGAGGCCCTACAACCAGCTGTTCAGTGGGGGTGCCTGGAGTTTGACCCCCACTGATCACATATTGATGATGCAAATGATCAGTCATTAAACTTTTCAATGCATATGGCACACTTACACTGTATGCAATATTTTTACATACATGTAGATCTGTCACTATACACTCAAATATAGTATTATGACAGATCCATTTTAAAAATGGATTATTACATTTCACGGTCTGTTTTTGCAAAAATGACCAGAGGTTGTCAATTATTCCAAATATTTGACAATTATTAAGTAAGAGAAATGTATAAAAATTACACAGCACATGCTGAGATGGAGAGCCAAGATTACTTAGGTAATTATTATCTCACATACAAATGTGAGAATTAATTACCAACCGTATCCTGTGCAAAACAATTCTTATATGATTCACATGAGAAACTGTACTACTGAAATACACAAGGCCTACTGAGTGCTGATAGTGACTCAGTGTTAACTCTTCTTTGACATGAAGGAAATTACTGTAAAGGGGGTTATACGCTTTTTATCTGTTAAAATCCGTCAGAAATTACCAGATGAAAAAGTCCTTCAAGCCAACGTTTTTCATCCAGTGGTTTCAGTTAACAAAAAACGCGACACACACCCGATGGACCCCATTATAGTCCGTTTATCCATTCTTCTGATCCCCTGATGGACCAGAACAGAAAGAGATGCACAAATGTGAACCTAGTATAACATTTTTTATTAAAAGAAAAAAAAAGGATTTGCCATTTGATCACCAAGCAGCTTTTCTTATAAACAGGTTTAGAGCACTTTTAACATATCAGCATTTTTCTGGTAGATTAAGGCGCAAACTCAGATACTCGCAAGCCTTAATGCCAATCCAGTATGCCTCTGATATGTGAAAATACTGTAGCTGCTCCATCCCATGTCACATATTAACACCTAAGAGTCACCACTGAGCCACTAGTAGTAATACACAGCTCACAGTATAGATGGGATTTTCACTGGCTCTGTTTGTCATACTTTCTTTTTCAGTCTCACTGTACTATCTCACACACAGACAAGAGATACCTTCAGCAATTTGGACTTTTTTTTTTGCTGTACTCCTATCAAAGGAAGTTTACATATGTCAACTGATATTATACAACTGATATTATATGTGCAATTTCTTGTTTTTAACATGTGTACTGGTATCTGATCACTTTGCTAAGTGAGTGCACTGGAGATTTTAGCCCATCCGTACTGTTTACATTTGAGAAAGATGACTGGATACCGGGCCCTGGTGTCCCCTTTCCTAACAACAAAAAAATTTGGCTATGAGGATTCAGAAGCAATACCAAACAATTTAACCCCTGAATATCCCTACTACTTAGAGGGCGTTCACACCGTTGGTGAATGTCAGTAGTGTCCGTTACTATTGTCCATTACAAGTTTTTAGCAACGGACAATAGCTGAACAGTCAGAAATCCGTTAAAATTTCCATTCATTTCAATGGGATTTTATCTTGTGTCCGTTAGTGTCCGTTATACACCCAATCCGTCACATGTCCTTTTTTTCACGGACAAAAAAAAATCCTGCATGCAGGACTTTTGTGTCCGTTAAAAAAAACGGTTTCATGACGGATGTCAAGCGTCTGTTATTTTTTAACATTAAAGTCTATGGGTAACGGACAGTAATGGAAGGGTGTCCGTTATTGCTGTCCGTTTTTTTCTGCACATGATCATAAAGCAGAAACAAAAAAAGCAGAAAAAAAAAACGGACAGTAAAAAAAGGACACTAACTGATGCTAATATGTCCATTAAATAGATCAGTTAAAAAAACAGACACATTAACATCAGTTAGTGTCTGTTAATGTCTGTTATGATAGGTGTCCATTTTTTTTTTTTAACGGACAATTACGGATATCCAATGGTAGTGTGAACCCTGCCTTAGACCCTTAACAAGCAGAATATTTCTGATTTTGTGCATGTATTGGTCAAATGGCTATAACTTTTTTTTTTTTTTTAAGTTATTAAAGTTAGCTGCATTTTTCTGTGGCAAATAAGACTTTCATTGTTTTGCCATTTTTATAATAGCAGTTACTTTTGAAATGAATATTATATATAATATAATTAATAATATATCTTTAAATCCTCATACTGATATAGAAACCCTATATAAACATTTTTTTCCACAATGTCTACCTTTATTTTGGTATATGACATCTATAGTATATACTGAATGAGATCACTGCCTTTTGCATTTTGGGCAGTCCTTAGTTTATATTTAAAGGGGTATTTTTATATATATATATATATATATATATATATATATATATATATATATATATACACTTATACCTACCTGAAGTGTTTTAACCATTACATTGCTGTATCTATTTTGTTCCATTTGCCACATACAGCTGAATATGCCACTTGTCTTCTCTTTCTCTCTCTCTGCTGCTGAGCTCTGATATGGGCTAGAACAGTGCTGAGCAGTGCCTCTGTTATCTCAGCATGTAAATCCAAGGATAATTGTTCACCTCCAGAGTATGCGGCTGGCCTGAGCTAAAAACCAGGAAACGGTGGGGAGAGGATAAAGGGAGGCAAAATAAACCCTGAGATGGCAAAATCCCTTTAAATAGTAAATTAACCCTTTATTCTCAAAAAAACTGCTCCCTGTGGATCATATTCTAAAATCATACATTTCAACAAAGAAACTGACAAAATGGTACTTGCAATGATGAAAGACAGCAGACACTGTAAAAAAAAAAACTCGTGCCATTTTGCCATGGTTTTCCAACCGGTTTTCATCCACACATTGTGGAAAAAAAATCTTTGTAAAAGTTGTGTTTTCAAAAACGTGTGCATTTTTTTAAAAACACAGAATGTTAATTTTAGCTGAGGAATCGCAAGTTTTTCCCTACACATTTAACATGAAAAAAACAAACAAAAACAAAACAGTGGAAAATGCAGCAAAAACTCAATGAAAAATGTTGCAGAGAAAAACGCTGTGGAATAAGAAACGCAACACGTTTTCACTACATTTTTGGGGGACATTTTTGGGTACTTAGGCCGGTTGCAGACGACCGTGGCCGTGATCAGTGTGCTATCCATGTATTTCACGGAGAGCACACTGACCCATTCTTTTCTATGGGCTTGTACACACGACCATGAATTTCACGGTCCCGTGTGCGGGTCGACAGTCCGGGTCGTAAAATATAGAACAGGTCCTATTCCTGTCCTATTTTGCGGACTTTGCTTCTGTGGCTCCTATTCATTTAATGAAAGAAGCCATGGAAGCATGGCCCATGCACGGGTGGCACACGGGGGACATCCTCGTGTCCCCTGTGTGCCGCCCGTGCCTTTAATTCACGGCTGGCCGGTTGCAGCACGGCCGTCTGCAACCAGCCTTAGCCAGATTTTGCAGCATTTTTTGGAGCCAAAGCAGAAGGGAGATGTATAAAAAGAGCTTCCTATATATTTCCCATTCCTTTTGTAGCTATTATTGGCTTTAGCTTTAAAAAAACGCAGCAAATTTTGCATAAAAAAAAAGCTGCGTTTCCGCAACATGGGGCCTCAACCAGAGGTCAGGGCCCCACATGGTATACAGGTATGCAGTCCCTGCAAAGTGGATGGGATTGTAGCATATCCATAGCTCCCAACTGTCCCGCATCTGGCGGGACAGTCCCGATTTTACACTGCTGTCCCGCATAGCTTACAGTTTGTCCTGCTATTCTCCTGAAGTGTTTTGCTGTTAACAAACTTTATTAGGGTAGGGTAAAGGCTAAATGGTAGATGCTAAATCGTAATGGCTAAAGGACCTTTGATGACGTCATGAACATGTGATCAGACTCTTATGTGGGCGGAGCTATTCTGGATACTGTGGGACACACAGAAAGCTGGAAACAGAGAGTGATCGAAGATAAGTAGGAGAGAAGATAGCATGTGTGAGCAAGAGGGGGGAACTGGGGGCAGATGTAGGGGGCAGTTAAACTGAACGCAGATGTAGGGAGCAGTTAAACTGAAGGCAGATGAAGGGGGCAATTAAACTGGGAGCAGATGAATGGGCAATTAAACTGAAGGCAGATTAAGGGGGCAATTAAACTGGTGGCAAATAAAGGGGACATTAAGCTGGTGGCAGATAAAGGGGGACATTAAATTGGTGGTAGATGGAGGGGGCAATTAAACTGGGGCAGATGAAGGGGGTCATTAAGCTGGTGACATGAAGAGGGAACATTAAATTGGGGGCAGATAAAAGGGGACATTAAGATGGTGGCAAATAAAGGGGGACATTAAACTGAGGACAGATGAAGGGGCATTAAGCTGTTGGCAGATGAAGGGGGACATTAAATTGGTGGCAGATGAAGGGGGACATTAAGATGGTGGCAGATGAAGGGGGACATTAAACTGGGGGCAGATGAAGGGGGGCATTAAGCCGGTGGCAGATGGAGGGGGGCATTAAACTGAGGGGGCAGATGGAGGGTGACATTAAACTGGGGGCAACTGGAGGAGAACATTAAACCGTGGGGGGTAGCTAGAGGGGGACATGTCTGCCTCTAGTTGCCCCCAGTTTAATGTCCCCTCCAACTACACCCATTGTTTAATGTCACCCTCCAGCTTCCCCATAGTTTAATGTCCCCCGCTAACTACCCCCACTGTTTAATGTCAACCTCCAGCTGCCCCATAGTTTAATGTCACCCTTCAGCTGCCCCATAGTTTAAAGTCCCCCTTCAACTACCCCCGCTGTTTAATGTCATCCGCCAGCTGCCCCATAGTTTAATGTCACCCTCCAGCTGCCCCATAGTTTAATGTCCCCCTCCAGCTGCCCTAGTTTAATGTCCCCCTCTAGTTTCCGCCAGTTTAAACTGGGGCACGAGGAGAGGGACTTAGTACTGTGGGGAAATTGGAGGGGACCATTATAATGTGGGGGCATATAATGTTAGGGTGACTGTAGGAGCATTATACTGTGTGGGGGCACATGGGAAAATAGATGAGAATGGGCGGAGTCAACATAGAAGTTGGTGGAGCTAAATTTGGCACGGTGCGCATAGTGCGCCGCATATTTTGTCCCTTTTTCTGTCCTTTGAAAGTTGGGAGGTATGCATATCCCATACGCACACTGCAGAAAAATACCCGCAGCGGAAATGCTGCGATTTCCAAAACCGCCACATTTTTATAAATCGCAGCATTACAAGGCAGCGCCCTTATCCTAAAACATGTTTTTTGGAACTTTTAATCGATGGATCCTCATCTGCCGTACAGAAAAACTGACAGCAATAACTTAAAACCCGCAGCTCAGGTCACTTTGTGTTGCAAGTTTTTTTTTTACATAACATGTGGATGAGATTTGTTTAAATCCCAAAAATTATTGTGCAAATGTAAATCGCCGCCGGCAGATAACCCATAAGGATTACGCTAGTATCCTACATGTGTGATCTTTTTTTGATGCAACTTGGTTTAACATTTTTTACATGTATTAGGAATATGTAAGAATATGGGAACATGAGAAGAAACTATTTCTCACATGTAATGTCTTATGATTCTTGTTTGCATGAGTAACATAGGCCCAGATGTGGAATGTAGCAAGATCAATTTGAGCAATGTAAATATTTGACACGTTAGGCTTCTGAAAAAGCTGAAACACTACATGAGACACGGCTTCTGCACCATGAATATGCAACCATACAACTAACTTCCGCTTTATGGTCACTACACTATTATTTCATTGTTTAACCCCCTCCCTGCCTAGGGAGCCTGCCAGACAATATATTATAAAGTTACAAAGGAATACAGTTGACATAATACTTTTTTCTATCCCTTGAAGGAGATTTATGTATTTCAGGGACTGAAATGGAAATATTCAGATAATATTCTCAAAGGGAGCAAGGTAAGTTCTGAAGCCAACAAGCCTTCAATTCTAATGGGGGCTTCTTCAAAATAGGATAATAACCTGTCTAAAATTTGATACATTATTTTTTTGGAGCTGTGGAATGTGTATGCCTTAATTCTGACTCAAGAATGCAATGCCTTTATCTGTTTCATATGTTCCTCATATATCATGTATTTCATGATTTGCAGTAACTGCCTGGACTAAATGGCAACTTTCAACACTGTCTACCTCGGTAGACATCACATCTGTGGCTAAGGAAAATGACTTTATTCAGAGTATACTTATTGGTCTTGTATTTCTTGTACCCATCTGCTCTGCAGTCAGATATCAAAGCCTTCAACTAATAAATTGTGTGAAACATGTTATATGTTGTATATTTACTAGAAGCATCTGTATGTTGCAGCTGTCTGGGAGTGTAGATGTATTAAGACAGACCATATCAAATGTGGTATAAATGTTAGCGACAGGTGAATTTACATTATTAAAGTCTCACAAACCTTATATTTTTTTTAAGGATTTCAAAGATATTACATGCGATAGGGTACTTTACTGTATGTCCACACAGGACTGAAGCACTGGGGATTTTCAGTGGAAAATGGTGAGTTATTGCTGTGAATTTGCTGCAGATTTCATCATATGGATTGCAAAGGGTGAGATCCACAGTGGACACCAACAACATAAATTTACATGTAGCAGGTTTCTTTATGTATGTACTCTATTGCACATTTTTTCCGCAGTGTGCGGATGAATTCTCTTAACATCTCATCTACTTTGCTGGTTCTGTAAATGCTGCAGATTTTTCACCCTCAGTTCCAGTGTATACGTCCAATGCAGACGTACCCTTATAATGTTTTTGATAAGTACTCTCAGGCAGTTGCTGAATACCAGGGGTATTACCTATTACACTTACCAGGAGGATTCACGCCCTAACAAATAATGAAATACAAAATAGGGCGAGTATCTTATATATGAGCTTTTCCAACATATTAATTTGGCATTATCTAATTGAGAGATACCCAAAATGACACGTGGCAGGGCTTAGATGGCACAGAAAGCGATTTTCAAAAACTACTTTTAGGCTAAGGTTCCATGTTGTGAAAGCGCATTGTTTTTGGCTGCTCCGGAAATGCAGAAGGAAAAAGCTGCGTTTTACAGTACCAGCAAAGTGCTTGAGATTTTGGCTAATCCCATCCACACATGGCAGAAAAAAGAGCAGAAAAGCAGCTTTTTTTATTAAAAAAAAAAAAAAAGCTGTAGTATTGCAAAAGTTTTCCATATATATAATGAATTGGGGAAGAAAAAAAAGCAGAGAAAAACACAGCAAAAACTCAATGCAAAAAAAAATGTTAGCTGCATGGGGCCTTAGCATTAGAGATAATAGCAAACCTTAGAAGAGTGCAGTATAAGGCCCCGTTCACACAGCAGAAAATGAAGAGGAATTGAGGTGGACTTCCACGTGAGATTCCTCTCCATTTCCAGTCCTCTGGCTCTTACAACGCGGATTCTGTGGCTGATCAGCCATGGAATGTGAGGCAAGATTGAGCAGGATGCATAATTTTTCAGTGTTCTACTTCTATCTCTGCCTCATGTTGAAAACAATGAGAGAAGTTTAGACTGATTTAATAAGCTCTGAGCTCCCTGGCTGTGGCAGTTAGTACATAGTGGGACACTTTTACTAACACTATCCGGGGTTAAACTTAAACTCCACCAGGTTTATCAAAGTGTCTAATGCTTTTTGATAACTATTGCGTATCTTTAGACTTTTTGATCTGACTTTACACTTATTAGTTGGTTTAGATTCTGACGAAAATTCACCAAAATTTTATTGCATGGTGTCACATCCTCTTTTTGTAAGCCCCACTCGAGAAAAGACACGGAAACAGTCAGCCTAAGACCCCACGCTGTGGAACGAAGCAAAAAACGCACTGAAAATCGCTGTGGAAAAAAACACAGCCAAAACTTATCGCAGCCATTTTCATTGCATTTTTTGCTGCGTATTTCCTTGTGGTTTTTCTTCCCCTATTAAATCTATAGGGAAAACGCAGGTAAAAAACATGTGTGCGTTTTTAAAAACGCAGCTTTTCCGCAGCGTTTTTTGTTGCGCAATGTGTGGATGGGATTAGCCAGAATCTCATTCACTTTGCTGATACTGTAAAATGCCGCATTTTCTTCTGCTGCGTTTCCACAACATGGGCCCTTAGCCTCAGACTTAATAAATGAGGTGTAAAACATGTATGCCATATTTTTTTTTGTGTCAAGTACAAAATTCTAATACATTTTCATTAGCAAATCTGTCCTAGTGCCTCACTGTAGTTACCTGTCCCTACACAAATGTCAATAGTGAGATAGATAGTAAAAAAGGGAAATTAATCATAGGCCTAATGATCCAAAACTAGTCATGCACAATTATTGGTATATATTTCAGAGCCCTAACATCACTGGTGTCCTATAAATAACTGCAAGGGTTAAATTTATGTGATCACTGGGATTTTCCTTTATATGTACAGGTCATGAAGAACTACTGTTACACACAATTGCAAATAACACCTTTTTGCTTTTAAGCTTATTTATTGAATCATCACTCACAGTTTAACTATTTTCTGATGCTCATAGTCTACATATGTACAGTATATCCATACAATCAAGCAGTCAGCATTTAAAGGGTTTTTACCGGTAATCAAGAGGACAGGAGGGCAAAATTCCTCCTAAAGCCTCCTTGAGAATGGAGTGCCAGTGTACTTGCATGACTGCCACTACATTCACTGCTATTAGACTGCAGGGACTGTAATTGCTGGCAGCACCCCCAGACCCACAGAAGGGAATGGAGCGCCGGACATGCAATTGCACTGGTGCTCCATTCACAAGGAGGCTTTAGGGGGACTTTCAGTTTCCCGATCACTTTGGATAGGAAATAAGTGTCCTTGATGGCACAACCCCATTAACAATTAACAGTTACGCAGACTGCAGTTACATGGAGGTCATGCAGCAGCAGGAGTGGAGAGACAGCTTTCAGTGACAGCCGAGCTCCCCATAGAGAAGGCAGGGACAGTTTATTATCATCCCTTCCTGCCTAATTTCTGTATATACAGTGCTAAATAAGCAGTGTATGTACAGATCAGCAGGCCACAACACTGCTGTCTGTTTGCAAAGATTTATTATGACCTGATGGCAAAAGAATAAATTAAGACAAGAGCCCCCCAAAATCAATTAAAAAATTACCACCACTAGCCCACATTACAGCTTTTAGCACTACTCCCAGTGAAAAACTATGTGTCATGTATAACCGCAACGGGGAGGAATACAATTTATTACATAAAAATATAACCCTATCTATTACCAAAAAAGATGTCAACATTATTTGAATAACCTGAACAGAAGATGTCATATCTTTCAGACATATCAAAAAATCTAAAAATGTGTCATGAATTGGTGAATATGACCCAATGATGAAGTGGTTAAAAAGACTATCTTATGAAGGCAACTCATTTGTATATAAAAGCTGGTACAACTTCCTGTGGTCATTGACATGTAGTAGGAGCAGAGAGGGGAGATGGAGGAAATGCAATGTGAGCTAGTAGGCTTGGACAACAAATAACCGTGAATATACTGCAGCTTCACTGTATCCATGGGATGGCAGACAAAGATATTTAAAGAGGACGTCCACAAACTCCAAATTTTTTCATCCTTAAATATGTACTGCTCCACTGATCCTGGCACAGTTGGAATTATTTCTATAGTCCCTACCATTCCTGAACAATTAGTATTGTTAGTTTCAGCACCCAATATGATAATTAGGCACTCTACTCTAATTAGCATATTGGATGATGGAACTCATAGGGCTAGAGAAACAGTTCCAACTGCGCCAGAATCAGTAGAGCTGCACCTATTCACGGAAGGAAAAAGTTGGAGTAGATGTCAGAAACATAATATGTCTGGAGCACAGATGGCAAAAAGTTAAAAACAAAGACTTGATACTGGTACTTAGCATGAATATCTAAGAGTCTTTGCAGTTAAAAGTAAGAAAATGTGAACACGTATTCACAAAACTACAGTTATACAATTTATGTAATTCTGCAATCTTGACAGAAACAGCAGGTTAATGTGCACTTATACAAATGAATATCAAGGCTTGATTTTAATGTCTTACCTCATATAGGATGTTGGGGAAATGTTCTTTGGTTTGGCCCAGTGATAAGAATGCTGTGGCACTGATAAATATTGATCGCAGGGCATTGTTTTCCTGATGTGATAGAAGTCTTCGGATGGCAAGTCAGCGGCTAGTGACAGTGTGTCATGTTCATCACAAATGGGCTCTGTTTTGAGAGCCATGGTTGGGGTGTGATCTAACGCTGTTTTCCTGGATTTAATTGGAATGCCATCATTCATGTCTATGGGATCAGTGGTAAGAGCATTAATAGCTGCCACTATAGCTGAATTTGTATACTGGTGAGTGTTCCCTAGCCAGGTCTCCTCAGTGATGCTTACTCTGGGAGAATGGTGAGGAGATGGAGTGGGAGAGTGGTGTGGTGAGTAAGAGGTCTGCCTGCCATTAATGTTATATTTTCTTTTGAATGGAGATGTAGGACGTGAGTTTGGAGCAGTGAGCCAATTTTCCTCAGAAATACTTGTCCTGGGAGATGTAGATGGGGAATGCCTGGGTGAGTTTGCCAAATTACAGGCCACCATGTTTCTGGGATAGCCTTCATCTGGCTCAGTGGTTTTGGGAGATACACAAGGTGACTGCCATGGTGAGGTCTGAGGGGAAGTATATGGATAAGAATAATTTGATTCAAAAGAGGAAGCTTCTGAGTTACAGCTTCTGGAAGACAAACTGCTTGCTGGACTCAAGCAAGAAGGATCTCGGTAGGTGTCAACATTTGGTAAGTTCAATGTAGCAGTAGAAAGTGTTCGTTTAGGTATAGGTTCTTCCACTTCACCTTCATGAAAAAACTGGTTATTGCCACTATGAATTCCCAAACAAGAAGTGATTTCAATTCTAGGACTTTCTAATGGTGCTCCATTAGGCCTTATATTCGGAGATAAGTAGTATCCAGAGGCTTCATTCTCAGGATTCCCTCCATATCCAGATGAATGACTTGCTGATGGAATAATGGAAATGATTGGGTTTGATGACTGAATACCATGGCATGGAGTTGATAATGAAGAATTCATCACACCCAGTGATAGGCTGGCACTTAAATTGGAAGATGCATAGTTATAGTTTTCTGGAAAAAAATTATGAAAGATGTCAAGATTAGTTAAAAAAATAATGACATGCACGTGCTTTACCTAAAAACAAAGTTAAAAATACAATGTTTCAGAAGATGGTAAAATGCAAAATGAAAGCATATAAAATGAATATAAATTCATAACAAGGTTTTGTCTTATTCCTGGCATATAACTGGATGAATATTTGAATATTCTCCAATAATAATTTTTTGAAGGAAGGAAACTTGGGGAGATTTGATAGTGTTTATGTGTTTTTATATATATATATATATATATATATATATATATATATACAGTTTATATATATATCCCAATCTCTTGCCTGCCCTCTGAAGCAGATTATTAATAATGATATTTTATGCAACAATCATATATCCACAGGTAATATGGGATCATGTTACTTTATGTTTTGTATTTAAAATGAATTTTCTTCTTTTAATATTGATAGCCTATGCTTAGGAAAGGCCATCAATATTATGGGGGTATAATTCTCAGAATCCCCTCTGACCAGCTGTTTGAACGGGCCCCGAATGGAACAAAGTAGCAATTCTCAGCTCAGCCACTACTATACGTAAGACATGTTGAGTGTACAGAGCCTAATAAACAATGAAGAGGCTGCTACAAATAGTACCGAGGTCCCATCAAACAGCTAATCAGAGGTGGTACCAAGACATGGAATTCCACTGATCTAATATTGATGGCCTATCAAACCTTTAACCAATACATAACAAGAGACTTCCTTTATAAATTATATGCACGGTAACTGTATTTTCTTTGCAGGAGTGTGAATGGGACAAAGAGGCAATTTTTAGCACAGCCACTACTATACTGCGTCATCAGCAAGGACAATAAAAATGTTATAATGTTATGTGCTCTACTCTATCCCCTGTGAGTATCCACTTAATCCCTCTCCCTTTATCATCCACAGAAATGTCTATGCCTCACAGAAGCTCCTAAATCAGGAAAGGTGGGCCCCCTTTGTTCCTAGGCTCCATAGCAGCTGCTATGCTTGCTACCCTGATAGGTTTCAATGCCTATCTTAAAAAGGCAATTTGTGTAGCCATTCTAAATCAATTTACTCTATAGCTATCAATGCAAGATGGAAGAGCAGCTGACCAACCCTACTAACAATTCCATGATTTGTGCCCTTTCTAATGTGTTAGTATGAGCAACATAAGACTCTCCAGCTGTAGTTGACTGCATTAATACATCTACATTACCTGAAGCAACTGGTTTATGAATTATATAAAAAAAAACACAAAAGCAGATGTAATTAGTTTTTATTGCACATATTTTATTAAACTTTTAATAATAATACTAAGATGGGAACAAACGCTAACAGACATGAGAAAAGTGTGCTGTACAAGTTTACTAAGATGTTTCACAGAGTTGTTATTTTAAAAAGCATCTGGTTCAAAGAGTTAAACTTTTGCAAATTTCATATGGTGAAATATTAAATCCTTTGGTGAACCTTCATTTGTATGTTATGGAATTGCACTTACAGCTATCCTCTTGTATATACCGCTTAATATGTGACTTCTATGTTTGTTCTCCCCTACTAAATTACTGAATGAATAGAGCTAACTGGCTTAAGAGTTTTATATTAGGATATGCTAGAAATGCTGAAAACTCACTAGACCCCTCACCCATGGTCTTTGCAATTTTCTGAACATATAAGGTAGGGTTTACTTGAGAGGAACTTCCGCTTTACACCTATATGGCACAACTGCATTTTTCCACTATAAGCAGTGCCGCCATAGGTGCAATGTATGAGCACAATCTAATCCATTAGTCTGATATAGAGAATTCGTGAGGCGAATGTTTTCTCCACACTAGAATGACATTGATAACACATCTGCATAGTTTAAATAACAAAATATTACAAATTGAATAGCCATATGCAGACAGAAATGTTCACTGAGGATGAGGCCACACATTTTGGAAAAGTTGCATTTTTATTCCAAATTTTGCTGCAGTATTCTGAGGCAAAGCCAAGAATGGCTTCAATAGAAATTGAAAATATAAAGGAAGCTCTTATACTTCTACCTTTTGCTAAATCCACTCCTGGCTTTGACTCAAAAAAACACAGCAAAATCTGCAACAAAAAAACTCAGCTGTTCCACACTGTGCGGCCTCAGTCTAAGGCAGTTTTGGGCTATAAGTACACTACAATTCATATAAATGTTATTTTCTTTACTATTTGGCTAGTTTCATAACAGAATTGAAAGGTGATGATCTTGAGCAGGGGGACCAGGTGGTAGGGAAGTGAAAAAATGCTGAATTTGCATACATCTGTATTGGTCACCAAGTGGTGCTACAACAGTACAATTCCAATAGTACACTAGCAAGAGGATTAACATCCATTATCCTCCCAATTTCCTCACTATGTTAAGGAATTATTATTATAAGCATACAATTCTAGCTTAAGAAAAAAATGCATTTGCAGATATATACATATTGTAGAATGATATTACATTTATATTCAGAAATACCAAGACTGATGGAATAGTCTGCATTTTACTCCTTGAAGATCCCAATGTTTTTTTCTATTTGCAAATATTTACTCTGAGGAGAAATTAGATCCAGTATTGCATCACAGAGATCTAAGTAGTTTTAGGTTTTATTTTTTATGATTTATCTTGCAGATCACAATATGCTATTTATATAACTCTATCCGTGACATTTAAGGCATCAAAACAGGATACAATTATAAGATTATACATATATACTCAGTTAGCTGAGCTGCTCTCATCATCTGTTCCTCAGGTTGAAGACTGGGCTTTTTTTTTTTTTTAACTCTGATTTTATTCCTGTGACATCATATGGCTTATTTTTTTATAAAATAGGTTGGTGTGATACTGCAAACACTTCCAAACAAACTGGCAACTGTGTAGCTTTGTGCAGCATTTCTGTCCTCTCATCCATGCATAACAAAGGGATGGAGGCTGCAATTTAGATGCCCTGTAAATAGACTATAATTAGAGTTTCAGATCTGTGTAAATGCATTTTAAGTCTTGTACGCCAGGAGTTCCTTCCATTCAGTACATGCGGTACTCAGCTTGCCAGGGGTGTTAATGGCAGATGGCAGCATCCCACTGTGGAACAACTACTAAGCCACATGCCATTTGGTGAGTTAAATCAACATCCACTTATCAGCAACAGAATCGGAAAGATGATTCAAATGCTGATTTTCAGATTACAGATAAAGGATTTCAGGATGGAGCTGAGGTCATGAGAACCTTAAAGGAAGGTGTTAGATTACTGACAACTCTCTCCATCAGGAACTAAGATTATATCTGAATTCAAAGTTTACAGAAATTCTGAGGTCTTGTAAGCAAGGCTACTGGTGACCACACAGTGGCATTGAAGGACCCCTCAATGACCCAGCACTACAAGCCAGAATCTACTCATTAATCCGAATGAAATGTCAATCAGGATGACAGCAAACTAACTATACTACACTATGTGATAACCATCCTCAACCTCCTATCATGTCAAACGGTAGATGAGTTTGGTTGGTCACTTGGAGAAAATGCCTAAATTAAAATAAAATGTTGTTTATACTATTATCAACTATAGAAAAACATTATTAACTAGTATGAATTCCGAGGGTATAAAAGGTTATAGGAAGGATATCCTAAAACCATTCATGACCATTTGCAATCAACTTATGTTTGATATCGGAAGCCACTCCGGACCCCTATCCACCACAAATTCTGGTGCTCACCTAACCATACCTTCCCAATTACCAAACATATTGTTTCTTTCCCCTTTCCCTTCCTATTACTCCTTTCTGATATATATGCTGATGTTTTGTATTGTATAATGTTGCCGTCTGCATGGGGACCAGTTGGCAGATTGTGCTATATATTTTCTCAGTGTTAAACCCTAAATAAAATCTCTTGAAACTAAAAACATATGTTTGTCGCCTAAAAATTTTGAAGCCATAAAATCGCAGGGCATCTAGGAACTTTTATCTTTGCAACCCAGCATTTTATACCTACTACCTATTACTGCTGGATTGATCTTATTAGTGGTGTCCCTACATCAGTTCTCCCTTTACACTTATTTTGTCCCTACTGTCAACATCTGGGCATACAATAAGCAGCAGAACTGATACCATCAAGTCTCTAACTATTTCTCATTAACATTATATATATAAAGTAGATTTATTTTTATGATACAGACCATCTAATAGTGTTTTTTAATTATACTTTAGTATTACTAAAGTATTAGTCTAGTGGTGACCAGGTGTTCAAGAAAAATATTCCTACAATACTACAGTAAATTAATAAAAAAAAAAAACTTGTTTGATTTCATTATATTAAGATATAATACTGGGAAAATAACCCAAGCACACACTTAGTTATCACCTTTGCTTTATGGCAAGGTGCTCCATCATGCTGGAAAAGGCATTGTTGAGCGCCAAACTGCTCTTGGACGGTTGGGAGAAGTTGCTCTTGGAGGACATTCTGGTACCATTCTTTATTCATGGCTGTGTTTTTAGGCAAGACTGTGAGAGAGCCGATTCCCTTGGCTGAGAAGCAACCCCACACATGAATGGTTTCAGGATGCTTTACAGTTGGCCTGAGACAAGACTGGTGGTAGCGCTCACCTCTTCTTCTCCGAATAAGCTGTTTTCCAGATGTTCCAAACAATTGAAAAGGGGATTCATCAGAGAAAATGACTTTACCCCAGTCCTCAGCAGTCCACTCCCTGTACCTTTTGCAGAATATCAGTCTGTCCCTGATGTTTTTTCTGGAGAGAAGTGGCTTCTTTGCTGCCCTCCTTGAGACCAGGCCTTGCTCCAAGAGTCTCCGCCTCACAGTGCGTGCAGATGCACTCACACCTGCCTGCTGCCATTCCTCAGCAAGCTCTGCACTGCTGGTAGCCCGATCCCGCAGCTGAAACACTTTTAAGAGACGGTCCTGCCGCTTGCTGGTCTTTCTTGGGCGCCCTGGAGCCTTTTTGGCACCAATGGAACCTCTCTCCTTGAAGTTCTTGATGATGCGATAGATTGTTGACTGAGGTGCAATCTTTCTAGCTGCAATACTCTTCCCAGTTAGGCCATTTTTGTGCAGTGCAATGATGACTGCACGTGTTTCTTTAGAGATAACCATGGTTAACAGAAGAGAAACAGTGATGGCAAGCACCAGCCTCCTTTTAAAGTGTCCAGTGGTGTCATTCTTACTTAATCATGACAGATTGATCTCCAGCCCTGTCCTCATCAACACCCACACCTGTGTTAATGGAGCAATCACTGAAACGATGTTAGGTGGTCCTTTTAAGGCAGGGCTGCAATGATGTTGAAATGTGTTTTGGGGGATAAAGTTCATTTTCTAGGCAAATATTGACTTTGCAAGTAATTGCTGTTAAGCTGATCACTCTTTATAACATTCTGGAGTATATGCAAATTGCCATTAGAAAAACTGAAGCAGTAGACTTTGTAAAAATTAATATTTGTATCATTCTCAAAACTTTTGGCCATGACTGTACGTAGGCAAGTGTCAAGTCGCTTTGTCTCCTATTGGCTACATTTAACTTTCTTAACATGGTTGGTTCATTACAGTCAGAAGTCTACCATTCATTCGGAAAAAGTCAAGCAGCCAAGGCGGTAAACCTTGCCGATCAGAAATCTCTACTTCCTAGTTCCTCTCGATATACAGAAAAATACTGCATAGTCAGTTACTGGCTGAGGTGGGTCATCGCTGCAACCTGTGAGTGACTCAGCAGTCATTTCCTGTATCTCAAGAGAAAGCAGAGACTGGCATAAGAACCAGAAAACATAGAAATGGGATGGTGGGGATCGGTGATGTTTTTTGTTAGTTTACACCATCCTCTTAGCTAGATACCCCCTGTTAAAGAGGTTTCCAGAATAATTTTTTTTTTTAACTAGGTCAGGGGAGGTGAAAAAAAAACAAAAAAAAAAAAAACAGACTCATCTGTCCCCAGCGCCTTCCAGTCCTGATGCTCCCATGTCTTCTTGCAGCAGAAGTCCTCGCCGGCTGTGACGTCTCGGGTCCCTTTCTTTAGGCCATTTTCTTAGCGGTCATGTGTGGCGGGGATTTCCACCGGAAGAAAACATAGGAGCAGCAAGAAAGGACCTGGGGACATCCTGTGTCCTTTGATGAGGTCGCTGACTGGCCTCAGTGGTCACAAGTGGGCGGGACTTTCGCCGGAAGAAAACATTGGAACGGCAGATCCAGACCGCACCAGGAGGCCTCGGAGAACTGGGGACAAGTGAGTATGGTTTTTTTATATATTTTTTTACCTCCCCTGACCTAATTTAAAATAAAAAATATATCCTGGACAACCCTTTAAGTTTCAGGCAGGTGTGGAAAAATGCTGCAAAATAACACTAGGTTCATACTAGCGTTCAGATTTCTGTCCTTCGGGTCCGCTTGGGGACCTGAAAAACAGAAACCCTATCTGCTTAAAAAGCGGTTACATGCACAAATGCGCGGACCCCACAGCCTATAATGGGGTCCACCGGGTTTCCGCCGAAAATGGCGGAGAGAAAAGTCCTCCTTTTCTCTATGCATATTTTAAGCGGAATGGGGGACGGAGTCTCGTACTGAGACTCAAACACTAGTGTGAACCTAGCATAAGAATGCTTTTAAACGAAGTGTTCATAGTTTATTTTTGTCAATTAACAAACTGAAGTGAATAAATAAAAGAGAAATCTATATGAAATTGATATTTGCTGTGATCACCCGCTTCAGGACAAGTGAAGCAATGACATGGCCCCCATAGAGCCCTGATCTCAACATCATCCAAGTCTGTCTGGGTTTTCAAGAATTGACAGAAGGAATTAAGCAAGCCTATATCTACAGAAGAAGATCTGTGGTTAGTTTTACAAGATGTCTGGAATAAGATGTCTGAAGTTCCTTCAAAAACTGTCTGCAAGTATACCTAGAAGAATTGATGCTGATTTGAAGGCGAAGGGTGGTCACACTAAATATTGATTTGATTTAGATGTCTCTTTTGTTCATTGACTTTGCCTTTTGTTAATTGACAATTAACTATCAACACTTCTATTTATGTAAACATTCTTACTTTGTAGAATTTTGTCTAAAACTTTGAACAGTACTGTATAAATAAAATCATTAGACTAGGCGACATAAAAAGGACAGATACAAATACACTGCACAGAAGTACAACGCAACATATACAGCATATACAACAGTTTACAGCACATGATCTATGATAAGAACAAGCAGGAAGCAGACTACAGAATTGAAAAGAAACAGGCTGAAAACAAAAAAATCTTATATTGTGACAATGAGATGACCTAAGTCTTCTATGAGTATAGGAAGCAATAACAATGCTGTACTGAATATTGACTATAATGTAGAGATACTACTAATACTTTAAAACCAGCGACTATTACTATAAAATAATCAGATAACACTGCTAAGGTATACTAATGTGCTCTCTAAGCCAGGAGCAGAAGTGGTTCCTTCTCTATTGTGTAGCACAGAGACAAATAGGTAAATCCATGTCATGCAGAATATTTCTATCTTGCCAGTGTTTTCCACAGCAGTACTTCAGAGGGTAAATGTTATATCTTTTACATTTATGTATTTGACATTATTTTTATGAGAATGTGTCCATGTTCCTAATATATCAGGCTGTGTATGGCCTAAATACAACATGAAAATTAACTATTTATTTCTGTATACAAGGTGGTACCTCCGCATTGCCCATATGCAGCTGTTCCTTCAAGTATCTTTGCCGTCTTTGAGGCCTGAAATCATCTGCTGCTTCTGCACCTGTATGACTATATCATCTGACGAAAACATTTTGTATAATTGGACAAAAGTGTATAATATTTTATAATTGAATAGGACCACTGGGGGAGATTTAGGGTGGTCGAGCCACCAATTATTTTCATCCATATATCATTACTGGCCATGCAGTAACAGCAAAACATAGTAAATAAATATAACTGAAATACAACTTACAGAGAAGTGAAAGCACCAGCGAACCGGGGACTGAATACGACTACAGCCACATCTTGTGGCTAAAGTAAAACGATTCAGAGATCTGGCTCAAACTGTGCCATACAACTACTGTACATGGTAAGCACCAGATTTATTATAGGCTTCTAGATACTTTTTATGCCTCACTACAAAGTTTTGAAAAATGTCTAGAAAGGGCACAAGGCTAAGTGGAATTGTAAAATGTGCCAGGTTTATCAATGGCATATGCTATTATTTTAGTGCAAAGTGTAGAGTAAACCAGTCAAGGAGTATCTAACAGGGCTTATAAGATGCGACAAATATATTGTGTGTTACTGTCATAAATTTGGCTCGGTTTCACCTTGTCACATCTAGTTTTATGTTGCCTAATAATTAAGACAATATTAATAAATCTGCCCCAGTGTTGTTTACATTTAGAGGTCAAAACCCCAAAAAGATCTAAGGGCAGTTTCACATGGTCAAATGACAGTTGAATTTTAGGTTGCATTGTATTGTTCGACTGTACGTATGACTGTCAAAAGACCCAGATCTCCTGAGGGTAATACGAACCCTGCAGGTAATGCTCATATACTGTACTATGCTCAATAAAATCCATCTTACCCAAATGACAAGTAGGGGTTGTCCACCCAACAAAGAAAAATGAAAACCACCTACAATGGCATAAAATAATAAAAATAGTAATACTCACCTTAATAATATCCTGTCGCTCCCCTTCCACCACTTTCCAGACTCCCACAGGTATTGGTGCCCTGTCCTCCGCCAATGATGTCCCAACACAAACATATGATCAATCTTTGGCTGGAGCACCAATTGGATTGGATCACCAATACAGCTAGTGATTGGCTGCAGCTATCACATGTCACTGTCGGGACATTTTCACTAGAGGCCAAAATAGAGACAATTGTGGGGAACTAGGAAGAGAGAGGGGGATAGGAATGGTAAGTATTATTTCTTATATAATTGTATACAATTCCCTATTTTTGGTGACTGGAAAACCCTTTTACTGGCCTGGACTCCAGACTGACTTAGGGTGCATTCACATATATATTCCAGCTCTGTTGTAGTTTTTCTCTGTTGTGGTACAGAAAAGCTGGAGAGAAACTGATACCAGACCGGAGGGATCCGGCATCCACCTGTTGCTCCAGACATAGGCAAGGAGCTGGACACAACAACACTGCAGGTAATGTTTTTGATCCTGCTCTTGGACAGTGCCGTTCAGTGCAACAACTGCTGCACCAGATGCAAGAACAGCCCCTATTAGGGGTGTAACTTGAGGGGATAAGGTCACATCCGGGCCCAGGAACTGTAGGGGGCCCATAAGGTGTCTCTCCCCAATATGAGAAGAAAAGTATTATGAACGATAGAACTTAGTTGTTGGACCTGTAACTGATTTTGCACTGGGGCCTAAAAGCCTCATGTTACATCTCTGGTTCCCATAGAAAACTACTGGATCCATTGGACTCTTACAGGTATAGACTGTAGCCTATCAAGACAGAAGAGAGAAAACTCAGCTGTGATAAGCATGAGGTCTGTCCAGGTCTTTAGATTCTGTATTTTACTCAGCAAGTGGTGTGGCCAACCCCTATCATTAGATTTATCAGGACTACAGGCAGAAAGTGGTACCATTGTAGCACGAGGCTATGCAGACATATAGTAGATGGATATTTCATTATCTGTCTTTAGTTCATGATGCAATGAAATTATTGAGCAGCTACATCACTATGGAGCAGCTTATGTATAACACACTAATGTCTGAAACTTGTGTAGTTTTCACCACATACAAGATATTGGGATGATGCCATGTTACAACTTCTTATTTTTACAGTTACGTGTGCCAGCATAGACTTAACATTGCATTGCCATATCAAGCAATTGCACAGATTAAACGAGAAGTGTTTTGTACACACGACCCTATTCACACATGGCATGTGAAATTGCATTAGAGTCATAACGCCAAATATCACTCAACAACCCGGTGTGAACGTTGTAATGACAACAATGCCCGTCCATTAACTGTCCTCTGGAAGGAGACCCTATATGTGGCTCAGGCCTGTCAATATATTGTATATTGTCTATTGTAGTTACCATTATAGGACTCATACGTTTTGTAGATGTATCAGACAATATGGTGGATAGCTAGTGTTGTTAACATGTGACATACTGTATAGTATTTTACCTAAGAAAGGTGTCCATGTAAAATAGCATCAATAATATTTATAAATACATATATTAAACCTTATAATATGATGCAGCTTCAGGGGCAGAGGTATTAAACACAAGTATTATCCAAGCTGCACCATATTACCCCTCATGAGGGTTCAGAAATGATTACTCCATTTTATTTATACATGGTAGGTGTGCCCTATCCTATCACCACCAGACAGAGCAGATGTCTGAGGTAACCCGGCTGTGTGCGGGCAGGACAGAAGCCTACAAGTGTACGCACCCATCACAACTATGGAAGGGATGCCACTGCCGTGTGCCAGTCTCCTGCAGCCTTGTAGCACTGTGTGGTGACTTTACAGGCAGAGGATGCAAATCACCCGAGTGTGCCTCTATTACTCCCTATCCCCTGTGGCTGTGCCTCTCCCCCCGCACCGTGTGCATAGTGTCCTGTGTGTGTGGTGCTGGCGGCAGCTTGTTCTATGTATACCCTGGGAATTTAGACGAGTTGTGGCGCCCATGACAAGAGATAACATACTATAGATACACTACTGCTCTGTAACCTGTTTCCAAAACTACAACTTTCAGCATGTCATGACGTCCTTAAACTGACAGGGCATGCTGGGAGTTGTAGTTTGACAAACAGCTGGGGAGCCACAGGTTGTAGAGCACTAGTGGACAGACATAGACGCCGGAGGGGCAGCTCCTCCACCCACCTCTGTCCTCCGTCCCCGCCGGCTTGTCGTACTCGTACTCGAACAGATAGTCGAAGTCGAGCTCCGGGTCGTCCCCTGGGGCGCTCATTTCTCCCGGGCAGTGACAGGCGGTGGGTGCCGCTGAGTGAGGCTGGCAGGCAGTGTACGATAGAAGGACAGGCTCCTCCTCACCAGGGACCTGTTGCTGAGGCTGAAGCTGCCGGTCCCTCCTTCTCCTCCTCCCCGTTACTGTGCATAGTGCGGCTTCCTCAGCCATAAACTACACTTCATAGCTCCTCCTGTGTGCCAGGCGTGTAGTGCCCCTCGCCAGGCTGCTCACATGGAGTTTCGCGGTGTCTATGTACGCAGCCTGCCTGGGTACAAATGGCTTGGCATAGCCTCTATCGCTAGCCAGCAGCTGTTGTCCGGTGGATGTTCATTCCTACTGCAGGTCTAGTTTTAAGGCTCCAACCTGGGTCACCTCTCTCCCTCTCCATGTTGATGTTTCCAGGGTTTATATAAACACAGATCTTCAGCTGGATTCCCTATATGCAGATAAACCTGCATGGCATGTACTAGCAGCAGGATCCCCCCCCTGTACCAAGGCCTCAGGTGACCACAGAGGGTCCTAGTAACCAGCCCCAGTCACTGCTGGCTCAGGATCCACCCATGGCACACACATGTCACCACATGGCACTGTCCAAACTGCAGTGTTTTGATGCCATAGGTGTAGGGTGCTAAATGATCAATTACTATCAATCTACCCACTCAATACATCAATGTACTAACATCACAGGTCCACAAGTAAAATACATCCTAGGAAATGCAAGGAAAAGAATATCACCCAGGATGCAAAAGATTTTCCATATTTTTATTGTTTCAGATTTCTTTTCCTATTTGTTCCCTTTCTGACAAGTGTTTCAATGACAAAAAAATGGTGTGATCCCAAACTGCTCCATGTATAGGCAGCCTTAGATTAGGGGCGCTTGACCTATGACAGTCATACAGTGGACCTAGTGGACTTGCATATAATTTTAGATATAAATATATTTAAATGCTATTTTTATATTTTTAAGTCACACAAATCTCTCAGGTTGCAAAAAAAATCCAATCTAGCTGTGTCAGGGGAAAAACCGTCTTGCAGTCACATGTACGTCACATCTTTGTGTGACTCATTGCATTTATATGGAATTCTACTGTCACTCACTAACAATAGTGGTCTAGTCCACCTATATATATCATAAAATTCCTTTAATTTGGCATTGATGGACCTTGTAGATAGACTGTCACTTATTTTGGATTATAAAACCCATGTTACCTGTTCAGGATTTGACATTAAATTCACATAAAATCTGATGACAACCCACATTTAAGGCTTGTAAATATAGGTTTTTTGTAACCCCCTTTACATGCATTGGTGGATATTTGTATGTACCATGGAAAAAGAAATATTGGAGAATAAGTAGCACAGAAAAGCCAGGGAATTTATACCTATGCAGAATAATACTGTTGAAGGCTAAGGCCCCATGTAGCAAATCATAACTAAAAAAGTTGCACATAAAATGCACAAAAAATGCTTGCATTTTTCACTGCTTTCCACTGCATTTTGCATTTTTGCCTCCTCCAAAAAAAAAGTTAATGGGGAGAAATGCTGCATTTTTACAGGTAAAATTAACATATGTTCTTCAAAAACACATGCTTGTTTTTTTTAAAAAAAAAACAAACAAACACTGTGTTCCACAACTTTTTTTGCTACAATGTAGGCATAGGATGAAATCAAATTTCATTGCCTTTGCTAGGACTGCAAAACCCCAGATTTTTTTTTCTGCTGCATTTCTGCAAAGGCCCAAAAATACTGCATTTCTGCAACACGGGGCCTTAGCCGAACTGAGTTAATCCTCGTGGGGATCTGTGGCAGAAATCTGACTCAGGTTTCTGAAATGGATCCTTTAGTAAATACATGTCGGATTACATGAAAATCACTTGTAAGGGTAGTCAATCTTTATCAACACCAGAGACCCCCACAAATGTTAACACAAAACATGCTATTTTAGCTTTGTTTTTTTAGTTTACTTCCTATGTATTTCTCTCTGCTTGGTATATGTGTATATATATATATATATATATATATATATATGCGTCTGTGCGTGTGTGTGTGTATTTGTGTTATTAGATCTTCTGGACTATCAGATGCTGTATTAAATAATTGTTCTGTACTCACACGATGTTTTCTTATCCAGTACATAAGGGTGGTACTTATATAATAGATATGAAGTTGTACAATTGGGGACTTTAATAATATAATCATGCAGTGTATAAATAAAAGTTCATATAAAGACATATTCATATACAGTATAAAATAAAAACCCTTTCATGGTCTTTTTCAACCCAATAACTATGCAACAGTTTAGACTTTTGTCACCCAAATCCCCAGCAAGTGTTTGTGTTTAGTTGTAGCTCCCACTAGTGATAGTATAATATGCACACAGTCCATACAGGAAGTCAGTGACACTCACTAAACTACATACTGATAAGAGACTACATGAAATCATTGCTATCCTGCTGTGTGAAGCAAGGCCAAGACATAGAAGTGATAGAAACATAGCGTTATAGAAATGTATAGAAATCTAAACATAGTTTTTTTTTAGATAAATGTGCATGACTGCAGAGACAACTGGGAGACTAAGCATGTCCAGTAATCTACTGCCTTATATAGTTAGCTGATGTGTGACTGTTCTGTATATGTATAGTGTTAGCTTATACACTGACAGCAGCACTGCCTCCTCCACTGAGAGTGTTTATACCTTAGTCCTATGATTGCTGGAAGAAGAACATAATAAAACAGTAATAGATTACCCTATGCTCCCCAGTCTGCACACACACCCAGCAGGTCGCATAGAGACCTAGAATATAGTAAAAATAATAAAAAATATACAAATAATACTTATCTTAAATAAGAACACAGAAACAAAAAATAGAGATTAATAAGTGGCTGATACTAAGCTCCATAAGGCAATATCTGACCTGAATAACATTGTGTAGTAATATACACATCTCAGTCATCTAGCCTAATATACAAGGAGCAAGGAGAAAAAAATATAAAAATAATTATTGTAAACTAATATATTAATTTATGATCTAAATTATACAAAATTATTAATTTGAGATATATATATATATATATATATATATATATATATATGTGTATTATTACTCTTGATATCAAATATGTGTTTGTGCATAATAGGAGGCAAATATGTGACTAGTCACTTAAATATATAAATATTATGATTCTAATAACTTAGAAAATTTTAATCAATAATTATATTTTAATATTAGTCTGAATGGAGCTCTGTTATTATTGTTCGATTATTATCAGTTATAGTTTAGATAATGTATTGGAAATTAGAGAGGAAATATTCTAGTTTTCATTTGGTGCAGTTTTATCACGATATTGTCGACATTTGCATCCATAGTTTGGATTTGATACTCTCAGAAAAATACATTGAAACAGAATTTGCCCTGTGAATGACTGGCTAGCTGACATATTACCGGTGCAGTGGATGATTTAATAATCCAGATAATATCTGATTCTCTATCTTTGGGCATTGCCAATGTGTAACCCCAGGGTATTATACCTAATGGATTTCACAGGTGTGTATGCGATTATTTTATCATTGCTAACAAACCATTTGTAAACTACTTGAGATATAAGCCTGTCTTTAGAAAACACCAGAATGCATTCATGTGTCCAGAGCCCGGTGTACACTGGCACATTGGGATGGTGGTAAACACCATTCATCTATAGAAGTGACTTATACAACAAATAAAGGTGGCTTTCATTCCCCTGACTGCAGCCTGTTTATTATGTGTTTTATTAACAACGCAGGAACTATACAAATATTTGGCACATACATGATAGCAATTTAATATACTACCACAAAGCGCAGTATTCATGGCCAGGGCAGGGAGACGCACATAGTGGTACCCAGCGGTCTCTCTGAACTTGGAGGGCAATGCAGATGAAATGAACAAAAGCAGCATAAAGCTCCATAGGAGTAATGCTGCTCTATAGGCACCTATTAGAAACTAGTATTTGTGAGGTGTACTATACGTACTGCCATAACTGCTGGACATCGCAGGATCCTCCTCACTACTACTTGGTTGTATCACATATCTAGACTCTTTAATCTGCTGTTACATAGGTCTTCCCTGATATAGCTGGAAATATACTGTATGATAAACTACACAATTTCTTTAAATAAGTAACATGTTTGTCTGTCTATCGATCTATCTGTGGGTTTTTCATGACTCTGTCTATAGCTACAGTATAATATCCAGTACTTACTGTACTTGTGTCATGCTTTACGGCTAATGATTGAGATTTGCCAGCTGAATATACCTCTGATATAAAGATTTACCTAAAAGAATGCCTATGCTGTGTACTTTCTGTACATAATATTCTGTACCTAGCTCCTCCACTGTCAGGACTGGTAGAGATGCAGTGACTGTGTGCATATATCCTGAATACCAAGGTGTAGTGGCGCTGAGGCTGTCATTATCCACAACTGATTATAGAAATGAAATGTGATTTTACATAGGACTGATCATATATAATGTAAAAATGGAATGTGTTTTTACAAAGGACTGCAAATAAACAACGCTGAGTTGCAGTTATCAGGATGCTCCCTGTGTGGTAAGTAGCAGCATAAGCAGTGCGGTAGTAAGTGCTCCCTGACACGTGTACACTGCCAACTACTCAGCAGTGAGAGAAGTGAAGGGGAAGGCTCCGATGTGACTTCAGAGGAATGTGTCCTGCTCTCCATCCAGTCTGTGGGATGTCAGGGATGGTTATAATTATGGGTGTTGTCTTAATCGCTGCTATTTGCTGCTAGACTATGATTACCGCACATCAGACACTGACTACAGTAGGTTCAGTGTAGTAAGGGGATATGGGGAGATAGACACATGACAGGGCAGGGACTGCAGGCAGGATCGCTATCTGGACCAAATCCCAGCACAGGAGACACCTACAGGATGTGCAGCTCCAGTCTGGTGAGGGATTACCGGGGGACACCAGCAGGGATCCAGCCTCCTCATCTACATCATCCTGTTCATACCCTGCAGCTAAACTGAACACTGTTTATAACCGCATGTGTCTGGCACACACCTGTCCAGCACCAGGGGCTATGCCACTCACAAAACAATGAAAAAAAAATCCTGCATGCAAGTTCTAAACGGTGCAGGTATATGCAGTTACATTATAATACAACACGCCACTGTTACCTTCTGTCATCGCCTAAATGCCTGCCAGGTGTCCCTCACTACTAACATAGACTGATACCTAACTGCACTGTGTGCCCACAAGTAAGTCCCAATCATCAATAGCAATGATCAGGTGCCAATAATAGTTACATCCTACTGAAAAATGGTAGACCAGCAACTACCAAAGTAACAACCTCGTTCATACACTTGGCTGTATCTGTGACACATTGGTGCGCATCATCTACACCTCACCAGCATCAGTCAGTGATATAGATAGCAGACAGTGATGACACTATCAGGCATGTACACAGGGATATTTCACTACTGAATAATCTACAGCTGTACTCATAAAACAATTACACACCACGCAAGTCTTCTAGAAAATAAGGTATCACTAATAAGATACACATGTCAGTGGTGAATAGATGCTAATAGACAGCATACAATAGTGGTATACTTATCACACACCTATCTATACTATATACAGTACATACAAGAACCACACACCTATATCACTGTTCATAAGCATATCCACATTTCTAACATAGCTTTATAAACACAATTATAAAACTGTGACATAGTAATCGATCTATGATGAATGTTGAAAGCTTAGTGTGTAATAGTAGTACCATATCTATGGTTATACCATGGGTACGGGTACCTGTATATCACACAGTGACCCTGACCCTCATACATCAACCACACACCTATAGGTCCCTTATGTACAGCAGTAAGGCTATTGAAGTTCACCCAAAGTTATATACATCCACTCATACACCAACCACACAGTAACCTGTATATAATGCTATACACTTGCATCTATACATACTTCTATGCCCAGGGTAAATGCATGTATAACTGGCATAACTAGTCGTTTGGTAGTAGTACCAGCCCTACACACATACCTGTACATTGATCACATTGTAAGCTGCAGTATGAATCACTGACGAGAACTAAAGCTGTGTGAACTGTAGCTTACCCCATAGATAGTAGTAACATATTCACACCTACACTCAACAGTACTCCATACATACAGTAATGACTAATGAGGCAGCGACTTCTATATGTCCACTTCTACCTATGAGCCTGTCACCTTTCAGCAGTGTCAGGAGTAGCAGCCACTTATAAATAGCCTGTCTTGTGATTTCACTTCCACTGACAGCGACTCTTCTACCACCCACTGGGAGATCCACACACACATCACACAGGGAAACTTCACTGGCCACTCACTAGTCCCAATCCAACTGACAGGCAGACCCGTACACCCGGTGTGACAGTCTGACACTTGACACGTGTTCCCACTGCCGGTGCCCACTGTACCGTACCTTCCTCCGCTGACTTCATGATGAATGGGAAGAAGGGCTGGAACTCCACAGTGTCTCTGACGCAGGCTGGAAGCAGCGGACCGAGGGGAAGACTGCAAGGAGCGGCAGCTGCTACACTAGTGCGTGGCATCCACTTGGTGATCCGAGCTATAATGTGCGGCTGGCAGTGTCACCTTGCACTGGTATCCTCCACCTGATCAGCAGGAGAGAGACAAGGATCTGGCAGTGATATTACACTGAACACTAGTGACAGAACGAGGGGATGTGACTCCTATGTGGCTACAATGCAAAGTGCAGAACTGTATGGAGTCCTGCAGGCAGGTGACAGCAGGAGCTCTGACATTGGTACATGTATATAGATGTGTGGCACTGGTGTCTGTGTGAGTGTATGGGAAGTGTCAGGCAGTGAGTAAGGAGTTGAGGGAGTGTGTGACTTCTTTTCCTCTCTCTAGCTGTTTGTGTTAAGCTTCGAGTTAAGTAAAGTCTCCAAGTCTCTCTCTGACGCAGAGCTGCTATGTGTCTGCTGCCTTTTTAAAGCTGGAAAACACCCCCTACACACATCACCTTCCTCTGTCCCTCCTTCCTCTCCCCTCTGCTGCACCTCCCCCAGCCCAGAAGCACTAGTGACGTCCTAGACTGCTACTCCTGTGATGCCTGTGAGTGCTGGGGGAGTGTCTGTGCACTCTGGGGAGTGAGGATTAGGTCGTGTCACTGGTGAGCTTGTAGTTCCCCTTCTTTCATGTTCATTGATGAGAAGGCTGCAAGGCTCCTTGCTAACTCCTAGCACACTTATCCACACTTGGTGACCTAACCAAGAACTCCTAACTTTGACTGAAAAGTATCTGTACATAAAGCTAAGCAATCCCAAATTCAGTGATGTCATCACCATCATAGCATAGTGAGGTATTGCACTGGGTTTATTCCAGGCCATTCATTTACAGTATTTATCATCCAAGACTGGTCCTGACTTTATGTCGGTGACTACAGTCTGCTAACATCTTACAGCTAATACCTTATACCACATAAGTCAAAAGCATTTCTAATGCAGGCACTTTCTACATAATCACTAAGATGGCTCAATAATGGTCGCATTAGTTCACTCCACGTCAATGGACCATAACCCCCACTATATCAGTTTCTCAAATTCTCTATTCTTACAGTGTCCAAGCACATATAAGCTTTTACCTGATGCTCTGGCCATGTATACTATTGGTGGCGATATTTCTTCTCTACAGAGTTGGCAGCTCTTAGTTCTATTATATCCATATGTGGTAATCCTCCTGACACAATTAACACTATCGAGTGTATTCCTTATTATTCACTCGCTACATTAAAAGCAAATCACACTTAATGGAAAAAATATATTTTAAATATATAAATAAAACCTGCATGCTAAAGTCATTATGTAAGTCATAGGCTTCCCCTGCTGTGGAAATTTGGAAAAGAAGAGCAACTGGCAGGCAACGGAAAGGAAAATCCCATTCTGCTAAATTACTTACAGATTTAGTGGATTTTGTTTCAGACACTGAGAATTGTTATTATTGTGCGTACACTGTAAATATCTGACTGGTGACTCTTGCCATATTAATCAGTGTCATTCTCACAATATGAGGCACCTAGGAACAGGACCAGCTAATAGATGGACAGGTTAACCATAATGTTGCCAAATAATGTCATTATTTGCTTTTCTAGAGATATCCTATTCATCACAAGTCCAGGAGGAAAGGGTTAATAAAGCTTGATAACTTTGCTAGTAGTACCTGAAATCCCAAACACACCAAAGTGTCTGCCTGTGGTTATGAAATTATATGCACTTTGTGAACCTTTCAGGAAGATCTGCTTCACTGGGTTTTATTTCACTTTGCTTTGTTTTTGTATGGAATCATACCCCACAGTTGTAACATGCTGTTTTTCTGCCACTGTAGTCTGAGATCCTGTGGGAGTAGTGGTAGGCATTTAGTGGTTTTACATAGGAACAACTGTGTTCCTCACCTAAATCATTGTTACTTAAAAAAAATCCTCACTGCTTCACTAAGTTTGCATGTTTTATTACTTTAAAGGGGGTTTCCAAGCTAAAATATATTGATGACCTGTCCTAAAGATAGGTTACTAATATCGGATCTGTGAGTGTCTGACACCTGGCACCCATACTAACTAGCTGTTCTCAGCAGCTAATACACAGAGAATGGAGAAGGATACAGTGTAGTGGCATAACTGAGTCACTGACACATTACCACAGTGCCCACATGATATCCATATATGTTCTCAAAAGTAATGCCACACAGTTTTGGAAATAATACATATCCCACAATGCCCAAACAATAAAACCAAACAGCTGATACAAATATTAGTGACCCCTTTTATTTATTTATTCATTTGAATAATTACTGTACATATTGTTTTCTACATGTTTTTGTCATATACATTTGTCTTTATGTCTGAGTAGGTTCACACGACCGTTATTGAAATCCGTTGCTCTCATTCATTAAGCACTGATAGAATTACTCATGTAGACGGAGCTCTCTATCTGCATTCACTCTAACGTAAAACAAAATTTAGAGTGAATGTAGACAGAGGGGGTTCAGTCTTCATAAGTCTTTCTTTTAACAATTAAGTCCTTTGCTTTGATCCTATGACAGAGGAGAGCAACAGATTTCAATAAAGATAGTGTGAACATACCCTTATACATTTGTCTTTTCTGTGTGATTATTTTAAATGGATTGTGTCTCTCCTAATGGGTAACTCCCTGGATCTTTTCACTGTTTATACCTACTTTAAATTGTCATTCTTACAACATGTAGTCCAAAAATTCTACAATAATCATGGCTACTTGGTCTCTTCTTTATTATAATAAGCATCCACTACACATGCTGCCTTTTTTACCTTCCTGATGACCATTGTTTATTCCAAGTAGGACAGGTATCCATTTGATCATGGGAACTGCCTATAGATATGTTACAAGCTTTCTATATCGTTCTCCCTATCCTAATATAACCGACAACAGTAAGCCTCTCTACTCCTAGTTTTTTAATCTACCCCCAACCAAATTCCTTAGCAGAACACTGCTTTTCTTGTTTGTTTTTTTATACTGGTTCAGAATGAATAGGATATTACTGTACAGCAATAAACGCAGCATGTACCTCACAATCTTAATACCGTTTTATAGAAAAAGATCTAGGAAAAGTTGTATCTTTTAGGCTATATTCACACAATTAGCCTAAATCTTAGCCATGTTTTTCACCAATGGGCAAATTTGATCAAAGAAAACCTGCACTACCCATTTCATATCACAGCAAAAATGCCAAAAATCACAGAGAGCCAAAATAAATGCAGATCTGAAAACTATAAAAATGCATCTCCAAAATGCTTAGTGTTAAACAAATATTTTTGAGAGGATATTTACTGTATATGATAACATAAGAAGCATGTATATAATAGCATAAGAAGTTCCTACAGCTGCAAAACATAATCATAGTGGTATCAATTTTTTATGGGCCTGATCAAAAGTCCACTATTGTTGTAGAGAGTTTGTGATTTTACAGATGGTTAGCAAACTTGCTAGTAATCCTCAACTATTCACAATGAAGATACCCCCTAACTGGAGCTGATAGTTCCAAACATCTAGCCTCTCTTCAAAACATGTCTGGATGACATCACATGTGACACACCAGCACCTGGGTCCACTATAAAGTACTTTTATTAGTAAGTTATAATATTACATTCTAACAATGCACTTTCACCTTCTTTTGAGGGAACCCATCACATTTAAAAGGCAGTCCAATCTGCAGCAAGCATGGTATAAACCATAAAACTATATATCAATCTTCTCAGCACCTCCAACTGTAGAACATACTGCCCACATATCTAGCTACATTTCCAATATGACAGGTTTCTCTGAGTGAATATGTGTGAGAGTAGAGGTATACTCCCTCTCCACAAGTGTACTGCTGAAGATGGGGTGTTTCAGTGGAGTCAACGAGTTATATTTGCTGCTTATCAGTGTGTTTCGTGAAAGACTATTCATTGATTATATGGCCTGTCTGCAGATGGGTACCATTCAAGTACAGACAAAAAAAAAAGATACATTACAAAGAAATAGTCAATTCACACAATGGGACTGAGGGCCCTGCTCGCAAGAGCTTACAATCTATGAGGTAGAGGGGGTGACACAAGAGGTAGCAGGGGCGGCAACAGACGTAGCATTGCTTATACAATGGTCAGACAATTTTGTAATAGAGATTACTGTCATTACACATATATAAAGCTGTATGAGCCATCACCAGTCGTGTCCTTTAACGTGCAGATGGTGCCTGGACATATAAAGTTAGTCTGATACGGCATCATATCCTGTGAGGTAATGTGGGAGCGTGGACAGAGGGTACGTTTTAAGGATTATAATTACGGAAGGGTTTACATCAGGAGTTGTGATAGGCCTGTCTGAAAAGATATGTCTTTAGTTTGCGCTTGAAGCTGTGGAAATTGGGGGTTAATCTGATAGTCCGGAATAGAGCATTCCAGAGAAGTGGTGCAACTTGGGAGAAGTCTTGTATACGAGCGTGGGAGATTCTGATAATAGAGAATGTTAGTCTTAGGTCATTGAGTGAACGGAGTGTACGGGTTGGGCGATAGACAGAGATGAGGGAGGAAATGTAGGGAGGTGCAGCATTATGGAGAGCCTTGTGGATGAGGGTGATAAGTTTATATTGTATTCTGTATTGGATAGGCAGCCAATGTAGTGACTGACACAGACCGGAGGCATCGCTGTAGCGTCTAGACTGATAGATGAGCCTAGCCGCCGCATTCAGAATAGATTGTAGAGGGGAGAGTTTAGTAAGGGGAAGACCGATTAGTAAGGAGTTACAGTAGTCAAGGCGAGAGTGAATCAGGGCGAGAATAAGGGTCTTTAGTGTATCTCTGGTAAGGAAAGGGTATATTCTGGAAATGTTTTTGAGATGGAGATGACATGAGCATGCGAATGATTGGATATGGGGGGTTGAAGGAAAGGTCTGAGTCAAACATAACCCCTAGGAGTTATAGTAAGGCCAGAGACAGCTCTGAATGTAAATCTCAAACACACTGGTAATCTCAGAGATGCCAGCCTGAGCTGTACATTACACAGGTTGAGCTTGCTTACCAGTTTTTCACTGGAACCAAAAAGTGAAGGAGACAGGAGAGAAGGTGAAACAAAAAAAATACCATTTAATTACAATGGCCTCAGGACACAATATCTGCAACATACAATGGACTTTTCTGGACCATTGTAAGCTGAAACCATATTCAACCTACAAAGCTTGGCTGGTGATTCCAACAAATCACATTGGTCATTTCACAGGTAAATAACCTGTGTTAGCGAAGTGCATGCACTGACTGACTAGTAGCACCTCGCTGTAGTATATAATGCAGTACTACATATTATGTGCTTCTCTTTAACTGTGTCAGGATGACCTATTCCTTTGGACAAGAGGTGAGAGTGCCTCCATGTTATTTTTCAGGTACATTGTGGCAGATTTATTAAAGGGGTTGTCCAGTTTCAGACCAATATTAAGAGACAAAGGTTATTGTTTGTATAATAAAAAGTTATACAATTTTCCAATTTACTTTCTGTAACAATTCCTCAAGGTTTTTTAGATCTCTGTTTGCTGTAATTCTTTCTGCTTACTCCCAGTGGATAAAAATCAGTCCATCAGGTGCACTGCTCATTATAGTCCCAGCATAATAATTACACATCTGCCTGGTAATGAGCTGTATACTTGTCTGTCCATCATATGACTATGGGCTGTATATCACATGTTCATGGACTAATTTTTATACACTAGAAGTAAGCAAAATAAGCAAGGAACTAGAAAACCATGAGGAATTGATACAGAAAATATATTGGAAAATTGTACAACTTTTCATTATACAAACAATTATTATTATTATGCTTACTTGTATAGCGCCATCATATTCCGCAGCGCTCTACAGACATTGTCAATCACTGTCCCATATAGGGCTCACAATCTACATTCCCTATCAGTATGTCTTTGTCTTAACTTTTGTCTCTCAATATTAGTGTGAAAGTAGTAAACCCCTGTAACTGGCCTTTTATGCGCTAATCTTAATGAAATTCCCGATTGGTGCAGGGCACGACTAATTTATGAAGAAGCTCCAATCTCTTAATAATCAATAAAATACTACTTTTTGTTAGGATAAAAAAAAAATCAATAAATTTATATTAGGACAGGAAAAAAAAATACTCACCTGACCCTGGTGCTCCGGTGTCCTCCCAGCATGGTCCAGTTCTTCTGCTCCACTGTCTTCTTTTGTCGAAAATCCTTACTGACTGTGACGTCCTGTGTCCCTCTCCTTAGGCCGCTGATTGTCCTCAGCAGTCACGTGACCACTAAGGCCAATCAGTAGCCTCAGCAGCCTAAGGAACGGAGACGACATGTCACAGGTGGTGACTTCCTGTGTCCTTCTTTGGGGCTGCTGATTGGCCTCGGCGGTCACATGTGGCGGGGACTTCCGCTAGAAGTAAATACAGGAGCTGCAGGACTGGACTGCGCTGAGAGACATCAGAGCACCGGCGACAGGTGTGTATGTTTTTTTTTTTTTTTTTTTCTTCTCTAGCCTAAAATAAATAAAAAAATTCTTGAAAAACCCCTGTAAGCTATTTTGTACTCTTTGGTGTGATTATACACACTCTAGAAATTGTTTTGACATGGCATTTTTTATTTCATAAGTAGGTCAAGTAAAACCTGTGCAGTTTCCTCTACCTGATATGAAGTAATACAGGAAGGTTTTGGTAATCTTGTATTAAGAATCAAGTGTGAAAGATAAGTGTGAAAGTCCCACCCACACAGTATACATAATAGTATACAATATAAAGCAACCATGCAAAATATATGTATGCTTTGCTTGCCCCTATTGTGTTTGAAAGAGTGTTTTATTCAGAATTTGTAGAAAACCGGGTGATTCTAATGACAGTTATTAGTTAATATCACTTAGTACTGTATGTTACCTGTTTAGTAGACCAAAATAATTTCAAATCAGCTGAAAAGAATAATAATAATTATATCTTAAGGCTGAAGCCCCACATTTTACAGTACTTGCAAAGTGGATGGGATTCTGGCTAATCCCATCCACACATTGCAGAAAAATATCTGCAGCGGAAAAGCTGTGTTTTCAAAAACGCCAATGTCAATTATACCTGTGGAAACGCTCGCGTTTTCCATATAAGTATAATAGGGGAAGAAAGTCCGCAGAGGAAAACTCTGCAAAAATGCAATGATCAACACTCGAGAAAAAAACGTGATGTGTTTCCTCCACGTTTTTTTCCGCAGCATTTTTTTGTTGCGTTTCACCATGTGGGCCCTTAGCTTGAGGCTGAGGCTCCACGTTGTGGAAATGCTGCTTCTTTTGTTGCAGATTTTGCTGCGGTTTTCTGAGCCAAACCTAGGAGTGGCTACAAAAGGAATGGGGAATATATAGCAAGCTCTTATACTTCTACCTTTTGCTCATTCCACTCCTGGCTTTGGCTCAAAAAAACGCAACAAAATCTGCAACAAAAAAAGCTGTGTTTCCGCAACGTGGGGTTTTAGCCTAAGGCTAAGGTCCCACGTGGCGTCCCGCAACAAAAAAAGCGCTGTGGGAGAAACCGCGGCGGGATCGCATCGCAGTTCTTCACGCAGCGCTTTACACAGAAAGTTTGCAGAGTTTTCCTTTGCTGACTTCCTGTTTCAATTATACCTATGGGGAAACCGCCGGCGTTTCCGTAGGTATAATTTACATGCTGCGATTTCCAAAACCGTGCCGGTTTTGGAAATCGCCGCGTGTCCGCAGCGCGGTTTTTTCCGCAAAGTGGGTATGGGATTCACTAGAATCGCATCCACTTTTCTCTGACTGTAAAACTCCGTGATTTTTTCTGTGGCGCTTCTGCCGTGGGTGAATCGCGGCGTTTACGCCACGTGGGGCTTTAGCCTAAAGGTGTTTTTTTGGGGTTTACTAATTGATGACCTATCACTGGGGGTTCCTTGCACCTGGCACTCCTACCAATTAGATGATATTGGTAGCTGCAGCCACCAGAACTAGCACAATTTACAGAGCTGGAAGTAGACGACAATGTACACTGTAGAGACTGTATCTGGTTATTGCATCTCAGCTCCTATACATTTGAATAGGAGATGAGATGCATAAACCAAAAATAGTCACTACACAGTGTATGGAACTTTGTACTTCAAGCTAAGTGCAGCATGTTAGTTACAGTGAGTACAGCTCCTGATATCTGCTCACTGGTGTGGCTGACAGGTGTCAGATCTTCACTGATTTGATAATGATAACTTATCCTAAGGACAGGTCATCAACATCTTAATCATGGAAAACCTCATTAAGAACCAAACTAAAAAGACTAATCTTGGAGGTTGGTATCAGATTTCTTCATTTGTACACCTTATTATTCTAGCAGTTGTAATTTTTTTCCATCTATGTTGTTTTGTGCACATGCGGAATCATAAAATATTTTGTTGGTTTTTTTTTTCTCATTCAAAAGTGTTCATATTTTCAAATTAAATAAGTAAAGGAAAGGAACAGTAGTGGTGGCCCGGGAGGTAATATACATTAGAAGTTTCTATGTATATTACCTCCTGGAACTGTTAATCTGAATGTATTAAAGCTACAATAAGCTATAAACTGAAATATACTATACCAAAAGTGGTGAGGGTCAAAGTTATCTGTATCATTAGATTCAGACAGTTGTATGTTTAGGTTAGACCAATTTGGTATTCTTCAGGAGAAGTGCACAAAATGAGAGACAGCAATGAGTATGACTGAGTGGAAAAAATTATACACATGGAGGGAGAGGGAAAATTAGAGAGAAGACAGTCTAAGGTTAAGGCCCCATGTAGCGGGTCGCAGCAAAAAAGCACTGCAGGAAAAACCGCGGCGGCAGCCGTGGACCTTCTACTTTAGTTATACCTATAGGGAAACCGCCAGCGTTTCCGTAGGTATAATTGACATGCTGCGATTTCCAAAACCACAACGGTTCACTAGAATCCCATTCACTTTGCAGGAAATGTAAAACGCAGCGTTTTTTTCCATGGCATTTCCGCCATGGGCTAACTGCGGCATTTACACCACGTTGGGCCCCAGCCTAAGGGGACCCTATAGAGAAGGTACATGTAAGCAGAGGCAAGAGTACATTATGTTGAGGAAGAACAGAAGGATGTTGAATAAGACCAACAATTGGCATATTGAGTGGATTCCTTTGGGGTCTGGGCAAGGATCTCATCCATTCGCTATGTCAGTTGTCGTTTCAGTCTTGCAGAGTGGGAGGGATTGCAGACCTCCAATGGCAAGAAATACCATTGCTACATTAATGCTAGACTGAATACTTGAAACTGCAATCTGATTTGCACTGGCTAAACTGAGGTGCGGAGTCGATGTCAGAGTCAGGAACAAAACCAAGGTCAAAACAAAATAAATACAATGAGAACCAAACATATATCCAAAGGAACTAACAGACAAGTCAAGGTTAGGAACTGGATCTGAATCATACAATGAAAGAAATAGCAAAAACTGCAAGTGATACTTATTTACCAGTGATTGAGAGATCTGGGTAAATATTTATAGCAGATCTGAATAGATCATCCAGAGCAGCTGACTTGCAGCAGAGCTTGGAACAAGCAAGAATTAACCATTGTTCTTCTGCAGCAGAGTGTGGAGAACAAAAGGAGTTTACTAGCCAGCAGAGAATGGTTAGCCCAATTCAGATTCCCAAACAGTAGAGAACAGAGAGGATTGTTAAGAGCACTACTACTGAGTGAGGTTTTTTGGGATTTTTTTTTAGATTTTTTGTGATGTTTTGATAGGGATTAGTTTTTTTCCACTATGTTGGTTCATACAGTATACTGTAACTACTGCCTAAAGCTCTGTCATGCAAAGCTGCCCAAATTCATAGGAAACCTTGAACAATGCAATCAACGAAGCTTACTTTATGCTATCAAAAGGGAGACCCACACTGATAGAAAAGATCCTTATTTAGCATTTAATTGGGGCCCTACCTTGCCACCTTTACATAGATCTGAGATAAACTTTGCACTGTTCATTGATCACTTCATGATGTATACTGTTCGTGGGGAAGAGCCTTCATCTATCTTGTTACAGGGGTCCTGATAGGGTAACTCATGTATCAGCAAACCCAGCAAGGGCTCTAATAGAGGGCTCTATTAGATCATGTGAAGGGACTATTTTTATACAGCTCATTGGAGGGGAAACTCCAGGACAAAACTCTGGTTTGTGAGGGGTGGCATTACAATGATCCCAACTGCAATGCATTCCTGGGAGAATGAGCAGCAAGATTGGTGACTTGATTCAGCACTGCTGCCCGTCCACATAACAGGAAAAGAGGAGGAAAGAGCTGAATAAATAGTTAAAGAAAGGTTTAAAATGTGTGTTTTTTTTTGTTTGTTTTTTTTTTTTAATCACGATTAACATTAGAATTATGTTTCATGGTAAACCTTTGAGTGGTAGTTTGCTAATGCCTATACAAAATAAATTATAGATACATCCTGTCTTGTGACTGCAGACAGCTAGTTTTATCATTGAATGTTCATCATCATTTAACTTTAACCCTATATGCAAGGAATTCAATGATCTAAGTCAGAAAAATTCTGTACAGGTAATTTACAGATCATCAATTTATAGATGTAAGTATTCCCTTTAACCCCTTCCCGCTCTGCGTCATACTATTACGTCGCACTGAGCATATAGTTAATAGTAAGTCGCTGTAATGTCGTGGACAAACAAGCTGTGCCTGTGGCATTACTTCCTGCTCTCGGCTGTGTTACACAGCTGAGTGTCGGTACCAGTGTGCAGAGTTGGAAGATATTCCGACTCTGTCGGATTAATCCCCTGGATACCGTGATCGCCCGCTCAGTCACCCCTTGAACCCCCCATGATAATATCACAGGTTCCGAAGGGTTGCCCTGGCAGCCAGGAAGCCGGGCCACAGCCTCCTGACTGCCTATGCATAGTTCCCATAGGAACTACTGTATGATGTTCTGCAATACTATGTATTGCAGGATATTACACTGGGGATTTAAGATCACAGCTTCAAGTCCCCTTGTGGGACATGAAAAAGTAGAAAAAAACCCCACACATAGTAGAAACACACAGAACTAAATAAACAAATAATAAAAAGTAAAAAAAAACACCTTTATATTTAAAAAAAAAAAATAATGTAACCAAAAATAAATAAATAAACATATTAGGTCCCCACTATCCAAAAATAGTGTTATTTATCCCGTACGGTGAGCGCCGTAAGAAAAAATATACCACAATGCACACATTAACGTATTTTGGTCACTTTGATTTCCCCAAAAAATAATTAAAAAGTGCTGAAAAAGTCAAACATACCAAACATTGGTACCAAGAGAAAGTATAACTTGTCCTGCAAATAAAGAGCCCTGACATATCTCCATCAACAGTACAGTAAAAGAGTTATAGCAGTCAGAATACAGTGACCCCAGGAAAATAGATAATATTCAAAAAGTGACGTTTTATTTGTTAAAGTGGTAAAACGTACTAAAAACCACAATAAATATGGTATCATCATAATCATAATGACCTGTTGGACAAAGTTGCAATGTCATTTTTAATGCAGAGTGAATGCCGTAAAAAAACAAAATGCCAAAAATTATAATGGAATTGTGTGTTATTTCACATGGATCCACAAAAACATAAATAAAAGCTAATCAAAACAATATATGTACCCCAAAATGATGGCAAACGAAAGTACAAATTGTCACACAAAGAATAAACATAGCTATGTCAACAGAAAAATAAAAAAAGTTATGAATTTTGGAAGACGAGGAGGGAAAATATGAAAAAAGTCGCTGAGCATTAACGTACAAACTACCCTGGGTCCTTAAGGGGTTAAACTTTTCTTCCATTTGGGATCCACTCCTAGCTTTGGCTAACTAAAAATGAATAAAAAAACTTTGCCAAGCTGCCCTGCGTGAACCTGGTATAAAGCTGTTAATTGTTGTTTGCTATGACTAAGCATACATCTTAATGATCCTTGTGTTTTGCCTGCTCATTCAATTCTTTTGCCTGTTGTCATCCCTGAATTTGCTTCTGTCTGTTAGGTGGTTCTATTTTCGTTCTGTGAGTTAATGACCTGGTCTGTATGATTACTGCTGGATTCTCCTTCTCTGTCTGTGCCCTCAGTGTCCCATCTCCTGGCAACTGTCTTATTTCCTAGTCCCTCTTCTCCCTGGTGTGTAGCAAACCCTTTCCTGCTTCAGAATAGACAAGAGTTTATATGGAGGGAATGTTTGGCTTCTATGTTCTAAATTCCACCTGTGTGCTTATATATGATCTGTCATGGCACATGTACATCACCGATATTCATGTCTTGATTTGCTGTATCATACAATTCTTTTAATAAACCGAGTTAAAAAAAAAAAAATCCACCATCTTTGGTCCGTATTTAAATGTGATTGTCCATATATACAAAGTTTCTTTAGTATTTATTATATAAAAATATCACATGCACAGATTTACTGTACTGTGTAATGCTTTAGCAAATTTGTATTGACAAAAATGCATATTAACTCCTTAATGACACAACCAAAACCACCTGAGGCCCCACATTACAGAAAAGCAGCTGTTTTTGTTGCAGATTTTGCTGCTGTTTTTTGAGCCAAATTCAGGAGAGGATTGGGTAGAAGTATAAGATCTTCCTATATATTTCCCATTCCAATTGTAGCTCAAAAAACGCAACAAAATCTGCAACAAAACAAAAAACAGCAACAACGTTGGGCTTTAACTTTTTCAAAACTGACATGTGTGACTTTATGTCACAATGATTGTGAGAGTTTGTTTATTCGTGACACATTGTACTTGATGTTAGTGGTAAACATTGATTAATATTTTTGCATTAATTTATAAAACAAATAGGACATTTGATGGAAATTTGGAAATATTTCCAATTTTCAAAATGTGAAATGCTCTTTTCAGACAGATAGTCATACCACCCAAATATGTTAATAAATATTATCTACCATATCTCTGCTTTATATTGACATAATCTTTTAATCATCCTTCAATTTATTTTGGACATTAGAAGGCTTACAAGTCTAAGGGGGTAGTTCACACTACCGTTACTAATGTCCGTTGTTGTCTTCCGTCATAGGATGACAGCAAAGGACATTAGCTGTCACAGGCAGTTTCTGTGTCCATTCCCATTGACACTAATGTAATGTAAGCATGCATGACTTTATCTTCCGTTACAAAATATAAACAAACATGACGGAAGCTAGCGGCTGTCGTATTGTTTACATTAGTGTCAATGGGAACAGACACAGACTCAGTCTGTGACCGTTCTCTGTGACAGCTAATGTCCGTTACTGTCATCCTATGACAGAAGGAAACAACGGACATTACTGATGGTAGTGTGAACTCCCCCTAACAGTGATTTTCCAAATTTACAAGAAAATGTCGCAAACTCATTTGTTAGGGACCACTTCCGTTCTGAAGGGGATTTTAAAAGCCTATATATTAGAAACTCCCCATAAATCAGCCCATTTTCAAAACTGTACCCCTTAAATAATTCAAAACAATATTTGGGAAGTTTGTTAACCTTTTACGTTTTTAACGCAAATTAAAACAATTTTTTTTTTTTTCATTGGGCCCTAAAATTTACACATTCAAAAGAGATTAAAGGAGAAAATGCATCTCACAATTTGTTATGCAATTTATCCTGAGCATGAAAACATCCAAACTGCTGCTTGGGCACATGGCAGTGCACCGAACGGATGGAGCACCACTGGGCGTATAAAAAACAGATTTTCCTGGAATAATTTTCAGCTGTACTGCAGTAGCAGTACAGTGGAAACTCTCTAAAAATGACTGCAGTTTGAAAACTACACCCCTAAAGAAATTTATCAAGGGGTATAGTGAACATCTTGACCCCACAGCTGTTTCACATATTTTAACATTAGGACATGAAATTGAAAAATTACTAAAACGTTGCCAAATTATCACATTTTTCTTTTTCACAAGGGGTTAAACTGGAAAAATCACCCCACATTTTGTTAAATAATTTTTCCTGAACATGGCAATACCCCATATGTGGTCATAAACTGCTGTATGGGTACATGGTGGGGCTCAGAATGAAAATAGCGCTATTTGGCTTTTAGAGGGCAGATTTTGCTGGAGTAGTTTTTGGGTGCCATGTCACATTTCCAGAGCCCCTAGAGTACCAATACAGTGTAAACCCCAAAAGGTGACAACGTTTTGGAAGCTACATCCCTCACAGAATTTATAAGAACTATTTTTTTTAAAGAGGACCTTTTACTATATTCATCAATTCCAACTCACAGCATTCTACACAAGTGGACAAAATTGTTGGTACCCCTTGTTTAATGAAAGAAAAACCCACAATGGTCACAGAAATAACTTGAATCTGACCAAAGTAATAATATATAAAAATTCTATGAAAATGAGCAAATGAAAGTCAGACATTGCTTTTCAACCATGCTTCAACAGAATTTTTTAAAAAAGAAAACTCATGAAACAGGCCTGGATAGAAATGATGGTACCCTTAACTTAATATTTTGCTGTACAACCTTTTGAGGCAATCACTGCAATAAAACGATTCCTGTAACTGTCAATGAGAGTTCCGCACCTCTCAACAGGTATTTTGACCCACTCCTCATGAGCAAACTGCTCCAGTTGCCTCAGGTTTGAAGGGTGCCTTTTCCAGACCGCATGTTTCAGCTTCTTCCAAAGATGCTCAATAGGATTTAGGTCAGGGCTCATAGAAGTCCACTTCAGAATAGTCCAGTGTTTTCCTCTTAGCCTTCTTGGGTGTTTTTAGCTGTGTGTTTTGGCTCATTATCCTGTTGCAAGACCCATGACCTGCGACTGAGACCAAGCTTTCTGACACTGGACAGCACATTTCTCTCTAGAATCCCTTGAAAGTCTTGAGATTTCATTGTACGCTGCACAGATTCAAGACACCCTGTGCCAGATGCAGCAAAGCAGCCCCAGAACATAACAGAGCCTCCTCCATGTTTCACAGTAGGAACAGTGTTCTTTTCAAGATATGCTTCTTTTTTCCGTCTGTGAACATAGAGCTGATGTGCCTTGCCAAAAATTTCGATTTTTGCCTCATTTGTCCATTTGACATTCTCCCAGAAGCTTTGTGGCTTGTCAACATGTAGTTTTGCAAATTCCAGTTTTGTCAGATTCAAGTTATGTCTGTGACCATTGTGGGTTTTTCTTTCATTAAACAAAGGGTACCAACAATTTTGTCCACGTCTGTATAACAGGTGCCACTCCACTGATACTGGCACACTTGGAATTTTTTTTTAAGCCACTACTATTCCCAAGCAATTTTTTTATATTAGTTTCAATATGCTAATTAGGCTCTCTACTATTAGTTGTGGTCTGGGCTGTTTGCTCCACTGCAGGACTGCCCACCTGACAAAGTTTAATTAGTATATTAACTGCTAAAACTAACACCACCAATTGCTCAGGAATGGTGGGAGTTTGAGAAAAAAAAATCCAATTTCTTTGGAATCAGTGGAGTTGCACCCATTAAAGGATGCAAAGAGTTGGAGTTGGTGGAGGTAGTCCTCTTTAAGCACCTTGGAAGAAACTTTTTAAAGTCATTGTTCTCAGATTAGGAATTTTATAAAGGGAAATATACATCTACGTATCAATATACAGCTACATAAATATATACAAATTACTATACAAGTACAAGACCCTTTTATCACTTTTAAATCAAAAGTTTATAGAAATGTGTAAAATATTTTATTCCCTTTATTTATAATTTTGCTTCCCTTTCGACCAAAAATTGCTTGCATGAGCACCGTTCTCTTCTAGCTATGTTACAATTTTCTTGGGATAGGTGAAGACATGCTATAAACTTGCATTATAATTCTACTTATAATATAAGAAAATGCAAGAAGATTCTATCAAAGTTTCTTAAAGGTTTCTCCATTCATCACAAACAATGTAGCTGATTTATTACATAGGATATTACTGTAAAAGGAATACCAGAATATATCTAAATTGTTTGGTGCACTACGTTTTTACATCTTTGCTGTCAGCCATAACTTCTTTCCATTTTAAAACATGAATGTGTAACATCTTTTTTTTTTGCAGAACAAGCTGTAGATTTTTACGTACTAGACATTTTTGAGATACATATATATTAGTGATATATTATATTTCTTCCTATGTTCACATGTGGCAGGAATTCTGCTGAGCTGTCTGCAATTGTTCCATACACAGTAATCTGCAAAAGTTTTAGGCTGGGAGATGCTTTTCAAAAATAGAAGGGTTAATATTTAGATTATTTTTGTCAATTAACAAAGTGAAATGTGAATGAACAAAAGAGAAATATAAATCAAATAAATATTTAGAATGACCACCCTATGGAGATGGAGTCCTGGAAGTCATGATGTGGCCTTTTTTGAAGGCAAATGTCGGTCACACCAAATATTATCTGATTTAGTTTTCTCTTTTGCCCATTAACTTAACTATAGCAGGCCACAGCGAAAAAGTGCTGTTGGAAAAACCGCAGCTGAAACGCATTGCAGTTTTTCCCACAGAGCTTTTCACAGCGGACTTTCTGCTTTCATTACACCTATACTATCCTATAGGAATAATTGACATGCTGCGATTTCCAAAACAGCGGCAAAGCTGCAGATTAAGGCTACATATACACGGCAGCAAGAAAAATGGACATTAAAAACAGATCTGTTTGTTACATATTTTTCATCAATTTTCTGGCTGTGTTTCAGATTTTAACATACATTTTTCACCAGTTTGTGCTCCATTTTTAACTGTCAGTGAAAAAAACATATGAATGTAATTTTTTGTTGAATGTCATTTTTTTTATCCATGTTTTATCCACTTATCCATTTTTAACTTCAGTAAAACTGAAAATTACCAAAAATAGAAAGTTAAAATCTGACACATAGACTTTTATTGGGTCCCTCAGCCTGAAAAAATGGTCAAAAATAGGGGATGTCCTATTTTTTAACAGACTTTATTCAATGTCAGTTAAAAAAACAAACAAACATGTGTATGTATTCATTGGTGAAAGTGTAACGTACGTCAACAAAAAAATGTCTGTTAGGCTTAGGAGCCACGTAGCAAGACGCAGCTAAAAACGCCACGGAAATGCATTGCGTATTTTTCTGCAGCATTTTTCATTTCATTTTTGCTGAATTTTACCTGCAGATTTTCTTCCCTTTTTATGCCTCTAGGGAAACGCCAGCGTTTCCACAAGTATAATTGACATGCTGCGGTTTTCAAAACGCTGCGTTTTTCGCATTGCCGGGCTTTGACCTCACACTTTTGTTTTTCATTGTCGTGTGCTTAGGGCACACAACAGTTTTCAGACTGTTGCATTTCGATTTAGACTGCAAGTTTTCACGAAGGCTTAACACTATACACTGTGAAATACTGCACAAAAAATGCATCACATGGTTTTGTTGTGGACTTCAATGCAATAATGCTGCAGACTTCACCTTTTGTATTAATCCATGCATATCCTGAACTATTTTTTTTTTTTGCTGCTACTGCAAAATTCTGCACATTTTCTGGACAGAAATTCCATGTAGAGAGTACTTTTTCTTCCACCGCTTTCCGTTTACAAAGAACGGACACCCAAAGGACACCTTTATACTCAATGGAATCCGCCGGGCTCCATGTGTAACCACTGATTAGTGGTCCGCCTCTCCGTTATTTGGGTCTGATGGACCCATATGATGGAGAGTCAGTGCTAGTGTGCACCTAGCATTATATCAATTCTGGAGAATCTTATGTTATACTTAATACATTCTATTAGGTGTAAAAGGGTAGTAGCACAACACAGAGTTATATCAGTTCTACAGAAGATTATCTTACATTGTGAATATATTACATTAAGTGTAAAGGGAACAGCACATCACAATTACATCAATTCTGGTAAAGCTTTTCTTATGTTATGGTGAATTCATTTTATTAGGTATAATGGTATAGAGGAAAAAATTGTACCCACGATGGCGCCTCTTAGTATCATAGAATTAGTTGTCCAGTACAGTCAGGAGAGAAGGCGGTCTTTCTCTCTGTTGATAGATCCAATAGCTGCTGCTCCCCCTGGGACTATTTAATACTAAGATTAGTGGTGTTATGGAAATAAAGAAAAAAATGTAAAAAAATCTGGGGTCTGTTTGAGCACTGCTAATATAATAGAGTCGTGATGACAGAGATCTTGTGCAAAATAAAATCTTTTAATCCAATAATAACATACAAGGTTACAGGCAACGCGTTTCGACGCTATATCAGCATCTTCATCAGACCAACTAAACAATAACAATATATGACAATAAATAAATTAGAATATAATATAAATATAAAAATAAATATAGTGAATGGTGATAAATAATATATAATAATAAATAATACATAATCAACAGCTAAATAAACAAACATATAATGAAACATATAATCACATCTTAGGTACGGACTTAAGGGATAGCTGATATAGACACATAATATTTTGTTAATGTCATTTTAGTAAAGTAAATTAAAGCATTTGGCTACCCCCGACACTCGCCTACATTCACCCTGGTTGCGGTCAGGCTGTGCAGTGAGGGAATGGACCTCACGTTCTCACCTTGTGGCACCTTGTAACTCCTGTAAGTGGAGGTGCCTGTAATTTGACTAGCTGGGCTGGCATAGTGCACTGTCGTGTTCTCGAAGCAGCATAGCCATACACAAATGTAAGTCTAGGGATACACAGTTCCAGATTTGAGTGATCACATAAAACTGCATAGCATATATAATAGTTACAATCAAATACAGTTTTTAGTCTAATGTACATATTTTTAGTATTTTTAGCATCATGAATGATTGTTAAACAACATCCTTATGGAAAACACAGTGTTTCCTTTCATTTTGTGTCATGCAGGCAAAGCTGTGATATTAATTCAAGGTTTTCTACTGCCCTGGTCTACTGTACAATAGATTTCTTGTTGAAGAGAGGCGTGCAGTGATGAATGTGTGTTGTATGCCCTTAATGTAATACTGCTTAGTTAGAACTGTATTACAAGTTTCAGTCACAAATCTGCTTGAAAACTAAAACCATGATGATTAATGCTCCGAATGTACAAACAATATTTCTTACACAAGATCACATCAAATCAAGCAGAGAAATGCATTATGGAATTTAGGACCCAGCCAATTGCAGTCATGAAGTTCCTCCCAAAATGTAAAAACGACCGTATATTAGAAGTTATAGAAGCAGCCAAAGTGTTTTTTAAAAATATTTTTTTAATGTACTTACATGTACTTACAGAGATATTGACATATTTTAGCTTTGGTGCCTTGGCCTTTCCTATGAATGTGAGTACAGAATATGCAGAAAGTTTAGGTTGGCTACTACTATGAAATCACTGGTGAATCAAAGGAATGGAGGAGTACTAAAGAAAATATATGTTATTGCTTTGTCACTTGAAATAAGGCTTAGCTACTTAAGACAAAAGCAACAAAGCTATGCCAGATTTGCAAGAACCAAAACTTATATACATGTACTACTTTAAGAGTATGATCCACAAAGGTAAACATGATGGGAGACACTAAGTTATGTAATAATATTGTGCAACAACTCCTGGTGTAGATGTCTGCAACCAGAGTTATAACTTTAAGCTCCTGGGCCTCAAAGCAAAGCCTTTACCATAACAACCATGCACTATATTTCATTTATAATATGGTGTCTTCCTATGTGCCATAGTGGTCTATTGGGCTCACCTTAGGCAACTGAGCTCACCTACGACTATTATAACTATAGCTATGTCCCTGCCTGTGACTTACCACTGTAGTAAATATCAATATAAATCCAAATGTGCAGAAAGGAAAAAAAAAACAACATACAGTCCGCATTGGGTGATTATTGAAATAACCAATTCATTAATGTGGTTGTTGAGTCTGAGAGGGAGTGAAAGTAACTGAAAAAGAACATTTAAAGTTAGGAAGGTTTGTGTACATCTGTAATATAATATCTGATGTATTTGCTCACAATGGAATTCTTGTGAGCAAATTCAAAAATCCTGGAGCACTGTGAGTCTGAGAATACCGTATTCAAGTCAGTTTCTCACTTTTTCAATTACAATATTATAGTTTTTTGTTGTCTTCTGTGATAAGATATCACAATGCAGCAGTTTAACCAATTGCAAAGGTTCAGGTTAACTCTGCTACATCTGTATGTGAAGATCAGTTATCATATTACTGCAGCTTACCGACTGATTTAATTCCAGGTATATAAATATTCTTTAGATATCCAAATAGCAGAGAATGGCATCAAGAAAAAACAGTATTTCCCCCCTTTCTTTATTTTAACGCCTACCAGTACTATGTGAGCTTATTCAATATCCTTTAGCCAGGCTGTTTTACATAAAAAAAATCATTTCCTATAAACCTGTGTTCTCCAGCCAGTGGTTTAGGAACCACAAGTGGCTCTCAGGCTTCCTGTTTGTCTTTCTGCAGTTGTCGGCAACACTAGTACTTGTGCATTAGAGGCACCAGGAATGTCATAGCATTACTAGAAGTAGGGTATAGTCATATCACTAGGCATTATATTTAATAGGATTCGTCACTTTTGTTTACTGCATCATTGTACAATTTGGATTGATGAAGAGATTGGTCTAATGCTAGTACATAAACTCTACCACCAGTTTGAGTTGAGATATTCTGTTACTGGCACTTAGCACCTGATATTGGATTTGGATTGGATTTTTTCCAGTAGTTACAAAGGCTGCAGTCAAAACAGATCCTGTGAATAAATGGCAGACATAATTTCTAATTTTGCTCCAGTCTTGTAACTCCGTCTTTCGTAACTATCTTGCTCTGAGCACTGATGCTTCCCAGCTGTGTAGTATCATCTGTGTCTTAATGGATTATATTAGTAAAAGGATCATTATGCCTAGAATGTATGTTATGAACCCTGAACCATAATTCATCCAGGGTCTATGTTAATTTCAGCAGAATATACCATACATAATTAAATTGCTTCATCACAAATCCTTGAGCTCCGCTTTCATATAAAATCAGACCTTTGATGTATTTACCTCCAGTTACTTCAATAATTCTAGTTGTATCCCACCTCAGATTACAATTTTTGGATTAGAATTTCTGGTATTTCCATATTTTCCATTGAAGAACCACTTTCAGAGGAATACAGTGCCTTGTGAAAAGTATTCCTTGTAAAAGTTCCCCCTTGAACTTTTCAACCTTTTGCCACATTTCAGGCTTCAAGCATAAGGATATAAAATTTTAATTTTTTGGTGAAGAATCAACAACAAGTGGGACACAGTCGTGAAGTGGAACGAAATTTATTGGATATTTTAAACTTTTGTAAAAAATAAAAAACTGAAAAGTGGGGCGTGCCAAATTAGTCGGCCCCCTTAAGTTAATACTTTGTAGCGCCACCTTTTGCTGCGATTACAGCTGCAAGTCACTTGGGGTATGTCTCTATCAGTTTTGCACATCGAGAGACTGAAATTCTTGCCCATTCTTCCTTGGAAAACAGCTCGAGCTCAGTGAGGTTGGATGGAGAGCGTTTGTGAACAGCAGTTTTCAGCTCTTTCCACAGATTCTCGATTGGATTCAGGTCTGGACTTTGAATTGGCCATTCTAACACCTGGATACGTTTATTTGTGAACCATTCCATTGTAGATTTTGCTTTCTGTTTGGGATCATTGTCTTGTTGGAAGATAAATCTCCGTCCCAGTCTCAGGTCTTTTGCAGACTCCAACAGGTTTTCTTCCAGAATGGTCCTGCATTTGACTCCATCCATCTTCCCATCAATTTTAACCATCTTCCCTGTCCCTGCTGAAGAAAAGCAGGCCCAAACCATGAGGCTGCCACCACCATGTTTGACAGTGGGGATGGTGTGTTCAGGGTGATGAGCTGTGTTGCTTTTACTCCAAACATATTGTTTTGCATTGTGGCCAAAAAGTTCGATTTTGGTTTCATCTGACCAGAGCACCTTCTTCCACATGTTTGGTGTGTCTCCCAGGTGGCTTGTGGCAAACTTTAAATGAGACTTTTTATGGATATCTTTGAGAAATGGCTTTCTTCTTGCCACTCTTCCATAAAGGCCAGATTTGTGCAGTGTACGACTGATTGTTGTCCTATGGACAGACTCTCCCACCTCAGCTGTAGATCTCTGCAGTTCATCCAGAGTGATCATGGGCCTCTTGGCTGCATCTCTGATCAGTCTTCTCCTTGTTTGAGATGAACGTTTAGAGGGACGGCCGGGTCTTGGTAGATTTGCAGTGGTCTGATACTCCTTCCATTTCAATATGATCGCTTGCACAGTGCTTCTTGGGATGTTTAAAGTTTGGGAAATCTTTTTGTATCCAAATCCAGCTTTAAACTTCTCCACAACAGTATCACGGACCTGCCTGGTGTGTTCCTTGGTCTTCACGATGCTCTCTGTGCTTTAAACAGAACCCTGAGACTATCACAGAGCAGGTGCATTTATACGGAGACTTGATTACACACAGGTGGATTATATTTATCATCATCAGTCATTTAGGACAACATTGGATCATTCAGAGATCCTCACTGAACTTCTGGAGTGAGTTTGCTGCACTGAAAGTAAAGGGGCCGAATAATATTGCATGCCCCACTTTTCAGTTTTTTATTTTTTACAAAAGTTTAAAATAACCAATAAATTTCGTTCCACTTCACAATTGTGTCCTACTTGTTGTTGATTCTTCACCAAAAAATTAAAATTTTATATCCTTATGTTTGAAGCCTGAAATGTGGCAAAAGGTTGAAAAGTTCAAGGGGGCTGAATACTTTCGCAAGGCACTGTAGCTAGTGGAGGGGGGACAGGGGTTTGGCGGCGCTGATTCTGTGGGGCCCACCCCAGGGCCTCCATAAACAAATGGAGAACTTTCAACTATATTGGTGTCAAAAGGACACCAATACAGTTTAAATGAATTGTAGAGCATTAAGCTGTTGGCTTCCTGCTCTACCACTTTGTAAACCGCATGCCACTTCAGACCTGCTCACTTACAAGGCTCCATGACCCCAAACAAGATGTCTACGCCCAGAACGGGGCAATGACGTCACAGTATTGCTGCTCCTGCACTGGACACAGTTGTCTTGTCTATGCTAACAGCGACTTGTAAAGAAGACGTGAAGAGACGGCAGCAGCAGCGGCTCTGTTAGGCAAGGGATCGCAGGCAGGTGAGTATAACTTTTTTTTTTATTTTGTAGGGCAGTTGGGGGCCTCATTATATGTGTCATCAAAGAAGATGTTAGGGGAATATGAATTTAATGGGGGAATCATTTTAAAAGGGTCATTAAGGGCATTATAAAAATAAGGGTAGGAGATCATCAGGCAGCATGGTGACTCAGTGGTTAGCACTGCAGCCTTGCAGCGCTGGAGTCCTGGTTTCAAATCCTGCCAATGACAACATCTGCAAGGAGTTTATATGTTCTCCCCGTGTTTGCGTGGGTTTTCTCCCACACTCCAAAGACATACTGATAGGAAATATAGATTGTGAGCCCTATATGGGACAGTGACTGACAATGTCTGTAAAGCATTGCGGAATAGGATGGTGCTATACAAGTAAGCATAATAAATAAATATCTATCTATCCATCCATCGAATAAGTCAGTGCTATATATGTTTTTCTTTATAATAGAGATATAATGGATAGATATGTCACATATGTTTTACATGTTTATAAACAAATGCTCTTCAATGAAGGAGCTATATACAGAGGGCACACATAAACATAAGTGGTGATGTTGACAAATGAGGGGGAACTGATCAGTCAGTGATACAAAGGACCCTTGACCTGTTGGATCCCCTCTTCTGTATCCTGTGTTTAAACAGCAGTGACATTGTGCCCAGACAGAATAATTCAGCTCTTGTCACTAGGCTTGCATACATGTGTTAAGTAATGTATGTAAACTGTGTCATTTATGTGACTAGTCCCATTTGTTTTCTTTTGATGAGGCAATGTCAAGGGCAAAGGGTTTCTTATACAGATATATATTTTTTGCTTTCCTGTCTGCTCTCAATGCCTTCCCTTTTCTCTCCATTGAAATGACGGAATCCCCAGTCTGTTTCCTCCTGTTTAATGCCGTTGCCTGGAGCACCATGGCATTGGTCCAGTTCACAAGGGAGTTTTCTCTGTAGTCTGCAAGAGTTGTCTGCAGCTTTCGTCTTCCCTGTCCTATACTTTCCCATCAGTTTTCTGCAACCAAACTGTGTCTTCATGTAATACTCATATCTTTCTCCTCCCATTCATGAGAATCCCCCCAGCATTTCTTAATTCCCAATTCTTGTCAGAGATTCCTACTTTGTAGAATAAATGCTACGTCACGTTGTAGAAGATACTTTTTTGGCTTCTTTGTATCTTCATGTTTCGTCTGAAGTGGAAGCCTCTAGTAAACTGGAGCCTCTATCTTTCTATGCCACTGTTTGTGCAGCTGTATGCAATAAAAACATTATTCTTTTGCTTTTCTTTTAGCGGCTATGGTGGAGGCCAGTACTGTGACTTTGGGTGTAGATATATGTCTGGTTTCACAAATCTAATCACTCCCCAAGGAGAAAACCACAACTTCAGTCAAACTGTAACTCATTCTCATGGTCATTGGACAAACGTGTTCACATAACACCATTGAGCTTGTCACCATATAGGAAGAAGTAAAGGATGAATATTTCAAGGACATTTTGGAAAGTTCCTATATTGGTGGGAATGGCAGAAACAGCTAGAACAACTTTAAAGACTAACTTGTTCATATATTATTGATGTGATTAGAGGTTGAAATATCATGTGTGAATATTGTCTTATTTTACAGCCTCTTTATCTCCACTTTCCTTACATTTCACAGGAACTTCATATACAAGAATACATTCACAATGTAAAAATTAACTTCAAGCATAAGATGTGTATTTGTCACTGACAAATATGCTACAGCAGTGATACCCATCTGGGGTGCCATGGAGAACTGCCATGGATGCTGTGACAATAAATAGGGGAAATGGCTGCAAATCTTGTCTTACTTGGGATCCCGATATAGTTGAATAGAACAGTGAAGCAGGAAGCCTTTAGTTTCCTGCTCGATCACTCAGGCATCTGTTAGTGATGTCTGCTGAAGACCTGATACATCAAACTGTAGGCAAGAGCACCAGAGCTCTGGGGGAGCGAGAATGGATAAGTTGTACTTACTGTATTTTTATTTTGAATTTATATGTCATTACAGTGTGGGGGCCACTGAGACAGTGTGGGGGCCACTGAGGAGCATTACTACTTGCCTGGGCGCCATTGGGAAGCATTACTACTTGCCTTGGGGCCATTGGGGAGCATTACCACTTGCCTGGGGTCACTGGGGAGCATTACTACTTGCGTGGGGGCCACAGGGGAGCATTACTACTTTTCTAGGGGAGCATTATAAAGTTGAGGACACTGGGGAGTATTATAATGTGTTGGGCCACTGGAGAACCATGTACCATGTGTTGGACGACTGAGGAGCATGATACAGTATGAGGGTCACTAAGGGAGCTTGGCAATGATAAAAGGTGAATGTTTATTTTTGCTGGATGGAAAGCATAGGAGGGTGTAGCTTTAAGGGTGCAATCAGACGGTGAAGTTGTGATGCAGTTACAAATGCTTCAAAACTGCATCAGAAAAAAAAATGCATGCAATTTTTAAATGGTTTTTGGTGAGCTTTTCCAAATTTAGAAGCGAAACAAATTTATGTTCCAGCTGCAAATTCAAACAATGCACTATAAACACATCACAACTGCATTTTTTTTTGGCTTTTGGTAAAAATTATTGGGTAGGGATGCAGTAATAGAGTTCAGCAGCTCAGTTACAGAAAATATGGTATCACTTTATCATCAGATCTAAATTCTCAAGACTAAATTCTATTTCAACATTTTCTAAAAAAAAACTTTATATTACAGAGAGAGCCTGTAATTTTATTGCCAACTCAGCATTGCATTGCTAATGCGCAGTACTGATACACTGATCCCTAAAAAGATTGTGCACTGTATACAGCAGGGGCCAGCAACCTTTAGTGTTTTTTTAATCCAAGTTGAACTAGTCAGTGTGCCATGCATTAATTGTAATGCTGGCCCTACATGAAAGTCATATAGCACAAACTATAACTGCAACAATGAATTACATTGGAAAGGTGATCTTTCTTTGATGGATATGACATATAGCTAAAAACAGGACTGCAATGGGTCTGCAGTAAGCAGCGCAGAGGATGCCCCTCACACAGCCTGGTCTTTTTGTTGAACAGATCCATACAAATCTGTACAGCCTTATTGAAATAAATGCCCACTTTAGCATATTTACCTGTCATATTTTACTCTTGCAATTGTGTCATGGCACAAAAATGAACTACACACATAAGTGTTGTCCTCTGACTAAACTGGCTTACGCCTGGACACTAGGACATCACCTCTCACATGTTCCCCCTTATTGCCTCTTTCACCCTGACTGTACTGTATTTCCATGGTCCTTGAGAGAGACATTGCAACAATGTGCAAGGTAGATATGCCTGAGGTTGTTGACCCTTGTATACAGGATAGTTATTTATACCCTGTATGTACTAGTTACATAATCTGTGAATTTAGGGTGGTACAGTATTGATAAAGATAGTTTTTTCAGCACAAATCTCTAAAACAAGCTATGATTGGCTGCTGGACTCACGCGATGTGCCATTCCATGGATCATCATGGAATGACATCATGGATCATGGATCAGCCAATCACATCACTGCACTATATTCTTTCATAATAAAATCACCATTGCAAGACATGATTGGCTGATATACAGTGGTGCACACAGAAATTTAACTTGGGAGGTGGGGCCCTAGAGATTGTGACAACAGATGCATGCAGTGTTATGTCACAGGCTGGTTTATTGTGCAAATAAAAGTGATGTAAGCAGTTTAATCATTATATTGCTTGTTTTGCTTACATGTAAATATATTTCGAAAGCAAAATACCATTTAAAACGATTGTCCAGGAGTTTTTTTTATGGCCTATCCTTAGGATAACCCATAAATATCTGGGCCAACATCCCAGCATAGATCAGGTGTTCAGGAATGTGTGATACAATATCATATACCACATACACAATACCATATCAAACAAAATGGCTTATCAATGTTTATGCGTAATTTTAAATGCTTTTTTTTAAAACATTTTTACATGTCTGTACAGGTCTGGCAATAAATATCTAGATCTATATAGCACACACACTTATACAAATACAGTACACATTTTACACATGTTTACACATGTTTTACACAAACACTATACAAATGCATACTGTATAAACACATTTCCAGAAACACACATGTATAAACATGTATTGTACATATATACACAATTAACAAGTTTGTATATACACATTACAAACAGACACACTAGTGGCCCATGGGGGGTTTCTTTAATACAGTTTTTTTGTTTTTTTTCTTCAAATGTTCCCAGGCTAGGTCTGAGGTTCTCAGATAGCGGTATAAATGCGACTGGAGGCTCCTCTGAAGGCAGAGAGAGCTGCTGTAAGGGTAGCATTGGGCTAGCTAGTGACTGGAAAAGAAGTTGCCCTGGGTACTAGAAGTTAAGGCGGCTATAGCCGCCATTCTGGCTGAGGTCCACCGACACAGCGTTCTCCAGCGCCTAGTGCACATGTCCTGAGAGGTTCAGGAGGAATAAGCAGCAGGAAACAATCTCAGCTCAGTGAGAGATGATGAAACAGTACCTACTGTGGCTGAAGGGAATCACTGATGATGCAGGTATGGTGCTTCATGGTGGGGGTAGGAGATCCCATCTGGGATTGTCCATTTATGCCTGCTGATGATAAGGGCCGGCACGTTGTGCCTGGCAAGCCGGACCCTCAGAGTTCTAAGGGAAAATGTCCTCCCTGGGCTTTCCTGGTCTATGTTTCCACCTGTTGATATACTAAAAGAGTCTTTTTCTAAGCTTGCAGATGTCCAGTGGTAAAAAGCTAAAAAGAGGAAGCATAGGAATTGTATTGAATGTCAGCAGTTGTTACCTGATGACCATGTGCCTGACGTATGTATGACTCTAAATGTCAAGCCTCTCCTACCAGTCCTCATGCATCTTCTAAAACTAAGCAGAAGACTAAATCTGAACGCTGCATTAGTTGTCTACAACACCTTACTGAGGATCATCCCTCCAATATATGTAGTGTTTGCACTCATGTTTCTGAGTATGAGCAAATGATTCATACGGAGGCCAAAATTTTTTTTTTCTTTTTTGAAATTGTGTATGTCTAGCAAAAAGAAATCCAAAAAAATCAAGAAGGATTTTTATAAATTCTTTCATTCTTCTAACTCATCTGAGGGCAAGCTTCAGACATCAGAATCAGATTCAGACATGGAGATTTCTGAAGATAATTATTTGTTTAAAAAAGAAAATTCTGCTCAGTTAATTAAAAATGTTAAAACAATTATGGAAACAGAACAGGCTGTCCCGTCCTCTCTGGACAGGTTGAGTCTGTTTTATTTCCCTAAAAGAAAGGCTACAGTCCTTCCGGGACATCCGGTCTTGAAATCCATCATGGAGTGGAAATTTACGGATAGAAGATTTGAGCTTGGTTCCAGGTTTAAAACCATGTACAAATTAGATCCTGGGGAATGTGAAGCTTGGCAAGAGCCAGCCAGAGTTGATCCTCCAGTAGCAAACCTCTCTAGAAAAACCTTTTTTCCAGCAGATAATTCATATCTTCCTAAAGATTCAATAGATCGCATAGCTGATATATTTCTTATAAAAAAAAAGCATATGTATCCTTGGCAGCTATATCTAAAACCACTGTGACAGCTGTTCCTGTGTCCAGGGCATTAAGATGGTGTTCCAAGGGAAGAGCTAATGGAGCAACTTTTATGCCCTTAAACTTGTTGCAGATTTTTCTTCTGACTTTCCTTTAGATACATTAAGAATAGCTGCAAATAATCTAGCAGTTACCAATGCGGCAAGAAGAGGCATATAGTTAAAGCCTTGGACAGAAGAAGCTACCTCAAAATATAATTTATATTCCATACCCTTTGAACCTGTAAGACTGTTTGGGGAGAAATTGGATCAGCTTTTGGAAGTCAATAAGAAGGTAAGAGCACTGGTCTTTCCTCAGGCCAATAGAAGCTTTAAGCCTCTTTTGCGTTATCAAAGAAGATACAAATTGTTCCTAAAAAGAGAGAATAATAGACAAACTGACCGGGGTAGATTCAGAACCACTGTCTCAGGGAAACTGAAGAAAAAACATGAATACGCAGGAGTTGGCAAACAGGATTTTTGACATCAGAAGTTGTCAAATTGGAGATTGTTTACAAATTTTTTTTCCTGCTTGGTGCAGTATCACCACAGACAAGTGAGTTCTGTCTTCATGTTTTTCCTCTGATACAAGAATTTTTGGCAAAAAAATGCCATAGAAGTAGTTCCAGAAGAGGAACAATGTTATGGAATTTATTCAAGAATTTTTCCAGTTCCAAAGGTCTTCGGTTCTTGGAGATTGATCATAGATCTCAGATCCTTAAACCATTACGTGAAGAAGATTCTCTTCAAGATAGAAACAATAAGGACAGCTATAGCAGCCTTACAAAGAGGCCAAGTCCTAGCATCCTTGACCTGAAAGATGCATATCTGCATCTTCCCATCCATCCTGTTTCAAGAAAATTTCTGAGGACAGTGGTCAACCATTTAGGATAAATTAGTTGCTACCAATTCAAAGCACCCTTTTTTGGTCTAACCTCCTCTCCAACAGTTTTCACCAAAGTAACAGTAGTAGTAGTAGCAGCTCTGAGGTTGAAAGCAATTCAAGTTTTTCCCTATCAGACAATTGGCTGATAGCTGCTCCATTGGCATCTCTTCTGCAAGATCACCTCAAAGTAGTTATCACTCCTAGTAATTGCCAGAAACTTCAAAATTTCAGAAACTTCAAAATTTTTTCTAGACTTCGCAATAAACACAGAGTTGCAAATTCTTTTTCTGTATCAACAGAGAATTCCAAAAAGTAAAAATTCTAGTCAAATCTCCACTATCTACGAATCATCAAATGTACCTTGGGCTATAGTACACAGTCAGAGTGTCCAGCACAATATGCATCATCATTGGAATGGAGATGTGAAAAGGATGCATACAAAGATAAGTCTAGACCAAACCACAAGGGAAAACTTGAAATGGTGGCTCAATCCATACAACTTGAAAAAGGGAAAAAGTTTCCAGTTCAAGGAGTCACTCATAACCACAGATGCCTCCTAGACAGGTTGGAGTGCTCATCTGCAAGTCTTATGGGCACAAGGCCTATGGGACAAATTGGACAGACATCGTTCTTGAGAGATGAAAGCTGTCAGGTTGGTACTTCTGCATTTCAAACCATTGATCCAGGACAAATCTGTACTAATTCAAACAGGTAGTGCTCTATTATTTGAACAAGCAGGGTGGAACTCGAAGCAGGCTATTGATGACAGAATGCAAAAAGATTTTTCAATTGGCAGAATCTGCCTTGCTGGACTTAAAAGCTCTGCATATAAAAGTCGGATGACTCTCAGACCATCAGAGTGGGAACTAAACCCCAAATATTTCCTTCTTCTAACAGAAAGATGGGGAATGCCACAGATGGATTTGATGGCAACCAGAAGCAATGTAAAACTTCCAGTGTTCTGTTCTCTAAATCCTCAAGATCACCCACATGCAGTGGACAATTCTCCTTGATTTAGAAAAACAAATTTCTTTATGTCTTTCCTCCAGTCCAGATTATCCAGAGACTTCTATAGAAAATGTTGATGGAAGGTCCATCAGTGATAATAATAGCACCATTCTGGCCCGAGGGACTGGTTTCCTCTATTGTTGCAAATTTCAAACAAAGAGCATTGGCCTCTTCTTCAGTATCTTTTCAGGCACCAGGAAGGCTGAAAAAGTCTACTATTCTGGAGGCCTATAGATTAGCAAACCTTTCTTTACCAACTACACCAAGGGAACATTCTTCACGTTCCACAGCAACTTCATAGGCTGAAAATGCACAAGTATCTATTTGGGATATTTGTAATGCTGCTTCTTGGAGCTCTTCCTCTACCTTAATCAAGCATTATCGTCTGGACATCCACTCTGAGAGTGGCACAGCAGTACTTAATACGGTTCCCAAATGATGATCTTTTCCCCCTTAGGTAGCTAGCTAGGTCCCATCTGTCATGCCGCAGGATGAATAACAAAGAATTAATTGGGTTTTACCTGAAATTTTACTTTCTTTGAGTCCAAGGCAGCACAGCATACTCTCCCAACTTAGAATTAAGTTAATAAAAACTCATCCATTATAAAAGCACAAGGAAATAGTGGAAAGGGGGGAGGGGTTCTTATACCATCAATTATAAACTGTCTCATTGCTACGTAAGTGGGACGGTCCTAGAAGGCATTAAAGGTGGGAATACAGACCCATATGTGCTGCCTTGGACTCAAAGAAAGTAAAATTTCAGGTAAAACCCAATTTTGTCTATAGTCATGTGATTTAATGCACATTTCATATATACATTATTTTATACAATGCATATTTACTGTATACATTCACAAGAGCCACATGACACCTGTTATCAATGTATTGAAGATTTATATTTTGTCCCAGTTTTTGCACTAATGTGACAATTATGTATCACCACTTTTCACAATGTATTGCTTGAGAAAGGCTCTATAGGAGCTGAAACATTGTGGGTTTGGAAATAAAGGACCTTCACATTGAGTTCTCCCTTAGGCTAAGGCCACATTGTAGCGAAGCTGAAAAAAAGATACAGTTTAGCTAAGGCCCCACATGGCCTCCCGCAGCAAAAAAGCGCTGCGGGAAAAACCATGGCGGCAAGGCATCACAGTTCTTCCCACAGCGCTCTGCACAGAAAGTTCGCAGAGGTTTCCTCTGTGAACTTTCTGCTTCAATTATATCTATAGGGAAATTGCCAGCATTTCCTAGGTATAATTGACTTGCTGCGATTTCCAAAACCGCAACGGTTTTGGACATTGCAGTGTGTCCGCTGCGCAGAGGCGCACCTCTAATGAGGCAAAGTGAGGTGGCCGCCTCAGGCGGCGCTATCTTGTCAGTTGGGAGGGGCGGCATTTTGAGTAACCTAAATCAGCCCAAGACAGGCACGTGACGTGACCTGACGTGATAGGATACACAGTGTGGCTCCTGCGCTGAAGTAGCTGAACTGAAGTAAGTGTTTCCTATTAGAGAAATATTGCTTTTCTAAGTATTTATCCCTTATCCATAGGATAGAAGATAAATACCAGATTGATGATGATGATGATGATGGGGGGGTTGGGTGGCACGCGGGGGGGGCGAGGTTTTGGGTGTGGTGGATGTTGGGTGTCTGTGACAAGGAGCAGGGAAGATGTGCCCAGCACTGTAAGGGTAGCTCATTCCAGGCCCATATAACCTTAGTATGCTGCTGCTCAAACCATCACATTACAATTATAGTTTTATCAGCTAATCTCTGTAGCACGAAGGGTTAAAAGGCTATATGTTGAGACATTGTTGGAAGAATCAAAAAACCAAATGCTAAGTATTTTTATGTAAATAAAGCTTAGGCTCCATTCATGTCTCAGGTGTCACGGTTTGTCATTGTGACAATCCTGAATGTAGTCTGCTGTTTTACCCTACCCGGTAAAATGCACCTGACAGACCCATTACAAATATGTTACAAAATAAAAAAAAAAAAAAACTATGAGCCTAGTGATGACGCTGAGCTATAAGAAATGACAGTGGGGAGATATTGGTGCTCCAGGGCACATACCAGGAATTCAGTGCACTGTCGGCTCTCTAGCGGTATATAAAACCACATATTCATGAGGACATGAAAGGTTCTCTTTAATAAGGCTAGCACTGCATTGCGATCTTGGCTGCCTATTGCATGACCAAAGATCGCTGGGTCTCCCCGAGACTCCTTCACTAATGTTAGTGAATGAAGTCACATTGCGATCCTGAGGGTGCCACAACCGCAACTTCAAGTCAAACATTGCTCAACCTTTTTGTGACTTCAAGTCACAGTCGCAAGAGTACTAGAGGTTGCAGTGTGACTCCATTCACTAACATTAGTGAAGGAGTCGCAGGGCAACCAGTAATCTTTGATCACATGACAGGAAACACCCAAAATTGTCATGTAGCCCTAGCAATACTGCACGCAGGGGCCGCTGTGGGCCGCAATACCATGCACAGGGGCCGCTGTGGAACATTATAGTGTGTGTAAATGGAGCATTATACTGTGTGGGGGCCAGGAAAGTGGGTGCTATGCTGTGGGGGGCCCAGTCTTTGCTAGTTACGCCCCTAGTAAGGGGTTGCTAGGAAGGGGCATATTATATAAGGGGGCTTTATGAACTTAAGAGGTGTTATTTATATAAGGGCATTATTAATACAAGGGGGATTATTTATATAAAGGGCCATTAGGGAGCATTATATATATAAGGGGGTGTTCATTTCTAAAAGCGTTCATTAGGGGACATCAATTATATAAGGGGACATTAGGAGATATTATGAATAGAAGGGGGCATCATTTTTATAAATAAATACAGTACAGACCAAAAGTTTGGACACACCTTCTCATTCCAAGAGTTTTCTGTATTTTCATGACTATAAAAATTGTAGATTCACACTGAAGGCATCAAAACTATGAATTAACACATGTGGAATTATATACTTAACAAAAAAGTGTGAAACAACTGAAAATATGTCTTATATTCTAGGTTCTTCAAAGTAGCCACCTTTTGCTTTGATTACTGCTTTGCACACTCTTGGCATTCTCTTGATGCGCTTCAAGAGGTAGTCACCTGAAATGGTCTTCCAACAGTCTTGAAGGAGTTCCCAGAGATGCTTAGCACTTGTTGGCCCTTTTGCCTTCACTCTGCGGTCCAGCTCACCCCAAACCATCTCGATTGGGTTCAGGTCTGGTGACTGTGGAGGCCAGGTCATATGGCGTAGCACCCCATCACTCTCCTTCTTGGTCAAATAGCCCTTACACAGTCTGGAGGTGTGTTTGGGGTCATTGTCCTGTTGAAAAATAAATGATGGTCCAACTAAACGCAAACCGGATGGAATAGCATGCCGCTGCAAGATGCTGTGGTAACCATGCTGGTTCAGTATTCCTTCAATTTTGAATAAATCCCCAACAGTGTCACCAACAAAGCACCCCCACACCATCACACCTCCTCCTCCATGCTTCACGGTGGGAACCAGGCATGTAGAGTCCATTCGTTCACCTTTTCTGCATCGCACAAAGACACGGTGGTTGGAACCAAAGATCTCAAATTTGGACTCATCAGACCAAAGCACAGATTTCCACAGGTCTAATGTCCATTCCTTGTGTTCTTTAGCCCAAACAAGTCTCTTCTGCTTGTTGCCTGTCCTTAGCAGTAGTTTCCTAGCAGCTATTTTACCATGATGGCCTGCTGCACACAGTCTCCTCTTAACAGTTGTTGTAAAGATGTGTCTGCTGCTAGAACTCTGTGTGGCATTGACCTGGTCTCTAATCTGAGCTGCTGTTAACCTGCGATTTCTGAGGCTGGTGACTTGGATGAACTTATCCTCCGCAGCAGAGGTGACTCTTGGTCTTCCTTTCCTGGGGCAGTCCTCATGTGAACCAGTTTCTTTGTAGCGCTTGATGGTTTTGGCCACTGCACTTGGGGACACTTTCAAAGTTTTCCCAATTTTTCGGACTGACTGACCTTCATTTCTTAAAGTAATGATGGCCACTCGTTTTTCTTTACTTTGCTGCTTTTTTCTTGCCATAATACAAATTCTAACACTCCATTCAGTAGGACTATCAGCTGTGTATCCACCTGACTTCTGAACAACACAACTGATGGTCCCAACCCCATTTATAAGGCAAGAAATCCCACTTATTAAACCTGACAGGGCACACCTGTGAAGTGAAAACCATTTCAGGTGACTACCTCTTGAAGCTCATCAAGAGAATGCCAAGAGTGTGCAAAGCAGTAATCAAAGCAAAAGGTGGCTACTTGGAAGAACCTAGAATATAAGACATATTTTCAGCTGTTTCACACTTTTTTGTTAAGTATATAATTCCACATGTGTTAATTCATAGTTTTGATGCCTTCAGTGTGAATCTACAATTTTTATAGTCATGAAAATACAGAAAACTCTTGGAATGAGAAGGTGTGTCCAAACTTTTGGTCTGTACTGTATATATATTTATTTATTTATATAAAAGGTCATTAGGAGAGCAGTATTTATGTCAGGGGGAATCAGGGGCATAATAAAAGGGGGCAAAGTGATTAAAAAAAACCCCTACTCACCTGTCCCTTGTGCTCTGATGTCTCCCACCACGGTCTGGTTCTGCTGCACTGGTGTTTTCTTCTGGTGCAAATCCCCACCGCACATGACCGCTGAGGTCACTGACATGGGACGTTACAGTGCTGTTGGGGGAGAAAACACCGGAGCAGCAGGACTGGAACGTGCTGGTAGACACCAGAGACCCTTCTCTGGCCTCATATTAAAAAAGTGGTTATCCTGGACAACCCCTTTAAGGTGGCACTTGGGCTTTAATAAAGGGACTTTTCAGCTCCCCTGGATCAGCAGTTTGAAGGGGCTATGGCGCCTCTTTATATCACACACCGTGTCATGTAATTCCAGCCATGTCACATAGACGTGTATAGGACGAGGCTGTAGTTACATTATATGGCCGCTATGAGATGAATGACACTATGTAAACAGAGAAGCAGTCATGACGCTTACACAGGTACCAGGGGTCATTCAAACAGCTGATCAGTGGGCCCCTGGGCTTTTGAGCCCCACTGATTATTTTATTAATGACATGGAAAACCTTTTAATTAGTTAACATCTGGGGCATTGTTAATAAGGAGTACTATTTATACAGGGTACACACGGACATTATTAATATAAAGATACACTTGGGAGTATTATTCATTATGGGGTGTTATATACAATGGGGAAAAAAAGTATTTAGTCAGCCACCAATTGTGCAAGTTCTCCCACTTAAAAAGATGAGAGAGGCCTGTAATTGACATCATAGGTAGACCTCAACTATGAGAGACAAAATGAGAAAACAAATCCAGAAAATCACATTGTCTGATTTTTAATTTATTTGCAAATTATGGTGGAAAATAAGTATTTGGTCAATAACAAAAGTTCATCTCAATACTTTGTTATATATCCTTTGTTGGCAATGACAGAGGTCAAACGTTTTCTGTAAGTCTTCACAAGGTTGGCACACACTGTTGCTGGTATGTTGGCCCATTCCTCCATGCAGATCTCCTCTAGAGCAGTGATGTTTTGGGGCTGTCGCTGGGCAACATGGACTTTCAACTCCCTCCAAAGGTTTTCTATGGGGTTGAGATCTGGAGACTGGCTAGGCCACTCCATGACCTTGAAATACTTTTTACGTAGCCACTCCTTCGTTGACCTGGCGGTGTGCTTGAGATCATTGTCATGCTGAAAGACCCAACCACGTTTCATCTTCAATGCCCTTGCTAATGGAAGGAGGTTTGCACTCAAAATCTCATACCTAGCTGCTTGCCTATTGCAGATTCAGTCTTCCCAGCCTGGTGCAGGTCTACAATTTTGTTTCTGGTGTCCTTCCACAGCTCTTTGGTCTTCACCATAGTGGAGTTTGGAGTGTGACTGTTTGAGGTTGAGATTTATACTGATAACAATGTCAAACAGGTGCCATTACTACAGGTAATGAGTGGAGGACAAAGGAGCCTCTTAAAGAAGAGTTTGCAGGTCTGTGAGAGCCAGAAATCTTGCTTGTTTGTAGGTGACCAAATACTTATTTTCCACCATAATTTGCAAATAAATTCTTAAAAAAATAGACAATGTGATTTTCTGGATTTGTTTTCTCATTTTGTCTCTCATAGCTGAGGTCTACCTATGATTTCAATTACAGGCCTCTCTCATCTTTTTAAGTGGGGGAACTTGCACAATTGGTGGCTGACTAAATACTTTTTTTTCCTCACTGTATTTTATAATTGGGGTAGCAGCAGGATGGGTGTGCAGGTGAGGACAATGTGGGTCGGATGCCTGGAAAAGTGAGGAGCCAAAGATGTCTGTGTTGCAAACTTTACAGAGACAAGTCACAGCTGGAAGAAGTGGTCATGGCAGTCCAAAGGGAAGAGAAGGGAAATGTGAAGGATTAGTCAGAGACGTCGCCTGTAAGTCACAAAATGTTACTGCACTGTATTCACCTAAATGATAGAGGATAAATACCTGATTGATGGGGGTCTGTCTGCTGAGTCTGAAAATTGTTTCCCCACGTGGGCTCGTCCATCCACCAAGCAGAAGATGTGTGAAGTTACTTTCATTGTTAATGCCGTGTTGTTGATCTGATACTGAAGTAATACAGGAAGAAGAATTCTTAAAAACTGTTTTATAACTTTGTGTATTGTGTATATTGTGCGAAGATAACAGTGTGTGAAGCTAGTAGCATGGAAACTCAATTTATTTTTTTTTTTTTTGGGGGGGGGGACGTCTTTCTATAGTCCGCCTCAACCAGCAAAGAGGCTAGGTTCACCACTTCCGCTGTGTGTATTTTACCGCAAAGTGGGTATGGGATTCGCTAGAATGTATAACGCCGTGTTTTTTTTTCTGCAGCGTTTCCGCCACAGGCAAACCGCGACATTTACACTATATGGTGCCCCAGCCTCAAAAAGAAACAACAGAACTGCAGCACAAAAAAGCAGAAAAAAGGTTTGCGGCAATCACTTTTTTTCATTTCATTTTTCATTTTGTGAAATGTATGTATTTTCTGCAATATGTGGATAAGATTATATGAACTCTCATTCACTGTGCTTGGACTGTAAAATATGCATTTTTTCCCTTTGTGTTTGCACAGCAGTCAAAAATACAGCCTTTAGGCAACGTGTGGCCTCTGGCTTACTACCATTTTTATTTTTTGTATTGAGTAATCCATCTGTATCAAGAGCCTATACAAGGTGTGAAACATATATGGTATAAGGATACCCATGCTGCTGAGTTATCTGTTTCCTTAATGTTTTAAATACAGTTTATATAACCAGGATGCCAAGGGGGAACTAGAGATGGACAGCATTTAATAGGAATGTGCGGCTAATAAACTAGGATTACTAAACCTACAGAAACAAGGTCATATATAAGCACAGTAACCACGTTCTATGGACAGAAAAGCTAAAGGAGTAACGAAATTACTATACCCACAGTGCATACACAGTAATAATAATAAAAAAAACCTTTATGTAAACCAAACATGGTTAAAAATATCTAACAATACTTAAAAAAAATAGTACACAGAGAGGGGAAGTGTTACATAAGGGAGTGCTGAGATTGCATAGATATACTCATCCTAAATGTCTCCAATGGTATAACGTTATATAGGGGAGGAAATGCTGTTAATAGATACATATGGCTATACAGGTATGCTGCAGAAACCAAAACCCAGTTATAAAACTAAACCATAGCAATGGAGGACAAGCCACACTGCACTCAAACGTGCGTTCCTCCCACTGTTTCATCAGATTTTTCCTGGGGGCGTGGTGTGGCTGGATATATCTATACAGTCTCACCACTCCCTTATGTAACTTTGGATGCTGTTTCCCCTCTCTGTGTACTATTTGTTTTTACTATTGTTGGATATTTTTAACCATATTTGGTTTAAATAAAGTATGAATTTCAATAAACTAGGATATTTAATCTTCCATGAACAATGCGATCACCTGACAAACAGTGTTGTGCCTGACTGCTGACTGTTGGGTGATTGTTTATTCATTTACACAGGCCAATTATTGTTAAAGGGTGTTTCTAGGAACACTTGTTCTCGATGACTGGTATGATCATTGCATAGTATAATAATGCCTTTAGAGTAGGTTATCAATATAGTCCCAGAAAATCCCTTTAAGGCTAACGTCCCATGTAGCGCAAAAAAGCGCAGCGCTTTTCACAGAAAGTTCACAGAAGTTTCCTCTGTGGGCTTTGTGCTTCTACTATACCTATAGGGAAACCACAAGCATTTTCCATAAGTATAATTTACATGCTGCGATTTCCAAAACAATTTTTCTGCAATGTTCTAGCAAATTCCATCCACTTTGGAGGGACTGTAAAACACAACATTTTTTTTCTATGCTACGTGTTGTAAACGCTGTGGTTTTACCCCAGCGGAAACGACACAGGATAAAAAGACAAGGCGTTTTACAGTCCCTGCAAAGCGGATGGGATTCTAGTGATTCATTGCAGAAAAATACACGCAGTGGACACGCTGCAATTTCCAAAAACGTTGCTGTTATATATATATATTTTTACTATATATATATATATATATATAAATATATCCTATATATAGGAAAACTGCGCTTTTTCTCTGCGGCCCGCTATGTGGGGCTTTAAATCCACTGGGCCTCTTCTTTGTAAAATCTTACGATCCACGTCCCCTTTATGCATGGGCGTATGGATCTTTTTTAAAACCGTGAAATGACAGAGATTTAGGATCACCAGCATGTCTCTGGATGTTACCCACATGATTGAGAATCCTATGCCTAAATTTTCCCTACATAATTTCTAGGGCATGAGCAGGTCGTTCCATACAGTGAGTACGGAAAATATTCAGACCCCTTTAAATTTTTCATTCTTTGTTTCATTGCAGCCATTTGCTAAAAGCAAAATAGTTCATTTTATTTTTCATTAATGTACACTCAGCACCCCATATATTTCAGTTTTTATTTTTTAATAAATTTGCTAAAATATCTACATTTCAGTTTTTTTTTTCTGTCAAGATGGGGTGCTGAGTGTACATCAATGAGAAATAAAATGTGGTTTTAGCAAATGGCTGCAATGAAACAAAGAGTGAAAAATTTAAAGGGGTCTGAATACTTTCCGTACCCACTGTACACTCAATACTTGGTCAGGGCTTCTGTTCATGAATTACTGCATCAATGCAGCACTGCATAGGGACAAGCAGCTTGTGGCACTGCTAAGGTATTATGAAAGCCCAGGTTGCTTTGATAGCGGCTTTCAGCTCATCTGCCTCTTGACAATACACCATAGATTCTCTATGGGGTTTAGGTCAGGTTAGTTTGCTAGCCAATCAAGCACAGTGATACTGTGGTTATTAAACTTTCCTGGTAGACAGTTGCACTGACTTTGGACTTATAACACAGTGGACCAACACCATAGCTGATGATATGGCTCCCCAAAGAATAACTGATGTGGAAACTTCACACTGAACCTGAGGCAACTTGGATTGTGTCCTCTCCACTCTACCTCCAGACTCTGGGACCTTGAATTCCAAATGAAATGCAAAATTAATTTTAATCAGAAAACAGGAATTTGGATCACTGAGCAACAGTCATTCTTTTTCTCCTCAGGCCAGGTTTTGAAGATGTTTTGGGGTCATAAGTGGCTTGACACAAGTAAGTTGTAGCCCATGTCCTGGATACTGTTTTCCATTAAGGTCTTGTCAAGGATTTGCCACAGGTTTCACCCTATCCCCTGCAATATATGAAATCCATAGGTAAAAACTGATGAAAGAATTACCATGCTGCAGATTTCAAAATTTCTTCTGCAGTGTGTAGATGAGATTTATATATATTGCAGGTTTCCTGTTAATCTACATGTGAACATACTCTTGAACTAAAGATAAGCACATTGGGCGGTATTCATCAAATCCCCTATGCTAGGAAAGGGGTGTAAAATAGTAGAAAATCATTGATTTGCAAATATATAATGCTCCTTCCAACAACAAAAAAGTCGCATGTGGCGTTTTGCGTCAGTTTCATCACTTTTCTGAAAGTGGACTTAGCTTGTGGTTTGTCATTGGCAGGGTTTCTTCTCCCTATACCATATTCATTATCATTTACCATTATCAGCAATAAATGACATTAGAATCAGGGCTGCTGCAGATATGCACCTAGATGCTGCGCCTCTTCATTAATTATAAACACCCTCTGCTGGCTCGAAGGACATTAAGACTAGTGTAAAATACACCAGTCTTCATGAATTCCCCTAACTGGAGGGAATTTATCAAGCCCTGCAATCCAGAATTCAGATGTTAAAAAGTCGCAAAGCAGATGTTTGTGACTTTTTGAGGACCTCAATTGCGCAAAAATTTTGTAATTTTTTTATTTCTGCACCACTCACTCACTTTTCAAAACTGGGTTTGAGGTTACATTGACACTACCAAGTTCCAGCGGTGAAAATTGGTCCGTTTGTTAGCCAGATTTCAGTCTGGTAAATCTGGCCAACACACAGACCAAGTTTCACAGGTGAATGCAACCTCCATGTGGATGTGGTTAGCCTGTCTGTACTCTAGATTTATCAACTGCGACTTTTTAAAAAGTTGCAAAAATTGTCACAAACTCGCTCCAGTTAGTGAGGCAGTATATTTTATATTTTTATTGTGATGTGAATTTATGGGGTAAGATCTATTATCTGTGAATGCTCAGTACAATCACAGTAACCAAACAATCATTCCTTACTATTCACACTCTTAGTTTCTTCTGTGCTCCTCAGATTCTCTCCTACTTTCCTTGTGCAATGTTTGGCAGCTAGTCTTAACCTACCAGCTCAGGGAGAACTGCAAACTATAGACAGATCGTACAGAGGTTGAAACTACGAAATAATGTAACATCCGCCTTGTATACACACTGTACTATTGATTAATCCAGAATTTCTTAAGTACATTTAAAGGGTAAGTTCAGCAAAGGCATATTTGTTTCAGAAATTTTGGAGACTGAAAATCTGTTCTATTCATCTAAAAAGGGGTTGGTTCTGCAACAAATATGTGGATTTCTGCACGTTCCATTTAGATATAAGGGAGAGAAATAGAACTTTCTGTAAGAAATCTGCTACATGTGAATCCACCCTAAAGGTTCTCTATATGAAGAAAGGTAATGAGGTATAAGCTATATTGCTGATAAACTGAGTATTTCTATAAAACTATTTGACATCTACTGGTGGAGCAAAGGATAGATCCCCTTAAATTATAACATGTAGCAGCAATGCTCATCTAGTGAGTTGCTGGTTAGGGGTCCAGCTTCCAGCACTCTAGTAATAAGTGGATTGAAGGGAGTGCGTTCAAGTGCTGCACACTTTTTTATATACTAAGTAAAAACAGATTTGTAGAAGATAATTGTTGCTAATTTATTGAAAAGGAAAAACTAAAATATTGCAATTTAATTTCAGCCCTTTTACTCAGTACTTAGTTGAAGCACCTTTGGCAGAGATTACAACCTCCAGTCTTCTTGGGTATGATGCCACAAGGTTTGCACACATCAATTTGTAGATTTTCTGCCATTCTTCTATGCAGATCCTCTCCAACTCTCTCAGATTGGATGGGGGTCATCAGTGGATAGCCATTTTCAGGTCTCTCCAGAGATGTTTAAATGGGTTTAAGTCATGGCTGTGGCTGGGCTACTCCTGTGTTGTCTTGACTGTGTGCTTAGGGACATGTTCGGAAGGTGAATCTTTGCCCAGTCTGAGGTTCCAAGAACTCTGGATCAGGCTTTCATTAAGAATTTATCTGTACTTTGCTCCATTCAACTTTCCCTCAACCCTGTTTAGCCATGCTGTCCTAGCTGTTAAAAACACCCCCACAGCATGATGCTGCCACCACGGTTGACTCTAGGGATGATATTGGGCAGTTGATGAGCAGTGCCTGGTTTCTTCCAGACATGGCGCTGAGAATTGACTCAAAAAAGGTCATTCTTGGTGTTACCAGACCAGAGAATCTTGTTATTTACAGTCTGAGAGTCATTTAGGTGCTTTTTTTTGCAAACTCCAAGCAAGCTTACATGTGTCTTTTACTGAGAAGAGGATTCTTTCTGGCCACTCTGCCATAAAGCCCAGATTATTGCAGTGGTGCAGTAATGGTTGACCTTCTACAAGTTTCTCCCATTTGCACACAGGATCTTTGGAGCACATCCAAAGTGACCACTGGATTCTTGGTCACCTCTCTTACCAAGGTTCTTCTCCCCTGATTATTTAGTTTGGAAGGACAGCAAGCTCTAGGACAAGTCCTAGTTATTTCAAAATTCTGCCATTTAAAGAGGACCTTTCATGTCCTATAACATGTGCCATGTTACATACCACTGCAAATCTGTCATTTTTCCCAGTATGTGACCCGGTGCCAGATGTATTGGTACCGTTAGTTTTGGCTACCAATATCACTGCATTGTCAAGTGGGCCGGCCTCTCAGTTCAGCGTCATTACTGGGCGGTAAGGAATCCCTCCCTCCACAGAACAAGTCTATAGATGTGTCCCATTGGGGATGTTCCTCACTGTGTAGCGATGACGCTGAGCTATGAGTCTGGTCCCTCTGACAGTGCAGTGATATTGCTACTGAAACTGACAGCACCAATATCTCTGGCATCCAGGCACAAACCAACAAAACTGAATTCAGCACACTGTCAGCTTTGCAGCAGTATGTAACATGGCACATGATAGACAACATAAAAAGTCCTATTTAAATGGTCACTAACTTTTCAAACAACTTAGTTTCATTTAATAGAGTAAGTGATTCTGGATCAAACTCTAATGATATAAAAATGTTGTTTTCTGCCTGAAAACCTCTTTAATGTCAGGCAAAACTAACATTGCAGACTTTGCTATTTTGTCCTCAAAGATACCAGGTCCTTGAAATATGGATTTACAGTGGCAGTATCTAAAACAGATTTTATCTCAACTCTCATATTCAAACATAAACCAGTGAGTCTTCTTTTCATTGTTATTTTCAGTAATACATTATGGTTATGTTATGTAGTAACAGCGGTAGATTACTACATAATTAACCGTTGTTATTAATAATTGTAGTGATTAAAATAACAGTTATTGTTTTTTTATTTAATGACTGTCATCTACTACTTTTTATAATAAAATTAAAATAATATATCAAAGTAGCACTATTATAATAACAAAACACCAACAACTACTTTTCTTTTCACTTTTATTATTTTCACCCAACACCAACCACCCAACAGAAAAAAAGAAGGTCACCTCAACCAAAACGAACTTCCCCTTTCCCAGTTCCCCCCCCCCCCCAAGGCCCACCCCCCTTAGTTAACACAATTTTTTTAACCTTTTGAACCAACACGAAAGTAGATATTGCTCCACACAAGTAAACCACCCCCCCCCCCCCCCCCCCCCCCCTCCCTTATATAAATACAAAAAAGACATTTTCGCCACAACACCCCCACATCAACATAAAACAAAACACCACAGAGGGGAAAACACACCCCCCCACACCCCTCCAGGGGGAACGAAACCAAAAAAAACCAGTAAAATATATAAAACCTCACCCCCGTTCTGCTGCCCACCCCCCCAAGGAACCCCACAAAAACATGTAATATTACGGGGCCCGCCCCGGCCCCCATGGAGTAGCACGCGCGCAGGTCCTTCTCCGCTCCTCCGCTCGCTACTGAGACCCGTGGACCCCTCAGCAGGCGCAGTATGGGCAAGCGCTTACCGAGGAAGGTGGCCCCGGGCACCCCAGCGCCCGTGGAGAGGTCTGGGGGGGCCACCCTGGACGCCTTTCTGGCCCAGCGGCCTTCTCTACCGGGCCAGGCTGCTGCGGGGCGGCCATCTTGGATTTCCTCCGCTCTCCAGGCACAGGGGTCGCAGCGCAGCTTCTCTCCTCCCGCGCTCCCCCTGTCAGCCAGCGGAGCGCCGCTTCAACAGAGATCCCTGTCGGCGCCTGGGCAACCCAGAGTTTCCCCAGCACGAGTACTCCCACAGTCTCCTCACCCTGGGATGTCCCAGCAACTACATTCTGCTTCACCAGCACTCCTGGCAGAGCGGCATGAGAGGACCCCGGATGTTTCCAGCTTCTCAAGGAGTTCTGAGGTCAGTGGCTCTGCTCCCTCCTACACCGCTGATGAGTTGCAGCCTGTGGCCACAGAGCTGGTCTCTGTGGCCCCCCATCTACTATCTTCCCCCATCGCCCCTCCCCTCCATAGCTCAGGGGGGGATGGCGCGGTGGAAGGCGCTGGCGTAGGGGCTCCTCCGCCCCGCACTCCCAAGGATTATGGCTCCCCCCCTCCAGTCCTGTACCCCCAGAGCTGCATTCCAGGCCCATCTTCAGCACCATCATCCATGGCGGACCTTCTTCCTCAACTTACTACTAAACAAGACCTTAAAAGTATGGTTGCGGAAATCACAGCATCCTTCCGATCTGAAATTGCTACCCTCCGCACTGATTTACACTCCATTGCTAACCGAATGGACACACTGGAGAATGACCATGACACTACCAGGGACTATGTTGCCTCACTGCATGATACTACCACTGAACAGGGTTCAGCTATACGGGACATGCAACGCCACTTGGAGGATCTTGACAACAGGGGCCGGCGCAACAATATACGCATCAAGGGACTCCCAGAGGCTGACCAATCTGAGGATCTGCCTGTTCTGCTGGAGGCTGTCTTCAACACTATACTGCAGGAGCCCCCGTCCCACAAAATTAAGTTTGATAGGGCACATCGAGCCCTTCGACCCAGAGGATCTTCCGCCACACCCCGTGATGTCATCTGCTGCCTCCACGACTTCACCCTTAAAGAGGCTATAATGAGCAAAGTGCGCAAACTCAAAGACTTCGAGTTTCAGGGAGCTCCACTACAATTCTATCAGGATCTGTCGCTAATCACCCTCCAGAAACGCCGCCATCTCCGACCCCTCCTCCAGATTCTTCAGGAGCACCAAATTCCTTACCGGTGGGGATTTCCGTTTGCTCTCATTGCTCGTAGGGATGGTCGCTCCGCTACGCTTCGCTCCTTTGCGGATTTGCCTCTCTTCTGTGACCTATTGGATGTTCCCCTGCCGGATTTAACAGACTGGGAGCTATTCTCTCCACCCCCTCCCCCACCACCGGTTTGGCAACGATTGGAGCCCAGACGACGTCATGCATCCTCCGCGGTGGTGACCACTCGGAGGCCCCGGCTGGAGACTGATCCCTGAGGAGGCTGCCCCCCCTTGAGACGTTCTCCCTTTTCTCGGTGGTGCTTTGGAATGTGCATGCCTTAATGTTATGTTTGCTTCTCTTTTTTTCTTTTTTAGGTCTACGGGTCTCATCTATTATGCTTATTGTTGGATTGTTTTAGCGGAGTGGGGGCGGGGTGGGGTTCCGGTGACTCCCCTTCCTTCCTTCTTTTTACTGGTGGTTGGGGATCCACCGCCTCCCCTCCGACCTCCTGTCCACGCTCTCCCCCCTAAGGGGATACTTGGACTGTGCGGCCATTGATCCTGATTGGACCTCTGGCTGCCCTCATTGGTCCCCAGGCGAGTGACTTAGCCTCGCCCACAAAGTATTGTTTAACTGTTTTTATTTTTACTTTGTCATTTATGATGTCTTTTGCCTCCCTCCCTCCCTCTCTTTCCCCCCCCCCTCCCTGATCTAGAGACCCTGCCTCGACTTTGGGTTCCTGTTTGTGGATTGCCCTTTTGCCTCTCCGAGGGAAACTTGCCAGCGTCATGTGAGATGGGTGAGCTTATTGCAATCCGCCACTGTCCTCCAATCCTGGGTCCCAATGGTTAGGTGCGTGACAATTAATGTCAAGGGCCTGGGTTCCAACATTAAAAGGCGCCATGTCCTTAGAGAACTCCGCTCCTTACGAGCGGATGTGGCGTTTCTTCAGGAGACTCATTTTGACCGCGCTGGTACTTTTGCCTTCGCTAAGCATTATTTTCCCGTAGCTTTTTCAGCCTTCCACAATCGACGCAGAGCTGGGGTGGCTATCCTTCTTTCTCGATCCTGCCCAATTACAGTGACGACTTCCCACATAGACCCAGGTGGCCGGTTTGTTATCTTGGAGGGGCTCCTTTATGGTGCCCCGATTGTTTTATGCAATGTCTATGCCCCCAATTCAGCACAGATCCCGTTCTTGCGCCGGGTATTCTCCCGTCTGCGCGCTCTCCCACCATCAGCTTGGCTGGTGGGGGGAGACTTTAACATGGTCTTCTCTGAACGGGCGGATCGTCTGGCGTTACCCCAGGGCCCAACCCCCCATAGGTTGGCCCAACTTGCAAGGGAGTTCCGCAGGCTGATCCGCGCCCACTCTTTGTATGACCTTTGGCGAGTGGACAATCCTACGGCGCGCTCCTACACCTTCTTTTCTCACCCTCATAACACTCACACCCGCATTGACTACTTCTTTGGAAATGCTCCCGCTCTTCGTTTGCTTAGGGACACGAACATTGGCCCTCTCACCTGGTCTGATCATGCCCCAGTCGTGGTTACCTTATCTACGACTCCAGTGCCTACTCGCCAATGTCATTGGCGTCTTAACGAAACACTGCTCAATTCGCCGACCTCCCTCGAGACCCTGCGCACACACTTGATAGATTATTTTAGGGACAACTTAGGCTCGGTAGACTCTCTTGCCATTCTCTGGGAAGCCCATAAGGCGGTCATGAGAGGATGCTGTATCGCATTGGCTTCTAGGCTTAAAAGGGACAGACAGGCCCAGGAACAGCTCCTCCAAGCCCGTATTCGGTCCCTTATGACGACTTTGGCAGCGCATCCATCCCTGGGGGTTCTTCGCCGTTTGGTCCTGGCCCGGGCGGACCTCCGTGATTTGGAGACCCGCCATGTGGAACGACTTCTCCTTTATACCCGTCAGCGGTTTTTTGAACGAGGTAATAAATCTCATACCCTCCTGGCAGGAACCCTCAGGGATCATCGGGCCTCTTCCACACCACACTCTGTCCGTGACCCTGCGGGTACTCTTCAACATCACCCTGATGCTGTGGCGCTGGCGTTCCACTCTTACTACTCTAAGCTGTATGACTTACCCCCCCCACGAGCACTACTCCCTGGGGATGACTCAACACTACTGGAAGACTATTTAAAGGATTGTTGTCTCCCACGCCTTCCTCCTGAGGCCCTAACCTCCCTGAACACCCCCATCACCAGGGAGGAACTAGAAGGGGTCCTGAGGGACCTCCCAAATGGGAAAGCCCCAGGCCCAGATGGGTTCACTTACAATTATTATAAGGTTTTCCAGGGTGAACTCTCTGCTCATCTATTGTCCCTCTTCAATTCCTTCCTTTCAGGTTCCCCTATACCCCCAACTATGCTCTCTTCACTACTCACATTGGTCCCTAAACCGGGTAAGGACTTGCAGGATTGTGCTAACTACCGACCGATTGCTTTGCTGAACACGGACCTGAAACTTTTCACCAAACTCTTAGCCAATAGACTGAATGCTTGGCTCCCTCTGCTTGTCCATAAGGACCAGGTGGGATTCATCCCCTGTCGTCAGGGTGGTGACAACACCAGGAGGACTGTGGATTTGGTGGAGGTGGCCAATCATTATTCTACCCCGGCCCTTCTCTTGAGCCTGGACGCTGAAAAGGCTTTTGACCGCATAAATTGGTCGTTTATGCATACTACGCTTAAGGCGTTCGGGCTTACGGGACCGTTTCTCACAGCTATCCAGGCCCTTTACTCCTTACCCTCAGCAGCAATTAAGCTTCCCCATGCATCTTCGCCCTTCTTCCCTATTCGAAATGGCACTAGGCAGGGTTGCCCCCTGTCACCCATCATATTTGCCCTCTGCATTGAACCGCTAGCGGCCAAGATTAGGCGAGACCCTAATATCAAGGGCATCATGGTCCAAGATAAGGAATTTAAGATATCTCTCTTTGCGGACGATGTACTCCTCACTCTCACCTCCCCTCATACTACCCTTCCAAACTTGCTGCGCTCGCTAGAGACCTATGGTGATCTCTCAGGGTATAAGGTGAACCCCGCGAAGACTGAGGCACTCCCACTTAACATCCCACGGGACCTTCTCCTTCTCCTCCGCAGTAATTACGATTTCCAGTGGCGGGAGTCCTCTATCCGCTACCTGGGAGTCCATATATCCACCTCCTATGCGACCCTCTACTCGGCAAACTACCCGCGGTTGTTTTGTGAGCTAAGAGCCCTATTGGACAAATGGCAACCCTTGCCTATCTCCCTTTTGGGGAGAATTGCTGCGGTCAAGATGACTCTCCTCCCGAAGCTACTGTATTTTTTCGAGACGCTCCCAGTCGCGATACCTCGGGGAGAATTACGGAACCTACAGAAAGCTATCTTCCAGTTTATCTGGAAAGCAAAACGACACCGAATACCTAGATCTGTTATGCTGGCGGATAGGGGGTCTGGGGGTATGGCTGTCCCACATCTGTTACATTATTACTGGGCGGCCCACTTACGCCATATCCCATTCTGGGCGGCTATGCCAGCATACACCAGATGGGTGCAGATAGAGAAGCTATGGCTGGCACCCATGCATCCTAACGCGCTTCTGTGGGTCAGCTCCCCCCCACCCCCCTGCCTCGTACCTGTTGGGCCCCATTCGGTTTACTAGATCTATCTGGTCTACCTGTTGTGCTAGATTCTCCCTGATGTCCCCGCGCTCATCTATGGTCTCCATACTATACAACCCCCTTCTCCCAGAGAGCCTGACTTCTGCCATGACTAAAGTGTGGTCTGAAGCTGGCCTTTACCGGATTGCTGACATGGTTGACCCTGGAACCTTGGAACTCAGGTCCTTTGCTTATCTTACAGCTAATCAAAACCTGCCAAGTACTGAATGGTTCCATTACTTGCAGGTGGTTCACTTTGTCCGCTCCCTCCATGGGTCTCTTAAGGTGTCACTCCCCACCGCTTTTGAAAAGATTTGCCGTGCAGGCACGTCCACTAGGGGCTTTATATCCTCTATTTACCAACTTCTTAACTCACAAACTACAGGCTCTCCTGTTAATCATCGCTATATGCTTAAATGGGAGGAGGCGGTGGGTAAACCCATCTCCCAGGAACAGTGGCGGATTGTATGGTCTCGGGCCCAGAAATCATCTCAGTGCATTACGTTTAGGGAAACGCAGTATAAGCTGTTGATGCATTGGTATCATACCCCGGCTCTCCTTCATACTTTAAACCCATTAGTTCCCCCATGGTGCTGGCGCTGTGGAGCTGCGGTGGGTACCCTGCACCATATCTTTTGGACGTGCCCTCTCATCCTCGGTTTTTGGAGGGAGGTCAGGACTCTGACGACTGCTCTCTTTTTGCAAGAGGTTCCTCTTGACCCTCTTCTTTATCTCCTGAACCTTCCCCCCAGACACCTGAGCAATAAGTCATCCAGGCTTTTCTTGCATCTTTGTACTGCAGCTAAAACTCTCATAGCTAGAAACTGGAAGAAGGTGAGTCCCCCATCTAGTCTTGAGCTTGTGGCTAGAATGAAGGATGTGAGGAGTCTTGAATACCTGACTGCTGGCCTACATAATTCACGGGAAGCCTTTGGGGCTATTTGGGCACCCTGGGACATGTATTGTACATTACAGGGTCTCTGATCTCTAGTCCTCTCCTTCCCTCCCCCCCTTCCCTTTGGTCCTACCCTTGTCTTCTTAACCCCTCCATTCCCCCCTCCCTTGTTCACTGCTTAATTTAAATGCATATTGCTTAAGGGGGAGGAGGCAGATAGCCTCTATTTACCTCAATGCTTCCTGTTTGTTTGATTATTATTGTTTTTTTGTTTTTTCTTTATTCCTTGTTAATGAAAAATTTTTCAATAAAATTACAGTTATATAAAAAAAAAATTAATTTAAATTTATTTTAAAATTTAAAAAAAATTTTAATTTTAATTTTAAAAAAAAAAACAAAAAAATATATTTTTTTTTCTTTATATATATATTTTTTTTTATTTTTTTATTATTTATAGTGTGGGGGCGCGCCCTCGGGATTTTTTTTTTATAAAGAGAAACCACAATATATATATATAAGGGGGGCCCTTTTTAAAATTCCTCCTCCTCCCCCCGAAAAAAAAAGGAAAAAAAAACACCCCTTTTTTTTTACACCACCCCCCCCTCCCCTATATAAAAAAAATATATTATTTTTAAAAGGGGGGGGAGAAAAAATTTTTTTTTCCCTTGGGGGGCGCCCCGGGAAATTTTTTTTTGAGAGCAAGGTTTTTTAAAAAATTTGGTTTGAATAAAGGGGGCCCCAGGAAGGACCCTTTTTTTTTTACCCCTTTTCAAGGGGGCCCTTTAAAGGGAGGGGTTTTTCAAAAAGCCCCACCCCTATAAGTTATGTACCCAACTAAATAACAAATCAGGAAAAGTATATTTCTATACAAACATCTGAGTCCAGAATTGCTCTCTGACCTGTGAAAGTACTTATCTTCAGGCTTAGCTCCAGTTGGCTAGCTTCTCTATCTGTTCTTATGATGAATCTTTGCTTGTTATAGTAACAGATCCCTTTTTCCATACAGTCTGCCAGTAGGAGCTGCACATTGCTTGTTCATTGAAAGGAAGATACGTGTTTGAGAGAAATGATTACCCTAAATAACTGGATCTATGTCCCATTGCTTTATTAATGGCCACAGTAGAAAAAAGAATAAATGCCATAAAGAGAGCCAAATAAAGAAAATGTTCTCAAGACTTAAACGACAGCTAGTTGTAACATTATAAGACTGTTGTTTACATGGAACATCAGAAACTTTAACTAGTAGTATTTCCCTATTAAAGTCATTAGCCAAAGGGTTTTTTCAACAGTAGGGGCTCAAAAAAATAACATTTTCCAGACATGTCATCAGGCCTTCCATAGCTAATTCAGTGTCAGATCCCATTTTACCTACTAATTCACTGTGCTGTGCATTGTGCTGCCTTTAACAAGGCATAGGTTCTATCTATTTAGCTCTGGTCTGCCTCATAAATTAAGAATTATGGCTGTTTTCACAGTACTAAAGCCCCATAATATAATGAGTAGTAATATCACAAGATAACTTTCTGCATATCTACTGTATGGCCCCTGTGCACACAGTATTATGCCCCACCGTGGCCCCTGCACACACTATTATGCCTCATAGTGGCCCCTGCACACACTATTATGCCCCATAGTGGCCCCTACACACACTATTATGCCCCATAGTAGCCCCTACACACACTATTATGCACCATAGTGGCCCTTGCACACACTATTATGCCCCATTGTGAACCACCCATGAACAATTATTATACTCAGTGTATAATGATTGGAGACCCAGGGGAGGATACAAACATAAAAAACAATTGTACTTAGCTCTCCCTGGCTCCGTTACATTCCCTGCTACTTTCGGCTCTCTTCAATGTTGGACCAGACTTCATGTGAGCCAGGCCGGCGTCACGACGCATAATGACACAGGCCTGGCCCAAGTGACGTCTGGGACGTCACCAAAGAGGCCTGAAGACTGTCGGAGCGCAGGAGAGGTAAGTAACATTGTTTTTTATGTTCCTTCACCTCCCCTGGGCCTCCGATCATTATACTCTCTGGTCTGAAAAGACCCCAGAGTATAATGATAGCTGTGTTTGTGGGGTTCGCGGGCCGGCACCCTTACTTACCGATCCCCGCTCCTGCTCACAGCCACCTCCACTTCGGCAGCAGAGGAAGCGCAGGTGGCCGTGAGCAGGAGCGGGGATCGGTAATTACTGTGCCTTGCGAAAGTATTCGGCCCCCTTGAACTTTTCAACCTTTTGCCACATTTCAGGCTTCAAACATAAGGATATAAAATTTTAATTTTTTGGTGAAGAATCAACAAGTGGGACACAATTGTGAAGTGGAACGAAATTTATTGGTTATTTTAAACTTTTGTAAAAAATAAAAAACTGAAAAGTGGGGCGTGCCAAATTATTCGGCCCCCTTAAGTTAATACTTTGTAGCGCCACCTTTTGCTGCGATTACAGCTGCAAGTCACTTGGGGTATGTCTCTATCAGTTTTGCACATCGAAAGATTGAAATTCTTGCCCATTCTTCCTTGGAAAACAGCTCAGACCTGCCTGGTGTGTTCCTTGGTCTTCATGATGCTCTCTGTGCTTTAAACAGAACCCTGAGACTATCACAGAGCAGGTGCATTTATACGGAGAATTGATTACACACAAGTGGATTATATTTATCATCATCAGTCATTTAGGACAACATTGGATCATTCAGAGATCCTCACTGAACTTCTGGAGTGAGTTTGCTGCACTGAAAGTAAAGGGGCCGAATAATATTGCACGCCCCACTTTTCAGTTTTTTATTTTTTACAAAAGTTTAAAATAACTAATAAATTTCATTCCACTTCACAATTGTATCCCACTTGTTGATTCTTCACCAAAAAATTAAAATTTTATATCTTTATGTTTGAAGCCTGAAATGTGGCAAAAGGTTGAAAATTTCAAGGGGGCCGAATACTTTCGCAAGGCACTGTAAATAGGGCCTGTTACCTGCTGGGGTTACTCCAGCAGGTAATGGCTTATTAATAAAACCCATCAGGGGCCCGCCGGGCCCCCCTAATGTCCCGGGCCCTGTGGCAGCCGCTACCACAGCTACACAGTATTTACGCCACTGGGATATATGGGAAATGTACTATACAAAATCAGCCAAAAATTATGTAAATGCCTTGCACTACAATCAAAGGGACACTCCAGAGTCCAATTTCTTGACTCATTATATTGTTTGAAAGACCATCCCCTTAATAGTAATAGTTGTCTACCCACACTGTCTGTCAACGAACTAGGAGAGGGAAGGTGGAGGAGTGAGTAGGAAGTGTGAGAGATAAGAGAAAAAAATACAGGCTGAGGCTGATACTAGAGCTAAATAGGGGATTGCTATCACAATCAAAACACTTTATTCACATCAGTACAAGTAAATACTTCCCTATATATGCCCTGTATATTCCTGGGGCTGTTTATTAGTGTGAGAGAGACAGTTATAGAACAGATTCTCCTGTACTTATTTAGAGCAATGTAAGGCAACTAGTCTCCACCCACGAGCTCTTGTATAAATGCAAACTACAGATATAGTATTCAGAAGAGGAAACTGATAAAAATTGCAAAATAGAATTCATTTATTTATGCAGTCTGTTGAAAATGCATGTACTCTTTAAATAAATAATTTAAAATTTTTTGAAAAGTACTAAATGAATAAGTTTGATAACTTGTTACGCTTCTGTTGGCTCAATCTCCGGATAGCTGCTCCTGCCCAGGCCCCAGCACCTTCTCTTCCTGAATATAGTTGACATATCACAAGGCATTATGGGAAAGGAGCTGGGGAGCTCATGCGCCCTCTATTGGATGTAACAGATCCTCAATTTGCTTTTGACTCACCGAGCCTTAAGACAGCAAAAAGGATCTTAGCCAAGCCAATTTCACTTATCTGCATACAGCGCTGTTTCCGGATTGTTGTCCTTCATCAGTACAGAGCAAAGTGAATTGGCTGGCTTAGTGGGAGGCAATGAGTGGGTTAGGGACAAGAATCTCTCACATTGAGGAGAGCACCAGTGAAGGTGTGTAGAGATTTTAATTGCCTTTCGCCCTCTACTTAGCATCTACATATCACAAGGCATTATGGGAAAGGAGCTGGGGAGCTCATGCGCCCTCTATTGGATGTAACAGATCCTCAATTTGCTTTTGACTCACCGAGCCTTAAGACAGCAAAAAGGATCTTAGCCAAGCCAATTTCACTTATCTGCATACAGCGCTGTTTCCGGATTGTTGTCTCTGTGCTCTCCTCAATGTGAGAGATTCTTGTCCCTAACCCACTCATTGCCTCCCACTAAGCCAGCCAATTCACTTTGCTCTGTACTGATGAAGGACAACAATCCGGAAACAGCGCTGTATGCAGATAAGTGAAATTGGCTTGGCTAAGATCCTTTTTGCTGTCTTAAGGCTCGGTGAGTCAAAAGCAAATTGAGGATCTGTTACATCCAATAGAGGGCGCATGAGCTCCCCAGCTCCTTTCCCATAATGCCTTGTGATATGTAGATGCTAAGTAGAGGGCGAAAGGCAATTAAAATCTCTACACACCTTCACTGGTGCTCTCCTCAATGTGAGAGATTCTTGTCCCTAACCCACTCATTGCCTCCCACTAAGCCAGCCAATTCACTTTGCTCTGTACTGATGAAGGACAACAATCCGGAAACAGCGCTGTATGCAGATAAGTGAAATTGGCTTGGCTAAGATCCTTTTTGCTGTCTTAAGGCTCGGTGAGTCAAAAGCAAATTGAGGATCTGTTACATCCAATAGAGGGCGCATGAGCTCCCCAGCTCCTTTCCCATAATGCCTTGTGATATGTAGATGCTAAGTAGAGGGCGAAAGGCAATTAAAATCCCTATAGTTGACATAGTAAAGTGTTTCCTGTGTCTGCACTTGACCAGTGCTGTGTGTGAAGCAGACTGGCTCAATGTGATACCTAAGCCTCTGTAATTGGCTATGCATCAGTCGTGATGGAGAACTGTTCTAGCCTAAGCATTACACTGAGCAAGTCAGCCAGCCCTCTTAACACACAGTGCTGGTTATGTGCTGACTGCTGACACTTTGTTCAAAATGCTGTAATGGGTTTGCTCATAGTTTGGAAGTGTAGGTGTTGGGACCTGAGTAGGTGTAGCTATCTGGAGATTGGGGCACTTTGTTTAACCAAAGCATCAAACTTACTATTTGAGTGTATTTAAAGATTTTTTTTTTTTTTACTGAAAACCCCTTTAACAGTTGCAGGACAGAGGGTAACAGCACTCTCATTTCAACAAAGATACTCAACAACATAGTCTGCGCATATAGATAACACCTATAAACCAGGGTTCAGATAAATCCTATCGGAGAGCCTTTTATTATTACCTCCACCAAGCCTAAGGAAAAGTAGTGTCTTACCGTGTTAGCCAGAAAACATCATACAATAGTTAATGCTTTTGTGTCAAAAAGACACATCATACCTACATCGCTTTTGTCTTTTTGACACGAAAGTATCAAATACTCCACCAAGTCAAACTCTTTGTATCCTTCAAAAAGTTCTTAGAGAAGACCCGTTTTATTTATTAAGGGAGGTCAAACCTGTGGTCACCACTATCAGGTCGTAAATAGTTCAATCAAAGGATAGGGTATCAGATATCTCAGGAAAAATGTACAATATAACTTTTATTAGTCACAAAGATAAAATAATAAAGACAAAAAAGGGGACGAGACATAGAACAAATAATGAACCATCAGAATGAGGGACATATATACTTATATAGTCGGTTGTATCAATTAGATGTACACACAACCATTTCTGCTTTATTCAATTCAACACAGAGGTTTATATTCTCAGGTAAAAAGTGTCCTATTATAGAATGGACTCTGGAATCCTGTAGTACTGACCATCCCCTCTGTTCAGTAAGAAGAAATAAACCGAGGCAGAGGCAATAAGTAAGTACGCCGCTAAAACAGATAATATGCTCTTAGGAGTTTTAGTCATCAGAGATGCCAAGGCACTAGGAGATTCTGACCAAAAATTAAATGGGAGTGAGTATATATAACCTGTGACCCCACCAGAGTATTTCACTACACTGGGGTGAGGCTGGGTACTCCCTTAAGGTCTACATGTAGTGTCCTAGGCTAAAAAATGATGCCAGATGCTACCCTCCCACATCAGAGCTTATCTCTGCCCAGGTTTTCCCAAAATAAATTGGGACATATCTCTGCCCAGATAAAGTAGTATATTATAGAGACAGCCTCCGGGCAAAATTTTCACACAAATAGATGATATTGCGTGCTAGCCCACAAAGTGCTGCTCAAAATTATACTGACATACTGACAGGCTCCAGAACCTCAATTACACACACAGTCAGCATTGTGCGCTATACACCGGAGCCCTGCCAATAAGACAATCGGTATTCACCCCCGCTGGACTGCACTCTTAAAAGAGCATCAAGCCAATCTCTCACTAATGACTCCATAGAACATCTGATCTGAACACTTATATGATGAAAGATCTGTCTCTTATACTAAGTAAAGTTAAAATAACAAACTCCCTATACGTATTTCACTAGTACCCTAAATGAGTGACAGAAGGATACTGTCCGTGGTGAGCTCCATGTGGGAGAAGAAGTCCCATCCCATGCATGAGACTGTGATTGCGCTGGGCAGTACTGTTAGTGACCGACTGCTCCACCCTAAGTGTGAGAAGGAGCGCTATCGGAAGTCTTTCCTCCCCACCGCGGTTAGGCTATACAACCAACACCGACTTAAGCGGAGATCAATACACACAGAGAACTGAAATATCTTTCTGCCTGTTAAATCCCCCCCCTCCTCTGATACTTCCTATCTGTCTGTCTTCTATCAATGTAATGCCTCTTACCTTAGAACATTCCTGTTCATGTTTGTATTTGTATTTGTATCTGCTTATCTTTGCTGCTGTAACACACTGAATTTCCCCATTGTGGGACTATTAAAGGACTATAATTATTATTATTATTATAAAATGGGGCTAGATCATCAGGGGAAACAAGCATAATGACCTCTCAGTCTGAGAGGTAAGAGGCAGTGGCATCATAGCCGCGTCATTGCCTTCTATATAAGGAGACATGCCACGCCCACAGGGTGGAGCCATCCTCAATCGCAGCCAATAAGGAAACTATAGGGGGAGGAGCTGAACGTCATAACTCCTCCCCTGAGTCCTCCCTCTGATCATGTGATGGCCTATGGGCGGGGATGCTGTCAAAATTACCTAGGAAATCGAGATGTGCATTCTCCAAATGACAGGAGTTCCTGATCACAGCAGAGCAGATGGTAAGTGTGTAAACAATAGCTCGCAAACTCATCCAGAGTCTATGATGCAAGATCGCAGCATATAATCTGGTATAAGGGTCACAGTGCGTGTCAACTATAAGAAAGAAAAGAAAAAAAAAAAAAACAAGATACACATACAGTGGGGAAAAAAAAGTATTTAGTCAGCCACCAATTGTGCAAGTTCTCCCACTTAAAAAGATGAGGCCAGCCTGTAATTGACATCATAGGTAGACCTCAACTATGAGAGACAAAATGAGAAAACAAATCCAGAAAATCACATTGTCTGATTTTTTAAGCATTTATTTGCAAATTATGGTGGAAAATAAGTATTTGGTCACCTACAAACAAGCAAGATTTCTGGCTCTCACAGACCTGTAACTTCTTCTTTAAGAGGCTCCTCTGTCCTCCACTCATTACCTGTAGTAATGGCACCTTTTTGAAATTGTTATCAGTATAAAATACACTGGTGCAGTACAGACTAGATAGACCAGGTCTCTATGTGGGAGAGATAAGAATAGTTTGCGATTGTACCTGACCATGTTTTGGATCCCCTGATGAGTCATGGCTACTCATGATGTAACGCGTAGGGACAGGTGACTATTTAATTAAGGGTCAGATGTGGACTGCCCTTGTAAGGGCAGGAGCTCTTTGGGGATAACAGGGCCATTTTTGAGATATAGGGTCAGAACTTAATGGCCAGGATGGCGATTCCCACAAAAGCTAATGATGGATTTTGAATTATCAGACGCATGACCGATGATTTGGTGAGATCTATCTGATGTTTCTTACCTTTTCATATATTTGGAAGTCTGTGATTTAGAGTTTTAACATTAACTCTTTATTTTTTGTTGATTTGTGTGATTTACATCTGCATTGTATTGGATTGATATAATCCCTGATCGCACAAATATTTATCTGTATTAGTCTTTTCATTTATAGACATGTCATTATTAAGGTGCCCTTTTATGAGATATTTATATTAAAAGTTATGTTTTATAGTTTTTTCCACATTTGCTGTATTTATTTACACCTGTCCACAACCTCAAACAGTCACACTCCAAACTCCACTATGGTGAAGACCAAAGAGCTGCGGAAGGACACCAGAAACAAAATTGTAGACCTGCACCAGGCTAGGAATCTGAATCTGCAATAGGCAAGCAGCTTGGTGTGAAGAAATCAACTGTGGGAGCAATAATTTGAAAATGGAAGACATACAAGACCACTGATAATCTCCCTCGATCAGGGGCTCCATGTAAGGGTGGGTTCACACCTGCGCTTGAGTCCGTCCACTGCCAATCCGAGTGAAAATCTCGGGAAACAGGATAGGCATCGGATACTGACAGGTTAGCGACGCATTGGTTAAAAACCCATTCATTTGAATGGGTTTTTAAAGCAATGTGCGGGTGTGCGCTTACACCCTCTGCGCCACGAATCCAATTTTTTTCGTTGGAAACAAAGTCGGACATGCAGGACTTCGTGTCCGACGAAAAAAAAACGGCTTCACAGCGCAGAGAGTGTAAGCGCACACCCGCGCATTGCTTTAAAACCCATTCAAATGAATGGGTTTTTAACCAATGCGTTGCTAACCTGTCGGTATCTGATGCCTATCCTGTTTCCCGAGATTTTCATTCGGATTAGCAGCGGACGGACTCAAGCACAGGTGTGAATCCACCCTAAGATCTCACCCCATGGGGTCAAAATGATCACAAGAACGGTGAGCAAAAATCCCAGAACCACACGAGGGGGACCTAGTGAATGACCTGCAGAAAGATGGGACTAATGTAACAAAGGCTACCGTCAGTAACACACTACGCTTCCAGGGACTCAGATCCTGCAGTGCCAGACGTGTCCCCCTGCTTAAGCCAGTACATATCCGGGCCCGTTTTGCTAGAGAGCATTTGGATGTTCCAGAAGAGTATTGGGAGAATGTCATATGGTCAGATGAAACCAAAGTAGAACTGTTTGGTTGAAACACAATTCGCCTTGTTTGGAGGAGAGTGAATGCTGAGTTGCATCAAAAGCACACCATACCTACTGTGAAGCATGGGGGTGGAAACATCATGCTTTGGGGCTGTGTCTCTGCAAAGGGACCAGGATGACTGATCCGTGTACATGAAAGAATGAATGGGGCCATGTATCGTGAGATTTTGAGTGCAAACCTCCTTCCACCAGCAAGGTGTGATCGGAACGATCTTTTGGTCCCAAAAAAAGATAATGGTCAGGGGATTAAGGGTACCAAAATGAGAATCATAGGCATAATGCACATCGAGAAGTTAGAGAGGTTATCGATAGATATTGGGGGATATTATTCCAAGACACCGATCTGAGAGAAGTACTGGGACCATCACCTCTAACTACATACAGACGAGGTAGAAGCTTGAAGGACCGTTTGGTCCGTAGTCACTTTGTTAGATCAAAACCCACGGGTACATGGCTGGATCTCAAGCCTAAGGGTAATTTTACCTCTGGCAAATGCATTGCATGCGGTCAACTTATAACAAAAAGCACAATTAGTTCAGCAACTGGGGAGTCATTTGAAATTGTAGACTTCATCAACTGCAGGAGCAGAGGGCTGAAATATTTGGCCCAATGTTCCTGTCCGATGGTCTACATCGGCAAAACCAAATGAGAACTAATGGTAAGGATAAGAGAAACATTATAACGATATCGCCAATGCACGGGATACACCAGTGGTGAAGCATGCTTGCATTTTTCATGATGGGCGACCAGAGGCTTTCCGGTTTATGGGACTTCAACTGATCCCACCCCCGGTGAGGGGAGGTGACTGGAACAAGAACCTTTTGAAGTCCGAGTGTAGATGGATCCATACATTCAGGTCGATGTCCCCTAAGGGCATTAACAAACAACTATCTTTTGCCCCATTTTTAGAACCTTTCTAAGAAATGACAAATGTGACATATGATTAGTTGTGGACCCTCATATTACAGTTCGAGTACTCCCCTGATCCAGATTTCACCCAATATGAGACAGTGTTATCACTGTTCTTTCTTATGTGCAATCTTTCATCTGACTTAAGATACATGATATCTATGTGTATCTTGGGTTTTTTTTTTTTTTCTTTTCTTTTTTATAGTTGACACGCACTGTGATCCTTATATTAGATTATATGCTGCGATCTTGCATCATAGACTCTGGATTAGTTTGCCAGCTATTGTTTACACACTTACCATCTGTTCTGCTGTGATCAGGAACTCCTGTCATTTGGAGAACGCTCATCTCGGTCTCCAAGGTGATTTTGACAGCGTCCCCGCCCATAGGCCATCACATGATCAGAGGGAGGACTCAGGGGAGGAGTTATGACATTCAGCTCCTCCCCCTGCAGTTTCTTCATTGGCTGCGATTGGAAGATGGAAGATGGCTCCGCCCTGTGGGTGTGACATGTCTCCTTACATAGAAGGCAGTGACAGGGTTATGATGCCACTGCCTCTTACCTCTCAGACTGAGAGGTCATTATGCTTGTTTCCCCTGATGATCTAGTCCCATTTAGGGTGCTAGTGAAATATGTATAGGGAGTTTGTTATTTTAACTTTACTTATATGATGAAAGATCTGTCCCTCATACTAAGTGTTCAGATCAGATGTTCTCTGGAGTCATTAGTGAGGGATCGGCTTGACGCTCTTTTAAGAGCGCAGTCCATTGGGTTTGAATACCGATCATCTTATTGGCAGTGCTCCGGTGTATAGCGCACAATGCTGACTATGTGTGTGTAATTGAGGATCTGGAGCCATCTATTTGTGTGCAAATTTTGCCCGGAGGCTGTCTCTATAATATACTACTTTATCTGGGCAGAGATATGTCCCAATTTATTTTGGGAAAACCTGGGCAGACATAAGCTCTGATGTGGGAGGGTAGCATCTGGCATCATTTTTTAGCCTAGGACACTAGACCTTAAGGGAGTACCCAGCCTCACCCCAGTGTAGTGAAATACTCTGGTGGGGTCACAGGTTATATATACTCACTCCCATTAAATTTTGGTCAGAATCTCCTAGTGCCTTGGCATCTCTGATGACTAAAACTCCTAAGAGCATATTATCTGTTTTAGCGGCGTACTTACTTATTGCCTCTGCCTCGGTTTATTTCCTCTTACTGAACAGAGGGGATGGTCAGTACTACAGGATTCCAGAGTCCAGTCATGTACATCTAATTGATACAACCAACTATATAAGTATATATGTCCCTCATTCTGATGGTTCATTATTTGTCCCCTTTTTTGTCTTTATTATTTTATCTTTGTGACTAATAAAGTTATATTGTACATTTTTCCTGAGATATCTATGATACCCTATCCTTTGATTGAACTATCCTTTAAAAGGTGTTGTTTCATTGATTTTGGCACAGTTGTTATTTCTCCAGCCTCCATCATTCCAAAGCAATCATTGCTGTTAGTTTCAGCACAATTATGCCCTCTGCTGTTAGTTGGGTGGTCCCTGTCCTTCTGCATCAGCCCAGGACCACCCCCCTGTGAGTAGAAGGTATGATTGTGCTGAAACTAACTGAAATGATTGCTCGGGAATGGTAGGGTCTAGAAAAAAAATTCCAACAGCTTCAGAATCTGTAAAATGATGCAATGATTTGGGGTTGATGGAGGTGGTAAAAGGTCCTCCTTAAATAGTTCTGGAATTCACAATGATTGACAGTCTTATCAGCTCTGAAGCTGATTGCTAGCATTCCCTGGTACAGTACCTGAAGCTCTCTTAGACTGTATGGAGAATGTGCCAACTAGGGAATACTAGTGATCAGCCTTACCTCTGAAGAGCTTGTAAATCAACTGTATGGGGGCAGTGCTGAGTGGGGTTTTGGGGGGAGAGGCAAAGCTAAAAATGAGTCCACCCAGGCTCTGATCTGCCCCTTGTACTTTATATTTATTTTCACAATATTCAAAGAAATGGAACAACTATTAGCAAAAATAAAGGCATGTGGGTCATTATTATACTGTGTACTGCAAGGAACTGGGGCTGGTTTAATAGTGATTTCATTACTGGCAGACTCCTTTTAATGAGAATGTATCATCAGAAAGATATCTATTTCTTAAATCAAGGTGACCATCTATATTTAAAAGTAATGCTGATATCTTGCAGTTTTCAATCGGACCACTGTGTCTCACAATTATCTTACATTTCCATTTACCTTTCTGTATTCAGTCCCTTTAAAGTGCTTCCCAAACCAATAATAATAATGTGCAGGGGTCTTTAAAAGGAGCAAAAGATATGCAAATCAGCAGTTAGTACATTGGGGCGGGGCCTGATTTACCAGCTTTGACACAAGTGCTCTGAATGTCCCTTAGAAATGCTGCCCAATTTCACCCTTTTAGCAGTGTATGACATTTTCAGCCTTTGCTTGCATCACAGCTATCCATGTGCAAATGTAGCAAACTGGTCCCAGATCCAATGCACTTGTGGACTGATATCCATAAAAGATCATTATCTCTGCATTGCTTCATCAGTTTGTGACCTCACAGACACCTCTGTGACCTCTGTTCCTATTAAAGGCCCTTACAAGGTACTATTATGGGCTTGGGAAGCATTTTAGACCCGTCAGACTCCCTTTAAGTATCTAAGTAAATACTAGTTGTACACTGTTTCTTTTGTTTGTCCCAAGTTTCTACAAAAACAAATAGTTCAAAAAACATTATTATTAGCCCAATAAAAGCCCCTAAATGAAACCTGAAACAATGTTGATATTTGGATATTCTATATCTCTAGCCACATTGTAGTATATAAATACATAGGACGTAGCTGCAAGGAGATGCAAGTCTGTCTGTAACAAAGCTCTTTATTCTTCCCTGGACATCTCTACAGACTGATTCCCACCTGCAATCATTTTAAATGTCATGGCAAACAGCAGTTTCCATGCTTGGGAGATGTAGCGCTCCCCTTTCCATTATCCCAAAGGTGTTTTCATCCTATCAGTCTTTCTTTATAACCAGCCCTCAGCTCAGACACTCTTTGACTCTGCGATCAAGTCATTCTAAATTACAGAATGCGCAAAGCTCATAGCTATGGCAGAAAAAAACATGGCAGTATGATGACTGTCAAAAGCACTTTCATTGTTGTTTTGTTAGGATCATATATGATCTTACATAATAAAATAGTAAAGGCATTAGTAGGTCCTAGTAGGTCCGTGTGCTGAGAAAGGATGGAGCCAAAATGCCACATGGACACTTGTGGAATAAACAAGATTGTTTTTTCATCTGACGTTTGGGTGCTGTTGAGTCTATGTAACATTGCCCTGTGTGACAGGGTTTTCTGGGACTGATTTTACAATGTAGGGTGAAATGTTGTTTTTGTGGATCCATCAGGAAGTGCTAAAAAGTTTTATTTTTAACGTAAATCTCTTGGTTACCAGCAGATGTCTACAGCCTCTTGTTTTGATGTTAATTTGTGTTATCAAATAATGTTTCTTAAAGCTACATCCATTTACTTTCCATAAATGAATAGTCAAGGTGAATATAATAAACTTTGCAATATATCTTTATTAAAGAATAATGTTTCCTTCTCTACTTACCTGGCTCTTTTCCTCCTTCATCCCAAGACTATTATCTCCAGAAAGCACCACCATATGTATCCAGCCTCACACACAGAAGTCTATGAGGAGGGGGGAAGAGGTTACTACCAGCTAGCTATTGATTTATTGCCTCAATCTGTATAGTGGTAGAGCATTATCTTACTAGATATAGTAGAGTCAAAAAAGCATTATTAGTTACAAAGTGTAGCTGTATGGAAAATTGCCAGTTGAGCAATTCCCCAGTGCTGCTGCAGAACCCTGGGGGAAGGTGCACAACAAGACAGTGAGCCCTAAAGCTGAACCCCCCCACTGACCCTGGCTAATTTGCCTGATCTGTCCTAGGCGACAGCCAGCAACTGATCGACAGTCCCTTCCTAATATAGGTGACAACACAGAACACAGACAGGACAAACAACAGCAAAGGGAGGTCAGCTAGCCAAGGGGTTCTTAACAGACGAGCAATTCAGTACAGAGTCACAAATCAAGAGAATAGTCAAGTCAAAGCCAGAGGTCAAGAATAGGAATACACAAGATAACAGAAAAGGAGCTAGCAGGGACAAAGTCAAAAACAGAATCTCAATAGCCAGCACCCATGTGTGAACAGACGACCTGTTTATAGCAAGTAAGGACCTGCCCCAAAACTGATTGGAAGATAGGCCGTCAATCACACAGACAAGGCTAAGATTAACTATTAGTGGAGCAGAGAGAAACAAAGGTGGAGGAGATAGGTGTGGTAGAAAATCAATTATAGACAGGAGGTACTAGGACAGTGTTCAGACTGATCAACAAGAAACCTATGCAAGGAATCAAACTGAACACGCCTCCTTCGCCGCAGCGTGCGAGCGGAGGGTGGCGCAGAAACCCAAACAGGCAGAGACGTTACAGTAGCGCAGTTTAGCAGATGAAGTATGTGTGTGTCTTCTCCTCCTTCTCCCCTCTCCATAGTCTTATAATAAATGAAGAACTGAGTATTTTTATTTAATAACATATTTTACAAAGTGTCTTACATTTATTATTCATTTATGAAATATTGTTTTATAATTGGAAGTATTCCTTAAAATTTACTTTGTTCAGTGCATTAGGAAATAGCTTGTAGTCCAGCATCCAATGTATGTTATGTTGCCAGTGAAACAAAATGAGGTATATTCTCCATTTTGTCGCAAACTTGACTTATCCTTCTTTATGTTTTTAAAAGAACTGACTCCCCTTAGATTAAACTATAAGCACAGTCAGATTCCCAGGGTTTACATGAAAAAAATGCTTTTTTTCTGTTTCCCAATTGGTGCCTCCATTGCTGAGATACTAGCTTTTTCCTGATACTAGCTGTTTCCTGATATGCTAATGATTAATGCTAGATTTTGCATTGGGGCCCAGGAGCTTCAAGTTATGCCTCTGGCCATCACAACTGCTTTTATTGCTTTCCAGCACCCAGTCCCTCCATCGCTCCCTCCATGCTATGATTGCCATTAACACTGCCTGACTTGTCAAGCCAGTCATAGCAGGGAGGTAGTTCTTTGGTGTGATGAGAATAACGGTGACACACTCTTTGCAACAAACAGCTCATTAGCATATCAGGAAAAAAGGCTAATATTTCAGCAACAATACCATCAGGAAGAAAAAAAAATGTTTTATTCATGCGAACTCTGGGTATATGACTGTGCTTATAGGTCAATAGGGACTGTTCTGGTGACAGACTTCCTTTAAAGGAAACCTGTTTGATCTGTTAAAGTGTGCAAGACTCAAAAACATGGCTGTTTTCTTCTTCTCAGGAAGACAACTCATGTCCATTGGTCACAGAGAAACGCCACATCTCCATCCCATTAAAACGAACAAGACTGAGATAGAGAAGCTTTGGTTGGCTCCTGTTCATCCCAATGCGTTTCTGTGGTCCTCCTCTCCCCCCTTGCCCACTGCCCCGTTGCTGGGCCCCATCGGCTTTACTCTCGCTATCTGGAACACCTGTTCTAAGTTGTTTTCGTTGGCCTCCCCGCACTCATCTATGATCTCCTTTTTATATAACCCACTTCTCCCAAGTGGACTCACGGCTGCTATGGTCAGGCCCTGGAGCAGGCTGGGTCTATTTCACGTAGCTGATTTGGTGGACCCATCGACATTGGAGCTCAGGCCCTTTGACTACCTCACCTCCACACAGCACTTGCCTACCTCAGAGTGGTTTCACTATCAACAGATAGTTCATTTTGTTGTCTCTCAGTTTGGGTCCACCCGAGTCTCCCTCCCTACGGCCTTTGAACGACTATGTCGGGCGGGTACCTCCACTAGAGGCCTGATTTCTAATATTTATAGGCTTTTGTCCTCTCAGGGGGGGCAGACTCCGGTGGTCCACAAATGTATGACCCGGTGGTCTGGAGCCCTGGGCGAGCACATCTCACACAACCAGTGGCGGGTTATTTGGTCCCGAGCAACTAAATCCTCTTCCTGTGTAACGTTTAGGGAAACACAATACAAAATACTTATGCACTGGTATCATACTCCAGCTTTACTTCATACCCTCAATCCCACTATTCCTCCCAGTTGCTGGCGATGCCAAACAGTGCCAGGAACACTTTTGGGAATGCCCCCTAGTCCGCCCTTTCTGGTTCGAGGTTAAGAAGCTGACTAACATTCTTTTCATCCAGGGCATACCCCTGGATCCCATGGTTTATCTGCTGAATGTCCCCCCAAAAGATCTTAGTAAAAATACATCTAAGCTATTCCTTTACCTGTGCACCGCGGCCAAAACGCTCATAGCCCGCCATTGGAGGGAAGTTCTTCCTCCAGCGATCTCAGAACTGATCGCCCGATTGAAGGATATCCGCAGCCTGGAGTACTTGACCGCCTCCCTTAACCATACGGTGGAAGCATTCGAAGAAATTTGGTCCCACTGGGATACCTACTGTACCACACAATGTGTCTGAGATCCGACCCCCCTCTTTTTTTTTGTCCTTATTGTTCCTTGCCTTTGTCTTGTCTTATGTACTTCCTAAACCTTGTCTCTGTACTATTGTTTTTTGTGTACCTAACGGATTATTTGCTATGAAGAATTTTTCTGTATTCGATTTGTAACCATTTCAAAACTTTAATAAAAATTAGTTTAAAAAAAAAAAAAACGAACAAGACTGAGCTGCAGCATGGCCATGTAACCAACAGACATGATATCACTTCATGAGATGAAGAAAGCAGCCAACCCAATAGCATGCTATAGAACAAGAGGAGCTCAGCAAATTGATACAGTTGTGCTAAAAAGTTTACATACCTCGGCAGATTTTTTGTTTTTTTGGCCTTTTTTCAGAGAATATGAATGACAACACAAAAACTTTTTCTCCACCCATGGTTAGTGGTTGGTTGAAGCCTTTTATTGTCAAACATCTGTGTTGTCTCTTTTTAAATCATAATGACAACCAAAAACATCAAAATGACCCTGTTCAAAAGTTCACATACCCCAGTTCTTAATACCATGTATTGCCCCCTCTAACATCAATGACAACTTGAAGTCTTTTGTGGTAGTTGTGGATGAGGCTCTTTATTTTCTCAGATGGTAAAACTGCCCATTCTTCTTGGCAAAAAGTCTCCAGTTCCTGTAAATTCCTGGGCTGTCTTGCATGTACTGCGCGCTTGAGATCTTCCCACAGTGGCTCAATGATATTGAGGTCAGGAGACTGAGATGGCCACTCCAGAACCTTCATTTCTTCTGCTGTAGCCAATGACAGGTCGACTTGGCCTTGTGTTTTGGATTATTGTCATGTTGGAACGTCCAAGTACGTCCCATGTGCAGCTTCCTGGCTGATGAGTGCAAATTTGCCTCCAGTATTTGCTGATAACGTGCTGCAATCATCTTTCCTTCAACTTTGACCAAGTTTCCTGTGCCTTTGAAGCTCACACATCCCCACATCATCAGTGATCCACCTCTGTGCTTTACAGTAGGAATGGTGTTCCTTTTATCATAGGCCTTGTTGGCACCTCTCCAAATATAACGTTTATGGTTGTGGCCAAAAAGTTCGATTTTTGTCTCATCACTCCAAATTACCTTGTTCCAGAAGTTTTGAGGCTTGTCTCTGTGCTGTTTGGCGTTTTGAATGCAAGATTCTTTGTGGCATTTGCGCAGTAATGGCGTTCTTCTGGCAAATCGACCATGCAGCCCATTTTTCTTCAAGTGCCTCCTTATTGTGCATCTTGAAACAGCCACACCAATAGTTTTCAGAGAGTCCTGTATTTCAGCTGATGTTATGTGTAGGTTTTTCTTTGCATTCCGAACAATTTTCTGGGCAGTCGTAGCCGAAATTTTGGTTGGACTATCTGACCGTGGTTTGGTTTCTGGGCATGTTATCAGGCCAAAATCACCAGGGTATGTGAACTTTTGAACAGGGTCATTTTGATGTTTTTGTTTGTCATTATGATTTAAAAAGAGAAAACACAGAAGTTTGACAATAAGTGGCTTCAACCAACCACTAACCATGTGTGGAGAAAAAGTTTTTGTGTTATCATTCATATTCTCTGAAAAATGGCCAAAAAAACAAAAAATTTGCCGGGGTATGTAAGCTTTTTAGCACAACTGTATATAATTTTGTTGGAAAAGATTCAGTATAATTTGTATTTATTGATTAAAATCCCTGTTTTTTCTATACTTAGGAGTCCAGAGGGTGGTTCTATTCACAGATTAACAGGTATGTACAGTGCCTTGCGAAAGTATTCGGCCCCCTTGAAATTTTCAACCTTTTGCCACATTTCAGGCTTCAAACATAAGGATATAAAATTAGAATTTTTGGTGAAGAATCAACAACAAGTGGGACACAATTGTGAAGTGGAACGAAATTTATTGGTTATTTTAAACTTTAGTAGAAAATAAAAAACTGAAAAGTGGGGCGTGCAATATTATTCGGCCCCTTTACTTTCAGTGCAGCAAACTCACTCCAGAAGTTCAGTGAGGATCTCTGAATGATCCAATGTTGTCCTAAATGACTGATGATGATAAATATAATCACCTGTGTGTAATCAAGTCTCCGTATAAATGCACCTGCTCTGTGATAGTCTCAGGGTTCTGTTTGAAGCACAGAGAGCATCATGAAGACCAAGGAACACACCAGGCAGGTCCGTGATACTGTTGTGGAGAAGTTTAAAGCCGGATTTGGATACAAAAAGATTTCCCAAACTTTAAACATCCCAAGGAGCACTGTGCAAGTGATCATATTGAAATGGAAGGAGTATCAGACCACAGCAAATCTACCAAGACCCGGCCGTCCCTCTAAACTTTCATCTCAAACAAGGAGAAGACTGATCAGAGATGCAGCCAAGAGGCCCATGATCACTCTGGATGAACTGCAGAGATCTACAGCTGAGGTGGGAGAGTCTGTCCATAGGACAACAATCAGTCATACACTGCACAAATCTGGCCTTTATGGAAGAGTGGAAAGAAGAAAGCCATTTCTCAAAGATATCCATAAAAAGTCTCGTTTAAAGTTTGCCACAAGCCACCTGGGAGACACACCAAACATGTGGAAGAAGGTGCTCTGGTCAGATGAAACCAAAATCTAACTTTTTGGCCACAATGCAAAACGATATGTTTGGCGTAAAAGCAACACAGCTCATCACCCTGAACACACCATCCCCACTGTCAAACATGGTGGTGGCAGCATCATGGTTTGGGCCTGCTTTTCTTCAGCAGGGACAGGGAAGATAGTTAAAATTGATGGGAAGATGGAGGGAGCCAAATACAGGACCATTCTGGAAGAAAACCTGTTGGAGTCTGCAAAAGACCTGAGACTGGGATGGAGATTTATCTTCCAACAAGACAATGATCCCAAACATAAAGCAAAATCTACAATGGAATGGTTCACAAATAAACGTATCCAGGTGTTAGAATGGCCAAGTCAAAGTCCAGACCTGAATCCAATCGAGAATCTGTGGAAAGAGCTGAAAACTGCTGTTCACAAACGCTCTCCATCCAACCTCACTGAGCTCCAGCTGTTTTCCAAGGAAGAATGGGCAAGAATTTCAGTCTCTCGATGTGCAAAACTGATAGAGACATACCCCAAGCGACTTGCAGCTGTAATCGCAGCAAAAGGTGGCACTACAAAGTATTAACTTAAGGGTGCCGAATAATTTGGCACGCCCCACTTTTCAGTTTTTTATTTTTTACAAAAGTTTAAAATATCCAATAAATTTCATTCCACTTCATGATTGTGTCCCACTTGTTGTTGATTCTTCACCAAAAAAAATTAAAATTTTATATCCTTATGTTTGAAGCCTGAAATGTGGCAAAAGGTTGAAAAGTTCAAGAGGGCCGAATACTTTCGCAAGGCACTGTATGCATGCTCATACAGGAAAGGCTGCCAACAACTGAGATAGACTGCCACCTGGACTCCTAAACAAAGAAAAAGCTGGGATTTTATTTTATACAGTGGGGAAAAAAAAGTATTTAGTCAGCCAGCAATTGTGCAAGTTCTCCCACTTAAAAAGATGAGAGAGGTCTGTAATTGACATCATAGGTAGACTTCAACTATGAGAAACAAAATGAGAAAACAAATCCAGAAAATCACATTGTCTAATTTTTAAAGAATTTATTTGCAAATTATGGTGGAAAATAAGCATTTGGTCAATAACAAAAGTTCATCTCAATACTTTGTTATATATCCTTTGTTGGCAATAACAGAGGTCAAACGTTTTCTGTAAGTCTTCACAAGTTTGGCACACACTGTTGCTGGTATGTTGGCCCATTCCTTCATGCAGATCTCCTCTAGAGCAGTGATGTTTTGGGGCTGTCGCTCGGCAACACGGACTTTCAACTCCCTCCAAAGGTTTTCTATGGGGTTGAGATCTGGAGACTGGCTAGGCCACTCCAGGACCTTGAAATGCTTCTTACGAAGCCACTCCTTCGTTGCCCTGGCGGTGTGCTTGGGATCATTGTCATGCTGAAAGACCCAGCCACATTTCATACATGGCCCCATTCATTCTTTCATGTACATGGATCAGTCGTCCTGATCCCTTTGCAGAGAAACAGCCCCAAAGCGTATGATTTTTTTTTTTAATGTTCATCTTCCTTGTCTCTCTGACTTCTGAAATTCCTGGACAACCCCTTTAAGGGTGATATGCAGAAGTATTATTACTGTAATTAGGGGGAAAACAGGGAGCAGTATTAATTGATGAGGACTCTTAACTTAAAGGGGTTTTCCCCAATCATAACTTTTCATGCAGGCAGCAGGGGAGGGGTTATTATGTATCCTCACCTCCTTACCTGCGCTGGGTCGGCTGTCACCTTGTATGTATACAAAACAACTGCAGCGATGATGTCAACAAGGCCATGGGCAGTCAAACACTGTACTGATGATCACAGTGATTGGCTTTAGTGATCCCGTTAACTAGACATCACTGCTGTAGCTGCTCCATATACAGAGGGGTGAAGGTGACAGGTGGCCCAGCACAGGAACAGAGGGGAAAATGCAGGTAAGTATCAGTGCATTTTTAACCCTCCCCTGCCACTCCTTCGTTGCCCTGCCGGTGTGCTTGGGATCATTGTCATGCAGAAAGACCCAGCCATGTTTCATCTTCAATGCCCTTGCTGATGGAAGGAGGTTTGCACTCAAAATCTCACGATACATGGCCCCATTCATTCTTTCGTGTACACGGATCAGTCGTCCTGGTCCCTTTGCAGAGAAACAGCCCCAAAGCATGATGTTGCCACCCCCATTGCTTCACAGTAGGTATGGTGTTCTTTGGATGCAACTCAGCATTCACTCTCCTCCAAACACAACGAGTTGTGTTTCTACCAAACAGTTCTACTTTGGTTTCATCTGACCATATGACATTCTCTTAATACTCTTCTGGAACATCCAAATGCCCTCTAGCAAACTTCAGACAGGCCCGGATATGTACTGACTTAAGCAGGGAGACACGTCTGGCACTGCAGGATCTGAGTCCCTGGCGGCGTAGTGTGTTACTGATGGTAGCCTTTGTTACGTTAGTCCCAGCTTTCTGCAGGTCATTCACTAGGTCCCCCCATGTGGTTCTGGGATTTTTGCTCAACGTTCTTGTGATCATTTTGACCCCACGGGGTGAGATCTTGCGTGGAGCCCCTGATCGAGGGAGATTATCAGTGGTCTTGTATATCTTCCATTTTCTAATTATTGCTCCCACAGTTGATTTCTTCACACCTAGCTGCTTGCCTATTGCAGATTCAGTCTTCCCAGCCTGGTGCAGGTCTACAATTTTGTTTCTGGTGTCCTTCCACAGCTCTTTGGTCTTCACCATAGTGGAGGTTGGAATGTGACTGTTTGAGGTTGTGGACAGGTGTCTTTTATACTGATAACAATTTCAAACAGGTGCCATTACTACAGGTAATGAGTGGAGGACAGAGGAGCCCCTTAAAGAAGAAGTTACAGGTCTGTGAGAGCCAGAAATCTTGTTTGTAGGTGACCAAATACTTATTTTCCACCAAAATTTGCAAATAAATTCTGAAAAAAATCAGACAATGTGATTTTCTAGATATGTTTTCTCATTTTGTCTCTCGTAGTTGAGGTCTGCCTATGATGTCAATTACAGGACTCGCTCATCTTTTTAAGTGGGAGAACTTGCACAATTGGTGGCTGACTAAATACTTTTTCTCCCCACTGTAAATACATTAGACATCCCTTTGTCCTTTGTCTGAAAATGCCCAAACTATAAACATTTAAATATATTTAACACATATGGTGACCTTCATAGCAGGAAAAAAAAGAAAATGGCGGAACCACAATTTTTTTGCCATTTGACCTTCCAAAACAATTTAATAAAAAGTGTCAGAAAATCCTCAAAATGGTACTAATAAAAAGTACTACTTGTCACTCAAAAAAAAGACAATATACTCAGAAATATAAAAATGTTAAGGGGTCAGAATATGGCAACTCAAAGAATTTTTTCATTTTTCAAAGTTTTGGATGACATCAATTTTGGTATCACCATGATCAATTGACCCTCAGAATATAGGTGACATGTCATTCTTGTTGCATAGTAAACACCTTAAAAACCTAGAAGAAACTGTCCCAATTAGAGTTTTTTCTATTTCAACCCCATTCTGATTTTTTCCCAGCTTTCCAATACATTGCACAGAATAGTAAATTGTTCCAATATGAAGTCCCACAAAAAATAAGTCCTCACATGGCTCTGTGAATGGAAAAATAAAAAAGCTATGGACTTTGGAAAGTTGGGAGTAAAAACTAAAATGCAAAAAAGAGTGCAACAAGTAAACTTCTTTGTAATGTAGTATGTTGAATGAGTTAAGCAATGATCCCAGTTGCTATGAACGTCTAGTGCCGCCCACCTAAACTGCCACAGCCTTTCCTTTTCAAGAACACCACAGTCCAGATGTTCCTCTCCATTCCACCATGTTCTGCCTGTCTTCTTCTAGCAGTAGTGTGCACATCTTCTTCCCCTTCCCCCTTCCACTGACAGCTGAATTCCTGGCTGGATTGCACGTGTATTTTTTCTACTTTTCCTTGCCGAGTTTGTTTACAACTCCTACCGACAGCCATAGCTACTCTGGTTTTATTTTAAGGATGGTCGATGACTAACAAAGTTAAAAGGAGCTTAGCACTAAAAACAGACCTATTTATAGATTACTGTTGTTTCAGTGCATTATTATACTGTAGTGTCTGAAGTTTTTCTTTCTGTCACTAGAGCTGGGAGATTGTCGGGTTCACTAAAGGTTAGTTCATGTGTTGCTGCAGGGAAGGGGAATGGGGCTGCCTCTATCAATACAGGGATTACACATTCACTGCAAGACATGTCTGCGCCACCGCACACAGTGCAGACAACTAATGTAGAAATGAAGATTTACATTGGTTCAGGCCTATTCATTAATACAATGAGTCACTAAAACAAGGCATTTGCAATACAATTACTGATATAACTAATACATGGGATTACAGCTAATATGGGAAAGAGTCAATGTTTCCCAGTGCTACACGCTGCAGAATATATTTCTACACAGGGCTGCCATTTATAATTTGTAAACCACAGTCTTCTCCCAACTTCCATCATGTTTCACACTATGTATATGCCGATAGTTGTTCTGTTCCCTTCGCTTCTCCATTCAGACCAACCTAGATTGTCATGATGACTTTTCTAAAAATCAGCTTCTTGTTTTTCTATCACATCTCCTTAAATTAACACAAGCTCCTTATAGTACCACACACTGTGCCCCCTAAATATAATAGTGTCACGCACTGTGTCCTTTTGAATATAAGTGTTTCACACTGTGCCCCAGTAAATAATAATACCATACAAAGTGCCCCTGAATAAAAAAAAATGGCACACATAATGCCCCTGAATATACTGGTGTTCCACACAGTGCCCCATTAAAATAATAGTGCCACGCACTATTCTTCTGAATATAAAACTGACACATACAGTTTTTCCTGAAATGAATAGTCTCACACACAGAGTCCTCTTAAAATAAAAGTGTCTTATGTTAATGCGGTCTCACACAATGCCCTTCCCTCTCTTCCCCAGGTCTCTCAACCTCTAAAACTGTAAGGAAGTTTTTGCGGTTCTGCAGGACAGAGTCAGGAATCAGGGTGCTGTTTCTCCTCAGTTCTGCCATGTAGCTGTGATTTTATCAACTGGATTGGGAGAACCAGAGAAAATCTGCTAAGTCCAACCCCAAGGATATTCCTAAAACTCCACACCCCATTCTAGCCAGTGACAAACAGATTGTGACTTAGAGAAACCACATCTCCAGTAAGAGATGTTACATTATGAGCAGGCCAGGGACTCTAAGTAAAAGAGCTGCAATGTCTACTCCTTGTCCTTTTCTGGCCACCTTACAACCAAGTGGTCCAACTTTTTTTGTTACTTCTATGCAAACCTCCGATATAATGACACAACTAGAGCCTTTCACTTCAGTCCTTCTTCTCGATCCTCCTGCATAGTTCCACAAAGACCCTAAGATTTCTTGAGGTTTTACCCACCAGCCATACCATACACTCACTTCAGGCTTGATTCACATGAAAGAGGTGCTAAACGGCCATGAAAAACATCCATGAATGTCTTCTTGTTTTGCCAACCTTAGACGTTTACCTATCTCAATACATTCTCCTGCATTTCTAAGTCTTAAGAGTTTGCAACTACTGAAGAGAATTTCAGTGTTATGTATTAATCCCCATACTTCCTTTAGTAGGATTGATCATATTCTCATTCCTGTCTACAGTCTTCCATACATTAGTAAAGTTGATATATTCATATTTGTCAATTGTCCTGAATTTTCCTGGACTGTACTAAATTTAAAAAGACAATCCCAGAAAATTCCTGCCCAGACATTATCCTGCAAGTCTGCAGCTGTGTTTTTCTTTATAAATCAGCAATTACTTTTTGGGTTTAAAGGAGATTTCTGGTCTAAAAACATTAAAGACCTATCCTAAAGATAGGTCACTAATATCAGATCTGAGTCCGCCACACTGGTTATTTGTTTCCAACAGAGAATGGAACAGGTAGCAGACAGTGCTGTTCTCTGTGTAGTGGTGGAATTGAGTTACTGCAGCTTAGCTACCATTCAAATGAATGAGAGATGATCTGAAATTTCTGGTCTGTCCACTACACAAGGAACAGAACTATTCTGCGTCCTGCTCCATTCTACGTGTATTATCTGCTAACGGGGTTGGGTTTTGGACACCCACAGATCTGATATTAAGGACTATACCATAGGGCAGCACGGTGGCTCAGTGGTTAGCACTGCAGCCATGCAGCGCTGGAGTCTTGGGTTCAAATCCTGCCAAGGACAACATCTGCAAGGAGTTTGTATGTTCTCCTCGTGTTTGCGTGGGTTTCCTCCCACACTCCAAAGACATACTGACAGGGAATGTAGATTGTGAGCCCTATATGGGACAGTGACTGTCAATGTCTGTAAAGCGCTGCAGAACATGATGGCGCTATATAAGTAAGCATAATAAATAAATAGGATAGGTCATTAATAATTTTTTGTAGGTAATTGCTGATATTGCAGCAGGAGTGTGATTATACAGCACCAGTGGATATCTAACCTATCCTTAGGCAGCACAGAATGCAACATCCAATCAGAAGCAAGAGGTGGAGCAGAAGGGGAGCAAGAGAAGAAAGCCAGGAAGTGTAATGGGGGAAGTCAATGGAGGAAACTGAAGTTTCTCATTGAATGCAACCTTATGGTGTCCGAGGAAGCAACAGTTCAGGAAAATGGAGCTGCTGCTGTATATTATTTGGTGTCACCTAGATCCTTTCAGGACACAGCATATACAGTATATCTATATACACTTGTATGGACCACCAAAAGTAGATGTGGAACAGCACTGCCTAATCCCAACCCAAACTCTGGCCTTGGTCTTTCCAAACAAAGCATAATCTACTATGTAAATACCGCAGTAAGTAAAAAGATGAGGGAGCACTCACCGGTTACGGTAAAAATTATCCAACTTTATTTTAGTTCCAGATAAAAACAGTGCAGTCGGTGGAGAGTGGTGTGAGTAGCGTCAAAAGCCATTGAAGCTGTTGGCACCTATCTATATACACCATGACAATAAGGAAACACCTGAATCAGTGATCCATTTTTAGACACAAGCTGGGGGAAAAATGGAAACCTTCTAGGTCATGTCACCAACTAGATGGCCATCTTGAATCTGCCATCTTGGTCTGACAAACCATTTTCATTTTACATGGGTATTTCCTTACTGTGAGACAACTTGTGCCTGTTATAGTCACAGTACAGTAATGAGACATCTGTCTGGTAACGAGCCATGCACCTGTGTGTCATCACATGACCATGACCTGTATATCACATGACCATGGACTGATTTTTATCCACAGAGAGTAAGCAGAATGGATGACAGCAAGGAGAGATCTAGCAAACTGTCAGGAATTGATACAGAAAGTATACTGAAAAATTGTACAGCTTTTTATTATACAAACAATAACATTGGTCTCTAAGTATTGATGTGAAAGTGGCCAACCCACTGATAACCCTCTCATATTATACAGAGACATGGCAGGTGTCCACCAAAATGCATGCTACATTTGTTAGGTTTAACCAACAAAAAGGATCAATGTAATTAAAGGGATGGTGTCTAATGTGGGTCTGAATTTTGGAGTCTGGCCTGTATTAAGGCTGGGGACGCAGGTTGCATACTTGCAGCGAGTTAGTCACAAAATTGCTGGCGGCTAAGTCACTGCAAAGTACAGTACAGTAGTAGAAAAAAATGTAAGCAAATCCCATCCACACAGAAAAAAATCTTGGCAACTATGCAAACTGCCACCAGAAAAAAAGACTGTCAATATATTTGGCTCCAGTCCACGGGACTTCCAGAGGAGGTAGTATTAGTATGACCACTACTTTCTGTCTGCTGTATTCCCCTGATGATGTAGTATATATACATCTACAGAAACGTGTATGGATAGTGCATTAGGGACAAGCAGTAAATAACTGCCCTTATGAGGGCACAATAATTTTAATAGTTCTCTTAGGGTTGACTGCAGGGATATATAATGTAGATGCTTAGGGGAGATCCATTTCTCACAGAGCTATCACACCTGGATTTCACCCATATACTTGTAGTTAGTTTTTGTTTTTATTATATCTAATAAAAGTTACGTTTTAGATCTTTTTCATTTCAAAGAATACTATATTGATAGGATTTTTGTTTTGTGGATGGTACTATAATAAACTTCACAAGTCAGTGATTTATATACACCCCTAATAATATCCTAAATGAACCGCAGCGTTCCTGGGGTGAAATACGTATAGAGACTGGGTTATACTAGGGCATTGCTATGGGATGAGACTTGGGACTACTCATATCAGGGTGGGAGTTATACATGGGAGCAGGGTAAGTGGTTTAGGATGCAATAGGGAAGGTCCATTCCTGACAAGCTCCTGGAAATCCAGCTCCAAGTTTGAGCATCACTTTCTTTTGTATTCCGCAGGCTGAAGTTCATCACTTGGTAAGATCCTGCCATATATGTTTGTATTAATGGTTGGTCTGTTGAACTACAACCAATTTGGGATTCAGTTTGGAGGTCCTACATTGTCTGGCCTGGTGATGGTGGTGTTGACCAATGGGAGAATGGCAGTTTTTAAAGTGTGTAAATAAAGGTTAAGTTTGACTCTTTTTCTACCTGGTTTGTGCTGCTATATATGTATATTCAATTTTGGTATCGTGTTGGATGGGTGACCTTTTACTAGTAATACCCTCCCCTTATTTTGCTGGTAGTTTTTGACTTTTAAAAGACATAACACAAGCTGTCTTTGACCCTGTAATCTTTCTTGCTCACCATTTCGATATTGAAGCTACTGTTCTTTAGTACTGGTAGAGAAAAAAAACATGATTTTTACCATTCTTGCGGGCTTTGCACTTAAGGTGCCCACACTTAAAAAAGCCTATAGTGGCTTTTTAAGAATAGAGCACAAAACGGGATTGTCACAACTACAGTCACCATCACTAGTGACGATTCCCTAAAGAAACAGGGCAGGTACAATGCAATCTAGCAGTGTTGTTGTGGAGGTACTATGCCGCTGGTCAGAACAGTCGCTCAGCAGAGACCACTCAGAGAGTTGAGAAGAACCAAGAAATGAATAGTGCAGCTCTGGGAGGAGTGAAGACATGAGACAACTACCTTAAAGTAGAACTCCCAAAAAACGTTTTTTCTCTAAAACTCTCCAAAATGACACAAGAGTCTCATATGTAAACAGAATTTTTTATATTCATTCATTGAAAATCTTGATGTAGGTCTCAAGAAATGAGTGGAGAAACTTACTTCCAGACCACACATAGGATGCTATGTCAGGTGGGTGAGTCTGATTGCTGGTCACATGACACAGCTAAGGACCATGAGGGAGTAGATGACTAAGTACAACAACTGGTAAGAAGATTACCTGCACTGTAATTTACATCATGTACATCTCTAATGGACCAGAGAATGAACATTTTTGCAGGCGTGTGTGAAGGATGACAGCTTGTGCCTGTAGCCATCCTACATTCCTTTCTTGGATGCGGCCCAGAGGTCATCCCCCTCCTTGCAGAAAACTTATTTATGGGATTAAACTTCTTCTTTGTGTTATATCCAATAGTTATGTGCTAAAGCGTATGTTACAACTTTATACACAATCATGTTATGTTAATTATACTAATCGCACCTTCTCTTTGTCTATGCAATGTATAACCACACCTGCAATGTATAAAAACCTCAGTATCCGCCATTAAAGATCAGAATCCATATTGGTCACATACTTGCACCTTGTGACTGTGTGTGTTTCTCTGAGCTGGCTCATATACCAATTGTACTAATTTGGACTTCAATATGGTGATGCTTAGAGTGGATTGCGCTCACAAGTGTTAATTTAAAGGAAAGGGTATATACATTCACACTTGTTTATGAATTGAATCCGCTCTGCTCTACGTTGATGTCTATAAAAAAATTGACAATTCTCTACATTTTAGTAATTTGGTTCTATATAATGACACAAGAAGAAAAATCTCCAATAACCACGCATTATGCTATAACCCAAGGTTTTGAAGACCAGTTCCCCTCCTGTACAATTATCTTTAGCTATTTCCTGAAATCTTGTCTAGCAACAAAGTGATGGCCAGAGATCCTATCTCCCTCCTTTTAATGCAGGGCACTTATTATAGAAGATGCATATCACAGTGCTGCATTCATTCAGATGGAGACCAATTTTATTGTAGGCATGAAATGGAAAAAATCTTTTCATTTGATTTATGTGGTGAGAGGGCTGCCATAGTGAGCATGCATGACCGTAATCCAGGCTGTCTGATGTTTTCACTGCCAGTGTAGAAGGGGAAGAGAGGGACACTTACTGCTCCATTAGCCGCCTCTAATTGCATGCATACACACTCAGCTTAGGGTTGTCAAACTTATAGCTGAAATCTGTGCACACATAGAGAGAACAAGAAATGGTGCTGGATAACTGTGGGCTCGTAGAACCTCAGTACATGTCAGATGTGTGGATGCATAATAAAATCTATTTTTACTTTTATATTTGTATTAATAGCTAATGATTTCACTACGACAGAGAAGGATATCAGGAAATTCTCACCACTGAAACTAGTCTGTAAAAGTTGGAGAAATAAAGACTCACAGAACAAATGCTTTATAAGCAAAACATGAAAAAATATTTGCATACATTACGCACGACTGAAAATCAGTCAGATCAGAGAAATGGATTCGTATTGTCCTTAATGAAACTGTAGCACAGTAAAAGTTCTGTATTCAACTAGTAATTAATATTATGTATTAACCCAGTACTACCTTTTACGTGCATGATGCCTCTACTGTACTGAATCTCATATATCTTTGATTTTGTAAGGAGACATACAAAAATTGTATCATGTTCCACCAGCATGATACTTTTCATAAAAGTACATGATATTTTTTCATAAAAACATTTCCGACTGAACCTGTATTTCAGTGCAAGGAGGCTATATGGCTCTGTACTAAAGGAGCTATACTGGTTTTGTGCACTGCCATACAGGATGCATGCCAATGTTCTCATGCCTTTAGTATCACTTAATGTCCCTTGTAATTGTGTGGTATCTGCAAAACCTCAGTCATTGGATTTAATTGTTGACTGTAGACTGTGCAGACAACCCAGAATTGTGGGTCCATCACCAGTGCACACAAGGGGTGGGGGGAATAGTGTTCCAAATTTAAATCAGAAAGTGTCTGTGTTCTTCTTCCCCATACTATGTGTCTCCATGTGTTGATTGTAGTCAGGAAATTCAGCGGTCTTTTAAAATATTGTGTTTTCAGCTGCACCGATATTCACGCATATGACTGGCATTGTTGATGTGGCTACTAAACATGTAGAAGCATTGAGAATGGCAATTTTCTAGTTTTTTTTTAGTTTTTTTTTTCTTTTGGAAGATACTGACTGTGATTCGTGATGTGTCCATGCTTACCTCTTAGTCATATAAAATAAGTTATAACCTATCTACCAGCAGTGGTATGATAATTCTGAAGGACAGAAGCAGGAAATTGAAATCCCTCATTATTGCAGAGGGTCTTCTTCACATTGTCAAATGGAAGGATAACAACTTGTCATAAGACCATAAAGAATGAATGTAATATGTGTTTTTGGCTATTATATGTCTTAGAGGGTACAGCCTGTTACACTTGTCTGGTAGAGTTAATGAGACACAACTATGCCTAGAAGATATGCCTTTGGTAAAGGGAAGTAAAGCATAGCAGAATTTTGTGGCTTTGACAGTCATATTCACCACTATGATGATGTGTCCTTTTGTTATACTCACGGTGCTCAGCATCTGAGTAATTCATAAAGATCATGCCTTCTTATATGCTTTGCTGTGTCTATGATATGGCATTTATGTCTGCTCTAAACACAAGCCAAGCAATATTTTCCATGAACAGCTCAATGAGAGGAGTCGGAATTGAAGCCACAATGTTCCTCCTTGACAACCTGAAACCCAGAGGAAGTGACCTGTACAGTAATGGATTCTCAATGCTCCAGATGGGGGCAAACATTAGGGTCACTGCTCTCCTCAAACTAACTCCATGCAGTTTATTGTTAATTCCTAAATAACTTCTGTGAATGTCAGACGTGTAATGAAATATGTTTATTTTTTCATTATAGATACAGTACATTAACTGTGGAATATGTGACATTTAGATAAATCTCAGTATAAAGAGTCATAATAGACTCCAATGTTGAGTGTTTTAGTTACAGATATTTGTATTAAACTGAATGTGTTACATAGGATACAGTCATGAGAAAAGGTGAGAGCGGTGGGAGACCCTGTGATCAGTTTATCATCAGGGGTCTTGTCTCACAAACAGGTATTATACGATGTGCCTCCTTTAAGTAAGATTTGTGGAAGTAATCTTGGTACTGCATACTTTTTACAAAATAAAACATTTAAAGGCAGTCTACCCCCACCAAGGTCTCTTGTAAATCACTTGCATGCTATTGTATGGGCAGTTAGTGACATAGTGAACACACCTTGTTTGTGTCAAAGTGCAAATCTTGCAGCTATAAATTAAAGGGATTATCCTGGGAATAATAAGGCTTACTAGTGCATTCCCTTCACTGGTTAAGAGTTATTACTAATACATACAACATACAGGTGCGCCAGAGCCCCATTTATTACCTTCACCGAGGGCAGTTCTTGTTAGCCTCACCTGCTGATACTCCAACTCTCAGTCATACAACCTATTCAACTCTACTCAATAGTCCTGTTGGGAAGTGGCTGCAGGTGAGGTAAACTTCAGGGCTTGGGGGTCCTGTGTATATATTAGTATATATGCGCAGTATATAACCCCTTTAGGTTGTATTCACACTACCAAGCTTGTTTCAAGGCTGTGAAAAACTGACAAATTGGTCAGTTTTTAATGGCAGTCACACTGCCGTCATGTGAATAAGTCCTTAACCTTTAATCTGTAGGCAAATGAGCTGTTTGATATATCTGGGAAGTAGACAAGTCGGTCAGAACATGTGTTTTCGAATGTGGGGACCATCCAACACCACCCCTAACACAAAGACTGACTAGTCACAAAGTGTAGTATCAATAGGTGAGAATAGGTGTCCCAGTATCGTCACCCATGTCCAGGGTGCACCAAACACCTCATTTTAATAAAGAATAAAAAGTATGTTCACTATGCCACTTCAACAAACACTGTAATAAGTGCTTTAGAAGAGATTTTGGTGGTGGTATAATTGCTTTTAAGCAGCATGTTGTAATCTTTATATATACCAACACCAGATTTTGTAATACAGAGTCTGGGGCAGCCTCATGTCATTCTGCTATTATCAGTCATTATTTGTGATTATTAGTGCTTTATGAAGCTCCTGCGGGCCAAATGTTTATATAAAACCCAGTTATACACAGTGTCAATGTAGTGAAATGATCAATAAGTGAATAATGTCCTAGAAATGCTCTGCCTCGCCTCTGTGTCTCCAGTGTGAGTCAGTAGTTAACCTCAATACACCACACTATATACAGGCATGCAAGTCTTGGAAACTGTACAGGTACAACAACTCTGCTGTGAATATAGTGAATATAAAACTTACAATGTGACTGGATGTTCACCTTAAAGGGAGACTATCATTGAGATTTTCAATTTTTAGCTAAGGCAATATTCATGTAGCCTTTAGAAAGGCTATTATAGGCATACCTTTTATTTCCTGAGTCTTGCTGGCATTTTTCAGAAAAAGCCTTTTTCTTGTTATGTAAATTAGCTTCCACAGAGCACAGGGGGCGTTCCCCCTATGCGCTGAGCACCCCTCGCGTCATCACTCTCTCCCTGCTTTGCCGCCCCCTTCTTCCTTCTTGTTGATGCCTTCTCCTCCTCTTCTTTCCTTCTTCCTCCTGTCAGCTTGAACATGCGCGAGATTTCATTAACGCCAATGGGAGAAAGAAGCAAAGAGGCAGAGGAGGCGTTAACAAGAAGGAAGAAGGCGGCAGCGATGCAGGGAGAGGGTGATGACGCAAGGAGTGCTCGGAGCACAGGGGGAACGCCCCTGTGCTCCGTGGAAGCTAAAATCACATAACAAGGAAAAGGCTTTTTCTGAAAAACGCTGGCAAGAGTCACTAAATAAAAGGTATGCCTACAATAGCCTTTCTAAAGGCTACAGGAATATAGCCTTAGCTAAAAATTGAAAATCTCAATGACAGACTCCCTTTAAGTGAGTGGCCATACTCATTATAGTCTTAATGAAAGTACAAGGTTGGGTTCACTCACTGGAGTAGTCATTCCATGGACCTGCATCTAAAACCATAATGTTTTGATCTGCCATGGTTCTATCACTACCAAGTTCGGTTTGTCAAAGTTGTTGTCTGAGATGAGAACAAATGGTCTGTCTTCATTCAGCCAGTACTGCTGCTGTCCATGGGCCATGTTGGGTATTTACAAGTGCTACCAAATACTATACAACAAAGTGTTGCATCATTTCATTGCTCATTCACAAACTCCATGTCGCTATGCAGTTGCAATATTGTTAGCAATGTATCATTGAACATAATAGCTGCAAAATCTGGAACTTTCATTAACTAGGAACTTCCCCCAGAGTTATCTGCAGTGTGTCACTCATCCACCCTGAAAGGGGGAAATGTACAGCGTTCAGACCGCAAAAGCCACTCTATTTATACAGCTCCAGCAGCCTATAGAGAAATAATAGCTTACTTCAGCACACACCATCCTTCACTGCGCTTCTTTCCACAATGGTGAGGTTACTGCAAAGCAAACAAATGGGCCGATAACAGCATTGTGTGTTTACTATGAGATCCCCTCAGTATTTACACGTCTTGCAATGAAGCTCATTGTGACCCAACCTTGTGCAGCTGTGGTGACAACATCACTGATGTCAAAATTAAGTAAGGCCGGATCCAGGACAGGGCAAATGTGGCGTAAACAGACGGCAAGGGTAATATGTAAATGCTTCTGCAAACAATAAGTGACAGTCAGGCCTATGTATGCTGAGCCCTGGATATAATACATACAGGCCTGAGACACTATTTGGGAATGAGAAATCAGCTAGTTCACATGACAAGAGCTGTAAAAGATAAATACAACCGTACAATTACTATGGACAGATTACCGTCTTAAAATAATGGCTTCTTATGTTCAACATATGTTAGCAGCTGTGTCTGACAGCTCAGCTTCCTAGAAAGCAATATTCATGTCACTAGATTTACTATGAACCCTCATCTGTAGTGAAATGTTCAGTTCTGCAACAAGAACTTATGCTTTTTTCTTAATGAAGGATATTTAATGACTCCTATGTGCCCCTTCACCCCTACCCCTCCATGACCCACAGTCTGGTAGAAGACAATCTAAATAGAATACTGTCAATGAGATGCATATTCATGCTATCTGATGAGACTTCAGCATCTGTAGAAATGCCATGGTATGGAATAAGGGTACAAATGTAGCAAAGTTTAACTTGGCAATGATAACTTGCTGCAGCGTGATATCTTATTAGCAGATGCAACAAACGTCATTTTATAAGCCAGTGAAAGAGTCAAGTCAAACTTTGAACATCTGTACACATTTAGCATGGGTTGGGAACAGAGGTGTAACTTGAGGCATCTGAGCCCCAAAGCACAATATGTAACTGGGCCCCACACTTACCATGTGCTATCTATAATACTGGTGTCTTTTGAGCCTCCTGAGGCTCCAAGGCCCTGTAGTAATAGCTACCTCTGCACCCTCTATAGTTATGTCTCTGGACAGGGATTAGATTACTTTAGGACTGCAGGGAGGCAGGTTACTCTAGTTTAATTCACTTAACTCACAGCATTTGCCATCAAGTATAGACATGCTAAGCCCCACCCCTTTGGCTAAGCCACATCCTCTTGCTTGTTCTCCAGCCAAAGGTGGAAAAGGGAACAGACCAGTGTTGAACACAAGAGCAATTGTTTACAGGCTCAGCTTGCAGACTGGTAAACAGTAAAAGTGTATTGTGTTTTTTCTTTATTTATTCTAGGTTCGCTGCCCCTTTAAGAAAGAACAGCCCCCTAAATGGTGGACAACCATTGCCATGAATGTCAGCAGCCCAGCATACACTGGGCGTGAGGTAGGATGTCATGAGCACTATATTCACACTGATGAGAATGTGCGAAACAATGAGGGGAAATGAGATAGAGAAGCAGAAAAATACATCATTTGCGTCACTTGTATTGGCGAAGAGGGCTGTGTTTGCTATGAATCTACTCATCATCCACCTATTACCACCAACTGTGTACATCATGTCTTTCATCTGCACATTTTATTAAAAACCATAGGTGTGGGTTACTGAAAATATACAATGCAACAATTAGCATTATAGAAAGTGGAATCTGATACTTCCTATGCAAAACTGAATTAAAACAACAGATTGTTGCCTTAATGTAAGTAACATAGTCTGATGGGTGCCGGATTATAAAACAGTTCATAATAAAACCTGCTGCTATCACTTAGACTGTCAGAGTCTCAGCCTGGTCATACACATGAGATATCTGTTGGCAAAACACCTGAAGTTCTCTTTCCTGATTCTCCCATACACATGCATGCTTGGCCAAGCATACATATGTTCTACGTGGGGAGAAGGGAGTAAGCTGCCAGACCCCTCTGATGGAAGCCTATGTCCCTGCGTATAAAAGGATTAAGTATGTTGAAATTCAACACGCCTGAGCCCTCTCTCCCCCCTCCTTCCACTCACTCCTTTGCTCCTGGTTTTTACTCTAGATTACTTTGCAATCTTGAGGCAAGAAATGTACCTTATTTATTAATTTTGCTTACCTATCCATAATGTCCATAAAGGGTCCTTACTATACCCCTGTATGCAGTGTCAGACTGGGATGTCTAGGGCCCACCAGTGGAATTGTTTCTAGGGGCCCACCATCAGAACCCCTGCAGATCAGCGGTACAGAGACAGGGCGGCTAAAGGTAATAACATGTCGGGAGACATGCTGCTCACCCACTATACCATGTGCACCACTGCACTACCTAAACCTACTTCTACACCTTGTATGGCAAGTGAACAGCGTGGCTCCTAGAATTGTTACCTTTACCTGTAGCCGCATTGTCCTGGAAAAGCTGATCTGCAGAGGTCCTGGCTGTTGTATCATCGTAGATGTAATATTGATAGCCTATCCTAAGGACAGGCCATCAATATTAGGAAGATGGATAAATCCTTTAAAGAGGTTGTCGAAGGAATTGGAGCAACCCATGTAGCTAGCTGGAGGTGTAAAGTAAAAAATAAGTAAATTAAAAAGCATACTCACCTGTCCCCGGCGCTCCGTTGTCTGCTGCCAGTGTCCATTCAGTCTCATGCCGGTGACTCCTTGCTGGGAGTCCTTCACCTCATGTGATCGCTAAGACCAATTAGGTACAGGATTTCTTGAAATGAGGCGCTGCCATGAGACCGAACAGACACAGGCAGGAGGGGAACACGGGGTGCTGGGGACAGGTGAGTATGCTTTTTTAAAAATTTTCTTATTTTTACACCTCCCTGGCGGCCGACACAGTGGTCGCTCCAGTTTATGGACAACCTCTTTTAAGAGGTTGTCTGGGCCAAATTTTTCTATGGTCACTTCACTGGTCCCCCCACATAGTGGCCTCTTCACTGGTCCCCCATACTGTATGGGGAATAGTGATGGGGTCATTATATTGTGTGGGATAAGTGATGGGGGCTAACATCCTGTGGGGGGGACATTAAACTGTGTGGGGCATATTAAAGGGGTTATCCAGGGTTAATCTTTTTTATGGCCTATGCTCTGGATAGGCCATAAATACCTGATCGGTAGGGGGCTGACACATGGCCCCATCAGCTGTTCGGAGCCACTTCCGGCACCTGTTCTGTACACAACACAGGGCCGGAAGCAGAAAGCTCCATCCGCTGTATAGCAGCCCGGCGCCTTCACTGCAGCTCAGCTCCTACTGACTTCAATAAGTGCTGAGATACAGTGAAGGTGCCCAGCCCCTATACAGTGGACAGAGCTTTCTGCTTCTGGCCCTGTATTGTGTACAGTACGGGCATCAGAAGTGGCTCCGTACAGCTGATCGGTCCGGGGTCAGCCCCCTACAGATCAGGTATCTATGGCCTATCCTGAGGATAAACCATAACAAATTATACCTGGACAACCCCTTTAATATACACCCCTAATGCTCCACACTTTAAAGAGATTGACCAGTATAATTTTTTTTCTTTTTTAGAATTAGTCTGGGGGAGGTGAATCCCCCCTACCCCCCCCCCCCCCCAAAAAAAAAAAAAAAAAAAAACATGCTAAACATACTCACCTGTCTCCGGTGCTCCGGTGTCCTCCCAGCACGGTCCGGTCCTGCAGCTCCGCTGTCTTCTTTTTGCCGGAATTCCTCACTGGCTGTGACGTGCCAGGTCCCTTCCCTTAGGCCACTGATTGGCCTCAGGGGTCACGTGACGTCACAGGTAGTCATGTGCAGAGGGAATTTCAGCTGGAAGAAAACGACAGAACTGCAGGACCGAACTGCTCTGGGAGACACTGGGGACAGGAAAGAAAGTTTGTGGGGGTTTTTTTGTTTTGTTTTTTTCACCTGCCCCTGCGTAATTAAAAAAAAAAATTAAGGAGCCACTGTAAGGAGTATAAGCTCCACAGTGGCCCCCACCCAGTATTATAAGCTCCACAGTGGCCCCCACCCTGTATTATAAGCTCCAGTGGCCCCCACCCTGTATTATAAGCTCCACAGTGGCCCCCACACAGTATTATAAGCTCCACAGTGGTCTCCACCCAGTATTATATGCTCCAAAGTGGCCCCCACCCAGTATTATAAGCTCCACAGTGGCCCCCACCCAGTATTATAAGCTCTATAGTGGCCCCCACCCAGTATTATAAGCTCCACAGTGGCCCCCACCCAGTATTATAAGCTCCATAGTGGCCCCCACCCAGTATTATAAGCGCCACAGTGGCCCCCTCCTAGTATTATAAGCTCCACAGTGGCCCCCTCCTAGTATTATAAGCTCCACAGTGGCCCCCACCCAGTATTATAAGCTCCATAGTGGCCCCCACCTAGTATTATAAGCTCCACAGTGGCCCCCACCCAGTATTATAAGCTCCATAGTGGCCCCCACCCAGTATTATAAGCTCCATAGTGGCCCCCTCCTAGTATTATAAGCTCCACAGTGGCCCCCACACAGTATTATATGTGCCCAATAGCCCCCTCCGCTCCGCTTCAGTGCTATTATACTCTGGGGAATCGGGGAATCGGAGGCCCAGGGAAGTGATTAAAAATAACAAACTCTCATACTCACCTTGCCTTACCTTTCCTTGGCATCCTCGCTCCATCCTGTCGTCTTCACCGTCTTCAGGCCCTTTTCCGACGACGCTGCTGAGGCCTGTGATTGGGCCTCAGTGGTCACGTGGGGGCGCACTGACGTCATTACGCGGCCGCGCCCCATGTGACCGCTGGGGCCTAATCAAAGGCCTCAGTCACATGACGGAGGAGCGCCGGAGAGGACGCTGCGCCCAGGAGAGGTGAGAATATGTATTTATTATTTTCAGTCACCTCCCCTGGGCTGCCATCTATTGGAAAGGGGCCTGCAATATGCCAGGGTCCCTTTCCAATAACAGTATGTATAGCGGTCAGGGAAACAGGCTTTCCCCGACCGCTATCATAGTGGTCCGGGGCCCCGGCCATCTCCAGCTGGCCGCGGGCCCCGTACCCTGCCGGGTCCGGTCGCGGTCGCGCCCCCTGCGACCGCGATCGTAACGCCACTGGTCAGGGGCCCGATCGGGATGGTCAGGATCCCGATCGGGCCCCCATGACATGAGGACTATTAGTCAGGGCTCGGGGCCCACCGGTGGATTCACCAGTTCCCCGGTGGGCCAGTCCGACCCTGCCTGTATGCGTCTGTCCTGGTTCATATGGAAGACAAAAACATTGTAGTATGCTCTACAGGACATCATATTAGAGATATACTCTAAGAAGCAATTGCCTCAGTAATACAGATGTGTCCACACTTAAGGACTCCAGATTCTCATTAAAAAATAGAAAAGCAATACAATATAGCAACTTGTGACAGGGTATCACTAAATTACTAAAAGTTAGTCAGCTCAGGCCACACATCGCAGGACATTGTTAAGGCAAGAGGAAAGGTAAGGAAAGACTGTACAGTGCCTCATGGTGGCATATAGATACATGTATACGGCTCCATAGTATGGAACTGTGGAAACTCAGTACAAGTTATGTGACTGTGACTGTGCTGTGTGCAAGACACAAAAGAACACAAGAATATTAAAGGGATGGTCCAGTTTCAGTCAGATATTGAGAGACAAATGTTATTGTTTCTATAATAAAAAGTTGTATAATTTCCCAATATACTTTCTGTATCAATTCCTCATGGTTTTCTTGTTTTACTAGGCAGATGCTCTGACTAGAACAATGTCTGCGCCAGTGTGCTCATCACATGATCATGGACTGTATATCACATGACCATGGATTGTATATCACATGACCATGGACTGATTTTTACCCATTAGGAGTAAGCAGATTGAATGACAGCAAGCAAAGATCTAGAAAACTGTGAGGAATTGATATAGAAAGTATATTGGAAAACTATATAACTTCATTATACAAAGAATAACATTTGTCTCTCAATATTATCTTAAACTGGACAACCCCTTTAAGAAAAATAAATCGAAAGCTTGCCATATGTCCAGTTTATTAATTCACATAATTTATAATCCTCATAAAATGGATTTTGAAAGATTTGTTAAACTTTCTTCTGTTCTATGTTAGTTCTGTAGTTCTATGCAATAACATCATGAACATGGACATTCATGGGTTTTGGTAATTCCAATATACAAAGCGAAGTATGTCTTAGTAGTATGTAATGTAATTCTTAATAACATGCTATAGAAAGGACTGTGATGAAATACATATAAGAGTGAGCTTTTGCTGCTGAAGTGCTGGAGGAGGCTCTTACATACATCTATAGATAACACTGAAAAGTTCTTTCCATAGGATCATACAATCAGTGCAGCTCAGTGTTTAAGGTTTAGGTCTTATATAAATAGGACAAATCCACAAACTTGTGGGTTTTGCCGCTGCCAGCTCCGTGTGAGATCTGCAGTTTTATCTCTCAGTGTCAGTTCTAGCCATTGGTACTGAGCAGTAAAGAATATAATTGCCTCTTTGACTTTGGCAAAAGTTTTCAGGCATAGACCAGACTGGATCAGACAGCCAACCAGGCAGGATAGTGAGGGCCTGCCAGAATTCCACCAGAAGTCTCTGAATGAATACTTATTAAGTGTGTGGAATTGAGTCAGTTTTACAATCACCAGCCCTGTTCCAACACCATATTATATGTATGTGATTCTGAGATTTTTATATGTTACACAGTAATAAAACTATACAATAGAAATAAATGAGAATCAAGCATGAAGCAAACTGCTCACTGTCACCATCACATTACCAGCCCCATAGTGCTGACCATCACCAAGCTACATAATCCTTCATACATCACTCACTAATAATGCAATATTATCTGTAAAGCATAAATGGAATAGTGTACCCTAAATGTCAATTATAAGAATATTACAAGTCACCAAGGAGTTCTGTGAGTATATAAAAGCACAAGGTCACAGACAGACATTAAACCACAATGTATGGCATAAGCTTCCAGGAACACTTTAACCATAGGGCAAATGGTGACTCTAGAATGGGCCCTATGGTAGTGGGGACCCCCTTGGCTGAATCAGATTGAGCCGGATAGTCCTGTATTTTGGGTGCTGTGCTGCTGTTCTCGGCAGTAGGTCACAATTTCAACTCTATCTGCATTCTTGGGATACAGATAAAGTTGAATACAATGGTGGTGCATACAGTTATCTGCTTTAGCTGATTATTTCTGCAGCAATTATGTGAACCTGGGAACTGGGCAGGACTTTCCAAAAATGCGTTTCTTATTTTGCATCGCAGCTACATTTTTATGAAAATCAGCTCTAGATAATTGCCCCGTCTACCACCTAGACCCGCCCCCATCGAGTGTCATCTTTGACTTTGTCTCACTTTGTCTGTAGTTAGGGCTGGTTATCTAGAGCCAAGAGCAAAGTCCTTGCAGGAGAAGAAACCCATAAATCCCTTTTCAACTAATTTGCATACAAATGGTTTATTTTTTTATTTTAATGAAAATGGAGCTGCAATGCAGAAGAAGAAAGACATCTTTAGAAACTGTAGAAGCATCTCTACAAGGTACTGTCATTAGTTTGATACTGATTTTCCTGCTGACAGACTGTTATTTATACTGCATCATGGACACCATAAAATATTCCCAAAAAACAATGACAAAATTGTTTTCCCATTTACATCCCCCCAAAAAATAAAAGTTAAGCAATAAATTATAGGTACCTCAGAATTGTACCACTGAATTTTTAAGGCCTGCAAAAACGATCTCTCATATGGAAAGATCAATGGAAAAATCAAAACGTTGTGGTTCTCAGAATGCAGAGATGAAAAACCCAAAAACATGCAGCATCCAAAAATAAAAAAATAGGCCACATCCATAAAAAATTAAACACTGAGCTTCAAAGTGACTTCTAAAACACTTTTCTAGTGTACAGGAGGGGGTATATTACTCCTTATAACATATACTTTAACTGCTGCAAAAAAGAAATATATAAATATATATCATGTTTAAACAAATATTCTTTACAAACCTGTCAACTGAGAATTTCCTTTGAGTAGTATTATATGTGGGCTGTAAAACAGTATTAAAAGGTGAAGTTGTACTTTATAGCATAGGTCACACTAGAGCGCATATATTATAATTACAGCTCTGGAGGGACTCTGGTCCTAACTATTGGCCACACTGGTTGACACTTTGCATCAAGTGACAATCTCATTGTGATTAGTAAATAGTAGACGACTACTTATCTCATGTCCATTTGTCGAAAACAATTACCTTCATGTATACACTTAATCACTTTAATACAAGAGGTGAATGCGACAAGCAGTGGAGCCTGCCAGAGTTTGACAAGTACAAGGGCTTGGAAAACTGTAAAGGAGTAGAAAGAGATATTTTGGTTTGTTGCATTACACTGCCCTCTTCTGGACATGCTTTAAAAATACATGAAGACAGTTTTTACAAACTATAGTCCATGTAGAAATTGAGATATACATATATTTCTGTTAATATGTCCAGGTGCTTAATTGGAAGCTAAGGACATAGCCCATGAGCAGCACCTCAGGATCTCCATACCTTTATAACAACTATTAATAAAGAAATATCATTATCATAGTCACAAACTCCATAAAAATTGAATGAAAATGTTTCTCCAGCCATTAACTCAGACACAAATATGAAATGATATTATGTCTTACTTATCCACACCAAGTTAGATTGCAATTTCTGTGGCAATTTCATGAAAAGCTTGGAAAAACTGACATATAATATATGTTCTTCATTATAATGTCTGCATTCTGTACATAGTATAATTTATACATAGTATGATTTATATTTAGTAAGGTTATAAAAATGTATATATATTTTAACCAAGTCTCTTGCACTTTTGACCTAGAGCTCAGAACATTTTCACGTTTTCTAGAAATAGAAATGTATAAGTGCACGGAGGCCATATGGACATGCTTTTTAGCTATGGTCCCTAAGATCTAATTTTGAAGACTACATTTTGCTTTAAAACATACAACCCATTTAGTAGTGAAAAATGCCCCATAATGCTACATCTGCACCTCCTATGGGTCCATAAAACAGGCCTATAGCAACTTCATGTTCTGCCTTAAGGGTCGATGGCTGATCCATCTATCTTGCAGGAGAAACTTTGTGGCAAATAGCTTGGAGGAGGCTCCACTGAAATAAGCTTTCCTGCTCAGTACAGCTGTGTGAGCAGGTTCACGGTGGAGTCAGGTTGAAGAGCTGTGAGACAAATGATCATTTCATGTAGGTTGTCACCTTAACCCCTTGGCACAAAATGCGTACATGTATGTCATCAGAAAATTAGCTACTGCAGAATGCGATACATGTACAGTACGTCATTCAATTGTGTGAGCACAGGAGTCTGACTGTAACTGAGAGCTGGACTGCTGCTGCAATGGCCACAGTCAGTGGTAACACCAGTCATGACCATTCAACCCCTTAAATGTTATAGTCAATAGGGACCACAACATATAACTGCTTTGTCAGAGATACCGACAACCCAGTCGGGCCTACCACAATGTAATTACAGGATCTTAATGGGTTTCTATGCAGCTTGCAGCTGCAGGTCTGACAATGATCCTCTTATGGACAGGGACATCTCTCACATTGAGGAGAGCACCAGTGAAGGTGTGTAGAGTTTTAAATTGCCTTTCGCCCTCTACTAAGCATCTACATATCACAAGGCATTATGGGAAAGGAGCTGGGAGTTCATGCACCCTCTGTTGGATGTCTCAGATCCTCAATATGCTTTTGACTCACCGAATCTTGAGACAGCAAATGGGATTTTAGCCAAGCCAAATTCATTTATCTGCATACAGCGCCGTTTCGGGATTTTTGTCCCTCATCAGTGCAGAGGGCGAAAGGCAATTTAAAACTCTACACACCTTCACTGGTGCTCTCCTCAAGGAGAGATGTCCCTGTCCATAACCCACTCATTGCCTCCCACAAAGCCAGCCAGTTCATTTTGCTCTGCACTGATGAGGGACAAAAATCCCGAAATGGCGCTGTATGCAGATAAATTAATTTGGCTTGGCTAAAATCCCATTTGCTGTCCAATGATCCTCTTGGCTGCCATCTAACCATCCTGGAAGTCTAGCGATGGTTCCCCTGGCTGCCATCTTGCTACAGCTATTAGGCTTTAACACCAATCATGACTGTAGAACCCCTTGAATTCTGTGGTCAATAGTGACCAGGGCATATAACTGGTCTGTCAGAGACACCAACACCGATTGCAGGGGTATGATGGTTTGCTATGGCAGTAAGAGGCCTGACAACGTTAACCCTAGCTGCCATCTTACCAGTGGCGTAACTAGGAATGGCTGGGCCCCAAGGCGAACTTTTGACATGGAGCCCCCCCTGAACCGCCGCCCCCAACCCCCCCCCCGCATAAACCGCATTCCTGCACACACTATTATGCGCCATATTGGCCCCTGCAGACAGTATTACGCCCCATAGTGGCCCTTGCACACAGTATTATGCCCCATAGTGGCCCCTGAACACAGTATTATGCCCCATAGCGGCTCATGCACATGGTATTATGTCCCATAGCGGCCCCTGCGAACTGTATTATGCCCCATAGTGGCCTCTGCACACAGAATTATGCCCCATAGTGGCCTCTGCTCACAGTAGTATGCCCCATAGTGGCCCCTACACACAGTAGTATGCCCCATAGTGGCCCCTGCACACAGTATTATGCCCCATAGTGGATCACGCATGAACGATTATTATACTCTGGGGTCTTTTCAGACCCCAGAGTATAATGATCGGAGACCCAGGGGAGGATACAAACATAAAAAACAATGCTTATTACCTCTCCCTGTCTCCGCTGCACTCCCGTGCGCTACTTTGGCCATCTTCAATGTTGGACCAGATCTCGCGTGAGTGAGGCCGGCGTAGCGATGCATAATGATGTCAGCTGATATCTGGGACGTCACCGAACAGGCCCGAAGCCTGCGGAGCGTAGGAGAGGTGAGTTACAGTGTTTTTTATGTTCGCTCACCTCCCCTGGGCCCCCGATCGCTAACCCCGGAGTATAACGATAGCAGTGTTTGTGGGGTTCGCGGTAGCAGCTGCCACAGGGCTCCGGGCCCCATAATGTTCAGGGCCCTGTGGCAGCCGCTACCGCTGATACCCCGATATTTACGCCCCTGCATCTTACTATATCTATGCCATAGCTAATAGGACCTGTCAAATGAAAGGCCTAATAGGTTGGCTAGCAACATTGAAGTCACAGACATAATACACTGTGCCCCTATTACCCTGTGCTATCTTCTTATGTTGTAGTGAGGCCTTTGGGCCCCCTAAGATTTCAGGGCCAGGTAGCAATTGCTACCTCTACACTCTCCATAGCGAAGACCCTACAAAGGGTATAAAGACAGAGTTGTTTTCTGCGGTTTTACTAAACATTTTTACTAACAGTATGATAAAGGCATCTCAAAGAGACTCTCTTATTAAATCTTAACCTTATTATTGATTGAAAACTTTTGGATTCAGAGTCATTGCAGTTAAAGTGGGTTCACACTACAGTTATTTGACTAGGTTCACATCTGGGTCAGAGTCTTCGTAGGGGAAAATCGGCAGAGAGAAAATTTGTGCATGGAGGACTTTTCTTTCTGCCAGTTTCAGTACAAAATTGGCAGAAACCCGACAGACACCCGACCGACCTTATTATAGTCTATTGGGTCTGCAGGTGTCCACAGGTAACCGCTGTTTTAGTGCACAGGCTCTTCGTCGTTCCGGTCCAGAGAGCTCAGCACTAGTGTGAACCTAGCCTAATGTGTGTTGCACTGATTTGTTAAATAACAGACGCAGGCAGATCCCCTTTTGTCTTGTTTCTGCCTTTTCTTAGGGGGCATTCACAATACCGTTGGTGACCGTCAGTAGTGTCCGTTGCTATTGTCCATTACAAGATTTTAGCATTGGACACTAGCTGAACCGTCAGAAATCCGTTAAAATTTCCATTCATTTCAGTGGGTTTTTATATTGTGTCCGTTAGTGTCTGTTTACACCCAATCTGTCAGAACTCTGTTTTTTTTCTCGCGGACAAAAAATCCTACATGCAGGACTTTTTTGTCCGTTTGAAATAACGGATTCTTGACGGACAGTCTATGTGTAATGGACTTATAATGGACAGTAACTGATAGCCATCAGTTATTGTCTGTTATTTTATGTCCATTTTTTTTTTCTGCGCATGTTCAAAAAGCAGAAAAAAAAAAAACGGACATTAACTGATGCTAACGGACACTAACTGATGCTAATGTGTCCGTTTTTTTTTAACTAATCCATTAATTGGATCAGTTAAAAAAACGGACACATTAACATCAGTTAGTGCCCGTTATTGTCTGTTATGATAGGTGTCCATTTTTTTTTTTTGTTGTTTTTTTAACGGACACTATCAGAACGGACATCAACGGTAGTGTGAACCCTTACTTAGAAGTGCAAAGTACTTCATGTAGATGTTGCTCAAGCAAATACTGAACTGGCCGCAGGTAATATCAAACAGATAAATTTGTTAGTTGTCCAGCACCAAATCAGTGTTTAAAACATGAAATGAACATGTCCAAGGGTTACATCTCATATATCAAGCTCAGGTAACAGAGATCTTGGTCATAGAATAACAATGAAGAAAAGTTACACACTTAACATTTCTCCCACCTGAGGATTTATTGCAATTTTATTGACACAGAGGGTAAAGTAACTGCTGTACGGTGATGGACCCAACCCAAAAGAAGTAGCCAATTTGCAGGTAAAAATTAGGTATTACCTTCAAAATCATGCATGTGAGACATTCAAGTAAACTCATGCCACAGGCATCTGTAACTGTAGTAAAAGAAAACACAGTACAGACCAAAAGTTTGGACACACCTTCTCATTCCAAGAGTTTTCTGTATTTTCATGACTATAAATATTGTAGATTCACACTGAAGGCATCAAAACTATGAATTAACACATGTGGAATTATATACTTAACAAAAAAGTGTGAAACAACTGAAAATAATGTCTTATATTCTAGGTTCTTCAAAGTAGCCACCTTTTGCTTTGATTATTGCTTTGCACACTCTTGGCATTCTCTTGATGAGCTTCAAGAGGTAGTCACCTGAAATGGTCTTCCAACAGTCTTGAAGGAGTTCCCAGAGATGCTTAGCACTTGTTGGCCCTTTTGCCTTCACTCTGCGGTCCAGCTCACGCCAAACCATCTCGATTGGGTTCAGGTCTGGTGACTGTGGAGGCCAGGTCATCTGGCGTAGCACCCCATCACTCTCCTTCTTGGTCAAATAGCCCTTACACAGTTTGGAGGTGTGTTTGGGGTCATTGTCCTGTTGAAAAATAAATGATGGTCCAACTAAACGCAAACCGGATGGAATAGCATGCCGCTGCAAGATGCTGTGGTAACCATGCTGGTTCAGTATTCCTTCAATTTTGAATAAATCCCCAACAGTGTCACCAGCAAAGCACCCCCACACCATCACACCTCCTCCATGCTTCACGGTGGGAACCAGGCATGTAGAGTCCATTCGTTCACCTTTTCTGCGTCGCACAAAGACACGGTGGTTGGAACCAAAGATCTCAAATTTGGACTCATCAGACCAAAGCACAGATTTCCACAGGTCTAATGTCCATTCCTTGTGTTCTTTAGCCCAAACAAGTCTCTTCTGCTTGCTGCCTGTCCTTAGCAGTGGTTTCCTAGCAGCTATTTTACCATGAAGGCCTGCTGCACACAGTCTCCTCTTAACAGTTGTTGTAGAGATGTGTCTGCTGCTAGAACTCTGTGTGGCATTGACCTGGTCTCTAATCTGAGCTGCTGTTAACCTGCGATTTCTGAGGCTGGTGACTCGGATGAACTTATCCTCCGCAGCAGAGGTGACTCTTGGTCTTCCTTTCCTGGGGCGGTCCTCATGTGAGCCAGTTTCTTTGTAGCGCTTGATGGTTTTGGCCACTGCACTTGGGGACACTTTCAAAGTTTTCCCAATTTTTCGGACTGACTGACCTTCATTTCTTAAAGTAATGATGGCCACTCGTTTTTCTTTACTTAGCTGCTTTTTTCTTGCCATAATACAAATTCTAACACTCCATTCAGTAGGACTATCAGCTGTGTATCCACCTGACTTCTGAACAACACAACTGATGGTCCCAACCCCATTTATAAGGCAAGAAATCCCACTTATTAAAACACACCTGTGAAGTGAAAACCATTTCAGGTGACTACCTCTTGAAGCTCATCAAGAGAATGCCAAGAGTGTGCAAAGCAGTAATCAAAGCAAAAGGTGGCTACTTTGAAGAACCTAGAATATAAGACATATTTTCAGTTGTTTCACACTTTTTTGTTAAGTATATAATTCCACATGTGTTAATTCATAGTTTTGATGCCTTCAGTGTGAATCTACAATTTGTATAGTCATGAAAATACAGAAAACTCTTGGAATGAGAAGGTGTGTCCAAACTTTTGGTCTGTATTGTATAAGTCAAAAGGATTTATGATGCCTTGTTTTTTGGGTTTACCACAAACATTTACTTTTCCTATTTGTTGCTACCCACACCACTTTCAAGGATGGGTACGTGGCATGGGAAGAACGGTAGATTTATCATTTACGCCAGGATCCCTGAAATGATCCTGTAGATTTTAGTGCAGGCTCACAGTCCTGCAGAGCATGTGCCTAATTTATTAGGAAGTGCACCCTCTGCCGTCACAGGAGATATGAATACTATAACATATGATTATTTTGTTGTGGATTTTGCTTCAGAAAGTCCACAGCACACATTTTTATGTGGGCATACAGCCTTACAGTCTAGTACACATACACAGATGTATGATACAGAAATACCTACCAATCTTGTATCAGGACCCTGCATTGTGTGTGATCCTGAAGAAGGTTTTTAATTGTGTCTTGAAAAAGGTGCCTACTATAGCTATTTTTATAATAACACAAGAGGTGACATTATGTGACCACACCATAAGGGATCATTTAAACATGGGCCCTATTGTATCCCAAGAAATTTAATTCAATAACAATGGATTTGCATATCAGATTCATCAATGCGTCAACGGCAACATTTCTTTAGTGATATACTTATTTATCACTTGTCCATTGCAATAGTCAGGTGTATTACCAGATCAAGACCAAAATCTGCATCAGAAGACATCATGTCAATAAGTAAGCAGCAGATACAGTTAGGTCCATAAATATTTGGACAGAGACAACATTTTTCTCATTTTGGTTCTGGACATTACCACAATGAATTTTGAACAAAACAATTCAGATGCAGTTGAAGTTCAGATTTTCAGCTTTAATTCAGTGGGTTGAACAAAATGATTACATAAAAATGTGAGGAAGTATAAAGCATTTTTTTTTTTTTTTTTTTTTTTTTTTACACACAATCCCTTCATTTCAGGGGCTCAGAAGTAATTGGACAAATTATATAATTGTAAATAAAATGTTAATTTCTAATACTTGGTTTTTCACCCTTTGTTGGCAATGACTGCCTGAAGTCTTGAACTCATGGACATCACCAGATGCCGCTGTGTTTCCTCCTTTTTAATGCTCTGCCAGGCCTTTACTGCAGCGCTTTTCAGCTGCTGTTTGTTTGTGGGCCTTATTGTCTGAAGTTTAGTCTTTAACAAGTGAAATGCATGCTCAACTGGGTTGAGATCAGGTGACTGACTTGGCCATTCAAGAATATTCCACTTTTTTGCTTTAATAAACTCCTGGGTTGCTTTGGCTTTATGCTTTGGGTCATTGTCCATCTGTATTATGAAACGCCGACCAATCAGTTTGGCTGCATTTGGCTGTATTTGAACCCACAGTATGTCTCTGAATACCTCAGAATTCATCCGGCTGCTTCTGTCCTATGTCACATAATCAATAAACACTAGTGACCCAGTGCCACTGGCAACCATGCATGCCCAAGCCATCACACTGCCTCCACCGTGTTTTACAGATGATGTGGTATGCTTTGGATCATGAGCTGTACCACGTCTTCACCATACTTTTTTCTTTCCATAATTCTGGTAGAGGTTGATCTTGTTTCATCTGTCCAAAGAATGTTCTTCCAGAACCATGCTGGCTTTTTTAGATTTTTTTTTTTTTTTTTTTTTTTTTTAGCAAAGTCCAATCTAGCCTTCTTATTTTTGAGGTTTATGAGTGGCTTGCACCATGCAGTGAACACTCTGTATTTACTTTCATGCAGTCTGTTTTATGGTAGATTTGGATATTGATATGCCTACATCCTGGAGAGTGTTGTTCACTTGGTTGGCTGTTGTGAAGGGGTTTCTCTTCACCATGGGCGTTCATCCACCACTGTTGTCTTCCATGGGCGTCCATGTCTTTTTGCATTGATGAATTAACCAGTGCTTTCTTACTTTCTCAGGATGTACCAAACTGTAAATTTTACTACACCTAATATTGTAGCAATTTCTCGGTTGGGTTTTTTCTGTTTTCGCAGCTTAAGGATAGTTTGTTTCACCTGCATGGAGAGCTCTTTGACCCCATGTTTTCTTTACAGCAAAATGTTACAAATGCAAGCACCACACCTCAGATCAACTCCAGGCCTTTTATCTGCTTAAGTGAGAATGACATAAGGAAGGAATTGCCCACACCTGCTTATGAAACAGCCACAGAGTCAATTGTCCAATTACTTTTGGTCCCTTTGAAAACAGTGTGGCACATGTTTAGGAGCTGAAACTCCTGAACCCTTCATCCAATTTTAATGTGGATACCCTCAAATGAAAGCTGAAAGTCTGGACTTTATGTCCAGGTCCATTATACAACTATAACTTGAATAGGTTTCAGTAAACAGGTAAAAAAAAAAAAAATTGTGTCAGTGTCCAAATATATATGGACCTAACTGTATATCTCAGCAGCATCCCTTCACTGCAAAGGACGACATCTGCAAGGAGTTTGTATGTTCTCCCCATGTTTGCGTGGGTTTCCTCTTGTACTCCAAAGGCATCCTGATAGGGAATTTAGATTTTGAGCCCTATATGGGACAGTGACTGACAATGTCTGTAAAGAGCTGCAGAAAATGATGGCGCAATATAAACAAAAAAAATTAAGGGTGATGTATCATTATTTAATGTGCAGATAATAGAAAGGGTTAATCTGCCCCTTACTATCTCCATTCATTATTGCTTGTTATTATAGTCAATACTTTGTTATTCTTGATATGAAATACATGTAACAATTATCTTTACTTTACTACATTATAGAAATATGTCTGTATAAGATTGCATACTGTATAACATCATTGGTTTTGACTCACCTGAAAATATGTGACCTATAGTGTGTACCCCATTGATTTACATGTATCTTTTGCTTCTACACCACTATGTTATGACCAAGGACAGTCTACTAAGGTCTCAAATGCAAAAGAGACACTTTCTTGGTTCATGATGGTTTTCAAGGAAACAATAAAGTCTTAAGATTACATGACACAAGTCAAATGCTAGATTTTCTTCCATTTGCATGGATTTGGTGTTGCCTTGCATATTCACACGCACAGGCTGTTTTAGCAGTAAAGGGTGAGCTAGACTTTTTGTACAAGATAACATGGATATAGATTTATATATTAGCCTGGAAGAGGTCAAAAGTGTCCTTAAAATAAAAAGATCTAATAGATTACTAGACAACAGAGAAGTGGACAATGGGTCACATTTATTAAAATGGTGTAAAAGCAAAACTGTCATAGCTGCCCATAGCAACCAATCACAGCACAGCTTTCAGTTGTCAGAAGCAGAATACAAAATGAAAGCTGGGTTGTGATAGTTGCCCATGGCAACCAAACACAGTTTTGCTTTTAGACCATTTAAATCCACTGTGGTTTTGTACACTTTGTGAAAAGAATATGCACATACAGTGGGGAAAAAAAAGTATTTAGTCAGCCACCAGTTGTGCAAGTTCTCCCATTTAAAAAGATGAGAGAGGCCTGTAATTGACATCATAGGTAGACCTCAACTATGAGAGGCAAAATGAGAAAACAAATCCAGAAAATCACATTGTCTGATTTTTAAAGAATTTATTTGCAAATTATGGTGGAAAATAAGTATCTGGAGACTGGCTAGGCTACTCCAGGACCTTGAAATGCTTCTTACGAAGCCACTCCTTCGTTGCCCTGGCGGTGTGCTTGGGATCATTGTCATGCTGAAAGACCCAGCTACGTTTCATATTCAAATCCCTTGCTGATGGAAGGAGGTTTGCACTCAAAATCTCACGATAGATGGCCCCATTCATTCTTTCATGTACACGGATCAGTTGTCCTGGCCCCTTTGCAAAGAAACAGCCCAAAAGCATGATGCTGCCACCCCATACTTCACAGTAGGTATGGTGTTCTTTAGATGCAACTCAGCATTCACTCTCCTCCAAACATGACGAGTTGTGTTTCTACCAAACAGTTCTACTTTGGTTTCATCTGACCATATGACATTCTCCCAATACTTTTCTGGAACATCCAAATGCTCTCTAGCAAACTTCAGACGGGCCCGGATATGTACTGGCTTAAACAGGGGGACACGTCTGGCACTGCAGGATATGAGTCCCTGGCGGCATTGTGTGTTACTGACGGTAGCCTTTGTTACGTTAGTCCCAGCTTTCTGCAGGTCATTCACTAGGTCCCCCCGTGTGGTTCTGGGATTTTTGCTCACCGTTCTTGTGACCATTTTGACCCCATGGGGTGAGATCTTGCGTGGAGCCCCTGATTGAGGGAGATTATCAGTGGTCTTGTATGTCTTCCATTTTCTAATTATTGCTCCCACAGTTGATTTCTTCACACCAAGCTGCTTGCCTATTGCAGATTCAGTCTTCCCAGCCTGGTGCAGGTCTACAATTTTGTTTCTGGTGTCCTTCCATAGCTCTTTGGTCTTCACCATAGTGGAGTTTGGAGTGTCTGTGAGAGCCAGAAATCTTGCTGGTTTGTAGGTGACCAAATACTTATTTTCTACCATAATTTGCAAATAAATTCTTAAAAAAATCAGACAATGCGATTTTCTAGATATGTTTTCTCATTGTGTCTCTCATAGTTGAGGTCTACCTATGATGTCAATTACAGGCCTCTCTCATCTTTTTAAGTGGGAGAACTTGCACAATTGGTGGCTGACTAAATACTTTTTTTCCCCACTGTACGTCCTCCTTGGTGAAAAAAAAAAAGTTACTCTAGAGCCTCCTTTTGGAGGGTAGTTCCTGAGGGTTGAAGGCTGTTGTAGACAGTCTGATTTATTGGGGTTGTGAGTTCCAGCGTATGGGGAGGAGCAAAGGAGGAGGTCTTCTGCGGACTGGAGATTGCTTATGGGGAGGTATCAGGCAACTAGGCCAGAGATGTATGGAGAGTACAGGTTGTGAACGGGTCATATATCTGAGTTTAAATTGAATTACTTTAAGGGTAGGTTGTAGAGGCACTGGCAAAGGGGAGAGGCATATGAGAAACAAGGGGAAAAGTAACTGAGGGGCAGGGTAAGGCGTTTTTCACAGAACAGTGGAAAATGTGATATCTGTTTTTTGAGTGACCTGTACATGACCGTGTTAAAACCCATGTATGTCTATGGGTGTATTCACGTTTGATTTTCTTAAATGGACAGTGTAAGCAGTTCATCAAAAAAAAAAATAAAAAAAAATTAAAAATTTGTCAATTGGACAGAAAAAATCCCCCCCCCCCAAAAAAACTGGACATTAAAATGGCTGTGTGATGGCCGCTGAAAACATGGACGTCACTTGACCATTTGTCTCTGTCTTGGGAAAAAGGCCAAAAATGGACTGAATTTTCATGGAAACAAAACGGTCAAGTGAATAAGACCTTCTAGCAACATAGCTGAAGGCTTGTTTTTTGTATTTTTCAGAGGCACCATTGTGGTGTACATATAGTGTGCATCAACTAACTTTAACTTTTTATGGGGAGAAATTTATAAAAGCTGCAATTCTGTACTTACATTTTGAGCTATACATTTTTAGCCACTGACTGTGGATTATATAGAATATGTTAACTTATTTTTTTTTTTTTTACAAGCCCCCCCTTCCCCAGGGGACGTTACCTGTAAAGGGCTTAATCACTGCTGCAATAAACTGCAATATAAAGGTATTGCAGTGTATTAGATCACAGTGACACAGGTTGCAGAGGAACCTAATAGCCCCTGCCTCTGGCAAGGCCGAAGAGGTGCATCAAGATGGCAGGCATGTGGGCCTTTCTTAGATATCCTGGCTACCATAACAACCCATCACCCACATGACAATGTGCTACTAAAAGTACCAGTAAAGTACATCAGGCCCTGAAAAAAAACACCTTATGCAGCCCTATACATGGAAATCTAAAAAAGTTACGGGTGTCAGAAAATGGAGACTGCTTTCTTTTTTTTAAAGTTTTTAAAGCGCAAAAAAAACTATATAAATTTAGTATCACGGTTATCTTGCTGACCCACAGAATACAGGTAACATGTTATTTTGAGTGTCATAAAAATGAAGCCCATAACAAAGTGAAAACCGAAAATCTGAAAATGTCTGCTGCCTGCTGCAGCAAGGGGTTAACCGCTGCATCTAATATGTTAAACAGGTGAAAACAGTGTTATCACAGTCCATGGCCATTGCAGCAGAAACCTGGCTGTCATCTACAGTCGGGCTCCTGCTGGAATTGTGGGTGCTGTGCCAGGACAAGCAGAATGACACACGTACTTCATTTTACACTAACTACTACTTTGCAGATGATGTACATCTATTTAATTCTGCTTTAAGGCTGGATTGGAGGGGCAAAAGAGTGTTAGCTGGAAGGTCACAGATGAGGATGTTGCAATAGTCTAGGCGCGAAATAATAAGGGTATGATCTAGTATTTTTGTAGACTCATGGTTGAAGAAACAGTGGATACGAGAGAAGTTTTTGAGGTTGAGGTGGCAGAAAGTAGTCAGGGCATGGATATGTGGCTTGAAAGACGGAGCAGACTGCTTTAGGTTACCCTAAAGCAAATGGACTTTTGAAACTGAGAAATCCCCTATTGTTCTTGCATAATGTTAGTGCTTCTTGGAGGAGTTTCTTGTTTGCATATCAATGCTAACATATTATGAGTTGTGGTTTGGTGCATTATATGCTCCACCACAGCAGAATTACGTATGTCCGGTTCCCTTCATGACAGACTGGTGCCATGCACGTACAACTACAGTGAGTGACACAGTTTGTCTCTGTCTAATGACCTTTTGTTCCAAAGCAAAGAGAAAAAGCTGCTGCTACAGTTCTCGTCATGCAAGACTTTCTCTTCTAAATAGATCATTCATATTTGCTTAAACTAGTATTTCACCTGCTCTTGAAAACGTCTGGTGGACGGTGATTTACTTATTGACATTTGCAGGTGAAGAAAGGTCATCTGTAAACCTCCCCACTGAGGGACAGAGAAGCACAGGTGACGTTTCTCCTCTAGCAGGATGTAAGCCGAGCTAGAACAGCATGGAGAGCAAGACAGTTAGGCTGGAGTCATATACAGGGAGAAATCACAAAGGGCCAACCAGTGCCAAACCTGCAGAAAAAAACAAACAAAAAAAAACACCTGGCTTTGGGTATTGTTTGCCCAGTGGCATTCAGTAAAATACACTGCTGAACTGTCCTGAATACCAGCACTGTGTCTGTTGCATGTGGCATCAGCCTAAGGATTGTTATTGCCACGTCACCTTTCAGGGGAATACACTGCTAAGTTTCCCTGACAGATATGTGGCCTCCAGTATTAAGTTTAGTGCATAGGACGTTACTGTTCATCCAAACACACTCATTGATATAAATATAACACACCAAGGAAGAGTTGTTGGATTCAAGTGAAACTTTATATGTGTGAATATAATGATTATATTAGAGAAAGAGGATTAGTTTACTGGGGAAAACTATACAGTTGATAGGAGGCTCTAGAACCCTGTTGGGCCGCCTATAGCCTGGATAAAAGATATGATACAGTTGGGCATGGAGGCATGCAGTTTCTGTATGGTATCCTGTGGCACATTTGCCCATAATTGTTGCAGCTCGGTCTGTAGATCCTGCACCCTTGTAGGTTGCCAAAATTGCCGTCCCAGTTGGAGCCATAAATGCTTGATTGGCGGTAAATATGATGACTGGATAGCCCACGAAAGTGTTGCAATCTGGTGGTGATAGGCTTGAACTGGTCCACAGGTGAATCTGCTGTTCAAAGCAAGTCATGCAGCAGACTACTGATAGGACCACCATGAGAGAAACAATCATAGGCAAGAGCCAGGCAGCAACCTACTATTACAAAAACACATTGTTAGTGACATTTTAGGAGTTTGCAAACAAGTGTCAGGCAATATTTGCATGTAGCTGTATAGTGGGCACTAGGCACCCCAAACCGACACTGGGCAGAGACATTGCTGGGAAATCTTTACTGTGTGTGGACAAGCATTATCCTGCTTAAAAATGCCAGTTGGCAGTCCTGCCATGAAAGGTAACAGATGTGTCTGCAGAATGACCTGCACATATCACTGGGCTGCTAGTGTCCCTTCTATCACCACTAGAGGTTACTGACTGCTGTATGGCAACCAAGATCATTACACTAGCAGTTGGGGCAGTGTGTCATTCCACAGCAAAGACAGGACTGATGCACTTACCACGAGGTCCCCATATTCGAATCTGACTATTGTTAGATCCAAACAGAACCTGGATTATATGCTAAAGATGATACGGCTGCAGTTCATAACTGTCCAGATTTCTTGTTCACAATACCACTGCAAGTGAAGGCGATGGTGGCTGGCTGTTAATGACAGGACCCATAATGGGCACCATGACACTAGAGTTCCTTCTGCTAAGCACCTGGAAATGATCTACACAGAGCCAGGGGTGTGTACTGAAGATGACACCTGTGTGCATAATGCACATGGAAACTGTGTGAGCTTGTGGTTGCCAAAGGATAAAACTATCCTCTCTCCTGTGGTCTTTCTGGGCCTTCCAGAGCCATATTTGCCGTGTATGCATGCCCTCACCTAATCACTGTTCCCAACACCTCCAAACAGCCCCCAACCATCTTGCTTCTCTCAGTCCAATGATGTACCCCCTCTCAAAGTCTGTCAGCTGGGCATTATAGACTCATGTCTAGCAGTCAACACTTTCTCTCCAATAGATCCACTACCCAAAAGTAGCCTCTGAGAGCATTTTATAGGGTACGCCAAACACACACTGGGCAGAGGCACTCCTGGGAAACTTCCTGTGTGTGGGTAAGCACACACGTGGGCTAAGGCCCTAACATTGCGGAAATTCAGTGGAAAAAAACCGCTGCATTCTACAGTACCAGTAAATTGAATGAGATTCAGGTTAATCTCATTCACACATTGTCGAAAAAAAAGAGCTGCAGAAAACCTGTGTTTTTATAAAATACAGCATGTTAATTTTATCGGCAGAATTTTTTCTCTATATATTGAATAAGGGAAGAAAAAGGCAGAGAAAAATGCATACAAAACAATGAAAAATTCTGTGGAAAAAAATGCAGCAAATTTTTTTTAGCTGTGGGGACTTTGCCTGAAAAATCCATTATAAACAATTGAATGGGCTATAAACATGTGCATGGATGTGCATGATTCTATACAGATGAAGGGGGCAGCCAAAAAAGCTTTTGCAACAAATCTAATCTGATCTAAATATGAATGTAACCTAACAAGAACAGCAAATTAAAACATATAAAATATCAATAGATGTTGTATGTTATTAACTATAATTCGTATTCTGCACATGTAAACGCTTCAAACTAGAACAGTAATATCTGTACTGCAGTTCAGTTGTAGGTAGACCATACAGATCCATGCAGTATATTCTTAACCCATAATCTGACAAAACACTGGTCTCATCACTGAATGTGGAGAAGATGAAAATCCCTAAAATATGTTCAAATTAATGTCCACCTATCTAATGGTGTCTCCTGTGAAGTGTAAAGTATATTAATGGAGTTGCTTCACAATCATCAATAGGAACTTTGCTGAAACTGCTGCATCAAATGACAATTTGCATTTTGTATCTTAGAACCATACATATATCTACAGCAGTCAGTGCAAACAGCCACATGTGCAAATGTAGATCTCAATATTTTGGTACTTTATTAGAAATATACAATTTACAATATTTAATAAATGATCATGACAATGACAGCCGCACAGCACTTTCCCAAAAAAGCAATTCTTGTGTCAACAGTGCCACCTTGTGGTAAAACACAAAACTATTATGCCTTTTACTCCCAGCTGTCAAGTTTTATAAAAGGTTGTGTATTACAAAATATGTAATTAGGAAACACAAAAAAGCTCCTTGTAGAAACTTTATTGCTTTTATAACAAAGATATACAGTATTTTAAATAAAAGACATCTTGAACTGAACAATTACTTTCCCACAGGCTTTAAAATAATACAGGTATTTACAAGTGAATGTGACCTCTTACAGGTCAGACACAGGGATTTAAGAATCAAGTAATTAAAGTAACACTGACAAAGCGCTTCATATTAGTGGTGTATTTATAGCGCCATCTAGGGATCTGTTCTCTCTTAGGCAATATAAAATATATGTGGACAGAAGACTGAGGTTTAACTCATGATACCAAATCCAGGTATTCAGCACAGTAAAAAGAAGAGATGGTCTTCATGTGTACAAGTGCCACAGCTCAGTGTGGTCTAATACTCGGCTATAATACAGAAATCAGAGACAGAAATAATAGGAATAGCATTAACCAATGGAACACAAAGGATTCCCTAAACAGAATAATAAATAATACATTAAATCTTTACCTGAGTAACCAAAGTAAGCAAATTACAAGGCAAGTAAGTAAACATAGCGACAAAACCCAGTGTATGATGAGGAATGTACAGCTCGTCTCTGCTGGAGAGTGGATATGTTATAATGTTATAGCATACATCTGTCATTGAAAAACCAACCAACTGTATAGACCAGCTTACTCATGAATGGTGAAATGAATGTCATCACTGAGAGGCAATGGTGAAATAAAGACTCATGTAATGTGAAAAACAGAGCTTCCATCATTTAGAACCTCTGCACGGACCTGACACCAGTGACTTGTACACATATGGGTATAGACATACAAGGGAATGCTGTGTAGACAAATATGCTTGTGTCCCTCATATCTGTAGTGTTAGGAAGAAGCACTTTATAGCTATATACTGCTATATAGGAAACCAGTAAATATTAAAATGTAGGTTTACCGGGTGATTATAATAAAGGGGCTGCAGATTCACAATTATATAAATGGGAGAGCCATCTACATAGCATAGAGCTATGGCACATCTAAGTTATGTCAAAGGTCACACCTCCTTCATTCCCAAGAACAGCAGGGGTTGCAGCTCAGGAATGACCCCGACTCATCTCAGGGGATAAAAGGAAAATGTAACTAGAACTGAAATTGTCTGATTCCATACAGTGTACAGTGCACTAATATATCCTAAAAATACAAAATACAGTAGTGCTGGAAGTAGCTCTGGGGATAGGGTAAAAGTCCTTTGTTTTGGTCAAGACTGTAAGAACAGAGATGGTCACTTTGATGGGGTGGAGCACACAGGATGATTTAGAATCTTATGAAGATTCTGCTTTTCTCATTTGCTGCTGGAAATTATTATGTCAACAAGCATATTCAGCAGTAATATAAAGATGGTCCCCTATAACTGTAGATTTGAGGAAGGGAATAACCAAACATGAACTTAATCACTCTATATATGCTTCTAAACAGGTCTCCTATACACCTATATCGAGGAATTGCATAAATAACAATTCCCTAATATAATGTTTTCACGATAACTTCCTTGGCACAAGGAATGCTTCAATAGCATCAGACATAACCGTAGGGGGTTTATATTATGTGCAGCTGACCTGGCTATATGCTGTAGTGCAACATCTTCCATCTGGCAGGTCTGCCACACAGTGAAGGACATTGTTTATATATAACATACAGAATAGCTCCAAGGGACTTTGGTTTGTCATAGGATATATTATCTGAGAAAAAAATTAAGAAAAGATGGATGGAAAATTGTGTAAAATGTCACAAAAGATGCTATAGGATCAGTTTAATCCATATGAAATCTTCTCACTTCATAAAATATGATAATGTGTATTTTAACCCCATTTAGCAACAGACACTTTAACCATCATACATGATCTGAATTGATGTAGACAAAAAGTGAAGAAAACTGCAGAACGTCTACTTCAGTGCTGTGCATTCAGAGACCAACACCCACACTCTCAGGAACAGGTTAAGAAATGTATTTATTGATGTCATACGGATATTACATTTTGGGAAAGACGTTTCTCCAAATTAGGTTATCTGGAAAAGACTTTTTAAAAAAAAGGACTTTGTATTAACCTGTTCTTAGGAAAACTCTCTGATGAAGAACCAATAGCTCCAAACCAGACTTTCGGCAATTTTCTTCACTCTTCATATACATACTATACATTAGGGAGCTAAAGCAGTGTTCTGGCATTGGAGCCTTATTTTGAAAAATCATATAGAACCCCTTTAACAATTTCTAGTGGTTTTCTATGGGAATTACAGGTCTAGCTTACTGAGAATGCAGCCTATCAACTTCTCATTTCTAAGGAATGTCTCTGGTGTCTACACTACATGGCATATTCATGTATAAGGAAGAAAGGCCTTTAAAGCATAATTATTCGCTGTTCTCTATCTGAAGCATGGTATAATATCATAACATTCCTCTGTGTAATAATACTATTAGATTGTATATTCACATCCTCTAGTGCATGTTCATCAAAATAAACAGAAATAAATTAGCAGCATACAAGGGAATTATAAGGATGAAGTAAGGGTGAAAAGGTTACGTAGGAGTGTAGGAGTATAGGATAAAATAAAGCAGTGGCAATGTCAGGATTCCATGCGTTATAAATCAACAGAAAGTAAATCAGGTCACACATGTAATCTCATTCTGTTTCTTACTGACTTGTATCAGTTATAACACCGTCCTCTCATCTGGTATATAAAAACCTTCTTCTTGTGCTCTTCTCCTCTTTGGCCCCCTGTTACTATCTCATTCATAAGGCTGAAGTCACTAGAACACAGCGAGGCATCATGAGGCATATTACAGTTGGAGCGTCATAGGTTCAGAACTAAGACGAAAGCTTGGAGTAACTTGGCGGTGAGAATTTGCGCTTCAAGTACTTCAAAATATAGAGGGGAAGACAGCTGACAACGGTGATGGCCGATACTTTCCACAGGAAGGCTAGTGTTCCAATAAAAGCAAGATCTGTGATAGAGAAAAGAGCAAGTTTTACTATTAGAGCTAAAGATAAACCAGCACAATGGAGTCAATACTAGAGCTCCCTAGTTACCCTCTGGCAAACTTCTAAATGTGGTATATATACCCAGTCAGCTACAATGGATGCCATTTACAGGTGGGAGTCTTCCACCACCAAACTAGTTCCTAAACCACTTTCATTCTGTTGTATTGTGACGTAGTGTACATACCTTGCTTGCTCCACACTACATAAAGTTCACTATGTAATTAACACAGCATAAGCCATGCCATTAACACAACTAAGTAATAATACAATGGGGGGGAAAAAGTATTTAGTCAGCCAGCAATTGTGCAAGTTCTCCCACTTAAAAAGATGAGGCCGGCCTGTAATTGACATCATAGGTAGACCTCAACTATGAGAGACAAAATGAGAAAACATATCTAAAAAATCACATTGTCTGATTTTTTAAGAACAACAAAGTTAAATGATGGCACGGTGAATATACCCTAAGAACCATTTATTCTGGGTATATGAATATCCCTGACTACGTGAGCTTGTTATGCTAAAATGCCTGTCTGTTCATTAAAAATACTTAATAAAAGTTAATAACTGGAAAGATAAAGCGTTCAGCTACTTATTAAAGTTCAATCACCAAAAGGTAAGATTAATAAATGAAAAGAGACATAGTTAGAGAATAGCAGGCTGAAAGTTTTTAGGTGTCACTGAAGAAGAGCTCACAGTACACCACTGAGTCACAGAAGACATCTAGGGGTTGGCAGAGACATTCTTACCTTCTGTAAAGATCAAGAACAAGCAAAGCAGTTTTATAAGAGCTGATTCTACCTCCTCTTACTGTACGTCTATTCCTTTCAACACATTTATACAGCACTTATCTTAGACTATCTGACATGTTATTCAGCCTTCAAAACATTACACAGTGATTTTAATACCTATTGTAATGCACAATTAGCAAGGTGATATATTAACAAACATGGTAAAATAGGAAAAAATGCATAAAGCTGGACAGCCATTTCTACTGATTCTACGTGTGCTTGGCCCATTACCAGTAAACTAGTAAAATACCTTTTAGTGTTATTACATCCAGATATTTGCCAATTGCCTTTTACATTTCTGTAAGATGCCCTATACAGTGGGGAAAAAAAGTATTTAGTCAGCCACCAATTGTGCAAGTTCTCCCACTTAGAAAGATGAGCGAGGCCTGTAATTGACATCATAGGTAGACCTCAACTATGAGAGACAAAATGAGAAAACAAATCCAGAAAATCACAATGTCTGATTTTTTTAAGAATTTATTTGCAAATTATGGTGGAAAATAAGTATTTGGTCAATAACAAAAGTTCATTTCAATACTTTGTTATATTTCCTTTGTTGGCAATGACAGAGGTCAAACGTTTTCTGTAAGTCTTCACAAGGTTGGCACACACTGTTGCTGGTATGTTGGCCCATTCCTCCATGCAGATCTCCTCTACAGCAGTGATGTTTTGGGGCTGTCACTGGACAACACAGACTTTCAACTCCCTCCAAAGGTTTTCTATGGGGTTGAGATCTGGAGACTGGCTAGGCCACTCCAGGACATTGAAATGCTTCTTACGAAGCCACTCCTTCATTGCCCTGGTGGTGTGCTTGGGATCATCGTCATGCTGAAAGACCCACGTTTAATCTTCAATGCCCTTGCTGATGGAAGGAGGTTTTCACTCAAAATCTCACAATACATGGCCCCATTCATTCTTTCATATACACGGATCAGTCGTCCTGGTTCCTTTGCAGAGAAATAGCCCCAAAGCATGATGTTGCCACCCCCATGCTTCACAGTAGATATGGTGTTCTTTGGATGCAACTCAGCATTCACTCTCCTCCAAACACGACGAGTTGTGTTTCTACCAAACAGTTCTACTTTGGTTTCATCTGACCATATGACATTCTCCCAATACTCTTCTGGAACATCCAAGTGCTCTCTAGCAAACTTCAGAGAGGCCCGGATATGTACTGGCTTAAGCAGGGGGACACGTCTGGCATTGCAGGATCTGAGTCTCTGGTGGCGTAGTGTGTTACTGACAGTAGCCTTTGTTACGTTAGTCCCAGCTTTCTGCAGGTCATTCACTAGGTCCCCCGTGTAGTTCTGGGATTTTTGCTCACCGTTCTTGTGATCATTTTGACCTCACGGGGTGAGATCTTGTGTGGAGCCCCTGATTGAGGGAGATTATCAGTGGTCTTGTATGTCTTCCATTTTCTAATTATTGCTCCCACAGTTGATTTCTTCACACCAAGCTGCTTGCCTATTGCAGATTCAGTCTTCCCAGCCTGGTACAGGTCTACAATTTTGTTTCTGGTGTCCTTTCACAGCTCTTTGGTCTTCACCATAGTGGAGTTTGGAGTGTGACTGTTTGAGGTTGTGGACAGGTGTCTTTTATACTGATAATGTCAAACAGGTGCCATTACTACAGGTAATGAGTGGAGGACAGAGCAGCCTCTTAAAGAAGAAGTCACAGGTCTGTGAGAGCCAGAAATCTTGCTTGTTTGTAGGTGATCAAATACTTATTTTTCACCATAATTTGCAAATAAATTCTTAAAAAATCAGACAATGTGATTTTCTGGATTTGTTTTCTCATTTTGTCTCTCATAGTTGAGGTCTACCTATGATGTCAATTACAGGCCTTTCTCATCTTTTTAAGTGGGAGAACTTGCACAATTGGTGGCTGACTAAATACTTTTTTTTCCCCACTGTATGTGTATTTTTTTTTTTTTTTTTTCTTTCTTATAGTTGACACACACTGTGACCCTTATATCAGATTATATGCTGTGATCTTGCATCATAGACTCTGGATGAGTTTGTGAGCTACTGTTTACACACTTACCATCTGCTCTGCTGCGATCAGGAACTCCTGTCATTTGGAGAACGCGCATCTCGGTTTCCTAGGTAATTTTGACAGCTTCCCCTCCCATAGGCCATCACATGATCAGAGGGAGGACTCAGGGGAGGAGTTATGATGTTCAGCTCCTCCCCCTATAGTTTCCTTATTGGCTGCGATTGAGGATGGCTCCACCCTGTGGGCGTGACATGTCTCCTTATATAGAAGGCAATGACACGGCTATGATGCCACTGCCTCTTACCTCTGAGACTGAGAGGTCATTATGCTTGTTTCCCCTGATGATCTAGCCCCATTTAATAATAATAATAATAGTCCTTTAATAGTCCCACAATGGGGAAATTCAGTGTGTTACAGCAGCAAAGATAAGCAGATACAAATACAAACATGAACAGGAATGTTCCAAGGTAAGAGGCATTACATTGATAGTAGACAGACAGATAGGAAGTATCAGAGGAGGGGGGGGGTATTTAACAGGCAGAAAGATATTTCAGTTCTCTGTGTGTATTGATCTCCGCTTAGGTCGGTGTTGGTTGTATAGCCTAACCACTGTGGCGAGGAAAGACTTCCGATAGCGCTCCTTCTCACACTTAGGGTGGAGCAGTCGATCACTGACAGTACTGCCCAGCGCGATCACGGTCTCATGCATGGGATGGGACTTCTTCTCCCACATGGAGCTCTACCTATGATGTCAATTACAGGCCTCTCTCATCTTTTTAAGTGGGAGAACTTGCAAAATTGGTGGCTGACTAAATACTTTTTTCCCCCCACTGAATCAACTTACTACAAACCCGCCACTGGGTCAGCCTGGGAGATCGCCTCAACGTAACAAACTCACAAATGCCTTAAAGACAAATATTTGGTAGAGGTTTGGATGCTGAGACTAGAGATGAGCGAATCGAAGATGACAAAGTGGAATTTGATCCGAATTTCAGGAAATATTTGATTCACATCGAATCCGGATTTCCTCACACTTCATGGTAACGAATCGCATTTTTTTTTTTAAATGGCTGCTGCACATGTTAGGACATGGGGCAAGGAACTCTGGGAACGCGGGATCACCCACAATGCCATGCGTGCAGCCAATCAGCAGCCACCCAGCCCTGTAATGTCACAGGCCTTTAACCCCTTCCCGAGTGCCCACGGCATAGGGAGCGGGTGTTATCTGTAACTGACAGCTAACACCCTGCTCCATAACCAATTGGGGGTTTTAACACCTTGCGATTCGCCGCAATTTAATTCAGAAAGAATAGAATCGTATTGGAAAATTTGGCGAAGTTGCCGAATCGAATTTTGGAAAACTTCGCTCATCTCTAGCTGAAACCATTCAGTGATCGCTTGAACATAACCTGATTGTTCTCCTCAAGTAATATTGACAGGAAATATAGAAAAACTGAATACATCCCTTTGCCCATGTGTTTAGCTGTTGAAGAAAGTATATATGCAATATGAGAGTCCTATATATTTAATTGCTGGAGCCTTATTTATAAAACTTTAAAACTCCTTTTTGGGTGCTGGTAGCAATTTACTTTCAGTATATACTAAGTATAAAACTGTTTGTCTTAGAAGTATAGGCATAAATGTGGACATTTTGATGTCACCTACCTAAGAAAGCTCCCAATGAAACTCTACCAAGGCCTAATTGAGATAAAGAGGGAGAAAGAAGCAAAAGCAAAAAGACATTAAAGAGAATTTATAAAGGCAGAAAATAAAATGCATGCAGCACGGAGGTTAGCAACAAAATTAGAAGCTCATATCAACCTCTCCCAGAAAACTTACCCATGATTTTGTTAGTGTGGCAACACATACACAGTACTTATACTTTTTGCTTAAATTACTAGTATTTCCAAGGAAAGGCCTTTGCCAGCTTTCTCACTTTCATCATAACTCAACTTGTACATGACTACCAATTCGGATTTATGCCTGAGAGGTCTACCTTAATGATCTTCCGCGGCTTATATCTTAACCTGCAGCAGGGTTGGGATGGGACATTAAAGTGAAGTGGCTGCAGTTCTCTACTCAACGCTGCCAAAGCCTTTGACAGGAGTTGAATGGAGACATCTTTAGGCTGTAATGCGCCAGATAGGGTTTGGGTCTAGTTTTTGGGTTAAAATTCTTACGTGAACAAACTAAGGCCAGGGTTCACGGAAATGGTGCTCTATTGTTTGTGTTGAGGAGGGGTACATAGCAGGGTTGCCCCATATTTCCCCTCCTCTTTGCACCTGCCACTGAGCTGCTTTCTTGCCTGTTGAAGGCCTCAACTGAAATTAAGGGATTCCTTCACTTGTGGGGATTGGGAAGAACGCACATCACTTTACACCAATGACATATATGGGCAGTATTGAAAACTTATCATGAATACTATCGCCAAATTTGGGTACAGATCCAAAGTCCAAATTAACTGAAGCAAGTCAGTGCTGCTCTCTATGCATACGCTGGACCCCAACTCCCAAGTACGGGATACACTACTTTAGATTGTCTCCAGGTTTAAATACTTGGGGGTTCTAGTTTCTCCCATGCTGCAAGACTAATTGTTAGATAACATTGCCCCCTTGCTTAGCAAGTACCAGAGCAAAATCAACATATGGTGTAAACTACCATTGTCCCTGGAGGGGTGTGGGGACTTGATAGAAATAATATTGATGCCACAGCTTCTATTTCTTCTTCACAACACTTCCATATGGCTTCCCTTTATAATCTTTTACAAGGAACTGGACTTGTTTTGTGACTTGTTTTGAAGATTGTATATGCCAGAATTAAACATGAGAAAATCCAGAGGAAAAAAAACTTTAAGCGGACTGGCAACCCCCAACTCATAGATAAATTTCCTTGCCTTGCATACATTTTACAGTATTAGAAGTGAGGAAGGTGCAGAGATCAATGTTATTGTGTTGGTGCTTAAAAAAATGATGATTACACTCACAGGTAATTTGATTTCCTCGATCCCATGACAGCACCCACAGAGAGTGGAGGATCTTCCTTTAAGGACAGGAAACCCTTTAAATGTTTTAAGGACCTCCTCTCGGAAATCAAATTACCAGTAAGTGTAATCATCTTTTTTCCCCTGTCCCATCACAGCACCCACTGAGTTATAGCAGTGAAATTAGGGGGAAGAGATGCATGGAAACCTTCTTTACTGTAACAACTCTTTTGCGTTTGAGCACAGGGAGCTTTATGTCTATAACTATTCCCCCTGAAGTCTGCACATGACCTCCCCAGCCCCATGTGCTGGCATCGGAGGTCACCAGACTATGATCCTTGAGGGACCAACTGACTCCCTTGCATAGGTTTTTCCATGAAGCTAGAGAAAGAATTGTCCTGGGGGACAGAGCAATTTTTGTTGTTCAGAGATAAACAGATAAACTCTATCCCATTTCCTCAGAATGTCCTTCTGCAACTCTTGCGCATGAATTTGAGCTCATGCCACTGCAGGCTGAAAGGGGCCTAGGGCTGACATTGCAGACCTGAGGGAAATCCTTGGCTTTCATGACAAAGTCATTGCCATCCGAGATACCCTCAGGACTTTTTCCGGAGGAAGAAAGGAACTTGCGGCCAAGGAGTCCAGTAATATTCCAAGGAATTTTTCTGACTCTTTATGGTATAAGAGCAGACTTGTCTAGATTTATCTGCCATCCCAGAGACTGTAGGATAGCAATAAACGAGTGTGTTTGACTGACCAAGGATTCTGGGGATTCTCCTGCTAATAATAGGTCATCTAGATACAGAATAAAGACAACCTTATTTTCCCTGATATGGGTCCCTTCTCTGAGACAATCTTCGTAAAGACCCTTGGAGCCATAGAAATTCTGAATGGCAGGGCCTGGAAATAGAAATGATAAGTCATTTTACTGTAACCAAACCGTAAGCACTACTACTGTACTGAAAACTTTGAAGCACCTCTGATGATCAATGTGCATCCCTTAAATCTATTGTCACCATATGACATCAGGGGACAGAAGACTGACAACCGACCTTATTGTCTCCATTTTAAACTTCCTATAAATTAGGAATTTGTTCCAAGGTTTCAGATTCATAATGGTTCTGAATGTCCTGTTGGGCTTGGGTACCAGAAACAGATCTGAGTAGTATCTCTGACCTATTTCATCCTTCTAGAAGATGGCAACTTGCTTTGACTGAGAGTTGTGAGAAGATATCATGAATCTGGAAGGAGAAGGACACCAGAATTTCAGCCTGAGACCTTCTCTGATAATACTGAGAGCCAAGGTACTGTTGGAAATCGCAGACCATTCTGGCAGGAATTCCGACTGCATTCCCCCCCCATTGACTCATGGCGTCATTGGGAGGATTGCTTTTTATTAGCATCCTTGGTTTTTGGTCCAAAAAGTAATTTTCGGAGAATTTCCATTTCCATGTTTTGATTCTCACCTTTCTCCTGGTCCTTGTTTCTATGAAAAAAAACCTTATGGAGCTTGCAGGCAGCTGTAAAAACATCTTTGTATCTGCTGCCTTACCCAGTAATTCATCCAAATCAGTCCCCTCACAGGGAAGGGTACACAATCTATTTTTTGATGCCAGGTCACCAGACCAAGTCTTGAGCCAAATCACTCTACGAGCAGAATTAGATGAAGCCGAGGCTCTTTTTTTTGAGTAACCTGAGGGTAATTTTTTCTTATATATGTTAAAATCTCTTTCTCTCTGGGTACTGTTCTTCTGAAAGATTTAAATTCAATCATGACAAATCCACTTACCCATCCTATAAATCGTCTATGATGTTAAATCTCCGTAACTCTGCAGTATCAGTAAGGTAAGCACCAGAGTAGCTTCTCCAGTCATGAAACTTAGGCTACAGAGTGCTCACATAGACCCAACTAGGTCCTGATAGTCTGAGCATCCCCCAGTCCTGAAGTCCTAATAGAAAAGTCTTAGAGCAATGCTCTAAAGGTCTCCTTCCTCCAAGGACAGAAAACCACACTGAAGCCAGGAGGAGGTCCTTATATATTTAAAGGGTTTTCTGTCCTTGGAGGTGGATCAACTTTTCTCTGTGGGTGCTGCCATGGCAGAGGGGGTAATTACTGGTATTTTACCATGGTATAAACTAGCCTAAAAATCTAAATCATCAGTTACAACAGTATGATGTAAATAAAATAAATAAACCCTCAACAGACATGTCATCTACATGACACAATTGAGGACTTCTGCAAAATTCCTGGATTGCTTTTATATGTGTATTTAAATACACAAACCCTTTCTATGATTTTTTGTGAAAGCTACTGTACGGCACTATGTTAATATTGGTTTTCTTTTTTTTTTTTGCAAATGCTTTAAAAGGTTTTTCATTTTACAGAGGTTCATGATTGATCAAGAGAAAAAAAAATATACCTTGATACATAATTACATTTTTTTTCTAAAAGAATAGGTCACTGTCGTCCATAGTCATAAAACCTTAATCGGTCATAAAAAAAAGACAATCAGAATCTGATCTGGTTGCTTTTTTTTTTTTTCAGTTTATTTTCTAGACAAGCAAGAGTCAAAAGTCTCAAGCAAAAATGCAAACAGGCAAGTTGTACAATACTAAGCACAAAAATAAATACTGTATACCCTACTAAAAAAAAAAGTTTAGAAGCTAGTATACTCCAGGCAACATTCAGTACTAGGGGACTTGTTTGGTGTTGCTAAAGATGATGCTACAGTTTTCTTTTTTAATGTGGGGTCCCCTTTTAAGGATCCACATTTCTGGATAGGGAAGCAAGCAGTAGCTTTTGCTCTGGAGGACCTGTCCAGTCCTTCATTACTTCAGAAACCTGTAGATTTGAATGGAAACAGTGTAATGCTTCATTTCATTTTTGTGGTGAATCTACATGAAAACTGAACACTTTACTAACAGGTTCTCCCAGAGATAGCCTATTGCTGAGGGTCTCAACAGTGGAAATATTTGCAATTCACTTATTAAAGAACCCTTCTAACAAATAGAGACTATTCAAAGAGTACATACTTAGACACAAAGGTATTTTCCTAAATTATAATATTGATGACCTATGTTTAGAACAGGTCATTAATATCAGATTATTTATTTTGCTTACTTATATATAGCACCATCATATTCCGCAGTGCTTTACAGACATTGCCAATCACTGTCCCATATAGGGCTCACAATATACATTCCCTTTCAGTAAGTCTTTGGAGATTGGTGGGGATCTGACACACCTACTTGTTTATCATCATTGTTATGGCTTACTCTCCTAACATAGATTGATATGAGTTTGTGTTGCACTTCAAGGAATATTTTAATATACAGTAATGTAAAATCATATCTTTGTGATATCAAATATGTAATATTTAACTTCTTAACTACACGCTGATCACCCATTGACTTTATACATTCCGGCATCTCTACCTGTAGATGCTTGCTGACTTAGCAGCTACATGAGATCAAGAGAATGTAGGGATGTTTATTACCACCCCTGCCTCCCGTTTGCTGTATACACAGACACATTTCTCCTCCTTTTTGATTTACATTCTCCCACACATTAAAAAATAAAAAAAAGACGAAAACGTGCAAAAATAAAAACACCATAAATATAAAACCCTATGCATCCCCCTAAAAAAGATGCTAGCATTATCTGAAAATAACTAAAAAAAAACCAAAAAAACATTATAGCCTTTTATGTACCATAAAAACTGAAAATGTGTCCGATCATGAACCAGGGAAAATGGCCTGTTCATGAAGTGGTTAAACACACAGCCTAATTTAGACCTTAAGGACACAACACTTTTATTTGTTTTATTCCATTCCTGCATTTTAAAAGCCATTAACTAGTTCCCACCCCATGATGCCTGTTCCCGTGAGTGAATATAATAGTCTGTCATGAAGATGGTGCTGCCACTGGAGCTGAGCTGAAGCCATCAGAATAGGATTGTCAGCTGTCTGCCTCTAATAGCAGCAAGCAGTGAAAACACCATAAATACCACCATCAACAATGAAAATTGCCATATTCCCATATTTTTACAGAAAAATAATAAATAAAAAGAATAGCCATATTTGGTACTGACGCATCTGTAACAACCCATACAAAAAAAAAAAATAGAACATTATTTATCCCTCATGGTGAACGTTGTAAATAATAAAAATGAAAGAACAACAAAATTGCTATTTTTCAGACACATTGCTGCCAAAAAAAATATAGACTATAATGGGGTTTGCCTGGTGTCCATCTGGTTTGCAGGACATTTCTCTCCGCCGATTTTAGGCAGAATCTGCTTTGGAGTATCCTGCGCCTTAATGAGATACTCCAACGCAGATTCTGCCTAAAATCGGTGGAGAGAAAAGTCCTGCAAACCAGATAGACATCCGGCGGACCCCATTATAGTCTATGGGGTCCGCGGGTATCCTCGGGTAACTGCTTTTTAAGCAGACAGAACAAATGCTAGTTTGAACCTAGAGTAAGTAAGAGATAATAAACTAAATGTTTCCCAGAATGGTGAAATAGAAAATTACAAATTGATGCACAAAAATAAGCTTTCATGTCAACATTAAAATTAAAAAGTTATGGCTTTTAGAATGTGACAAAGGAAAAAACAAGGACCCTCACATTTATTTATCAAATTAGGCTGCGTCTTTCATGGGTTGACTCTCTAATGTTTGTCAACACAGCCATAAGAGGGCTCTTTTTTAACATCATGTGGAATTTTTAGATGCCGCTATCTGGGCTACATATAATGTTTTGGATTTTATTACTGTTCTTGTGTCAAGACTGCGTGGAAAAACTGCAGTTTTGTCATTATGTGAAAACAGTGGTGATAAATAAGTTTGGTACCATAAAAACAAATCAATAAATAACAAAAAAAAAAAACTTACCAAAATATTCATTAAGGAAAGCAAGTGAAGCCACATAGCAGCCAAGGCTGAAAAATTCGGCTACAACCATTAGCCAGTGCCATGTCCTTATAGTTAATGCAACCATTAGCAATTCAGTCAAAATCAAGGCAGTGAAGGAGATGGCAACCACATGAACAAACTCAGACTCGAAGAGAATAAGAGCTCCATACATCAATATGCCACCTACAATAAAGTTACGAATACATGTTAAAAGCATAAAAACAGAAAACGTACTTAAACATGTCACTGCAGTATCTAGACAACATGTTACTTATTACCAATATAAACAGTGGTTTATCTTTCACAATAGACAGTACACAATAGATAGCAAGTAGGTCCCACTAAAATTAGCAGGTTTCTTCAACATGTTGTAGTGTTAATAAACACTAAATAAAAACACCCAGATACTCAGAAGAAGTATGAATAACAGTGCATAGTCTGACAGTGTATTATAGTGATACCATATACAGGTATAACATGCTTACTAATGCAAACAATACAGAAATCTATGCAGTCTGTAAACAGAATACTTGTCTTTTCTCTTTATTAGATACTGCGGTTCTAGCTTATAAATAGTCTGAACTGCATGCAATGTGAGAATGAAAAGTTAATATTTTTAGGGATTAAGCTGTAATTAAAACGGCACTGATTTCTAGTGACATGCATCAATACAAATACCCATCACCCATCATGCACTGCAAGCTGGCAAGGTGTACCACCGGACTATCGATTTACCTGATAAAAAGAAAGCAATATATGACTGTTGATAAAAGTTTAAGCTGGCGGAAGCAAACCTGGAAGAAAAACAATGATGGCAGACAAAAATCCTTTCGTCGAGCTAAATGAGCCTTCTCTTACCTTGGTATATGCTGATTAAAACCCAGATGAGGAAGGTTTTAAAAGACAAAGATCTTCCCTGTGAAGAAAGAATGGTGATGTGAAACAAATGGTTTTATGTTAATACAAGTGAGCAGTTCATTGAGGAGTAAAACTTCGTTTTCATAATCTACAACTTTAAATTATGAACAAACATATAACAGATTTCTTGTCATACCTTCTACCTTTAAAATGAATTTATCAAGTAAATAAGAAGTTATAACCATAAAATTGAGGCAAGAAAATCTAGAAGATGTTTAGCCTAAACGCAAAAAACTTAAAAGTTGACTTGCACCTGCAGGGCACTGTGACTGTCACTAGTATACTCTATCTATTGGGGCGTTTCAGCTTGTGGACCTCCACTTATTCTGTGTTCTAGAAACCATCCATGATTTCCTTATTGTGACCAGGTTATCTTCTCATACATGTAGTGTCTCTGCCTGATAATCTAGCTACAATGAGAAATACATGACTGGGTTTCTAATAAGTGCCAGATCATAGAAAGTTCCTGCATTTATGTTTGTATCCATCTCACCTGATCAAAGCAAAAGATTGAGGGATACCAGTAGCGGACCTTTATCCGAACCCACACCAAGGGACAAGGAACAGGAAGGCTTGTAGAAAGACACAGCGCTTCACCACAGATGGTACGTCAAAATCACTCTTTAATCCAGACACGAATAAAAAACACACTGTGTTTTTTATTCATGTCTGGATTAAAGAGTGATTTTGACGTACCATCTGTGGTGAAGCGCTGTGTCTTTCTACAAGCCTTCCTGTTCCTTGTCCCTTGGTGTGGGTTCGGATACAGGTCCGCTACTGGTATCCCTCTATCTCATCTCGGATGTCGCCTAGGTGACGTGCGGTTGTGACTCTAGCTGCTTCTACCCTCTCCGACTTGGTTGAGAAGGTACTGTACGGATAGAGGCTGTTGCCAACCATTGCACAGCCTAAGAAAGTGAGGAGGATTCCATCTATATACCTCCGGACTTTATTGGACTATACCTCAGTGTGGGCAGCTCGGTGCCACCCCCATATTCTTTCGAAGCAAAAGATTGTTAGCCCTATGATAGAGAAAATCTTTAAAACTCTACTAAGTAATTGCTGGGTGTATACATAAGGACCCGATGTTGCTCTTTATTGACTAAATTTTTATTTTGCATTGACTAAATGTTGACTCTACCATTAATAATTTCCTATAAATATAATCCAGGTGCACATACGGTATGTTAGTGGAACAAAGGATATTCAGGCAGGGATTTTTAGAAAATCTCAGTTTACTTTTGTGAGGTCTTTATAAAGTTCGGGATACAGCAGAGCTGTTTCAGGCTTCACATCTTGATCCAGTACTAATGAGAAAACTGGAAACATTGTGTAGATGGTTGCATACCTAGGAAAAAAATAATAATAATAGTTTAACAAAAAAAATCTTTAAATTAAGCTCTACAATAACATAAAACCATTATTATACAATTATTATAAGAAAATACAGTATATAATAAGAAAATTGTGTACTACTGACTTTTAGAAACCTACTGCATGTTTCATTAGCATTACTAGTTATTGGATAGGGTTAAAACATGTGTTTCTAGTATCCCATATGGCTTTATATGTTACAAAATTTGACAGGATTGTGCTGGAGCTATATCATGGATGCACTTCCAGTGTAACTGATCACAGAAGGTGCAAAAATGGTGGCCACAGAAAGGTGGAGTTCTGCTCAACTGAAGAGATTTCTTTTTTTAAATACTTTATTCATAAAAAAGGAAATAAAAAATATTTTGAAATCAATTATATTTTTAAACACACTTTTTCATTTAAGTTTATTGCATAATCATTCCTGAACATCTCAAGGGGAAAAAAAACAATCTCCTTAATTTTTTGAATACACATGGGCTCCATTGGCTGGCACATGAGTTTAAGGGACTATAAGAGTAAAACAGCTGGAATAGCCATGGTTTCAAGAATAGCAAAATAAAGACCACACGTAAGACTATCCAAGGCATGAAAACAGCACATATTTCATGGTTCATCCACGCGACTGAGGAACCCTGCTGAGAAGGCAGCAAGGGGAACTATGAGGGGGTAAGTTGCAATTTATGAATTACCGCATTTCTCCAACATTCTTGATGAGATACAATTACTACACAAACATGTACGGTAAATGATTATTTCACGACTCTTCCATCAGTACTTCACATGCCTGTTACTTGGCTGCTTCATCATTACTGTCAATGAGAAAACCACCATGTACCTGGTGTGGATACACAGCTGAATAGAACCCCTCCAGTGTCAATTACTTTCATTTGCCCGAAAATATCTGTTGTTGTTTTTTCCAAGGACATTATTTTTTGCTCCCTCACCATGTTAACTATTAGTGCATGAATAATATGGGAAAAACTAATTATAACATTTTCCTTTAGACATAATTAAAAGGCAACCAACTGATCTTGGCCCTGATGTAATCAAACAAAAATAGTTTTGTTACCAAGTTGTCACCAACTAAATACTAGTTTTAACTTACCCTACCATTAGGAATCCCTGGTACAAAGGAACAGATGCGAAATAGAAGACTGAGGAAAACACAGCCTTAAAAGGAAACAAGACATGAAAAATGAGTAAATTTACCATTTTAACATTAGGTCAAGGACCCTCACCTAGCAATATTTTAAGAGATGGTCAATATTTTAATAGATATTAAATTCTATATACTTAATACCGTGTAAAGCAAGGGTAAATGCAAGCTAAACAAGCACTAGAAAAACTGTGACTTTCACTGAAGACAGAAATGTATCAATTTCCTAGTTGGTGTACTTATCCTTTCACTTTGCCCCCAAAAGATGAGGCAATGGGGGAATTTATCAATATTGGCATTTCTTATACCAGTCTTGATCCCCTGTACACTTGAGTGAAGATGCTCCTAATTTATATACATATACATTAGACATATCAACTGCCCTCTGTGAGACAGACACTGAAATCTACCCCAGCTAGGAGATGACGTAGCTCTGAGCTATAATGTATGCCAGCTTCTGGCACAAATATAATAAACTGGTAGGGACATCTGAGGTCACACCTCCTACACCTGTTAAGCTCTGCCACATCCATTTGTCAAAGAAGTGGCGTGCAAGATGCAAAAAAGCTGTCATTCTATCTGCAAAATCAATCATGTGCACATTTGTTACACCTTTTCTACAGAAAAACAATGATAAATTGTCCCTACTGTTTTAATAAATTCCTCTCGTCAAACCTGTTCACATACAGTCATGGCCAAAAGTTTTGAGAATGACACAAATATTATATTTTCACATGATCTGCTGCCCTCTGGTTTTTATGTGTGTTTGTCAGATGTTTTTATCACATACAGAAATATAATTGCATTCATATTATGAGTAACAGAAGCTTATATTGACAGTTAGAATGAGTTAATGCAGCAAGTCAATATTTGCAGTGTTGACCCTTCTTCTTCAGGACCTCTGCAATTCTCCCTGGCATGCTCTCAATCAACTTCTGGACCAAATCCTGACTGATAGCAGTCCATTCTTGCAGAATCAATGCTTTAATTTTGTCTGAATTTGTTGGTTTTTGTTTGTCCACCCGTCTCTTGATGATTGACCACAAGTTCTCAATGGGATTAAGATCTGGGGAGTTTCCAGGCCATGGACCCAAAATCTCTATGTTTTGTTCCCTGAGCCATTTAGTTATCACCTTTGCTTTATGGCAAGGTGCTCCATCATGCTGGAAAAGGCATTGTTGAGCGCCAAACTGCTCTTGGACGGTTGGGAGAAGTTGCTCTTGGAGGACATTCTGGTACCATTCTTTATTCATGGCTGTGTTTTTAGGCAAGACTGTGAGAGAGCCGATTCCCTTGGCTGAGAAGCAACCCCACACATGAATGGTTTCAGGATGCTTTACAGTTGGCATGAGACAAGACTGGTGGTAGCGCTCACCTCTTCTTCTCCGAATAAGCTGTTTTCCAGATGTTCCAAACAATCGAAAAGGGGATTCATCAGAGAAAATGACTTTACCCCAGTCCTCAGCAGTCCACTCCCTGTACCTTTTGCAGAATATCAGTCTGTCCCTGATGTTTTTTCTGGAGAGAAGTGGCTTCTTTGCTGCCCTCCTTGAGACCAGGCCTTGCTCCAAGAGTCTCCGCCTCACAGTGCGTGCAGATGCACTCACACCTGCCTGCTGCCATTCCTCAGCAAGCTCTGCACTGCTGGTAGCCCGATCCCGCAGCTGAAACACTTTTAAGAGACGGTCCTGCCGCTTGCTGGTCTTTCTTGGGCGCCCTGGAGCCTTTTTGGCACCAATGGAACCTCTCTCCTTGAAGTTCTTGATGATGCGATAGATTGTTGACTGAGGTGCAATCTTTCTAGCTGCAATACTCTTCCCAGTTAGGCCATTTTTGTGCAGTGCAATGATGACTGCACGTGTTTCTTTAGAGATAACCATGGTTAACAGAAGAGAAACAATGATGGCAAGCACCAGCCTCCTTTTAAAGTGTCCAGTGGTGTCATTCTTACTTAATCATGACAGATTGATCTCCAGCCCTGTCCTCATCAACACCCACACCTGTGTTAATGGAGCAATCACTGAAACGATGTTAGGTGGTCCTTTTAAGGCAGGGCTGCAATGATGTTGAAATGTGTTTTGGGGAATAAAGTTCATTTTCTAGGCAAATATTGACTTTGCAAGTAATTGCTGTTAAGCTGATCACTCTTTATAACATTCTGGAGTATATGCAAATTGCCATTAGAAAAACTGAAGCAGTAGACTTTGTAAAAATTAATATTTGTATCATTCTCAAAACTTTTGGCCATGACTGTAGAAGTAAATAGATTTGGTGCACACTGTGCATTTCAGTCTATCGGTACCTTTTGTTACAAAGATCTAGGGCATTTTCCTTAGTAAATCATCCCTACTGTGTCTGTTCCATGCGCTCAAAAACCATCACTATAAATGTTAAGACTTTCAAGTCAAGTTATTACATCTTGCAAAGGACATCAATCTTCCTTTTATAATGGTATGTTTATAGATGTAGCAGAGCTCAGTGTGACATCTGAAATCATGTGTTAACAGTGGTTTCGCCAAGTACTTCTGGTAAACCTGCTGTATGATCATGTTGCTGGCATTTTTATCAGTTACCTGCATAGTGGAAATAATAAGGCCTCTGTGGATGACAAATTGCCCCAATGCTGCTGATCTTTTATAGCTGTTTCGACCATGCACCATTAGTAATCTGCCAATGTGTTTAAACTGGGTTATAGAAAAGTCAGCTGCAAGAGAAGCCTGTTTCCCCTCCTACAAGAGAAAAATCAGAAGGAATTGCTACAGGTAAGAATCCATAAAGTCTACAAGTGCATTGCCCTCCCAATATTTTCAACCCAAGCTCAGCCCAAGGCAGATAATACAAGCTGCAATGGATCCAACTGTAGTGATGTGTTGTTACATTTCCCATTCTAATACAGCCCAGTTCACATCTGCAGAATTTCCAGCTTCCATCACATTTGATGGAAAAAATAGCACGGTATGGTGTACTATTGTTTTCAGCAAATGGTGCACACCATGACAGAACCAGAGAGAACCCATTATAGGTAAATCCGGTCCAGTGGGCGCTGTTGGCATCTGTCATGTGTTGGATACATCACCACTATAATTACGTTTTTCTGCTTCCTTTAAAAATTAGAACAATAGAATTTGCAGTGCAGATGTTTATTATTTCTCCTAGTTTGCATTTAATACGGAAAAATATTGAACTTTAATTTAAATACTTTTTAATTCAAATACTTAAATTTTACCTTTCCCTCAATGCCGATGCCACAGTCAGCTGCCTGGATCATGCTTACATCATTACCTCCATCACCTAAAAAACAGAGTTTATAGTAACACCAGACACTAAACTGTAGATATAGCCCCATCACCCCGCCAAGGCATTCAGTAAGAAAAGGATACAGCTTGTCAATGAGGTCAATCCAGAATCAGCACAGCTAGATGTCTATATACTGTAAATACGTATTTAACTTAGTCATTATTATAATACTTATGTATTAGGTAATTGCTTTGCCTGGTAAACTGTTATTGCCTGCATAGTTCCCTGTACACAAAGAAGTGATTTCTATAATTGGGGAAGCCACAAGGAACTGTAATTCCCCACTGCTTCTATGCAGGTAAGTAAAAACTTATATAAAAATAAACAACAATGATAATAAAAAACTAAAAAAGTTCCTCTATATCCTTCAACATGATATGTTTGCTATTGCCAATCCATAATTAAGATCCTATGAAGATTTTGACAAGTTTCACAGTCAATGAGCAGTTTTGTGATATCAAATGATCTATTTACTTTAGATTTTCAGTAAACTAAACTTAAAATGAATATGAAAAACAATGTAAAAAAAAAAAATTATATATATATATATATATATATATATATATATATATATATATATATTCACACACATGGATTACAGTATTTTTAAGTTTTACCTTGTGTCAATATTTCCAATGTAAAAAAGTATGTATAAAGAATAGGTATTTTCCGGTATATAAGGTTTAGGGTAATTTCACATTTGCACTAGATTTCAGCTTTTTTGTTCCATTATAGGAACAGAAAAACAGAAATCCAAACATAAACGGATCTGTTAAATGACAGACAACAACGGGTCGCAAGGGACCCCTTTAATGAATACCTAATGGACCCAGTTATACTCAAAGTACCCATCATTTTGCTGAATGAAAAGTCCTAGCTGCTGAACTTTTTCATCCGCAATTTTTAATGGACTCTGTAGTGGAGGCAGATGTGAACATACCCTTAGAGTCAATGTCAACAGTCAGAATCACTTATAGTATATGCAGAAAACCAGGCACTGAATAACTAAGTCCTTCCTCTTACCTATGGCACATGTGCGTCTTCCTGTGTGCTGCTGTAGAAGCTTTACAATCTGAGCTTTCTGTGTGGGTGAACACCGGCAGCACACAACAGCAGGGCACTGACAAGCAAGCTCAACAAATTCATGCTCATAATATTTCAGACACACCTATAGAAAGCAGGGGTGTAAAATAAATGATAACTTCTTTCTTATATATTCTGATCTACAGTGCTTTACTGTTTTGCCTAGTGTACTTACTGATATACAGCTTGTAAATAAGTAGAACTTTTTTGGAAGAGAGAATCATTAGAACTAAAGTCACGTCAGTGTGACATACATGTGTTCAAACATCTGCTTTTAGGAATTATGGGAACACACTGGGATAACAGGATACCCAACTATTGCGGGCCATCTGCAGATCGTGCACAGGGCACATACATAACTTTTTCGGTATGTTCTTGACATTCTTTTAATGGATCATATTAAGATTTTTTTTTTTCTAATCAGCACACAATTCTTATTTCTAAATCTATACATGCCCTAAGTAGGTTTCTAAATACTTTGTTAAAATGTTTTATTTAAACTGAAACAATGTCACTTAGCATAAGCCCTGTGTTATTTTGACTTTTAGCTTATGACATCAAAATGTAATCTGAAAATCTATTTAACTTTATATCTGGTTAATATGTAAAAGAAATAATTATCATATATTTAGAAAAGGAAAAGCCTCACCTCAAGAGAATCACCAGCAATCACTAAGGCACAGTCGTGTTTCCTTCTGAAAGCATTCAGCTCTAAGTGAGCTTCACCTCTATTACTCACCTTCAACAAGAAAAAAAAATACTTACAAACAAAAAGCTAAAATGATAAAAACTACATGATACCAAACTACAAGGTACGAGAGAGAATAATAAAGCACATACCCAAGCCCTTCAACTCAACCCAATATGAAGAATCTAAAAAGAGTCAGGCTTCATTCACACACCAGTGTTTTTCGTCAGTGTGTGAGTAAAAACCAGAAGCAGGTCCAAAACACAAAAGAAGTGAAAATCTTTACATGATACCTTATCTATGTGTAGTCTCCATTCCTGGTTGTGGCTTACAAAAACTGATGCCATATACTAAAAGGTATCATATCTATCAAGTTATAGAATACAAAAAAAAAGTTTTCTGTACTGTAAATATCAAGTTCAAATAATTATATCTGAAATGCAACACAGTTCTCGTGCAACTGGGGCAAAACTCTGCTTCCTGATGCAGCGCAAATAAAATGTACCTGGCATCCGCCAACAGTTGGCAGCAACTGTATTATGTCTTTCTTCTTCAATAAGTCACCTGACCTCATTGTGACCTCTTTTTTTCTACCATGGGTTGCTGTGCAACCAAATGTCTCTCTCTGCTGCATACAGGTACTATAGTAAAAAAAAACATAGGTCACGGGGTCAGATCCTGGAGCTGCTGATTGGCCTCAGCAGTCGCGTTTTGTGCAGGACTTCTGGTGTTGAAAGACAGGCGAGTATTTTTTTTTTTTTTTAATGTTTCACCTTCCCCATCTGTGATTTGTCCAATTCCTGGACAACCCATTTTCTCATTTTATGTTACAGAATCCACCATTACATGTGCCCTAAACCCTAGAGTGTCTAGCATTTTCATGGCTTATTTCATGAAAAATAGCTTCAGCTATTTTCTGTTTAGAAACACTGCATTATTAGTCCATAGGAAAATCTGTTGAGCCAATGATATACTGGCAATTATATTATTACAAAAGAGTTTTTAAACTATTTGTGAGGATCCTACCGTCTAATAAAAAAACTTCAGCAAATCATTCACTTTCAAAATTCATTTCCAAGTCCTTACACAGCAAATTAACATAATTGTTGTTTCCCTACTTATTATAAGCTATAGAAAAACACAAAGTAAATAGATTTTGCTCAAGAAACTTAATTTGTGATGTTACTTTACGAAAAGGTCAACAAAAATTGATCTGAAGTTTTATCAGAAGCATTAATAATTTAATTGCAAATAGGAGTCTGCAGGGCCTAATCTGCTATTCTGATGTTTCTCAACAAACTGCATTTACATGTAAATGATATTCTAATAATTATTTCTGTTGGAAAAGTGCTTCATTTAGACGAGACACAGACATATGTCTTATCACAGAAAGCCAAAGAAGTCGTAACAACTTTGCCATTTTTATTTTGGGACATAAAACCAAGTTATAATTAAAAGTGCATGGAAAATTGCTGCCTCCTCAGCGCTGTCTTAAAAAATAATTATTATTTAAAATATTCTATGGCACGCTTCACATATTCTCATATATTTTATGTGTTCAATTATCTGCCATTTGGTAATGCTCTTTTGTTCACAATAAAGAACACAATGTCTGGCACACCAATGTACATCAGAATCAAAGACAACAATGAAAAATAATGATAGGTAAGAGATGAAGATGACCACCTACAGTACATGTAGACTGACCCTACTTTTTTAGATTTACCTAAATAAAGCTTAAAGCATACCTAACCTTTCAACAATAAATCAATCGTACAGTAAGTGTACATGAGGAGTAACACCATATCTGGCCATTCTTTTAGCAGTTACTGCTCTGCAGGCTCTATAGTTTGCACTGGTCTCTGAGCAGATGGGTGAAGACTTGCTACCATACACTGCATGCAGTAAGTAGAGGCAAATCCGCTCTATAACTCTCTTTCCCTTTCATTCAGAAACAGCGCAAGCAACACACTGCGCATTTATAGAGACATACTGATCTGTACTGGTATAAGTACAATGCTTGGTTGTATGGAACGTTCTAATTTAACGCAGCATCACACTAAATCTGTCCTTCTTCTCTTATCTCCTGCACTTCCTGCTGACTTCTTTCCCTCCCTTCTCCATAGACTTCTACAGACACGTATAATATGAGTCATATGACCTGCAGACACGAGAAAGTCGGTTTAGCAGAGGGGAGGGGATAGAAAAACAACTGGATAAGAGCAGAAAGAAACATTTTCCTCTGATAAGATATATTACAAAGTTTCTTAGAATTGTCTGTACTATACATGTATGCATAGTTTGTTAGTGTCCAAGTTAGTTAGCATAACTTGTTTAGGTTTTCCCCATAAAAGTATAAGCAGTGATAAGAAAGTCTGGAAACTATTTTAATAGCCCATTTCGTCCTCCACTGGTAACTTAGAATTCATTGATAAAAGCCATCTTCAGACACATTACCAGCTTCACTGAGAGATCAGGTTACAGTTGCTATCCATACAAGTCTATGGAGAGGGTAAAGGGATAAGTAGGAGGGAGCACATTCAGAGATAGAGTATATGTAGGGCAAATGCTGCAGCTGCTTTTTGCAAGCATTCTGGTAGTGTACTTCACCTCAGTGCTGGATTCACAGCAAATCAGTACTGTTATATATTCTTTTTAGCTACTGCTGTTTCTGTATGAGTGTGAGATACAGACAGGGGAGCATGATCCTTTTCTCTATGTATGCAGTATATGGGAGATAACATACCAGCTAGTCTCCACCCACTCATGTACCACATGACAGCTTTTTCTGAAAAAGCAACAGATAATCACTATATAATAAAATCTTAAGGCAGCACGGTGGCTCAGTGGTTAGCATTGTTGCCTTGCTGCGCTGCAAGGTTCAAATCCAGCCAAGGACAACATCTGCATGGAGTTTGTATGTTCTCCCTGTGTTTGCATGCTTTTCTTCAAAATACTGGAAGCATACTGATAGGAAATTTAGATTGTGAGCCCTACTTGGGACAGTGAGTGCTGACAATATCTGTAAAGCGCTGTGAAATATGTTGGTGCTATATAAGTAAAATAGATAAATAAATTAAATAATACAATATGTGAGATGGAAACTGCCTCAAGATCAGCATATAATTCCACCATGTGATTGGGCCCTTACATAACCTTGTACAAAATTTGTGCTTTGTGTTTTCAAGATCTGTTTATTGTCAGGGAACAGAAACATTGGTGGAGCTCTTTGAGCCTGAAAACTTTTGCAAACGTGGTACTTCTCACAGCTAACAGTTTGTCAGACTGAGTTTTTTTGGCCCCCCCCCCCCCAGATAAAAGCATTCTGGAGACTCACCCTCCAACAACCCCTAGGAAATTGACCAAAGTATTGTTCAAATATGGGTACCTCTTACTGAACCATTACCGTGTTAGAGCCTGGTCCCTTTGGAGGATCCTCTGGTTTGCCAGTCCAGCATTGAGACTAGGTAAACCTTTTAGAGGAAAACAGCCTAAAACAACAGGCTGATACATTTTATCTACACTGACACATTGTAGCAAACCACCAGAGCTGGAGAGAGATTTATGATGTGCCAGTATTCATAATGAACCATCATCTAATCAGGCTGGACATTGTTCTAAATATTGCTGACTGCTAACTCTTCCATTATGGGATACTTCAACTAGCGCTTTAAAGGTGCTGCAGATTATGATAACATGCATACTTAGCAGTCGCTACATGGGGCCTGGACACTGAGGGGCCCCAAAGATTCCTCTGCCATGTAAAATATACCACTATTGTAAATGGCACAAGATAAGTAAGGGCTCCATGACAGATTTTGCATTGGGGCCTGGGAGTTTCTAGTTACACCTCTGGATGAAACACAGATCTTTAAAGGACCATGCAAATTCCCCAAACTAAATTCTACAGTTATCTCTAAGTTTGTAGCTTGGGCCCCAAAAATCTGTCTCCAATAACAAAGAAAAGAAAAAGGATGTAGTAATAAAGAAGTCTGGAAGAAACACATTAATATTCTCCTTTCTTTTGGTCCTGTTGTGTCTCGCATTGTAAAACTAAGAACTATATACAGAATTCTTCTACATGTGCCTTAGAAAATTAGCTATTTTCTCTTCCTCACAACCAAGTGTGTTGTTGTAAGAGAACAGGCAGTAGTAGGTAGACCACACAGCAGCTACAAGCTAGCATTTTAACTCTGGAGGACCAAGAACATTTGTGCATTACATAGAGTCCCCACTGATTTCAGTGCTTCATTAACCCTGTGGTGGCACAGCAGGAGAACTGAACACTTGTTGATGGGTTACAATGCACATTATAACTCTTCACTAAGTTCTGGGAGATCCCTCTAACAGAAATAGACTATGAAAAGTGGTCAACCCCTTTAAGCTGAAATAAACCTGGTCACTTTACACACTTTTAAGTTATTACATGTATTAAGTGGTATAATGCAAAAATAATTATTTGTATTGCGTCACAAATACTCACTGGTCTGAAAATGTGAATATCCTGGTTTCGTGACACTAGGTGAGAACTCTTTGCTATACAAGTCGCCGTTTCCAGCTTGTCTCCAGTAAGCATCCATATCTAAAAGCAAATACAAAAAAAAAAAAAAAGTTTAACTTAACGGCCCTAAATTCTCCAGGAGGCTGACATATTGCATAGATTGTAGGTTTTTTTTTTTGTTTGTTTTTACGGTCTCTAAACTTGATGCCATTTATTTTAAAGCATTTAATAGTGCAGTAATCTACTACCAGGGGTACATCTACCACTAGGCAGCACAGAATCATAGGAACAAAGAAGACTGATGGTAGAGAAAGACCACATGGTCCATCTAGTCTGCCCTTATACAATATCAATCTACTCCTTTTCAGGTATTATGGGGGCTACATTTTCTAGTTTTCATTCACAGTTAAGGGATGCAAATACCTTTATCCCAGCATTTCTCAACATCTCTAGAGTGGGCCTGACATCGGCCTGTAATTGATCCTCCACACCAGTCAGGCAAAGTAACTCCATTTCCCTTTCAAGGCTCTCTACTACAGCTGCCACCTTCAGAGCTCTGTCATGTATACTTAGCTTGGCTTGGTTGTACCGATTCTGGACACAGAGATCATAAAACAGGTAGAAACCTTTGTGAATTATGAGAAGCAAAACAACCATATACAATAATATACTTAAAGGGCGTACTTATGCCATGAGCAATAAGAGCAATCTTATAACTGATCTACATGATGTATTTCAACAAGGACTGTTGGAGGTTCAGATCAGACTTCAGCATCTTCTGTAACAGGAATGGCTTTTCATTGTATTTTCAACTAAAAAACTAATCTGGAATGTCAATAAGGCTCATAATACATATTTTAGTGAGCGTAAACCCAATAGCACAAAAATGAAAAAACTAAAATGTAAAACCTTTATTGATATAAACTAAAAGGCCCAGGTCAGACCAAAAAAAACACATTAAAATGGATAATAGTATGTATATATATATATATATATATATATATATATATATATATATAAAGAGGTGGTCTAGTTACAGCCAGGTCTTCCAGGAATCGTCATATATTAAGGGTAATGATGCAAAACACCCCAATATAAGGTCAGAGTCAGAAGAAAACACAGGAAAACCTCAGACCACATAATCAGATTGGTTTAGCCCTCAGACAATGAGAGAGCTGTTATATACTTAAACAGGTGAAAAGCAAATTACCACCTGAACACACACACTGAGCAGGACATTTGCCCATTCAGATAAAGTGAGCTAAACAGGGTAAAAAAACCCTAAAAAAGGGGTAACCCGGCTAGTCCCCCTCAGTAAAGCCCCTCAATGCGTTTCCCCCTACGGGTTCATCAGGAGGGTACAGATTTCAAAAAACATGCCGATATGTATTATGTTAGCAGCCGTAGTTATATAATATGCCAGTACTAATATGCAATAGAGGCTGTTCTTTAGCTGATGCCCTGATGTTGGACAGCAGCATATAATAAGCCTCTATGCCGATATGCACTGAGCAGTAGCAGCCACAGTTAGTTATTATATCAATACAAAAGTGCAGTGAAAACTGCAGTTAAGCTGGTGCCCTGATGGTGGACAGCAGCATGTGAAGATAGCCAACCAGCCAGAAGCCTAGCTCATATAGCGCTAACCCCGCCCCTATCTTTGACATCAAAAGACCCAACCAGTAACGTGGTGAGAGTGAGAGTTTAAAAGGGCATCATGGTATTCGTGGTGTGGGAGGTTAAGTTCATTAAAACATTTGTACTCAAATTGTTATTGTATTTGTATTGTCAGCCCTGGTAGTGTCATTTGTACTGCTCATTTTTTACTCTCACATGATACATTATTACCATTTTAGAGATATAAAACAATAATATCAAACTGATTTCTAATTAAAATTAATATTAAGGTTTTCTTCATGTAAACAAGATATCAGGAATATTCCAGTGGAGCCTATGTACTGTACTGTAGTAAGTAGTTCATATTCTCAGTGAACAATGATATGACTCTTAATTTGCAAATAATATTGTCTTGTAAAGCTAAAGATCTTATGGCACATATTTCTTGACAAGTCCAGCCAAGATGAAAGGTAAGGAAGGACAGATCTGTTTGTAAAACAATAGGATTAATACATGTTATATAAGGGAAGAACAAAAGTTAATATTCCACTCTTGAATCTATTACATCAATTTAGACAATTCAAATATTACATAGTGCTGTGAAATACAATTTTTGTTTTTATCTTCATTGTAAAACTGACATACATTACTGTATAAAAGTAAAATTCACATACAGCTTATTGTACCTCAAAATCTTGATATTGGTCTTCTGTTAATGATTTTTTGGCAACAACCAGAGTTCTCAAGCCTTCTCTTGCCATGTTTCCACACTAGGAAAATATAGTAAGGAAAAACTGTGATACATGTTGACAATTTTGTTTGGGATAAGTCAACATTACTACAACTCTGGATATATATTGTCGTTTTTGTTCATTATGTTGTCATCCTGTCACATGTGCAGACAGGTTTTCTAGACAATTAAAGTTATATATACAAATGTAGCAGAGTTAAACCAAACTTCAGAAAGTAGTTAAAATGCTGCAGCGTGATATGACATGCTTTCACAGCACTGTAACCAATTGCAGAAGTTCGGGCTAATTCTGCTACATCTATATATATTTATTTATATACACAAACACAGTGTTGTGCAACAGTTTAGTCATGCTGCAAAGTATGAATGCTTTAAAAAAAAAAAATAGAAGTATTAATAGTTTATTTTAGTCAAAATAAAAAATTATGTGAATGTAAAAATAATATTTTTGTGTTAATAATGTTATTACCCAACCACTTATAGTACATAAGCAGGTGTGGAAAAATGCTAAAATGCGAATGCTAAATAGAAGTGTTAATAGTTTATTTTTGTCAATTTAATAAAATGAAGAGAATTAACAAAAGAGAAATCTAAATCAAATTGGTATTTGATGTGACATTTGGAGTCTTGGAAGTGATGATATGACCCCCACAGAGTCTTGATCTCAGCATTATCCAGTCTATCTGGGATTACATAAAGAAACAGATGGATTTGAGAAACCCTACATCCAAAGAAGATCTGTGGCTAGTTCTCCAATTTGTTTGGAACAACCTCACTGTAGAGTTTCTTCTAAAACTGTGTGCAAGTGTACCTAGAAGAATTGATGCTGATTTTATTTAAATTTCTCTATTGTTCATTCACTTCATTTTGTTAATTCACAAAAATTCTTATTTCAGCATTTTTTCCATACCTTCTTATGTACCCTAACTGGATGGATAATACATTTAAATTTGACAATAACATTATCAAATACAGTATTAAACTTTTACTCTGGTTTATACTCTAGAAATATAATCAAAGTAATGAAAGTAAATTATATATAGCTAGGACATTATGGATTTAATATCACATATAATTAACACAGAACTTTATAAAATTATTCCAAATAATCATCTGTCAATTGGTTTCTAAAAACATAAGCTTAATAAATGTCATTGGGGAAAAAAAGGTCTATTGACTTGACCTCATATTGTTAAATAAATTAAACCAATTTTCTTTTCTTACAATTAATTATGTATCATTATCGCCAAAAGTAATTTTTATGACATTTGGTTAGGTCTTCGGGGAGTTTAATTTAATCATGCCTCTGATTAAGTGAAGCTGGCCTGCAGCATATATTGATTCATATTGCCAATACCATCATCAACATATGCATGGTGATCACTCTATTACTATATTGTCAGTCCAGAGTGTTAGATTAAGATGACTACAGACAAAACAAAGTCTGAACTGAGAGTCTTTGCATATTTAAACATCTGCAAACTGAGAGCAACAGTATGCTTCATATATGGCTGCCAATTTGCTTATTTCATATAGAATACGACAATTTTGGCACTTTGCTTTTTAAGCTAACTTGCATAGAGTCATAAAAGTATATACTGCAAAACAACCAGATTCACATGTGCACTTTTTATGGTTCGTCCAGGAAAGAAGAAGTATAAAGGAAGTACTTGTAGTGTCTTTTTTGTGTCTACTCAAGGTACAAGGTATGTAGATGGCATACATTTTAGGGATTATTTGCACCAGTAAACTGGTGTAAATGACCACTACAAACATGACGAGGGCAGCACAACAGAAAAAAAGTCACAAATTTTGTGCAAAAAACCTGATCTAAGCAAAAAAAAAACTCACAACCTTTTTCATGCTTTGTAAACCAAAAAACTGGTGTTCAAAGCATAATAAATTTGCCCCTATGTATACATATTTTGTGCACAAAGAGGCCTAACACTGTTTTCTACAATGCCATTGCTGGTTGGCCATATAGACATGAGATGACCAGCTGCCATTGTCTTGGATTCCTAAATATAAACTTAGCCAGGCATGCTGATAGTGTGCCACACATTTTTTTTTTGATGTGCTGTAATTGTCACTCCTTGGTGCTGCATCTGATCCCCCATAGAAGGATACTTTTTGGTGGCTTTTTTTTTATAAAGTCAATTCTTTATCACTTAACTTTCCAAGCTGCAGGCATGCTGACAGTGCACCATAAATTTTTCTTCAAATTCTGTAGTTGCCAGTGCCACTGGCACATTGTTGGAATTATAACAATACCAATGCAATGTTGTTGCGACATTCTGCTCCCATAAACGGAAAATTTTTGGTGTATTTTTTTTTTGAAAAGCCACATTTTTTTCCATCACTTTTCAACCAGGCACACAGTCACAATTTTTTATCCAAATTAACAAACCTGTAGCACTTACAAGTCATCAAAATGGGCTAATTTTTTTTTAAATATGAAACCACTGCTTTTTGCAATAAAACTGTCATGCATATATATGGGCAAGCATCTTTCTCCTCAAAAAAGGGTAATTTTTGTAGTGTTTTAAATGTCAAAATGCAGAAAAGCAAGTGTCACCGCAGTGTATGGTTAAACTTGGAGTTTATATCCACTGCTTACCCTCTGTTTTTCCATAGACATACATGTCACTTTCACTTTACTACAGTGGGGAAAAAAGTATTTAGTCAGCCAGCAATTGTGCAAGTTCTCCCACTTAAAAAGATGAGAGTGGCCTGTAATTGTCATCATAGGTAGACCTTAACTATGAGAGACAAAATGAGAAAACAGATCTAGAAAATCACATTGTCTGATTTTTTAAGAATTTATTTGCAAATTATGGTGGAAAATAAGTATTTGGTCACCTACAAACAAGTAAGATTTCTGGCTCTCAGAGACCTGTAACTTCTTCTTTAAGAGGCTCCTCTGTCCTCCACTCATTACCTGTAGTAATGGTTCCTGATTGACATTGTTATCAGTATAAAAGACACCTGTCCACAACCTTAAAAAGTCACACTCCAAACTCCACTATGGTGAAGACCAAAGAGCTATGGAAGGACACCAGAAACAAAATTGTAGACCTGCACCAGGCTGGGAAGGCTGAATCTGCAATAGGCAAGCAGCTTGGTGTGAAGAAATCAACTGTGGGAGCAATAATTAGAAAATGGAAGATATACAAGACCACTGATAATCTCCCTCGATCAGGGGCTCCATGCAAGATGTCACCCTGTGGGGTCAAAATGATCACAAGAACGGTGAGCAAAAATCCCAGAACCACACGGGGGGACCTAGTGAATGACCTGCAGAAAGCTGGGACTAACATAACAAAGGCTACCGTCAGTAATACACTATGCCGCCAGGGACTCAGATCCTGCAGTGCCAGATGTGTCCCCCTGCTTAAGCCAGTACATATCCGGGCCCATCTGCAGTTTGCTAGAGAGCATTTGGATGTTCCAGAAGAGTATTGGGAGAATGTCATATGGTCAGATGAAACCAAAGTAGAACTGTTTGGTAGAAACACAACTCGTCGTGTTTGGAGGAGAGTGAATGCTGAGTTGCATCCAAAGAACACCATACCTACTGTGACGCATGAGGGTGGCAACATCATGCTTTGGGGCTGTTTCTCTGCAAAGGGACCAGGACGACTGATCCATGTACATGAAAGAATGAATGGGGCCATGTATCGTGAGATTTTGAGTGCAAACCTCCTTCCATCAGCAAGGGCATTGAAGATGAAACGTGGCTGGGTCTTTCAGCATGACAATGATCCCAAGCACACCGCCAAGGCAACAAAGTAGTGGCTTCGTAAGAAGCTTTTCAAGGTCCTGGAGTGGCCTAGCCAGTCTCCAGATCTCAACCCCATAGAAAACCTTTGGAGGAAGTTGAAAGTCCGTGTTGCCCAGCGACAGCCCCAAAACATCACTGCTCTAGAGGAGATCTGCATGGAGGAATGGACCAACATACCAGCAACAGTGTGTGCCAACCTTGTGAAGACTTACAGAAAACGTTTGACCTCTGTCATTGCCAACAAAGGATATATAACAAAGTATTGAGATGAACTTTTGTTTTTGACCAAATACTTTTCCACCATAATTTGCAAATAAATTCTTTAAAACTCAGACAATGTGATTTTCTGGATTTGTTTTCTCATTTTGTCTCTCATAGTTGAGGTCTACCTATGATGACAATTACAGGCCTCTCTCATCTTTTTAAGTGGGAGAACTTGCACAATTGCTGGCTGACTAAATACTTTTTTTCCCCATTGTATATAAAGTCCTAGGAGCCCCGACCGTGTCATATACTATGTTTTAAGCCACCCCTCTGATCCAATACAGTTTATACTCTTAAATTAATAAATCACATTTGATAATGAATAAAAAAAAACAAAACAATTTATTGCTATTATTTTTATTATATAAATCTTCATTATACTTATTTTATGTACTTCTTAATATCATCAATATAATTATAGTATTGTATGTACAGTTAGTGATTGATTAACTTTCACACCAAATATTTTTTGGTGGAACCTACCTCTTCTTCCAGCCAGTCATTATACTGTACAATGCTCGCCATGGCAACATCAGCACCTTTCATATAGAATGTGATATCTCCTGATGATTCTTCCTGTAAAAACAACCAAAACCTAATTTAGAAAATAATATCAAAGGGCTAAACTTTATGATCTTAGTGTTATTTACTGTAGAACCATAACCATAGTTTTCATTCTTCTGAATTATTACACTTTCAGAAGGCAAGTTACCAGAAGAGCTATTTTTTATTTTTGCAGACAGTATAAAGTCAGACTGGACAGTCTTAAACTGGGGCCGATTTTTCAAAGTCTCTAATGCTGTTTGTTAAACTCAGCATACTTTAGACAGTCTAGTTTAACTTTGCACCACTTATCAGCTGGCTTAGTATCCATGAAAAAATGAAACAAAACATTTGTCACCTTTTGGGAGCACACAGTCACATACTAAGCCTCAACCCCATTGACAAGTCACAAGCCTTTTCCAATAAGCCGCAGGCAAGGTGCAGAAACTGTTACAAAGTGTCTATAATATTTAGTAAATGAGGTATAAAGCAGATTGCCCCTGGTGTAAAATATGCTGTAATACTGGCACAATTTCATTGGTTTATCTACTCCACTGTGTCACTTTTGAAGCTTGCAGGATGTAAGGAAGATACAGTAGAAGATATAAACTTACTCTAACTATGATGCCCATCCGTTTGCTTTCAGATGTAAAGGGAAAGATCTGGAGAATAAAATAAGTCAGAATCTGTCCGCTGGGGGTTTTAAGCTGCATAGAGGTCAGATCTCTGTTAACAAGAGTGAGGCCAACGCTTTCTGTCCACTGTACAAGTGCAACCTGTGGAAAAGATAAAAATAAGTAGTACTTGGTAACACAAAAAAAGCTTTAGAAAATGACTTTGTGGAAAGCAGTACATAGAATATACAACTTGCTTTAAGTATACAGTATGTAAAGTTCCTGGACGGACCCTGACTTTGCGTCACTCATGGGGTATACCCCAGTCAGTGCTCAATTATGTTTGGCTCCAATAAACATCACACTAACACCATAGCCTAGCCATTGCCTATTCCACCTGCCTATTATGTTAAAGAGCTCTATGGTGACTTGCACCAGTTTATTGCTGGATTCACATGACAACACTCTGCAATATATAGCACATATATCTAGAACACTGGGGGGAGGGGGTCAGTTATACCAATAGCTATACCCTATATTTGCAAGACACACTTTAGGGGAGGAGTTGTTGTTTTGACAATTGAGTGATATTAGAATTGTTTAGCACTGCTTGCTATTTTACTGGAATAACATTTATAGAATGTGATTTGCTGACAAAATGTATGTTGGGTAATCCATAAACTTTAAAAAAGGGAACTTTCAACAACTTTCACTAAGTCCAGCTCTTTGCATCATTTAATAGGCGCTGCTCTTCTGATTCCAGCACAGTTGGAATTTTCTCTCTAGCAGTAAGTGTTATTAGTTTAGGTGCCTGATATGCTATTTAGTCTCTTTACTGTAAGAAAGGAGGTGCGAAGGGATGGAGCTCTGACACTGTCCACCTCTGATAGGAGCTCTGAATCACACCCCTTGCCTGACACTCCCCATCTTACAGTACAGAGTCTAAAAACTAACCAAAACTAACTGCACGGATTGCTGGGGAACGGTAGAAGCTACAAAAAAAAAAAAAAATTCCAACTGCGCTCAGTGGAGCAGCAACTGTAAACAGATGTTAAGAACTGGAGTTGGTGGAAGGGGTGAAAGGTCCTCTTTTACAAAATATAATCTGGACTGTATTCCACAGTAAACTACCATGACTGGTGTTACTAAGTGCCCACTTCAATAGAAGTAGCACAAGCACAAATTTAATGTGTATTTAGTTCACAATTGTTAGCACCTTATGATTCTCACTGTTATTCATGCAAATGCAATGCTATATGGCTTATAGTTAAGTATTTACTAAATAAATGAATCACTAACACACAAAAATCACGTACAAACGTCCATCAAAACATCCTAAGTGAATATCTAAATATGCATTCATCCTAATACTAGCTTCATTCTGCACTTGTCTATGAAAGATATACATTTGGAAGTATTTTCCAAGAAACAGTGTAAGGTGATAGATTTCCCTAGAACAAGAGACTATAAAAATACTAAACAGAATGCTAATAAAATATAGATCTTGCATTAGTTATATATGAGTAATGTGTCTTACAAATAAAAACAGTCTAGACAGTTTCCGAACAGATAAAAATATAACGTATTCCAAGTCAAATTAGTCAATATCATTGATGATTGGATTGATCACAACCTGCACAAATGCTATAGAGATTCCATTTCACTAAAAATAAAATAATTGGACTGGCAGGAGAACAAACCTTTACAGCAAGCCTATTCCCGTAATTATAGCAAGCACTTTACGCCAATAAACCCTTTATTCTTATGCTTGCTTTTGACAAAAAGAAAGCGTGAGTGTGACTGCAACAACTATGCACACAGTACATGTTGCTTTTTCAGGATGTTTTATACATTTAAATGGGTTTTCTTTTCGACAGGTCATAAATAGCTGATCGGACATTGGGGGGGCACAGTTGGCTCTCGCATGGATCAGCTGTTCGGGGCTGCAACCCTTCCTTGTACCATATAGTGTACAGAGACAGAAGCAGATGGCTCAGTACACTGTACTGCATCCCAGCTCCAACTGATATCTATGGAGTTGAGACGCAGTAATGCCGCGTGGCCACTATACAGAAGTAGGGAGCTGGCTGTCTCATAGAGATCACAGAAACAGCTTATTACTGTTCCTGTCTTTCTGATCAATGTATACACAACTGCCGATAAATGAGGTGTATACAGTTCAGGATGCGGCCATGAAGCTTCAAACTCAGATCCTGATAATTACATAAATGGTGGGTGCCGGGTAACTGCAACAGCTAGTTAGTCTTAGCAGACCCAGATTGGCTCTGCTGTGTATCTCACAACGCTTATTCCCATTGTAACCAGGGCTAATAAATCAGCCTCAGTTACAGGGGAAATCAGCAATAAAAATATCACCACTACCCCACATATTGCATATAGACCCACCCCGATGAGCAAAATAACATATTTGGCATATCTGGAAACTGCAGAATCAGTAAATTAGCTTTATAACCAATTTACTGCTGACAGACTCCCTTTAAAGGAAATCTGTTATCAGAAGCCAGAATATTAACCCAGCCTTGCCACTAAAGGTGCATTATACTGTGTGTGGGCCACTAAGGAGGAATTAAACTGTGTAAGGACCACTGTGGGAACATTATATTATGTGTGGGGACCACTGAGGGTCTGTGAACTGTGTGTTGCAGGCTACTGTGGGAGCACTATATTGTGTAGGGGCATTATACTGTTTGGCGTCACTGAGGAGTCATTGCAAACTGTTGGGGTATTATACTGGGTGAGCCGTCACAGTAGGGGAATTATACTGTGTGTAACCACTGAGGAGGTATTATACTGTGTGAGAGGCATAATAGGGGCAATTATACTCTGTGTGGGAACAAAGGCAGTAGTTAGAGTCAAAAGGGACATAGTCAGGTTTAGAAGTTTGTTTTTTTTGTTGTTTTTTTTTTTTTTTTAACTTGGGTGAAATTTTTGTGTAAAAAAACAGAACCCTAGACACACTTGGGAAGTATTATTTCTATAAGGGTCACTGTTACTAATGGGCACACTGGGAGAGCATTATTACTATGGGGTACACAATTTCTTGGGCACATTTATTTCCAAAAGTACTATGTGTGGCACTAATTACTAACGTGGGATTCTCTGTGTGGTGTTGGTAAAAGGGCTATCTGCATAAGTAGCACATTGGTTCAGCAGTTGGCACTGCGGTTTGCAATGCTGGGGTCTTAGGTTCGAACAAGGACAACATCTACATGGAGTTTGCATGTTTATCTTGGGTTTCCTTCCACATTCCAAATAAGAAATTTAGATGGTCAGCCTTACTTGGGACAATGTCTGTATATCACTGAAGAATACGTTGTAACTATGTAACCAAGAGAAATAAATAATAATGGCACTACAACATAAGGGGCAGCAGCAGGATGCCATTGTTAGGGGCACAAGAATGTTTGTGTGAAACAACTGTTGGTTCATGTTAGCCTGCGTTGAACAAATAAAGATAACCTCTACAATCTGAGGTTACCTGAAGTTACCTCTGAATCATGGGATGTAAAAGCTATGGATTTTTCCTGTGTTACCTGTGACTGCATCTTATTTGTACTGTTGCCTTTGACGCTAACAGACATGGGGGATACTCTAAATGGGAATCGGGACCCAGACAATTTTCCTGTATGGGGCCCTGAAATTTTTGATTGCTGCCCTGCGCCAAAGCCACTTTTCTGAAAAACTGGATGCTTCCTCCTGAGGCCTAGAAAATTTACTATAGTCTTTGCTACAAAATGGTGCGGCTGAAACCTATAGCAGTTCCCAGTTGTGATAGATTTGACTGTTTTGGTTGCATCTCTGGCCTCCTCTAGGAGAATCAGAGATGATACATGAGGTGTAGCTGAAATCTATAGCAGTCCAGAAAATACAGTTCATACATCGCAGGGCCACATGTGCAATAGGGCAAGGTGAGCTCAACAGTGGGGTGGCAGTGCAGCTATGAACTGTTGCTAGGGCAAAGCAGACAACGCATGTTTCCTGGGAACAATGAGGACAGACAGAGGGGTAGGTGGGGCACCAACGAACATTATTATTATTATTATTGTTTATTTATATAGCACCATTAATTCCATGGTGCTTTACATTTGCGGATTTACATACGGTACACAAGATGTACAAAACAGATAATGCTAACAGAGACTAACTGGTACAGTGGGATAGAGGGCCCTGCCCGCAAGGGCTTACAATCTATGAGAACATGTCACTTACACATAGCCCAACACAAAGCTGAAGAAAACAAGCCAATAGCACATTGCTGCAGGCAACTCTAGAGACCTAACACACAGAGTGCCCCTGTCAGCAGAAATCAGCTGAATTGACAGACGTGTACCAAGCATGTACTCTTTTCCATGCTCAGGCTCTTCTCCTTAGTCTTATATTTAGTTCCGCATTCTCTTACTCAGGTCTAGTCTAGTCAAGTCACTTAAAGGGGTATTCCCATGAACATAATCATTTCTAAATTTGTAGATAATAAAAAGTTAAACATTTTTGCAAATATATGTAATTAAACATTTTGCAGAGCTTTAAAGATTTTCTATAAATATCTTGCGGTGACAGTCTGTTGTCTTGATCGGTTGCCAGTGGATACAACCATGAATGCAGGTACTTTCTAAGGTCAGAAAATCAGCCATGATTTGCTTATTGTGGCCGGGATATCTTCTCATACATGGTGTGTCCCTGCCTGATAACTTGTCCACAATAAGAAAATCATGGCTGGGTTTTTGACAAGTCCCAGACCACAGAAAGTTTCTGCATTCGCGGTCGTATCCATTAGCAAACGATCAAGACAACAGATGTTACCACTAAGATGGTTAGAGAAAATCTTTAAAAATCTGCAGAATTTTTAACTACTTATATTTGCAACAATATCTAACTTTTAATTATCTACAAATATAGATATGGTCATGATCATGGAAATACCCCTTTAAGGTACTGCTGATCTCTGTAACCAGATTGCTGAGGAACCCTGTAACATGTAGCAAGAGTATGCATAGCAGATGTTCGATATGGTGGTCTATGTTCTATGGGCTATTCTGTATGTGGTACACCTGTACTGCTGCAGGTTACACAGTTGGTAAAGCTACATACAGTGTACTTGCCTAGGCCTCATCATGTCACAATAAACTGATGGATCAGGCTACGTTTATATCTGTCCTTCCCAATGTCCGCCTGAAAATAAGCAGAGGAAAAAGTCCTACATGGAGGACTTTTTTTCTCTGCTAGATTCAGTTTTAAGACGACGGACACCTGTCAGAGCCCATTACAGTCAATGGGGCCATCGGGCTCCATGTGTTACCACGATTTTAGCCATTCATTTATCTGTTGTTCTGGTCCTTTACTTATAGTGGTCGGGTTATCTTCTCATACATGTGGTGTTCCTGCCTGATAACCCAGCCACAAGTCCCAGATCACAGAAAATTCCTACACTCATGACCATATCCATTGACAACCAATCAAGAGAACAGACTGTCACCACTAACCTGGTTAGAAAAAAATATTTAAAACTTTTTTTTTTTTTTATATGAAAACTTCATTGAAATTTTACTATATGAAGTATATAAACAGTACAAAATTACAAAGAATAACAAGTAATAAAAACAATCAGGAAAAGCGTAGGGAAGGGAAGGGACAAGGGGGGGGGTAGAGAGGGAATTTGTCGGGGAGGAGAATGGGGGGGGGGGTCAACAATCCACTACAGTAGATTTAAGACATGTATAATCACTTAGTGCGGGTCAACTTATCACTAATGACAAAAAAGATGAAGGAAGTTAGAACTAAAAATCATGGGGATAGAGATGTGGGGGAGGTGACAAGGCTGTTCGCAGAGCAGCAAGAGAGCCAGGGGCACCAAATCATTTTTTTTCTGTGTCATGGAGCCCCATTGAGCTAATTCCTCCAATCTACAAATTTCATATACTTTATTTTCCCAAAGCTGGAGAGGTGGTGTACCTCCCACCAATAAGCAGGGATCAATAACTTTGCAGCAGTAATAAGGTAGGTGGCTAGAGAAGTAGGCTTAGGGGTAAAGCTACTATTGGGCCTCCATAGCAGGATCAGCTCAGAGTCATGGCGTATAGAGGAAGAGCAAATAGAGATGAGCTTTGCCTCTATGGACGACCAATAGGTATCTAATACAGGACAATCCCACCAAATATGGGACAAAGAACCAGGGGCCTTACCACATTTCCACATCAAGCAACTGTGGTGCTAAGATATCAAAATGGAACTATGCTTGAAACTAACAGACAGTGGCCTAAAGCTTTTTATAGTCTTTCCTGAGCACATTTCCACTAAAAATCATACAGTATGTAGGAAGAGGCGGTACCTTACAGAGGCAAGAAAAGTTTTACAGACCCTAATTTCTCACCCTGTGGAACAAATAAGCCAGGAAATACATACCATGTATCTGTGGGGTACCTGCAATGCTCTGGTGCTGTGTTTTTTTATGGGCAATACAGTGTTTTAAGCATTTTGGCAATAGCAGGAGTAACTGAAATGATTCAATGACTTCAACAAAGCCCAAATTTTATTAGCCATAAACTGTATTGAATAAAATGTAATCAATTGCATCATTTAAGAGTCTGATTTTGGTACACCAGTAGTCAGAATATTGGTTCACAAAACAGAGTATGAATTATTCAATTGTTGCTGGGAAAAAATATATATATATCAAAACAAAAAACCCAAAAACCTGACTATTCACAGCATTGTATGTCTTCTTTAGTGCGTTATGTTCAACATTTCCATACGTGAATAACTGCTGTTTTTTAAGCAAACCATTCACTCAAAGCTGCTATTCTTTGCAGACCTCTTGTCAACAGCAGATTAGATTTTTCAACTTGCACATTTAAAGTACTTACCACCTACTAACCTGAACTTTGGCTGCTGTTCTGTCATTATCTGGTGGCAGCAACCCTATACAGAATCTATTACAAAACGTCACTTTGAACTGTTCGAAAACACAACGGATTTAATCACATACTATGTAAAAGCTACTCTACAAAAGCAGTCCTAAGGTGTAAAAAGTCCAAGGCTCACAATATTTTTGACCAAACCACTGGGAGTTCCAATTCACTCTGAAATCCTGGCACACGTGTTAGCGTAAAATGACAATTAAAACAAAGCAGTAAATCACACAGCATGGGCTTTTTAATTTTCATTAGCAGCAAGACATTAGTAAAATGATGTAGGACAATTACTCACAAAAAGCTACCACAGGTTTTAATGCAGTGACCTTTGGCTTTCCAGAAATGTATCGGATTTCTAGATATAACTTTTAACTACCTCATTCTTTCATATAGATTGTTGTTGCCAATACAGATAGATAACAATTGAATTACCAAGTCCTAAATTAACTAACCATTGGACCCATTTCAAGAAGATGAATGCGATTTATTTTCTACTTACTAATAAAAGACAATGAAACATGGCACTGACTGTGACTGTTGCAGAAATTCACACAAAGTGAACATATATAGCAATCTTAGTGATCATTTAAAGAGGACCTGTCACCTCTCCTTACCTGACCGACTGTGTTTTAGCAAATGATTGTATACCACATGAAACAACAATTCTGGATCATCCAGAATGGGATGACATATTGCTCTTTGGATATTCCTCTTAAATAATGACATTGATAACCAAGTGGTTTCAGTTGGAGGAAGTGTCTAAGACTATCCAAATATTGCCGTGAGTTTCACACTGTATAGGGACAAGGGGACTGGCAACCCCAGTTGTCAGTTTATTCATGAATATTCAGGAGGAATATGCAGTAAATATGTCAGAATAGATGGAAGGTTTTATAAGCGCAGTGCTCACACATGCATATCTGTTACATCGCCATTTTCAATATTTTTAAAAGTTGTTTATAGACCCTAATAGTGAACTTGTTGACATGATCACTACTACAACGAACTTTGCATAAATCAATAGCACACAAGAATATAAGAAACTTGGTAATGTATAGTAGCCTATTAGAGAAAAATGATTTTTCTCTCCCCTTCCTAAACTGACATTCACTCTAAAATCTCTACTGAATCCAACTTGCTCTAAAGCTAACTGAAGTCTACAGAAGGGAAGCAGGTGTGAGTAAGAAAAAAAGACCCAAGAACAGACAGAAACTTACTATTTAGCTCCTGCAACCTCTTTCTCTCTCCAAGTGCTTTATTCCCATACTGTTCAGTGCTACCAAAATGATTTTTTTTATGTTTCTGAGTGAGTGAGAGAAGTTAGGGTGCCTAATTTCCTTTTCTCTCCATGTATTGTCTATGGGAGACATAATAGCAACTAGTCTATACCCTGCCCCTAACTCAGGAACAACAGAGAACTAAAGGTAGAACCTGCAAAGTGGAAAACATAAAACAAGTCATAAAATTGGACTCATATACACACATGGCTACTTATCCTAAATTGTCACCAGAAAGGTTCACTATGCTTGGACTATCAACTATGGAATGTGATTATGAGAACATGGTAATACTCATGTACAAAATTATAATTTTTGAATCTAAATTCTCATGTATTACTATTTCACATAGAAATATGATGCATGTTCTGAATAACGTTTCTTCAAATAGCAACACAATTTATTTGAAATCTTGAGTGCAGATATGAGATTATATCCCTTAAAGGATTAATGGTATCCCTCATGTATCCCCATTAGATTCTGTGCAGCAGAGTATGCACAAAGCCTAAGTAGCAGGGTAATTGATAAATGAACAGGGATGTCAGTAATCAGTAAGGTCATAATCAGAAGTGATATCCCCCATCCTACTACCACAAAAAACACGATCAATATGATCAATGTGAATATAATGACACAGCTAACACACAGATGTAGTAGAGCTTTGGTCTGTCAAACCCAGCTTTGTAATTTTATGTATGACGCAGATGCGAACATAGCCTGAGATTGGTATATAAATAAAAAGGTAGAACTGCACTCCGGAAGGTTATGCTTCTTAAGTAATTTATTCATTGCAACATTTCGGGTATACAAACCCTTCATCAGGCAATAGGAAAGCAAAATGTAGGACTAATTCAATATGGCCTGGTCTTTTGGTTAAAGCGGGGTTCCTTTAAATCAGTCTAATAGCTTCCGCCCACTGGCACAAAATCAAGGATTTTCATGTGAGACATTGCCTGGACCCTTGCACAAATACAGCCACACTGGACCTTCAAACAGACCGGACTACCTGTCATTCCTTTCAACCAGCCATGTAAAGCTGCTTGGGACACACCATGTACTACTACTTCTCTAGATGACAATCCTTGACTTTGTGTCAGTGGGCGAAAGCTATTAGACGGATTTAAAGGAACCCCGCTTTAACCAAAAGATTAGGCCGTATTGAATTATTCCTACATTTTGTTTTCCTTAGCCTGAAGAAGGGTTTGTATACCCAAAACGTTGCAATTAATAAATTAGTTAAGAAGCATAACCTTCCAGAGTAGGGTTCTACCTCTTTATTTATCTACAAACACATGGGGAGGTGGTCAGACCCTCAGAGAACGTTCATCCTCCATATCAATCCACAACCAGAGTGCTACCTGGCCTTTGATTTGTGATATTGCTATGTCAGAGTCTCCATAGCAGTGTCCGCCTGAAAATTGGGGGGAGGAAAAAGACTTATTCCTCCGCATGTTTCAGTTTTAAAAGGACAGACACTGACAGACCCCACTGTGTTACCGCTATTTTAGCGAGCCGTTGTTCTGGTCCGCCAACAGACCAAAATAACACAGATGCAATGCTAATGTGAACCTAGCATCAATAGATACATAGCTACTACTAGATTATGTTAATTTAGGCTGTATTCACAAAGGCAGCTTTTGCTGCACTGTTATAGGCCAAAAGAAAAGAATATAAGGGCACATATGCACATGATCAGGATTTATATGCATTTATTCACATGGAAATCTGCACCAACTAGTGTGGATTTTGATACATGTAATTGACAGAACGGCTAGGTGAAACTATACAACTTTTATTGATTGGGTGGTACATTTTAAGGGGTATATAACACACTCTGTCATTTCTGTGAAGATTTTTCATACATATACATGTAGATTTTGATGCAGATTTTAACAGATGGATTTTGATTCAAGAATTTTTATTCCAGCAACTAACACTGGAATACTGGCACAGAAACCATAATGCCCCAATGTATGACACATATACTGTATATAAATGTATACACACATGATGCATGTGTCGAGGTGCAGCAAATAAACAAATACAACAGAAGGCTCTTAGAAATTCAGAGTGAGGTATGAATGCCCTGATTTGCTAAAATACACAGATTACACCTCTATACATGTGACTGTCCCAAACACTAATCTTCCAACTGTAGCAGACAGTGGACTAAAGATAAAACCTTAGGAACATATTTTTATGCCTACAACAGTACTTCCCTAAACTTTATAATCTGGAAGATACGCAGACACTTAAAGTTTCACATCCTGCAAATTGTCCATTTAAAACTTTAAAACATGCAGAGGTATATCTACAAATAGCTAAAACACAAGTGTCTTGAATTAAAGATTGATAAGGAAATAAACTTAGTAAATTTTAGTAGTTTTCCCCATTTAACAAACTGGTGTGCTACTCCCAGGCAGGAAGCGTGCGCTTCCTGTGCTTATTTTGAGTGACGCGTGTAACCTTTGAAACTTGCATCCATCAATCTTCACTGTAATTAATTCTGCTTTTGCTTTTAAATGCTATGGTTAGCTCCGACTCACAGATTCCAAACAAAACACCCACCCTAGTCCTGGGAGATATACACACATGTATATAAATATACATATAACAGGTGACATCCCGGATTAGCAAATGATGATACATTTCTATTTATCTTTTATCTAGATAATCAACAAGATCTCGATCGACACAAACACATCATAGTAATGTAAATATAATATACATAAAATAAATACACAGTAGCTGTCCATCACCTTTATCACATAATAAGAAAAAAGACCCATGCATTTGTCCGCCTCACTGTGAATGACAATTTAATGACAAGCACATTTAGCTGTCATTGTTTTAATTACAAGCGTCGACTATTAAAATATAATACAATTATGACTTTAAAAATACTGCTCGAGCATTTGAAAAGACTGTCGGTCAATAGCTCAGACAACATATAGAGCATTTATTCTTCATAGGGCACCAAAGGTCAGGCAAATGATGGTTTTATGCTACTGACAATGATTTGCTCTTTGCATTGACAAAACAACAACAATTAGTCTTACTTCACTGAACGCACGCAAAAATGAATTAAACAAAATGACAGAGCTCATACATTACACAAAGCACCAGCAGTAGCAAGTCTCTTCTGATTTAAACAATATTTAAGCTCTTTGCTCAATTTACATTACTCCATTTATAAGGCAGAACGTATTTCCTTTTAATCTTGATAGAGAATGTCCATCAAAATGAGTGGGTGTAACAAGAGAGTCTGCAGAAAAATGCATATTAATGTCTCTAGTCACCAGATAATTACATTTCTCTATAACTATATATAAACATACACTACATCTCCAAAGAATAATAGCATTCGTTCCACTAGGACAGCCCCATTCTATTATTAGGGCATATGGACATCATATACTGGGGTTAAGGGAGGGTTTCTTGCAGCTAACAAATCAGAAAAAACTCATAATGCTAAAACACACACATATATATATATATATATATCATGATATATATATATAATCTATGAACGTACATCACTTATCTCCTAGCGCTCCCATTTCAACCCCTTCTGGAGCCCTGCTAGTCTCTACTTCCTGTATCCTCTTCACACACAGGAAGTGAACGCTTTGCATGAGCCAATTACTGGCTGTGAAGGGTCACAAACAGGGACCAAAATAAGTAATAAGAACAATGGGGTGAGGGGAGTATGAGGGCAGCATTCTGAATTTTTGCTGCATTTTTTCATCAGCTAGACAAACTATCTGTCGGGACCACCTGCTCTAGCACATAGGCCCACTGAAGATTTACATAGACAGACATTCATTTCTGCTGCAGTGAAAATGACTGACCGATTAGTTATTGCTGGGGAATTTGGACACTGATCTGTACTGTTAGGCATCATTGCACTGGAGTGAGCAGGAGACTTGTTAGGTACATCAGGGGGAGAAGCTGCCGGCATTGAGCTGCATCAATGGAGCAGAGAAAGCAGGGGCTAAGATGGTTAAAGAAAATATTTAAAGCTCTGCAAATTTTTTTTCATTATTTATATTTGAAAATATATTTAAATTTTCATTGTCTATAAATATAAATATGATTATGGTCATCGAAAAACCCTCATTAAACAAACGTTGGCCACACTTGCCAATTTTGGAGGGAGTGACTAACCATGAAATGCGTATGGAGGGGTCCAGATTGTCCCCAATGTCATCGGAAAGGAGAACAAGGCAAGATGTACAGTCATATGAAAAAGTTTGGGCACCCCCATTAATCTTAATCATTTTTAGTTCTAAATATTTGGGTGTTTGCAACAGCCATTTCAATTTGATATATCTAATAACTGATGGACACAGTAATATTTCAGGATTGAAATGAGGTTTATTGTACTAACAGAAAATGTGCAATATGCATTAAACCAAAATTTGACTGGTGCAAAAGTATGGGCACCTCAACAGAAAAGTGACATTAATATTTAGTAGATCCTCCTTTTGCAAAAATAACAGCCTCTAGTCGCTTCCTGTAGCTTTTAATCAGTTCCTGGATCCTGGATGAAGGTATTTTTGACCATTCCTCTTTACAAAACAATTCCAGTTCAATTAAGTTTGATGGTCACCGAGCATGGACAGCCCGCTTCAAATTATCCCACAGATGTTCAATGATATTCAGGTCTGGGGACTGGGATGGCCATTCCAGAACATTGTAATTGTTCCTCTGCATGAATGCCTGAGTAGATTTGGAGCTGTGTTTTGGATCATTGTCTTGCTGAAATATCCATCCCCGGCGTAACTTCAAATTCGTCACTGATTCTTGTACATTATTCTCAAGAATCTGCTGATACTGAGTTGAATCCATGCGACCCTCAACTTTAACAAGATTCCCGGTGCCGGCATTGGCCACACAGCCCCAAAGCATGATGGAACCTCCACCAAATTTTACAGTGGGTAGCAAGTGTTTTTCTTGGAATGCTGTGTTTTTTTGACGCCATGCATAACGCATTTTTGTATGACCAAACAACTCAATCTTTGTTTCATCAGTCCACAGGACCTTCTTCCAAAATGAAGCTGGCTTGTCCAAATGTGCTTTTGGATACCTCAGGCGACTCTGTTTGTGGCGTGCTTTCAGAAACGGCTTCTTTCGCATCACTCTCCCATACAGCTTCTCCTTGTGCAAAGTGTGCTGTATTGTTGACCGATGCACAGTGACACCATCTGCAGCAAGATGATGCTGCAGCTCTTTGGAGGTGGTCTGTGGATTGTCCTTGACTGTTCTTACCATTCTTCTTCTCTGCCTTTCTGATATTTTTCTTGGCCTGCCACTTCTGGGCTTAACAAGAACTGTCCCTGTGGTCTTCCATTTCCTTACTATGTTCCTCACAGTGGACACTGACAGGTTAAATCTTTGAGACAACTTTTTGTATCCTTCCCCTGAACAACTATGTTGAACAATCTTTGTTTTCAGATCATTTGAGAGTTGTTTTGAGGAGCCCATGATGCCACTCTTCAGAGGAGATTCAAATAGGAGAACAACTTGCAATTGGCCACCTTAAATACCTTTTCTCATGATTGGATACACCTGGCTATGAAGTTCAAAGCTCAGTGAGGTTACAAAACCAATTTTGTGCTTCAGTAAGTCAGTAAAAAGTAGTTAGGAGTATTCAAATCAATAAAATGATAAGGGTACCCAAATTTTTGCACCGGTCAAATTTTGGTTTAATGCATATTGCACATTTTCTGTTAGTACAATAAACCTCATTTCAATCCTGAAATATTACTGTGTCCATCAGTTATTAGATATATCAAATTGAAATGGCTGTTGCAAACACCCAAATATTTAGAACTAAAAATGATTAAGATTAATAGGGGTGCCCAAACTTTTTCATATGACTGTATTTCAACATGACTGACGCTTTGTTCTCATGGGAGATAAGCTGCTGACAGAGGTGACTGAAAACATCTTATTCCCCTCTTCTTGAGTGTGTGCATGTGGATGGAGGTTTGGGAGGAATAGCAGTCCACCAAACATGCATTCACCAACAGCTATCTTAGGTATATGGGCAGCTTTGCTCACAATAATATACTCAAAACGTATTATTAGACTATATCAGTAATCACCAGTGTAATGAATAAGATACAAAATAAACTTTAATTTGTCAATTATTAACAAGGTAAAACACTGGATTCAACAGAATCTAGTTTATTTATTCTGTGCCTTACTGGAAAAATATAAAGTTATCTGTAAACATCAATCTTTGTTTCTGATGGTAGTGTACCCCATGATGAATAGTCCTTCTGGTTGTGACATGCTACCATCTAAAAAACGTTATATTAAATTTAAAGCATATAAAAAAATCTTAGATCAAGACAAAAGCATACCTGTCAGAGCACATCAAGTTAGTGCACATCAAGTTAGTGCACATCAGAGCACTATTTTCTGCTCCAATGTCCAGTAATGATACTGCAACAGTGATATAAGTGCATAGTATACGGCAGGCATACACTGCTGATTAGAACAATAATTGTAATACTTAATAAAAAAGGCAATAAATCTGTGGCTTATGGTAAGCAGTACTTAGCAAACAAGACCAATCAATGTTCAGTGGCCAGAAAAGGCCAAAGGTCTTAAAGGTCTCTGTTCACAGCATGTTCTTGAATTAGAGGAAATTGTGAAATCTGCACTTTACCGCAGACATCCTGGGTTTATATCCTTTCATGATTGTTTATTACATTAAGTCAGCTCTAGCTTTCCACGCTTGATGTGTACATACACTTATGACAATTAAAACCCATGTAGTTATGATTTTGTCAATGGCTTTTCCTGCTTACAAGCAATGTTTGTTATGCAGCGGCTGTTCATCTGGCAAGTGATAGACACATGAAACTTTTTACCTTCTCGGAGAAAATGAAATATTGATCACTTATCATAAGAAACAATGAGCGGAGTATAATCAGACACCGCTTTTTGAATACTAAAAGAGAAACTAATCCAGCAGAGCTTGGACAATAATATGTCCTTTGGCATGTGTCTTCAGGTGACAGCTTGTTATCATCTTGTAGATCAGGCCACAACAGACATATATGAGTGATGACATAAACATGCATCATGTCATAATTTACCACAGCATTCTGCCTATTTCTATAGAAAATTCTATTACTGCCTTTTTCCTGTCTATCATGCCCAACTCATTGCTCGTTGATTTTTCTAATGGCGGAAACAAAGACCGCACAAGTTAAAAGGCAGCCTGAGCAATCATTTGCTTCCTTCCTCCCTCCAGGGAGTCAAGCGAAATGGCCAAGTTAAAGTGAATTTGTGACCAATTTATAAACAGCGTGTGTACTATTATGCCCATGGCATTGTGGTTCAGTGGGCACCATTACACACTAAATGGAGGGCGAAATGTCTGTTGAGGACACTAGAATAAGTAGTGCACCACATATGATAATAATGGCACCAACTGCTCTGTTGGCCTACAGGTTCCATGCAGTCACAGCCACAGATCATAAGTCCAAGAGATCCCTTTATTAGCAAAGGTACCTGCTGAAGCATAATACCACAGGCATCTTATAGATATTCTTCATTTAAGGGGTCTGCCAGGTAGCAGAGCTGAGAAAAAGTATGAGGAGCACTGATTCATTCAATTCAATGGGAGTGTGGGAGACAGCCGAAGTATAGCACCCAGAAATCTCAGATTTACTTTGGAATTACAATAAAGTGGACAGAAAATGTAACAAAACACAATGGGGGTGATTCACTAAAGGCAGCCATAAACAATACATAAATGTATGCCAAATCTGCTAATGTGTATTGGTGGTCTCCCAACTCTCCCCAGACCACAATCGTCACGGTAAAGAAAATTCTTCCACTTGCTGCCTACATGTATTCTATTCATCTGTATACTCAACTGTAATTAGTGAAAAACCTTAAATAAATGTCAAGATTGGTAAAAAAAACAAAAACCTTCCAACATGCCTGATCTTTTGTTTCCGTGGGGGATAAGCTGCTGCCAAAAGTCTATGGAAGCTGCTTATTCCCATCACACAGACATTTGTTACAGTGACCTAGAGCACATTGAACAAACCAACTATGAGATGACAAAATTGGGAAAAAAAATGTGTCCAAACAAATTGATCTCAATGCATGCACCTAAATTCATTTTTCCTACAATACTATTGAAAAATATCCCACATTTTTTCTTATAAAAGCTGTTTTTGTTACCATATATTTCAGTGTTTGCACACAGTAGGTGTCATTTGTCGGGAAATGACACCATGTAAAATTCTACAGAAGAATATGAAATAGTATTTAAACGTAAACCACCTTCAGGGTTAAAATCATGTTTAGAAAGCGACAGTGCCATGTATTAAGCAAATCTGTTTAGACATGGAAATGCTGAGTGTAAGGTAAAAACATCAATTGAACCATTTACTTGCATAAAGCTCTAGGGTGCAATATTTAAAGCACTTTATTCAATAAAAAATGCTTTTAAAATGGTACTTTGGTGATTGGGAAAAACTGGAATCATCTGTCAATGTGACTGCAAGAAAGTTCAATAAGCTAAATAATGAACCATTTACATTATTTTCCTCAGGCTCCATGACTCGTGTCAATAGCACTCTTTAAAAAATTATGATGTAGCCGTTGTACTTTGTAAATCGCAGGATGCGCATTTCTACCTTTTGTAAGCTAAAATGACATGTAACAGCAAAGCAACTAGAACTGATTGGCTGCAAAAGAATATCAGATGTTATTTCAGAAATGATACATTTTAACACAACTCGGGACACCAGTTTCAAAACCTTAAAGGGACCCTATCATGTAGTGATATAATCATGCAGACCTCTGGGCTTAAGAGTCCTTTAGGGGGTCCTAGTCCATAATTGGAAGCCTTCCATATATGTATGAGTGTGCATACACAGATAGCAGTCAGTCATAGAGTAGGACTGCCCACTAGACACCTAGCCCAGTGCGAACAGAGGTTTAAATGAATACATGACTAGCTTCACACTGTGTAGTAGCCTCCTCCTGCTATACAACATGCTACTCACAGATGGGACTGCATTATCAACAAGTGTTGTAAAGGGGAATTACACACAAAAAAAAACTTCAAAGCAAATATTTCTCCCAAATTTTTCTGGAGAACCATTAAAGTAGATTTTATGATGAGCACTGCAGGAGTTTCTGGGTTAAGGAAACAAACAACAAGTGCAAAATGGATTCCATTGCTTCTGAGATGACCAGGAACTGCATCAGTTACTAAAGCTATCAGGGTTTCTAGAAGGTTAATAGAGTAGAATTCCCCTTCAGCAATACTCTTCTTTGCTCGTACTGATCAAACATTTATTTATAATGAAAACCATGATGCTAAACCCAGTTTAGACCCAGTTAACTTTTTTTTCTATCTACTCAATTACCATTATATTACTGCAAAAATGTATTTTACATTTAATAAATTTGCATAAAAACTATGAAAACCAGAACTAAGTAATATTATTAGGAAAAAAAAGCACACAGACCTCATCAGGGCTGGAAGCTTGGTAGGTGCGGTTATCATCACTGAAGTCCTGATCCACTTCAGCATTCTCTGTTTCCCCATTCACACCAGCACGAGATTCATAGACAGGAGTAACATTATGGCACAAAGCAATCGCTTTCACTCCCTCGTGGACCCGACTGCTCACAGTCTTACGTACTTTAGGTGCTGAAGATTGGACTTTTCTTGAAGGAGTTGAACTGGTATTATTATTATTTGTTTGGGGTGGCACCTTTAAAGCAGAAACCAAAAATGAAGAACACTTTCATCAAAGTAAAGAACATTTTCATTTATAGTTATCAATACAATGTGTGCATATGTCACAAAAGATTATAAAACTACTATGCACTAAAATTGGCAAGTCTAACTGTATGACTTTGGAGGACAATGAAAATTGCATAAACAGAAATTTCCTATTATTATTATTATTATTTGGATACAGCATTTTAAACAAATTATCCGATCTTATAAAAGGAATAGCTTATCTTTAGGATAGACCATTAACATTGAATCCTGAACGGCAAAGTCTTTCTAGTTATTCAGTGATATCCTCCCTTCATATATTACTTGTACTCTTGAGGTTACAGGTGCCAGCGATAGGATTCTTCAGTCCAATAGTAATAGAATAGAAAAAACCGCAGCACTCTTATATTACTGCCACTGACAAAGCTGGGTGATGACCCTGTAATAGCTAGGGCACATAAAAAATGACAGCGCTTTTATTAACTTCACTAATTATATCTGATGGAGTCAAATTTAATAATTACTATTATTTTACTTTTGGATGCTATTTAGGCAAGTTTTTTTTTCCTTGTAAAGGATTTGCAGCATTTCATGGACATAAAGATTCTTCTTGAGCAACGAATACTCAGTGAGTTGAAGTAAAGGTTTGAAGTTGTACAGTACATAATTCGGCTGAATGAAGCCAGGCAACACCTAGCATAGTCATAACTTTATTATTAGACATGCAATATGGATACCTCACGTTACATGGTATAATATACACCCACCAATGTCCCTATGTGCTGTCGTATTAAGAAGAGCCCACTTTGGAACCATGTGCTCTCTTGGGCTCAGTGCACTGAGCCGTTGATCCGTGAACACACTGCCCAGCAAATTACAGTGCTGTATAATAATGGGTTTAACTTTTCTGCTCATCTGCTTCTCAACTCCTGCTTTGAACCTTTGCATTTGCATTCTACATTCGCCGATGTCATTACAGACGCAAATAAATTAAGCTGATTTACTCCTTCTGAATTATGTTATGTTTATTGATGCTTGTATAATTTAATTAGACACAGATTCCATTAAAGATTATGCTCTCTGTCACGGAATGCTTCCAGTGGGAAAATATAATCTTGTTATAATAGATTTCTCTCTTGCATTATTGTACAAGAGGGTTGTCTTTTTTTTTTTTTTTTTATTAATAACACAGGACACAATACAAGGGAGGGAAATCAATGTCACCAGACTGCCACTGCCTAACTGGTTAGGTGACTGTAAACACTTATTATCACAAATTGAAAATTCTCGGCGTGTTTCTGGAGGGGTTTCATGTATGTTTAATTAGGATCTAGGTAAACACAATCTGCTCGCAGTGTACGGCCACAACAGGTGGGTTTATATTCACACAGAACACTCACCTAGACTCCGGCATGAAGATATAAAAATAACTACAATCTATTAATAGTAGCTGTTCTATGTCTCCAGCTCATGACTTACATCTACAGGGAAGGTCACAGCACAGCTGCCCTAGGCATGTGCCTAAATGTGGTGGTTCACTTTAAATCCATGCTTATTTGATAACTGATAGTGGGAAAGTGGAACAAGGTCAGTTTGTGGCTCCACTACAGGAGCAATGTAGTCTTACCAGGGTCATAAGCAAGAGAGGCATTGCAGTCATTGGTTAGTGCCAATATTAGGGTCCTTGGGTGACTGTGCCTCAGTGAGCCCCTTTTGGAAAAACTCATGCATACTGCAGCAAGAAAAAAAAATCTATCGAAATTCGGTTTCGTTTGCTGAGGTAGACCTACTGGAGTGGACTGTAATACAGTCCATTCCATACAAGTAGATACAACCTGTCCAGACATCAGAAAGTAAAGAGGAATTTGAGGCGGACATCTGCCTTGGATCCTTCTTTATTTTCTGCCCCCGGCCCATGATGCAGAATATCAGCATTCTGTTGCGGCTTTCCACCGCTGATTAGTCCCAAATGAATGAGTCTAACCAGTGCGAAGTCTCAAGCTGCATCAGCTGCAGAATCTGCGGCAAGATCCAGCAGGACGCTTTTTTTTTTTTTTTTTTCAGTTTCCTGCTACAATTAATTTCAATAGGAGGCAGAATGATGGAGGAATCTGCTGCTGATTTAGGGGCGAAATCCACTGAAAAATCAGTGCCAGATTCCACCATGTGAACAGGGCCTGATACTGTTAACAGTGCCACTCCACAGTGGCTCCCGCACAGTATCATATGCTCCACAGTGGCCCCCACACAGTATCATTTGCTCCACAGTGGACTCCATACAGTATCATATGCTGCACAGTGGCCCCCACACAGTATCATATGCTCCACAGTGGCCCCCACATAGTATCATATGCTCCACAGTGGCCCCCACACAGTATCATATGCACCACAGTGGCCCCACACAGTATTATATGCTCCACAGTGCCCTCCCCACAGTAATATATGTTCCACAGTGGCCCCCACACAGCATTATATGCTCCACAGTGGCCCCCACAAAGCATTATATGCTCCACAGTAATAATCACAGGCCCAGGTGAAGTGATTAAGAATAACAAACACTTATACACACCTTACCTTACCTCTTCTGGGTATCCGGCTGTCTGCAGCATCCTCCTTGGTACTCTTCTATTTTGAGACAGAGGACCTGTGCCCCAGACGTCACTGCTGGAGCCTGTGATTGGGCCTCAGCGGTCACATGGGACGTGATGACGTTACTACGCCGGTGCGCCCCATGTGACCACTAGGACCCAATCACAGGCCCCAGCGGTGACGTGTGGGGCGCAGGACTTCAGTCACCGGCTGGAAGAGCTCCGGAGAGGATGCTGAGCCCAGGACAGGTGAGTATAAGTCATTTTTTTATTTTTATTTTCACCTCCCCTGGGCTGGCATCTATTGGAAAGGGGCCTGGCGATCTTTCCATTAGCAGTATGTATAGCAGTCGGGGAACCAGGCTTTCCCCAACAACTATCATGGTGGTCCGGGGCCCCGGCCATTTCCAGCTGGCCACGGCCTTGTACTGTTATGCCACTGCCGGGTAAGCCGGGTGCTGATGCTGGCCCTGACTCAGAAACTAAGTGTCCTGTTGATGTGTGTATGTATGTACTATATGTAATGTGGACGTATGTAGCTTACTGTATGTGTATATGTGCGTGCATGCATGTGATGAGTGTGGGTGTATGTAGATTATGTACATATGTATGTGCTGAGTGTTCATGTACAGAGTGAGTGTGCATATCTTCACCACTGTGTCGTGAGTGTGTATGATAAAACCCTCCTTTAAAAAAAAAAAAAAGCCATCGGTGCCCGATTCTCACATACAGTGGGGAAAAAAAAGTATTTAGTCAGCCACCAATTGTACAAGTTCTACCACTTAAAAAGATGAGGCCAGCCTGTAATTGACATCATAGGTAGACCTCAACTATGAGAGACAGAATGAGAAAACATATCTAGAAAATCACATTGTCTGATATTTTAAGAATTTATTTGCAGATTATGGTGGAAAATAAGTATTTGGTCAATAACAAAAGTTCATCTCAATACTTTGTTATATATCCTTTTTTGGCAATGACAGAGGTCAAACGTTTTCTTTAAGTCTTCATAAGGTTGGCACACACTGTTGCTGGTATGTTGGCCCATTCCTCCATGCAGATCTCCTCTAGAGCACTGATGTTTTGGGGCTGTCGGTGGGCAACACAGACTTTCAACTCCCTCCAAAGGTTTTCTATGGAGTTGAGATCTGGAGACTGGATAGGCCACTCCGGGACCTTGAAATGCTTCTTACGAAGCCACTCCTTCGTTGCCCTGGCGGTGTGCTTGGGATTATTGTCATGCTGAAAGACCTAGCCACGTTTCATCTTCAATGGCCTTGCTGATGGAAGGAGGTTTGCACTCAAAATCTCATGATACATGGCCCCATTCATTCTTTCATGTACTCGGATCAGTCGTCCTGGTCCCTTTGCAGAGAAACAGCCCCAAAGCATGATGTTGCCACCCCCATGCTTCACAGTAGGTATGGTGTTCTTTGGATGCAACTCAGCATTCACTCTCCTCCAAACACGATGAGTTGTGTTTCTACCAGACAGTTCTACTTTAGTTTCATCTGACCATATGACATTTTCCCAATACTCTTTTGGAACATTCAAATGCTCTCTAGCAAACTTCAGATGGGCCCGGATATGTACTGGCTTAAGCAGGGGGACATGTCTGGCACTGCAGGATCTGAGTCCCTGGCAGCGTAGTGTATTACTGACAGTAGCCTTTGTTTCGTTAGTCCCAGCTTTCTGCAGGTCATTCACTAGGTCCCCCCGTGTGGTTCTGGGATTTTTGTTCACCGTTCTTGTGATCATTTTGACCCCACGGGGTGAGATCTTGCGTGGAGCCCCTGATCGAGGGAGATTATCAGTGGTCTTGTATGTCTTCCATTTTCTAATTATTGCTCCCACAGTCGATTTCTTCACACCAAGCTGCTTGCCTATTGCAGATTCAGCCTTCCCAGCCTGGTGCAGGTCTACAATTTTGTTTCTGGTGTCCTTCCACAGCTCTTTGGTCTTCACCATAGTGGAGTTTGGAGTGTGACTGTTTGAGGTTGTGGACAGGTGTCTTTTATACTGATTACAATGTCAAACAGGAGCCATTACTATAGGTAATGAGTGGAGGACAGAGGAGCCTCTTAAAGAAGAAGTTACAGGTCTGTAAGAGCCAGAAATCTTGCTTGTTTGTAGGTGACCAAATACTTATTTTCCACCATAATTTGCAAAAAAAATTCTTAAAAAATCAGACAATGTGATTTTCTGGATTTGGTTTCTCATTTTGTCTCTCATAGTTGAGGTCTACCTATGATGTCAATTACAGGCCGGCCTCATCTTTCTAAGTGGGGAAACTTGCACAATTGGTGGCTGACTAAATACTTTTTTTCCCCACTGTATAGCTAACCTCTAATGCAGGCCATGGAAAATTCAAAAATTTAAATAAAAATTTAAATTGCTTGGAAGAACCTTCTTAAGAAATAACAGTCATTGTGACTTGCTTAGAAATACTGTGTATTAAAATAGTAATAATCATATTATGAAGAATTTCCAGTTATAATGTATCTGAATTTCCAGTGCACTAATATTAGTAAGCACACAAAAGCAGAGTAACATGTTCCTAGTAAGGATTATGGCTCTTAGAAAAAAAAAGGAAATGCCACATATATTGTTAATTTATCACCCCATCTTATTTACTGAATTACCTTACACTGCCTAAAAAATTGACTTACCAAAGAGTAGGAACTTGCTACATGGCTCTGGATTTCATCCATTGTATCTGCTCCATAGGATACAGTGCCCAGGTGAAGACGTTTGAAGACCATCTCATTTTGGGTAAGTGTTCCTGAAAGGCATACACTTTAAAAGTTATTTCATTTTAGGTCATTTCATATCAATAATTATTGTACTGAAATAGATTGTTGTATATTTCTGGCATGGGGTACATGTGTGGCATGAATACAGCCTAACTCCACTTCAAATATAAAAATTTAGGCGCATGGAGCAAACTCTCTATCTCCTCTTCTCAGTCACATTCACGTCCATCAAGACAGCAGAGAACCTGATCTGCCACTTGCTGAACTAAAGTGAACCTGCTACCGCCACAATCACTTCTAAACTGCTAAATATGCTGTAGCAGGTGCCCTTTATCGCATAGTGAACCTATCTTTTTGTGTCAAAGTACAATCTTGCTGCCAAGAAAATTACATTTATAATCAGTATGCAAATGAGCTGTTTAGGGCACCAAAGGTATGGCTAAGTCTGCAGGAGCACCCTGCAGGGCTGGGGTAGCCTGCTGGGGGAGCAGTATATAAACCAGGGATAAAAATAAACTGGACAAGCTGATTAGAAGGGCCAGTTCTGTCCTGGGGAGCCCCCTGGACCCAGTGCAGGTGGTGGATGACAGAAGGATACTGTCTGTGGTGAGCTCCATGAGGGAGAATAACTCCCATCCCATGCATGAGACCGTGATCGCGCTGGGCAGTACTGTCAGTGGCCGACTGCTCCACCCTAAGTGTGAGAAGGCGCGCTATCGGAAGTCTTTCCTCCCCGCTGCGGTTAGGCTGTACAACCAACACCGACCTAAGCGGAGATCATTACACACAGAGAACTGAAAGATCTTTCTGTTTGTGATATCCCCCCACTCCCGCTACTACTTTATCTGTCTGTCTACTATCAATGTAATGCCTCTTACCTTTGAACATTCTTGTATATACTGTATTTGTATTGCTTATCTTTGCTTTACTGCTGTAACACACTGAATTTCCCCATGGTGGGACTATTAAAGGATTATTATTATTATTATTATTTTTGACACTGGTTGCTCCGCATTAGGACCTGTCAACTTTATGTTAGGAGGCAGTGATAGGCAGCAATCGGATGTGAAAACGGATACTCAGCAGATTCAGTCACGACCCTGGTGCACTGAACAGCTCATTTGCATAAGCATTAAAAGGTGATTTTCTCGATAGCAAGACTTTACTTCTAAACAAAAAAGGCATCTTCGCTATACCTATAATAGCATATAAGTGGTTTAGAAGTGATTGGTCTCATTAATCCCTTCCCGCCGGTGGCATTTTTCATTTTCGTTTTTGACTCGCCCCCTTCCAAACCCAGTAACTTTTTTATTTTTCCGTTCTCAGAGCCATATGAGGTCTTAATGTTTGCGGGACAAAAAATTTTTCATGATGCTACCATTTATTATTTTGTACAATGTACTGGGAAGCTGGAAAAAAATTCAGAATGGGGTGGATTTAAAGAAAAAGTGCATTTGTGTGACTTTCTTATGGGATTCGTTTTTACAGCGTTCGCTCTACAGCCAAAATGACATGTCATCTGTATTCTATGTTTTGGTACGATTCTGGGGATACCAAAGTTATATGGTTTTATTTACATTTTAACTCCTTAACAAAAATCTAAAACTGTGCAAAAATATATGCCATATTCTGACACCCGTAACTTTTTTATACTTCCGTGTACGGGGATGCATAGGGCGTCTTTTTTTGCGGGACAAGGTGTACTTTTTAGTTATACCATTTTGGGGAACGTCTATTGCTTTGATCACTTTTTATTCAAATTTTTATCAGGGGCAAAACAGTGAAAAAACGTCGGTTTGGCACTTTTAATTTTTTTTTCCCGCTACGGCATTTCCCGTAGGGAAAAACATTTTTATAGATTTGTAGACCGGGCGTTTTTGGACACAGGGATACCTAAAGTGTATGTGTTTCACAGTATTTAACTACTTTTATATGCGTTCTAGGGAAAGGGGGGTGATTTGTACTTTTAATATTTTTTATTTTTTTTATATATTTTTTTTTACTTTTTTTTTTTTTTTTTTTTTTTGCATTTATTAGACCCCCCTAGTGGTCTTGAACCCCAGTGGGTCTGATCACTAATGCAATGCATTGCAAAAAAAACGCGTACATAGCGTAGCCTGCAATAGAAGTTAATGAAGGACAGGCCTGGGAGGCTTCACAAGGCTCCTGGCTGTCATATCAACGGGACGTTGGCCTTGGAGCTTGCGCCGGGTGCCAGCGATCCCCGGCAAAATGGCAGTGCCCGCGCGCCGTCGGTAAAATGGCACCTCGGTCAGCGGGCACGGGCATTAGCGCCGGGTGTCTACTGTATAATACAGCAGAAACGCGGCGGCTATGGTGGCTGCTTCGATCCCAAGCAGCCACCATATTTAAGCACCCGGCATCTGCCGTACTACTACGGCGGATGTCGGGAAAGGATTAAGGACTAGGTTAGCTGGTGAAAGCAGCCTCAAAATCAACCCCAAATACTTCTGAAACTATAATACAAGCTCTGTGACACATAAACTAAGGCTGGATTCATACTAGCATTGGAGTCTCCGTAAGAGACTCCGCCAAAGAATCCGATTAAAATCCTGCAAGGAGGACTTTTCTCTCCGCCGGTTTCAGTATAAAATTGGTGGAAACCGTGCGGATCCCATTATAGTCTAAAAACGCTTTTTAAGCAGACGGGGTTTCCGTCTTTAGAGTCCCCATGCAGACCCAAAGGACAGAAACTCAAACACTAGTCTGAACCTAGCATAAGCAAAAGTAAAATGTATACTTTTACTATTTACTTTTTGAAACAAGTGCTACTTGGAAACAATACACAAGCAGAGTAACTGTTAGGCTAGGTTCACATCTGCATGGAGGGCAGGTTCATATCTGCCCTGCATGCAGAACATTTTCTTCCAAGAAAAGGGAAAATATCATAAAGGATGCCACACACTCCCTTTATGGGATATGGGATATGTCAAGCCCTGTCATTTAATGGATCTATGTTTAGCATTGATTCTGCTTCTCTGTTCCTATGACAGAACAGAGAGAGAGAATGAATGCTACAGATGTGAGTCCAGCCTTAAAGGCGTCTTGTTAATATCATTTATGGCTTCAATACTCACTTTGTATTGTCAACACATGATTATGTGCTATATGTTGCTGTATATTAATGAATATGTATAACACAAGAGAGCATCTGCTCAGGATGCAACTTTATGAGTCATAGCGTAAAAACGCTATGTTAGGCCCCACGTATCGTAAACGCAGTGGTTTGACCGCAGAGTTTTACAGTCAAAGCAAAGTGGACATTGCAGAAAAACACACGCAACAGAAACACTGAGATTCGAAGCATGTCAATTATACCTACGGAAACGCTGGCGGTTTCCCTATAGGTATAATGGAAGCAGAAAGTCTGCAGAGGAAACCTCTGCGGACTTACTGTGAAAAGTGTTGTGGGAGAAAACGCAATTCGTTGCCGCCACAGTTTTTCCCACAGCTTTTTTTTTTTTTTTTAAAGGCCTTAGCTTAAAGGTGATTGGTTGACATGGCACATCCATACGTTATATGGTCGCCCTCAATTTCTAAGGCAAATTTTAAAATAGCTAATATATACCAACTGAACTGTGTGTGCAAATTGCTGTGCAGTGTTTGCTGGTAGTATATGGGTAAGTTTACACAAAGTGGTCAAATTTAACAATACTTGAACACACCCTATATGAACACGACTAAAGTAGTTTTTACTGTCCGCAAAAATGAATCCATATTCAATAAAAAATGTCCATATTGCATCAGTATATTATCTGTAATTACGGATCTGCACAAAGACTTGTATGATCTATATACTTATATGGGTGACTCTATGACACAAATACATATAGCAATAGCATCTGCTCCATATGTTTGTATGGGGTCATAGAAATTAATAGGTCCGCATATCATCTGCAATTACAGATTTATAATTTCGGATAATATAATGACAGCGGCTACGATTGTGAACATGAGGCTTAAAGCTGTAAATGAGCCAATTTCTGAAATCGGCATACTTTTTCAGTCAAGAAAGATATTCAAGAGAGAGATAGTCAAGAAAGATATTTTATAGCATTTTACAGAAGCTTTCCTAGATTCCTAAATGACAATTGATAATTTCCAGAATAGAGTTTGTATACGGTTTATGTCATATACAGTGGCATAACTAGGAATGGCTGGGCCCCAAGGCGAACATTTGACATGGGGCCCCCCCCGAACCACCGCCCCCAACCTCCCCCCGCACAAACTGCATTCCTGCACACACTATTATGCCCCATAGTGGCCCCTGCACACAGTATTATGCCCCATAGTGGCCTCTGCACACAGTAGTAGGCCCCATAGTGGCCCCTGCACACAGTATTTTGCCCCACAGTGGCCCCTGCACACAGTATTTTGCCCCACAGTGGACCCTGCACACAGTATTATGCCTCATAGTGGATTCAGACACCACAGTATAATGATAGGAGACCCAGGGGAGGATACAAACATAAAAAACAATGTTACCTACCTCTCCCTGGCTCCAGCGCACTCCCTGCTACTTCGGCCATCTTCAATGTTGGACCGGATCTCGCGTGATCCAGGCCGGCATCACGACGCATAATGACGTCAGCTGACGTCTGGGACGTCACCAAACAGGCCCAAAGCCTGTCGGAGAGGTAAGTTACAGTGTTTTTTATGTTCCCTCACCTCCCCTGGGCCTCCGATCGTTACACTCTGGGGTCTTTTCAGACCCCGGAGTACAACGATAGCAGTGTTTGTGGGGTTCGTGGTAGCAGCTGCCACAGGGCTCCGGGCCCCATAATGTCCCGGGCCCTGTGGCAGCAGCTACCGCTGCTACCCCGGTATTTACGCCCCTGGTCATATAATAAATATGGAAGCACTGACACCTTTATACAAGGAAATTCTGTTCTTTGGTGGTCATGTGAACGTTGGTTGCACTGTAGGTGGTTCGGCATACCTATAGCTCCTAAACCTTCCCGTTTTGTTTTGCATCCCTTCTCCTTCTTTGGATAAGGAAACACCTTGTTTTTGGTTTAGTTACAAATTGAATCTCATCTTTTATATGTACATACTGTCTGTATATGTAGACTGCTTTATTGTTTGCCTTTACTTGTCCTGTAGATTTTGTTAAATATCTTTAATAAAAATTGATTAACCACAAAGTACTAAACAGAGACACATAATAAGATTAACAGATCCTTTAACAGCCACTTGCTGATTTTTTAATCTAGTAATGTGTGGTTATACTGTAAACTACACAAAGTAAGAAAAAGAGGAAAGAAAGCTGGGAGTGTAAAGAAACACCATCATCAACCAGTTTTATCCTGGATTCCCAGAGTAAATTTCACTTTTTCCAAGTTAAGCATTTGTCTCAGTTTCTCTTGCAGGGCCTACAAATCTCTACTCCTACGATCTTTGAACAAATATGCAGAACTGGTATATTGACCAATGGTCTTATATCAGTCATCTAAAATATCTAACTAACTCTGACCTAGACAGTTTAACTATGTATACATATATGGTCAGAAGAGAGGAGTACTTTGGTAGGAGCCAATCGGCTATTTTGGTCAGAGGTCAGACTTCTTGTTCAGAGGGTTCCTTGCCATTACGTTTCACGAGACACAATGCTTTACTGGTTCAACCAGGAAATCAAGCCATCGATTCTCCTGATCCTCTTAACGGCTGCTCGCTGTAACAGCCAGGCAGTGAATTAGGGAGTTAAATGGGTTGTCCATTATTATGAAAACATGGCTGCTTTCATATGTCAGCATCACTCGGTCCATCATTGGTGTCAGGTATTGCATTTTAGCTGCATTAAAGTGAAACAAGCTAGCTGCAATACCACACACAATCTGTGGTGCTGCTTTTAAAATAAGCAGACATGTTTTTTTTTCTAATTCTTAACAACACCTTCGAGAAGCCTGGAATTGTTTCCTACTTTAATTTATGATAAAATTACGCCTTTGACACTGTTTAGGCCCTACAGGACACCTTTTGAATCGTCCATCACCTTTGACCCTACTTCACATGCTCACCAATGATACTTAGCACAATTAGGTTCATCCCTTCATCCTTCCTTTTGTGTCCGTAGTCTACAGTTGATACCACATAGCATTATGCCTTTAAAGTGTACTCTGCTCTACTCCCCAGTGTTAAACAGTCTACAGAGAAATCTCAAAGAATAATTACTGTATGCAGCAGACTTCTCTTTATTAATACCACTATTGATTTTCTATAGTACTTTTTGGATACATGTCAAATATTAAATAATGATGTAGACAAGTTTCTGCTGTGTATACTTACTGTTTTACCATAAAACTGATAAACTGTTAATACATGTTTTTCTATTCTAAAGTATTTACTTACAGTTATTGTACTAGCTATCTGTAAGAGCAGAGTGCAAGGAGCAAATGAGCACCTGAACTTGAATAACTAAGGGACAAATGTATAGGTTTTAATGTTTGGATATCCTTTGCCATGACATACTGTATTCACTTGCTGCTTTCATGCATGAACATTTCTTGCTGAAATGTAAAGCAAATAAATGCAATGTTTTTACTATACCTAAATGAAGGGAGCAAGATGATGTTAAAAAGAGTTTGAACTTCTAGTAAAAAGAAAAAAAAAGGGAAAACAGGCCGCCGAGCTATGGCTTTTTCGTGGCGAGGAGTGTAGACTTTACAAATCTGTTATTCTCTGAAGTGAGATTACTGCTGGTTCAAGGTTAATCCTAGGAAATAAGACTTTGTGTGAACGTATCTACAAATGGGATCAGAGACAAATCCAGGTACATGATAGCAGAAATGGTCTTCTAAGACAAAGTGTGTATGTCTTTATCCAGCTGAAAATGCACTGTTATGGAAGTATGACTATATCAGAAGAGCAGTAGCAAGCATTACGGTAAGTGAGATTTTCAAGGCTCCCAAATCATGCTCTCTCTTTCCATTTTGATATACTATAGTGCGCAAGCAAGAAAAGTTTAAAGAGTTTGCTTGAGAACTCCTACATAATAAAATGTTTTGAAATCAGAAATTTTACAGAAATTTCAAAAAGATTCACAACTGGGAATATACAACTGGAAGAAAAGTAACTGAAATAAATGTATTAATAAATAAAATAAGCTCCTCCCGTTGACTTCAAGCTGCACGCCGCAGAGAGATGATGGGATACATATGAATTAAAATACAGTAGGTGCCAGACGCTAGAATATTAATGTAGCCTGATCTAGTAGGTCTAGTTTCTACACCATGAAACAGGCCCTTCAATTAGGTGAAGGCCGGTGAGGTAGCAGCTCCTTGAGGCCTTGTCACCAGAGCAGGCTGAAGACTGGCTAATAGGCTCTCATATTTGAGATAAGATGATGAGATGATGTCAATATTGTAACAGCAGAGGGAGGGAGGACAATGATAAACATTTGTAACGCACTTTTCTCACACAAGGGACTCAAAAGTGCAGGGACCATTGTGCAGTAGGAGAGTTAGTAGCTGCCGTACTCATCCCCATACAAGACCAGTGCTGAGTGAGAGCTGCTTGCTAAATAGCATTATTAGGTCATGAGGGGATGAGGGGATTTCGGGAACGGGGGAGATGGGGGTCGAAGAGGATGAACCCAGTGGTTGTGAGGGTTTTTTGCCTATGGAAATTAAAATTCTAATCATCTCCATATTGGGGCTATCCCCATCCCCATATTGGGGATTAAAATATTAACCTGGAATGCAAAAAAACATGGGCATGGAAACAGAAAGAAGACCTGTGAGCTGGCTCTCCTGTCATGTCTTAATAAATAATTGTATTGTTCATATCATAACAATTCTGGAGCAATTTTCATGTCTTCTACATTATGTCAGTAGAAATGTATTACTAAAAAATTATGAATGAATTTACAACTGGGTGGTACCAGTAGGAAGTGTGTCAAGGCATACTCTTACACCGTCCAATTAATTCTGCTAGTGTCACATTGTTTATGGACACAATCCTCTGACAAGGAGAATGGTAACACCCAGTTGTCAATTTATTAATAAAGTAATCGGAAGAATGTTTCTGAAATATTTCATGGTGGACACAAGTATTTGATAAAACAGACAGGAATAGTAACAGGTCCTCTTTAACATAAATTGAAAAAAATACTAGGAGTTTAGAGGAGAAGTTTTTTTTTTTGTTAGTAAAGTGAAGAAATTTGGTATACAGAGCCTATAGCTTTGCCACACCAATTCCAGACAGTTCTGTTCAGATTTGTAAAGTGAATTAAAAGAAAATCTAACATGTTGGTTCAATCTTACATGGGCTCTTGATACCTGTCTTTGACACTGATTTTAAGATTACATTATCCTGCTATTCCTTCATCTTCAAGATCTCCTTATCAATTTGATACACACTCTTCTACCACACGTGACTACGTCAAGGGTTTATACTCCCATTTAGTATTAGACAATACTACTCCTGTTACATACCGATGGACTTACTTAAACAGAGGATTGTAAGTGTGACAAGGGGGCAACCTCTGGAAGAAAAAAAAAAGGTTTTACTACTGTCATGGGTGAGGATTATTTACCGTAAGAACGGTGAGACTATGGAACTCAGGAACTCACTGCCACAAGATTTGGTGATGTCTGGTAATTTATACAAGTTCAAGATGGGCTTGTATGTCTTTCTTGAATGTAAAAATGTCATAGGTTATAGCAGCTCGATATTTTTGGGATAGGATGTTGGAATTGCCATATTTGGAGTTGGGAAGGAATTTTTCCCTCTGATGGGGCAACTGGTGTCCACCTCATGGGGTTTTTGTTGTCTTTGTCTGAACTTGGTAGGTTTATTGGTTGAAATTGATGGACGTGTGTCTTTATCCAACCTTATCTACTATGTTAATTATGTCCAAATTCCAAACTTGAAGCAGTGACTTTCCAGCAACCTAGGACCCCTTGGTTTGTTTCCATCTACTGTATCAACTGGAAAGTATACATTTATTTTAGTCTAACCTAACGGAGAATGTAGTGGACAAATAGATTTCATTTCAAAGGGGACAGAAGGCAACCGTAATGTAACCTCTTCACCGAGAATGGAATATTGTCTCCAGCACCAGGGCACATACCGGGAAAGCTGACAGTGCTTGTTGTTTGTGATTAAAATCCCTAACCAACATTAGCAATAACACAAAAAGTTATTCATAAGTATACAGAAGTACAGAGACTCTCCTTACATTCATTTCAGGAGAGCTGCTGGGGCTGTGAGAAGTTGTAGGCTCCTCTGAGTAGTCTATAGGCAGGGTATGAAGGAAGACCCGCCCTTTCCCTCTAGACTCACTGTGTTCCAGTATTAAGCCTACTAATTTCTAAAGACAGAACTTCCCTAGTAATAGGGAGTGCACAGCAAATTAGCAAGAAGGGAGAAACCTAAAGGCGGGAACTTTAGAGGGTTTTTTTCAGGCAGAACACAGCAACATTCTTAAATAAAGTACATTACATTTTGGTCCTGAGTCACATGCTCTATTAAAAGAGACTAAGTTGACTGGAAAGTTAGTGACCATTTAAGTCTCATCAGTCAATTGCAATTGTAGTGAAATCAACTGTCACAGTGACACCAACAATTAGTCAACCACATCTAAGTATATCTGCTTCTAGGAAAGCTGGGAGATAACCAATATGGCTGACTTTACAGCTTGCACAGGGTATTTGCCTATAACAGCTTTCCCAGACTTCTAAGCGGCCATCTGTTGAAATGAGGGGTAAATACGGTAGAAGATGGTGCAACAATGCATAACTAGATAGATTTGCCAATATACTGCATCTCACCTTCCAGGGAACATAATGATGAGCAGAATATCATAATGCATATAGTACAATAAAATATATATACTATAATAGAGCACTCGACATCAGGCTGAAATCCTAGCAAGGGCAAATTTTAAATCACTGATCTGTCCCTGGAAATAATGGAAAGTTGATACCTATTCACCAGAGACATCTGCTACAAGGGAACATCCAAAGCAAACAGTGGTAAAGTGTTTCATCTTGATTCCATGTTAGTTTCTATAGGACATATCTGGAGTCAGATTCTACAATTTATGAGTTCCTGACTGCATTGTGCTTTAAACAATGGCATTATCAAATGCAACCAGTAAGAAGATTAAAGTTTTCCCCGCAGATTAACTACAAATTATCTGTCCTCCTGTTTCGGCATCATTTGTTCATTTATCACATAACATCAAGTATTTCTGGTCAGTGTCAATATGCTCTGCATCTTTGTAGTTAACAGATGTCTTCTCTTGTCGAATGAATTACTTTAAGTCTCACGCACTGCTGGCCACAGATGTGTCACTATAGCAACATCATTAATTTCAGATCTTACCGGAAACATGCGCTCCAATCAAACCTAATTATACCATGTTGCTTTCTTGTCCTACAATAAGGAAACTATAATGCAATTATTGAGATACTTCGTTCTCCATTCTGCAGTGGTAAATGAGACAACCGCTGTGATGGACGCTCCATGTCAAAAAGCTTATTGATGAAGCACAATCCCAATTTGCAATCATACAAAGGGCTACCTTGCAATTATAGAAGAAATGTAATGCTCCACAGAAGCAAAAACTAATTCTTAATCATTTGCCAAAGCTGAAAACTTTCAGTCCAGGCATTGTTTTACTGGTTGCTTTCCTTTAACACAAAAATTACATTATTTCTTATTAATTCAGAAAGATTTGTTTTTTCTTCTTTCATGACCACTTGGCTGCATGAATCTGTGCTACTTAATACATACATGATAGTAATAATCAGCACTTTATCAAGCATGTCCAGTACACTGTATTTTTTTGGGAAGTCATTTTATTGGCTGTCAGTCACTGGCACACCCTAATATGACTGAATTGGCATGTCACCTGTGCCTGTCGGTGAGGAGAGGGATGCATACATTTTTCCTTTTCATTGCCTCATATGGGACAATAAAAAGAAGCACTCACTAGAGAGGCAACTGCAAAATCTGCAACAGCGAAGGTAACTTCCTGATAAAAACATGCATGAGCAAGGCAACAGATATGTAGTAGCTATGAACGAGGATGGTCACCCTACTTCCACTTATGTTCCATGTGTAGAGAAGGTACTCATATTTATAAAGATACACCTTATCACTTTATTGTTCAGGTTAAAGGTGTTATCCAGGGAGCAAAACCTTCTGGCAGTGCATTCAATGCAGCAGAAAGTGAAATTTCCTAATACACAGTAGATTCTACTCCCTGGTCGCACCAATTACAAGCTTTTAATAGGGCTGTCTGGAAGTGGGAAGTCTTCTAGTGTGCCTCGCCTAATCACGCGACCGTCCCCGCTCTACTCTGAGAACAAGCAGTAGGATTAGAGCAGGGTTGGCCACATGATCGAGAGTTGGAGTATGATCAAGGGAAGCTGAACTAGAAGACATTTGGCACAACAGGGGAGAGGCATCTATTCCAGTAAGCTTTACCTTCTGCTCCAATGAATGATCTGCCAAAATGTTTGGCTCCATAGACTCTTTTAACACTTAAATTCAATGACTAAAGTTTGAACTCTTCTGAACCAGAAATATGCTGAGAGAAGTTGTCATTTCTCTTCTATCACTCTTTTAGGCAGCTCACATAAAGTGGATTGAGCACCAATATATACAGTAGGAAACACAAAGCTCAGTTATCAAACTTGGGGTTCTTCAGTTTAGAAAAATGAAGTCTTAGGAGAGATTACAAAGTACAATTACGATTACAAAAGTACAAATATATGAATGGAAAGGACAGAGATCTTTCCAATTGCTCTCTTTACATCTAGGCCTTTAACTAGGAGCTGTACTCTACGTTTGGAGACAAAAGGTTATACCATAGTCATAGACCGAGCTTCTTTACAGTAAGAGCGTTGAGTCTATGGAACTTGCTTCCACAGGATGTTGTGATGGTTGATAACTTGCAGAAGTTAAAAAGGGGACAAACATTGTTTAGATGCTAGGCGCTAAGATGCTCACTTGCCATACTTCTAGTAGCAACAGGTATAAGTACTGCCGTGGTGCCTATTTCAAGTCTATGGAACACCACTGCTGTACCCATAACCACCACTACTAAAAGTATGGCAAGTGAGTAGCACAGCTCCTGGCATGTAAACAATCCCGAGAATTTCATGCAGCTGAACTGAACAATTGCCAAAACTCAGGATGGCCTATCTTAAGGTGGATAACCCCTTTAAATGCTTTTCCATTTTCAGTATGAATAATGGATTTTCAGTATGAATAATGGTTCACTGACTAAGTCCCATAGGGCTTGAAACACATATGTACCCATTGCCATAACCTTTCAGTTTTAATGTGCCCCATGAAGAATTCTGGTTACCAGTGGAAGGGAGAAATGAATAAACAAAGGCCTGAAGGGTCTCTGTTACCTCTGAAACCCAAAAGATTAAAATGACTTACTCTACAAAGTTTATCTTGGCAAAGAACAAATGATTTCAAGTAAAAATAGGTAGGCACTAAATTCATAGTTACTAACAATCCCAGGAAATGGAAGGGAAGGAGGCATGGCCAACCAAAAAGGGGGCAGGGATTTGCATAAAAATAACCCCAATATTGGGCAGTTAGTGTGCGGGTCATGATCGTGCTGAAATCTCCCAGAATTTTGTTAACTACTAGTCACTTAAACAAGTAATACTTGATTCATTTATTTTTCAACCCACTGTGCCCCTTTGCTTAAAAAAAATAAATGCTATTCGACAAATCCTTTTATTTTATTTTTGTAGACAGTGTTTCTTTGCTTTGTGGCATGTAAATCAGATGACTATTCTGTATACATATGTATATAACTTTGGTTCAACGGAATTAGGCAACATTTGGATCTTAGAAAATAACATTATGTATTTTCTCACAGGTTTACTATTATTTGTGTATTTTGCCTGAAAAAGAAAAACATACAATACTACAACAAAAAACATGAACTATGAAAAATGTCCATTATATTACTTTTATGAAAAAAAAAAGGTTAAACTATTAAAGGTTTTAAAAAAAAATTCTACAAAACATTGTAGACGGTAAGCCAGTGTGGGCAGAGTCCTCTCTTCTTTTGTACCTGTCTTGTCACTCAGTAGGATGAAGTTTATTGTCTTTATTACCTTGTGTTACAGTAAAATATAAATTGACAATTACATGCCATGGTAATGTCAATTTAAGGTTTGTATATGTAGGCAATTTAAACCTTTTGTACTTTATATACACCCTGGTTATTGGTGCTCTAAAATAAGGAAAGATTATAAATACAAGCACCAGGCTAACATCAACTATCTATTTAAGTGTAGATAAAGTTATCCAAGTAATAGATGAATAACAGTAGAAATAATTGTTGTGATGCGTGATAAGGAATGTAAAAAATATCATAACTGCTTTCATAATCATGTTACATATTCAAGACAAATACATCCAAATTCATGAAATGGTTACCGCAACTGAATAATAGATGACTAATGTAGCCTCCATGCTGACGCAGCTAAAAGTGAATAAATGTGTGTTAGGTAACACTGATGTACATGAATTTGGATGTACAACAATATTGTTAAAAGCCTGATCTAGCATGTTTCTGCATGTAGCTACATCTAGGTTATCAAATATTAGACAGCTAAAACGTGCTTGTCTATTTCTCTAAGGGTTTTGTAATTGCTGGTTAAATATTATATCAGATTGCTCCTGGTAATCGTTATCATATGCTAAAATTGTGATACAACAGCAGAAAAAAAAACATGACATGATGGGGAAGGTAAGAATTACCGGTTTTGTCTGTAAGCAAATAGACTAAACGCCCCAGCTCTTCTGGAATGGTGCTGGTTCTCACCACTGTGCCGGGTATGTTCTCGTCTCTCATAATCATCCAGCCGTATGCTGCTTTCCCCATGTCCAAGTTTACTCGCAAACTGACAAACAAAAGAGAAACTACTTATTTTCCTAAAATTTCTAATGGTTGTTTTCACATACTGGGGCAAATTTATGAAAGTGTCTAAAAGTAAACCTGCTTACCCATTGCAATCTCAGCACAGCCACCATGTCTAGTCGTGCTCTTGAAAAATGAAAGTAGTGCTGTGATTGGATGATACAGGTCATGCAGGGCAGTTTTCTTTTAGGCAAGTTCATAAATCTGACCCATTGTATTTACTAACAATGTTGTCCCATATCAGTTATTTGTCCATTTGCCCTTTGCAACAAATTCTCAAGTTGTGTTAGAAGCAACTGGCTTCTTATAAGTTGGGTCAGGGCACGAACCGACCCAAGTGCCGTAATATATACTACAATTCTTAAACTTAAACCACAGACTGTCCAGATAAAACACATGGGGGATATTGCATCACTAGAAGATTAGCTTGATTTATGATGAGGTGCACTTTTTCACACAGTGAACGCAGTAACACCGAAACCCATAAGAAGGCACAACTGCTGTTTGTTCCCAATTTCACCACATTCAGAAATTTTTCCATATATTCCAAATGCAATAACAATAAATTACGCCATTGTAAAATACAATTTGCCCTGCAAAAATCATATGGCTATATGAGCTGAAAAAAAAAAATTGTCCTTCAGATAGGTTATCTATAGTAGATTGGTGGGGTGTCAACTCACAATACCTCCACTGATCAGCTGTTTGCTGCCGCTGTGCTGTGCCAGAACCAGCACAGCCTCATACACTTTGTAACAGCTGGGGGAGTTACTATAAGCTCAGCCAAGTTAATAATAATATTAATAAATAATATTAATAAAAAACAAAAAGAAAATGACAGGCTATTCTATATGTATATAAATCGTTGAGAAAGGCACCTAGACTTTTTATCACAGTACAAAACCTACAAAATTTTACTGTGAAATTGCTGTCCATAGGGAATGCATTAAATTGCTTGAAAATCTCTGTAAAATCGCCACAGTCAAGTGACTGTCTAGACACTGCATGCCAGAATATTACAGTAGTTTCAGAGCTACTTTTTTACTCAATTGGATAACATAAAAGTTATTTGGAAATCTCTTTTAAATTTATCGCTATCAAATATAATGTTCCAGCAAAGTTTAAAGTTGGCCATATATATTAGATTCTCGCCACCCGAAATAGTCAATTTTGGCCTTGAAAATGTTGCATTCCAAAAAGAAGATCAGCCATGCTGGATATTTTGGAGCAGTTTGTTCGTGGGATTGTTCGTACAAACAATTCCATCACTGAGTGGATATCTGCATGATGGTCATCCTAAATCTAATGTCTATAGCTTAAAAAAGTTTTCCCATGAACATAAACATATTTAACACCTTCCTGCCTCAGCCATTTTTCATTTTTTTACCCACAGCTTCCAAAAGCCATAACTTTTTAAAATGTTATATTCGCAGAGCCATATGAAAGTTTAATTTTTGCGGGACAAATTGTACTTTGTAATGGTACCATTTAATATTCTGTACAATATACTGGGAAGCTGAAAAAAAATTCAGAATGGGGTAGAATTAAAGAAAAATTGCATTTGTGCTACTATCTTTTAGGCATCGTTTTTACGTCGTTCACTTTGCAGACAAAATGACATGCTACCTGTATTTTGTTTGAGTTCAAATGATACCAAACTTATATAGTTTTTGTTACTTTTTAACAACTTCAAATAATCCAAAACTTTGAAGAAAACATTTTGCTATATTCTGACACCCATAACTTTTTTATATTTTCATATATGAGGCATCTTTTTGCGAGGCCATATGTACTTTTTATTTACACCATTTTGGAGAATATCTGATGTTTTGATCACTTTTTATTAAAATTTTATGGGAGGAGAAACGGCGAATAAACAACAGTTCAGATCTTATGATTTTTTTTTCCCACTATGGTGTTTGCTGTATGGGAAAATCATTGTTATATTTTCGTAGCTCTGGCGGAGATGCATAATTTGTTTGTTCTTGTTTATTTTTATTTAAAATTTAGTGAAATGGGGTGATTTAAACTTTTACATCTTTTTATTTATTATTTTTTAAAAACTTCTATTTATCAACTGTTTTATTAGCTCCCCTAGGGGGCTTGAACCTGCAATCTTCTGATTGCTTGTCATAAATCTCCCAGCTGACATGAAAACAGGAAGGCACCCGTGATCTCGACACGTGGGAGCTGTCCTGCAACGCCAAATTTACAGAGGTGTTGGGGACACTCAGGGGGCAATAACATAAAGCAATGGCAGTAATCAGAGTGAACTCTGATCGCGGGCAATAACGCTAGCTCTCACTAGCCTCGGCAGCTATGGTGACCACACTGCTTCTTGTTTAAAGACCTAGCTGTACTATTACGATGGATGTTGGTAAGGGGTTAAATTTGTAGACAATTAAAAGTTAAACATTTTTGCAAATATAAAAAATTAAAATTTTATGCTGAGTTTTAAAGAGTTTCTCTAACCATCTTAGCAGTGACAGTCTGTTGTCTTGATCAAATGTCAATGAATACGATCATGAATGTAGGAACTTTCTATGGTCTGAGACGCAGCCACGAGTTCTTGTGAACAGTTTATCTGGCACAGACAGTGTATGCATAAAAAGATAATGGATTATGGCTGATTTTTTTTTTTTTTTGACAATGCAAGACCATAGAAAGTTCCTACATTTATCGATGTATGCATTGGCAACAAATCAAAATAAAAGATTCTCACCACTAAGATAGATAACATCTTTAAAACTCTGCAACATTTATAATTATTTATATTTACAAAAATGTTCAATTTATAATTGTCTACAAATTTAAATATTGTTATGATTAGAGATGAGCGAATCGAAGCTGACGAAGTGGAATCACTTCGATTCCGGATTCCCTCATGCTGCGACGTATCGAATCGCACATTTCTGATTGGGGGGTTTAACCCCTTGGATGCCGCAGTCAAACATGACCATGGCATCCAAGGGGTTCCACCATGCTACCTGTCCCCCTCGGTTTTTATTAAAAATAAAAACAAATGCTGATACTCACCTGTCCTGGGCTCGGCAGTAACTCCGGAGCTCTTCCTCCCCAGGCCTTACTGCTGGGGCCTGTGATTGGGCGTAATGATATCGGCGCCGGCGTAATGACGTCATCGCGTGACCGCTGAGGCCCAATCACTGGCCCCAGCAGTAATGTCTGGGGAGCAGGACTTCATTCGGAAGGAAGAAGAGGAGCGAGGAGGACGGTCAGACCGCCGGGTTCCCAGGAGAGGTGAGGTTAAGGTGAGTATAAGTGTTTGTCTGAGAAGACCCCAGAGTATAATAATAGCACCAGCTCTGGGGGGGGAGGTGGGGGGGATTGAAGCAGCGATGTCTGATCGCAGCTTCAATGGGGGGGGGGAATTAAGCAGCGATATTCTGATCGCTGCTTCAATAGGTATACACTGCAATACACTTGTATTGCAGTGTATAGGAGGCTGTCAGCCCGTGCAGACACATAGGATGACAGTCTCCATTCAAGGCACGATCAACCAGGTATGTGGGGGGACAGCGATATGGCAGACCCGGGGGTCACTGGTCAGAAGCCCGCGCTGCCGAATAGGAAAACATCGCGGAGGGCCTATCGGGGCCCCAATATATAATAAAACCCCTGAGATGCATCTCAGGGGTTAACACCTGCGATTGGAGCTCAGCTCCAACCGCGGGTGTTAGAGGACAGTGTCAGCCGTTACATATGGCTGACACCTGCAAAGCAGGGTGCATACACAGTTTCTGTGTGCGCACCATGCTTCCGCCATAGTTTGCGGAAAGTCCTTCCCAGCAGCGCCTTACTATTAGGGTAGATCTTGCAGTGATTTTGAAGAGATTTTCAAGATGCTCAGTGCATTTCCAGTGATGAAACAGTGATTTTTTTTTTTTTTTTTTTTTTTTTTTAAGTTTAGGTATAGCTCTAACCTAGGAAACAACTTCAGTCAGTTTAAATTCACAATACTGTTTCACTGTTTCAGATGATCCATATACATTTATCGTTGACTTGATACAGCAGCACTATATCTTTGACATTGAGATACACATTAACAGTATTTTATACCGCAATGTTAACATCAGCTTATAAATACACTAACATTATACCGTGTATTAGATATCCTGACTAGTCTAGTAAAATGAACAATGCACAAAAATACAACAGTATTGCTTTCTGCAGAGCGATCCTTCAGGAATCAGCAGATTTGCTGGCACTTTCTCACTCAGCTTCCTGATAAGATCAATTTCCTTCACAATGTGAGCCAAGTATATATATCAAAAATGCAACATTCAGTGAAATTAGACATCCCTGTTTTTCTTCTCTACAAATATACCTTATTGGAATGATGTAGGAAAATAACAAGAGGAATCGGAACAGGTAGCGATACCATGGGCCAACAAACCCTTGCAAGGTTACCATTACGACGGAGAGAGCCACCAGAGCCAGAAATAATGCTTTCGTCAACTGGTTCAGTTCCAGATCCAAGAGGCCCACCTGTGCAAAGACAGCAAAGCAAAAAAAATTCAGTGTACCATTAAATACACTAATATGTAGTACCATAAGAATGTGAATATTACTCTTTAATAGTCTGTAATAATATTGCATTGTCTGTAATCATTGAAAAGAGAGGAAATGTTAGCACAGATGTTCCCTTTCAGGACTTACAAAGCATTATGGGTATTGCTACTCTATAATGCGTTAAAAAAAAAAAAAAAAATGCTTTTGTACCTTCCCTTCAGAAGTCTATTGAAATCAATATTCACAGAAAGCACTTCAAGGTGATGGACTGCCCTTGGAGCACTAGCAGGACCTGCAACTCTGGATTCATAGCAAGTTTTTTTTACAGTCATGGTGTTGCAGACAACATACACAAACATGATATTGAATCAGTTATCCAGGGCTCCTACCTAGTGCAGCCAGCAGTTTTGCAGGGTTATTCCTCCTGGAAATATATAACTTAAATGGGCAATACCATATCCCTTGTCTATATGATGTGTCTCTACACACTCTAAAACTGTCAGCATGGATTGAATAGCATCAGAAAGTATACGGACACCGACCACTGACAAAGCAAATGGTAATACCCTGTTGTATGTTTATTCATAAGTTTTCAGGAAGAATAACAGAGAAACAGCACAACAACTATCTTCAAGAAAAGATGCTCCAGAATTGCGATTTTATGGGAATACGAGAACTATCGTAATACCGATCAGGAGATTTTTTGTCCCCATTCTGAATGGAGCAATGATTGCATGGCGGTTGGGCAACACATGCTCCACAAGGCATTCATTTCAGTGGGAGTGCCGAGCTCTGTACTTCAAATAGAAATGAATGGAGCAGTGTGTATGCTGCCCAACCATTCCCTTCAGAATGGGGAACAAAAATCCCCTGTTCTCTTGATCAGTGGGGGCCTAAGCAGTCAGAACACCACCAAACTTCAAGTATTCTCTATCTTATGGATAGGAGATAACTTGCCCAATTGGGAAAACCCACCCATATGAAATAACCATTAGCATCATAAATCATAAATTAGCTTCATCATAAACCTGTGTGCTGAAGCTAATTTAATAGGGGGAAGAGGAATAAGTTGCTTTTTACGGTGTTTCCTGTGGGAACATGAGACTGGGTATGTTCAGCTGGGAGTCCCCCATAAACATGAGATCTTCTGATAATATCTCTAAAAGCAGAAACGACTGATCGCCTAATCTATATGGAGGCCTTCTGATCTTCTCCTAATGTTGGTGGAGATAAAGATAAGGCATTTGATATTAATTTTTGTCATCGAGGAAATAAGTCTCAGACAGTAGAGTCTGATAGCAGCTTTCCACATTCATAACACATGCATACCTGGCCAAGTCAAGGGTGCATACTTATGAGATAAGTGCACAAGATATACAAGCACTCTTATGTGATAACCAAAAAAAAGAATTACAAGAGAGCCAGACATTGACACAAACACATATCTAAAAATATATAAATGTTATTACCATGATAAAATTACATGTGCAAATAACTAGGACAAAACTAACAGTACAGAAAGTAGGTGTCAGACCCCTGAATATTATATAGCAAGTAATATCATATGCAAAAATCATACCTTACAAAGGCAAACGTTAAAGTAAATGACAAATGTATCACATAGACATGTAAACAAATTATGCATGACCATGGCGATATTATATAAATCATTAGCATGTGGTACTCAAAACTACACAATACTCCAACACCAAGTGTGCATAATGTCAATATGGCATAAACAGTACTGAGTCAAGTGCAGATTACCATCATATCCATAAAAATTAAACTATATATGTGCCATAAATGAACATTAAAGAGTGTAGGATGATTGGTATAAACACCACGGCTATGATCAAGCAAACAGTATTTCAGATCCCAATAATGTCACATAACATACCCATTGATGTTAGTTCCGAATGGAAAGACAGTGGACTGGCACCACTCCCTGCTTGAGTCTGATAGCAGCTTTCCACATTCAGAACACATGCATACTTGGCCAAGTCAAGGGTGCATACTTATGGGATAAGTGCACAAGATAGCTGACAGCTATACAAGCACTCTTATGTGTATGGTCAGGCTAAGACCATAGTGCATGTACTGGAAACTGATATAAAAGTTTTTAACTCTTCAAATTTCAAGCCAGGGAGTATAACCTTTATAAGGTGTTCATTTTTTAGGGTATGAGAAGTGTGGGAAAAGTATGTCAGGGAAAGCTTCACGGTTATTGAGAACGATTTATCTCTATAAACTTTCACGGCAAGAGTAGCAAAACAGAACATTCCAGTACATAAAGGGATGCTCTCAAAGAATTATAATGAAATAGCTGAGACAAATTCCAACACACTTGCTTGTGTACAGGCTGCCCCTTCCCTTGAGAACAGAGCAGCCCCGGACCACAGTGGCTGATTTATCAGCTGCATTTAAAACGCAGCACAACGAGGACAAATATCTGGCAATTTCCGCTGCTTCAACTACTACATAGTTTATGCTTGAATTATTGAGAAAAATAGGTTTTTGGATTAAAATGAAGAAAAATTAAGCAAGGGAAGTAGAGCATGTTTCAAAGCCCAGATCCTTTTGCGTTGACAAAGGCAGTCTAAGTTTCAGGCCTCGCTGAGGATCAGATGAAGTCATTATTCATTCAGTCAAGGGAAAAAAAAAAGACTCAATTACCTCAACCTAAAGATGCTATCAATGAATGCAAAGTGCATATTTTACTCTATTCATCCAAATCCCATTAAAAAGTGAAAGGAATGATTTAATCTGGCTTTTCGAGAGTTGGTCTTTTTTGTATTAAAATAAAGAATTACTGTCTACAATATGCATAACTGCTACCTCACACTTCTCTTCTGCATCATACTAGAGGAAGACTGTAACACAGGAGACAAAAACAATCACCAATGGCTACAAAGTTTTAGGGCAGTAATGACAGGTTCTGGATGAAAATATTTTTACAGCCCAGTACACATTTCTATGCAGATAACAGAAAACCATAATAACCTTGTAATGAATGGATACTGCAACTGTTAGACTAACCTGAACACCAATGTGAAAAAAAAAGTTTCCCTAGAAGAAATGCTATCGGGCGGTAGACAATTAGGAAAGGCTATACCAGTAGATCACTGCAATTACAAAGTATAAATCTTGTCCTACTAAAATATTTTCTAGAATTGCACCAAGGACAGACAAACCCAGGGCTTACCATTTTGGGTTGCTCTTATGGCCTAACTACTAAAAGAAACCAAATACTAAATATGCAATGTATGTTATATGTCACACAATCTGATATGTAATGAGATGCCTTTATTTTGGTGGAGACATCCCTGTCAACACTACAAACTTTAACAACAGTGAATGCTTACAAAGTGATAAATTGTTAAGGGGACGTTCAAAATGGTCATAGGATGAGAGCAATGGACTTTTACAGTGATAGAGTGACAGACAAAAATGGGTCTCAGTCTGTCTGCTCCCACTGATGCTAATGTAAAAAATATTTGTTTACTTTTGTAACAGAAGAAAAGTCCTTCTGTGGCATTGACATTAATTAACAGTAGTGTGAACTTACTCCGAGGAGCACCTGTTATGTTAAAAGGTATGGCAAATCTTTGCAAGCTCAGGATTATAAAAACTCGATTTTTTTAATTCCATGAACAACTTCTTAGCTGTTTACTGGTTGGGTGTGGAATTGTATCTAAGCCCTAGCCAACTGAGCTCCGACAGCAGATACTGTCCATGGTCAAGTCTGGAGTGGTTTCCACCAAAAGGCGATCATATTTTTCTAATCCTTGATAATGTGACCCTTCAGAGGATAAAATGGCTGCTCTTGAAAATGCTTTAGGCGTTCCATCACTGTCTAACGTTTTACATTTGTAGTTAAATGTTAACATATGGACTCTCCCCAAACTCCTGAGTATAAAATATACTAGTAGTATAATCATTTGACTTTAGGAAAGCCCATAATATTGGTTAGATTAGAATTCTGTAATTTATAAAAAAAATCTTATTAAGGAAATGTGTTTTTTTTTCTCCACTTTTCAGGCAGAGTCAAATTCTACATATTAGTCTATGAAGAGGGGAGGGGGGATAGAAAAGACACCCTATATAATTGCTGCTCTTAAGATCTGCTACTCTGTACACTTTTAAAACTTCTAAGAGGCTGCTAGTATAAAGAATGTGGCAATAAACCAATTAAAAAGCCGGCAGGAGAATCCTACTCCATCCCTCCCTTCTCCAGAGAGCTCTATGTGTAGCTCTATATTGAGTACGACAGATATAATGTAAATAAGCAGTCAGATTGAAGCTAAGGAACAGGAGAACATAATAAGTGGTGAAGGAAACAGATCTCCTTAATAAGATATATTTTAGTTATTTAGAAATGGAAATAACCTTCAAAATAAGTATTTTCTCATTGCCATTTCCTGGTTTATACAACCAGTTGTTCTTACTAAAGTCGATGATAATGTAATACTTTGGTACTCCAAGTGTTAAATATCAACAAACTTTATTCCATTATGAAAAAAAATGTTTATGAACACACAGCAAAAAAAAAAAAAAAATTAAATATCACATGATGCATGATGTCAATATCTGAACGTTTCGGTCTCCAAGGACCTTTGTCTGCATGACATCTTATGCAGTGTGGTAAGCAAAGAATCGCTGTGTTTTCACAGCCAAAAAGTCAGCTGGAGATAATGTGACAGTATCACAACTAAAAAGCCATCAATAGGGCATGCTACGTTACTTATTTTTTAAAATATTACACCTAAAGAAAATAACCTGCAAGGTTAATAGGACTTGGAGCAGCACGGTCTGGTCTTCTCGGTCCCGTGCTGACGTGTGGCGGAAGTGCCAGCCACACGTGACCGCTAAGGCCAATCAGTGGCCTCAGTAAAGGGTCTGCGATATCACTACCTGCGACATCACGGGTCTCTTCCTGGTCATAGGACCACTGAGGCCAATCAGCGACTTCAGCGGAACTCCAGAAGAGACCCGTTAGAAACCGCCAGGGCAGAAGGACTGAAACGCACCGGGCGGACACCAAAGCAGATGAGCATGATTTTTTTTTTTTTTTCACCTCCCCCACTTGTCCAGGCATTTATGTGAACTGGATTAAGAAAAATGTAATTAATAAAAAAAATAGTATTTTTACAGAAACAAGAATTACAGAAGAATAAAAACTGCTGATATTAATAACACTGACTTCAGTTACAGTTATAGGCAAATACTTCCATTTATCTGTTAAAGGGAGTCTACCACTTCCCCAAGCACATTGCCCTGACACTTCCACATACCAGATCACATTACAGCGATTAACAGCATTCCTTTATATATGTCAATTTGGAGCAGATTTGGAGAAAAAAAAAACCAAAAAAACTTGGAAGTGTTATGCAAATGAGGCAGTTGGTGCACTACAGATGGGCCTTCAGCTCCTGGAGCACTGCTCTTACTACTGAAGTAAGATGGGTGATGTCATAGCAGCGGCAGGATTAACATTCACTGCATGGGGTAGTACAGGCAGTAGGTGGTAGAAGTCTGAGTGGTAAAAGCAGTGCTCCTAGGGCTAAAAGCCACCCCTCAGTGCACCAGCTGTCTTATTTGTATAAAACTGCAAAGTTGTTTTTCTCTAAATATACAAAGGTGACATATATAACAGAGCTATACTTTTTATCACTGTAGTTTGCTCTGTAACACTGTGGTGGCAGTTGAATATGCTGGAGGGAGTCGAGGTCTGAAAAAAAGTTACAGGTTCTAGGATCAAAATAAAATTATTTATGTTTAGTTGTATTATACAATTATTAATATTGTATAATTAATTAGATGCATATATTTTTGCATATTTACTTTCATAAGAATTCAATGAAATGAATTAGAGGATCTTTACTGCTTCTGACTGACCATTGCCAGCAGCCATTTCTGAAGGAGTCTGAGTATGAGTTGGAGTCAGAGTCAGGCTGTGGAAAAATAGTGAAGTTGAAGGTTTGGCCTACCAACTCCATACCCCTTATGGTGTGCGTGAAAGCACCCTACTAAAAAGTTTTACTGTATGACAAAGACAAAGCTTGTAAATACACCCCTAGATTACTAAACTACTTGGTTTGTCATGTGACCTGCTAAGGATCAATGAACGACATTAGTTAAAACCATTAAACACATCTACAAACTGAGGCCTACAGACTCATCCAGAGAGCGACATGGACAACATAACATATTTTACAAAACAATTCTAAATGACTAAATTAGAAGATAAAGAGGTTGTCCATGATAATTTTATTTTTAGAAATTAGGCCAGGGGAGGTAAAAAAAAAACAACAACTTTGGGGCCTACCAGTGCGGTGCGTTCTGGTCCTGCTGCTCTAGTGTTTTCATGTGGCGGAAGTCCTCACCGGCTGTGACGTCCCGGGTCCCTTTCCTTAAACCACTGAATGGCCTCAGCAATCACGTGTGGCGTGGACTTCTGCTGGAAGAAAACATTGGAGCAGCAGGACCGGACCGCGCTGGGAGGCATTGGAGCACTGGGGACAGGTGAGTATGTTTTGTTGTTGTTTTTTTTTCACCTCGCCGGCCTAATTTAAAAAAAAAAAAACGTTTTCTTCTGGACAACTCCTTTAACACTGACTATAACAAATCCACATGCCCTTTAAATTCCTACTACCACCATATTTCCTCCCTTAATCTTCAATACCTTTAAGAATCTTTCCTTTATTGTACAGGTAACCTTGGCTGTTCAGTCTTGACATCCACTTACTCCCCGTGTGCTAAACTGTGCACTCTGACATGTCATAATATTTGATTGGTTTCAATTGGTTGCAAAATCTAAATTAAATACTCTGCTGGAAATAATAATCTCCAAGGGAAAAATTGTACATAATGTCTGATATACCACAACAGTTTAGTAACCGGGATTGTTCAAAGATAATGAAGACAATAATTGTTTGTATAATCTAAAATGCCACTAATGGCAGCAATCACAACTCCATTTAGCTTTTCTTCATTTACAAAGCAAATTTTAAGAAGCTAATGGTGCTAGGACGAGAGAAAAAAAAAAAAAAAAAAAGGTTTATTCAACAAGAAAGGGTTGAATACAGTACCCGGATTAACCTATTCAATGTCACTCAGCTTCCTGGACTTTTGTCACTGAGGCACAGAATGGGTTAAATAAACCAAACATAGCGGACTCCTTGGACTACGTTAATTTCGATGTTTGAGGATTAATACTGGCATTACAGGAATGAAGTGCAGGAGTTTCAGTAATGTAGTACTGTGAGATCATTTGCACAACAAAAAAATCAAGAGTTGCAAAGTCTTCAGGATCTCAAATAGGCTAATTTAGCAGCCACAAGGTAAAACACTGTGTATGGCTCACATAAGAAACAGACCCCCCACTGTTCCATCTCATAATACCATTTTCCCATGGAGTTCTTCTAACTTTCATCTGACATGTCTTTCAAGTAATATACAATAGCTTAAATAAGACGTGCACCACAAGCTTACAATCAGCCCTGCTACATGGAATACTATGTCTAATCCATGTGTACGGCTAACCTTACTGCTAATCTGTTCATTACTCCTCTATGGCAATTTCATTTTTTAGAACATATTACCGCAACCATCACTACATTGTTCATTCACTATTATGTATTCCCTGTATTTGGACTTACAGAACATACAGATGTAGCCTTCTTTAACTTGAATCTAATAACTTGCTGCATTGTGAAATCTCAAAACAAAAACCTAAGAAAACTATTTAACCTGATGAAGACTGCCTGCTGACTTTAGATGTCATCTCTCAGCATCACTGCACTTAACTCTCCTGCAATCTCGCAGGAACAGGCCAGGTCTACAACAGTTTATTACCACTTCTGTCTTCTTTACAAACACTGAACAAGTTCTATGTAGTAAGTAAAGACAACAGCAAAGCTGCTGCCTCTATTGGGCCTGGCAGTCACATGATGACCTCCCAAAGCAGCAGAGAGGCTGGGCCTTAGCAAACTCAGATCAGCTGTGCCAGGGTATACTGCAGCTAATGGTGGCTGTTTTGACCTACAATTGTGGTTACTATGGATCAAAGTTAAATGAAACATCCATAATACAACATGGAACCCAGTTTAATATACTATCTTAGTGTCAATTTGCAAATTTAAAGAAAATGCTCATAGAGGTACTGGTGATCTTTAAGAAAACATCTGTTTTGTAAAATCCCTTTGGGAGGTACTGGCTTTCATTGTGAAGATTCAGTAGGTGTAGACTATGAAGCCGAACAGGTAACACTCCAAAAGGAAAAAGCATGCAAATTAGTTCTCTAGAAGGAAGAAAACAGTCTCTATCGGTAGCTATCCTATCTCCCACCAGTTAAGTTAAGTCATTTTTCAAGACTCTTTTAGGTATTGGAAATAGAGGGTAGTTACCTATAGATGACAACAGAGAAAGAGTTTTCTCCCTTTTGGCGCTAAATTGCATACAGCGTGATTTCGGACATGCAGTGTCACTTACTTTTAATTTAAACTGCAAACATCTGTTATTTGAACCTTTTTCAAATAAAGCAAATAAAGAAAATACGGGGGGAGAAACTTGTATGCAAAAAAATGTGATCGCAATTGTACCCCATCCACTTACCCTGACAAAACAGCAAACTGATGAGCCTTGTGTAAATAGGCACAAATGCATGCTAAATTTCTAAAAGCATAACACAAAGTAAAAGGGGCAGCAGAAAATAGGTGCAAGTAGCATGATAACACTCCACAGTGCTATAGTAGTCTAAGACACTCCTCCATGCTGGTCCATCCTAGTGCTGGGGGAGTGTCTCAGATTACCAAAGCAAAGCAAGAGAGGTTGGTGGCCATTTCGCAGAAATGAAAATGAAATTGGAAATCGGAGGAGCCGTGCCAAAAAGACTCAAAAGTATATTGACTATATAATGTGTAATTATTGTAAAATTATTAATGCGAACCAGATGGTTACTTTAAAGAGGTTATTTAAATGGTCACTAACTTTTCAGACAACGTATACTCTATTAAATGAGACTGTGATTCTGGGCCAAAATGTAATGCACTTTGATTAAAATGTTGCTTCTTTCTGCCTGTAAAACCTCTCTAAGGCTAAGGCCCCATGTTGCGGAAACGCAGCTTTTTTTGTTGCAGATTTTGTTGTGGTTTTTTGAGCCAAAGCCGCAACAAAAACTGCAATAAAAAAAGCTGCTTTTCCGCAACGGGGGCTTTAGCCTAAATGTCTGCCACTAGGTGTCTCCCTTGTAGCTAATTTGCAGCTCACTCCCTGTTAGTCCCACGCATAGATGCAAGACGACTTCTATTCTCCCATCACACAGTTGATCGAGAGTGTTTGATTCTCCTCACAGCCTCCACAAAAGTCTGCAAACAGCTTTCTTTGTGCACTGGACTGAACATTCTGAACATTACAGCTTAGGCTAGATTCACACTTGCGCTGGACGGTCCGCCATTCTGGTCTACTGGGGAAACCAAATGACAGGGAGCCCGTCCACTAAAACAGCAGATACCCGTGGACACCATAGACTTTAATGGGGTCTGCCAGGTGTCCATCGGGTTTCGGATGTTTTTATACTGAAATCGAAGCAGAGAGAAAAGTCCTCCATGCATCTACTTCTGGCTGCTTGTGAGATTACAGATGGATTATTATTTATAGACAGCAAAGCAGCTTTCCTGACTGAGTTCATGGATTTTTCTTTTCCTGTGTCTATTTAGCTCCATCACACTTGCAAGTATTTGCCCTAGATTTGCAGTTTAGCATTCCTGGATCTCCTATAACATGTTCACTTGTGCTTTTCTCAGCTATTTATTTGCTATTGTACAGTTAAACCCAGCAGGATTACATGTAAGCATACCAGTAGTAGTTATAATGGATGGGGGGGGGGGGTGGCTCCTTGTTGCGCACGCCCCCTCTCTCAGAGACAAATACAAAATGTGCTGAAGCCATAATGATGCTATTAGCAGCAGAAAAAACTAATAGGACACCATGTATATAGGTTTATATAGTCATAGAACAGATTGCCCAGCAAGACCTGGCAGATATTTAAACTTTTCACAAAACTCAGATATCCTTTAAGTTTTTCTATGGCCAATACTTAGGATAGGCCACAGATATGTATTTGAAGGGCGGTGACAGCTGTCCTCCACACAGATCAGCTGTGTATGGTTGCTTCTGATGGTAATAGGTGCAGGACCACTATACAGGGTATGAAGCAACCCCAAACAACTGATCTGTGCAGGACCCAGCTGTTGGCCCCCATGATGAGATATTAATGGCCTATATCCTAAGAATAGCCCATAAAAATAATCCTGGTCAATCCCTTTCTGTTAAAATTCATAAGCATGGAGGTCTCTGCACAATAACTCCATGGCTCCACACTACTAAGTCACAATTGTGTTATGCTTCCTCTATGGCATCATATTAATTAAAAGGTTCTACTCTAGAAAGGGAACAATATCATGTAATATTGTATGACTTCTAATAGGAAATGACATGATTCCTAGTGGATCTGAGAGAAAAAAAAACCTCTGTACAGTTTACTGATTATCCCCTCTACTTATGACTCTTGTAAGTATAGTTTAGATGCATTAGTCAATGTTCTTCATATGTAAGAGGGGGTGACATGTCATCTATAGCTGAAGCCACAGACGGATTTTCAGGTTTCCCACGGAATTAGACTTCAGTTTCACAGGATAGTCATTAGACTTCAGTAATGTCTATCTGTTTTAAAAGAGCAAACAGATTACCAAAAGAAATTAGGAGTATAATCCCCAAAATAACCTTTTCTATGTTAAATATCACAAAACCTCATTAATTAAGGTTCTTTATATTTAGAAAACTAACAGGTTAATGACATGATTCTGAAACATAATTGAAAACAATACAATATGTACAAAAGGCCTTTATATTATGCAGATGTACCGGTCATATCTCAATTCCACCAGCAGAGGGAGTCGCTGACTGGCATTACTAATGTCAATTAAAATGGCTTAAGTCATCTATTGCAACTAATCTCTAAAACAATTGCAATGCAAAGAATAGTCATAGTACAATACATGTAAAGAGAACATTAATTGCGCTTTGACTGCAGGGGCAAGGTGCTCGAGGTGCTACAAACCAAGGCTAAGAAACCAATATGTTAATTATTGGATTGAAATGTGATTAATACCGCGCGTGGGTGCAATGATTTGCTGCCTTATTTCTATTCCAGCTAAACAATACGCGTTGCTGCAGTATAGTGTAAAAAAAACAAATACAGCAGCAAACCTTCAGTAGTATAACATGTGAAAGACAGCGACAACTTATCACAAATGAATTGTGAAATAACACCAAAAAAGGTCCAAACAACTAAATTACACTGTTATACACTGTGCTATAAGTCAGATGATTGAAACTAAAGAAACAATGTCTGACGGAATCGTAAAGCTTAATAGTTTCAGGAAGTAAAACGTCTGTACCGATTGCCTTTCTAATGGTATGCTGCTCTCCATAGGAAGCTATCAATTCTAAATGGTTTTCACAAGACCACCCACCAATTGAGAATAATTACTTCAATAACCTGGGCTTTCAGGGACATTGGAAACCTGAACAATCACTCATATAAAGAAATCCTAAGGTCAGACGCACAGGTTTCAGTTTCATTTAATTAAGCAAAAGGAGTTCATTTTTGGAGATATTATAGTTAAATGGTTATTTTACTCTTTCGTTGTATGGAACAATTCCAAATCAAATTACTTGTCACATTTGCATACCTGGAATACCCTAAAGACATCCACTTATCTTCATTAATGTCAAATCCAGTTTCACAGTGAAAAAACAAGTGCACTACCAAATTTTCCTAATCTATCTCCCAATACCACTGCAGATGGTAATATCCATAGCCAATGTACAGCAATGTACTATCTCCGGCACTTCTGCTGAAATGAATGAAGTAGCCACATGCCAGCCATACTGACATTCAATTCAGAATAGTGGACTAAAGTCCCTCGATCTCTTGATCAATGAGGGTCTGACAGCCGGGACTCCCACCAATCAAATTATTTCCTATCCTATGGATCCTAGGAAATAACTTGTATAGGTGGGAATAACCTTTAATATGTGAATAAAATTTCCCCAGGAAAATGTTTTATTGGGTCAAAAAATAAATAAACAAAGGGATACATAATTGGTATCCGTGCATCCATACTGACATGAACTACACAATATTATCATATTATTTAACCCACAAGGTCAACGCTATAAAAAAAACCCCAAAAAACCAAAAACACTTTCATTGTCCATTCCACCTCTCAAAGAGTTATCAAAAAGTTTTACTTAAACACAAAAAAAATTCTGAAAAAAAGAACAAAAAAAAAAAAACCAAGCTCTCACACCGCTCTGTTGATGAAACAAACATGTTATGGTTCTCAGAACATGGCAATAATAAAACTATTTTCATTTTTAATATTTTTTCATTATTATTATACAAAAGCAGTAAAGCAAAATAATCTACACACATTTGGTATCACTAGCATCGTACTGATCCAAAAAATATATGTTAGTTCTGCTGCAAGATTCCGGCTGTGATTGAATGGCATGGGTGGCACACGGATGTCATCTGTGTGCCGCCTATGCACTGGCCGTGCTTCCGCGGCCCCATTCATTGGGGCCAGTGAGCATGGTCCGCAAAACGGAAAGGAATAGGACCTGCCCAGAGTTTTGCCCACTGCTCCATACACTTGACTGTGAAAATACATGGTCTTGTCAATGGGGCCATAAGAAATGAATGGGTCAGTGTGTTAGCCACAAAAAATATTTATCCTCTCTCCTATGGAGAGAGGATAGATATCGGATTGTGGGGGTCTGAGAAGGGGTGTTTTATCCCTACTGTGCATTCAGCTTGACTATAGAATGTAGATGTGTCTCTTTGTGGATGGGACGCATCCGTGCTCCCATTCTCTTCCAAAGGAGTGCTGCAGTTAGTGAAGTTAATAGAAGCGCAGATTTGTCCTGTCTGCCAAGTGACACACCCACGTTGAGCCAGGCTGAATGCAAATGATAAAACACAACCCATTCTCAGGACAGTTGGGGGTCTCAGTGGTCAGACCATCACAATCATAACCCCTTTTTTATCAACTATACTAACTATATTAAAAAACTGCAGTTTTTTAAATTATCCCCAAAGTTAAAAAATAAAAAAAAGTTAAATCAATAAGCTATATTTTACCCCAAAATGGGACCATAAAAACTTACAACTTGTCCCGCAAAAAAATTCATACATCGACAGAAAAATTAAAAAAGTTATGCACTTGTAAGGTGATGACCGCCAAGTGGGTGATAACACTTTGGTTTCTCTGGATGTCCCCTTCGCCTCTGTGTGATATATGTAATGCAGTGTCACCACCCAATTGGATAGTTTACTTTAATTTGTATCAACACTACAAGGACTTCTATATCTTTGGAATGACTGAATGGATTTGGATAAAAAAAAAAAACACCAAAATGCTCAGGGTAAGAGATGATGTATGATGTCATTGGGCTTTTCAGACCTGGTGACAGGTCCTGTTTAACAGTGGACTAACCCCCTTTAAATACAATAGTGATGTGAAGAATATGAGATGAATCACGGAAGGTGAATCTATCTAAACATTGGAGCACAGGTGCAGGTAATTCTAGTTCAGGGGACTACTGTTTAAAATTTGCACTCACTCGCTTAATACCTTATGGCTTCTTACTCATGTAACAAACATGCTTTAAAGCCTAATGCAATTTAGACAATGAGTGCCAGGAGTGGTAGTTGCTAGTGAATGTTTTCTACAGTTTACTATATACTGTAACATGAGCAGGCTGCAAATGTCACATGGATCAACTTTTAAAGAAAAACCCACTACAAAAATGATTTAACTCCAAATACATGCAATTAAATTTATGAAAAAAAATGATCTAAAAAGGTGTCTATAGCCTTAAAAAGCTAAGTATCAAAAGGGATCACCATTTCTTTTACTTAAATGGGTGTGTTTAGTGCTGATGTAATAGAAGAAAACTCCCCCTGTGCTCCAAGATCTTCATTTGAATAAAGAATAAAAGTGCTTTTTTCCCGCATCCCGGGGGTTCTGAGACATAAGAAAGGCAATGTTATTATTCTGCTAACAGCATCTACAGCACTATGGGAGTGGTTTAAAGTAGCTGGGGGCAGTGACAGACTCCCTTTAAAGAGGTTTCCACAAAAATATAAATAGCTTTAGGATAGGTTATCAATATTATATTGGTGGGAGTTGACACCTACAAACAGTGCTGATCCGGTAATGAACTGCTTCTGCATCACAGGCCATGTGACGTTATGTTCATTAAGTCATATGGCCTGTTGGCAGCTCAGTTCCATTTAAGTGAATTAGGCTGAGCGACAATATCAAGCATAGCTGCTGTACAATGTATGGCCTGAGCTTGGTAAATAGAGAATCGGCTGCATTGTTCATACTGACTAAGAAAGTGTCACAAATACTTTTCTCTAATTCAAAACCATTCAGAATTTTTTCGCGGCTTCCAAATATATCATATGGAATAATAAATGGTACCATTAGGAAGAAAAAACTGACCTGCCAAAATTAAATCCTCATATGGTTCAATGAACAGAAAAATAAAATATCTATGGTTTTTGGAAAGTGGGGAGTAAAAGAGAAAAAAATGGCTGCCGCGGGAAGGGATTAAAGAGGACCTATCAAAAGGGATCACCATTCTCAGCACTAAAACATTGATGGCCTATCCGTTGGAAACGCCATAAATATCTTAGTCACAGAAACTCCAAATAGCTAGCCTTTGTTATTAAAAAAAAAAAAAAACTCTAAATCTAAATAATAAAATGTAAATGTTGTTGAAGGAGCACTGTTAGATTCAAATTATTATATTTACATTTCTTAATAGTTCCATTTACAGAAGTAATTTTTTGTGATAGCTAACTATTTCTCAATAAAATGGTGATCCCCTGGGTATTGGACTTGTTTAAATGTTAGGGATTTGGGTTTACTGCTTTCTATGTTTAACTTCTTTCAACATTTTCACGTACATGTACGTCAGGGAAATCAGGTTATTAGTGAATCCCCATGAACATGTGCGGGCTCAGAAGCACAGCCTGTGTGATCCTCACAGGAGCCCAGTTGTAACTAACAGCCAGGCTCTCGCTGAAACATCCGGGACGGTAATAACACTGATCTTGGCTGTTTAACTATTAAGATGCTGCGGTAAAAAAAATAGGCAAAAATAAAATTAATAAAATATTTAAAAGAATGTAAAAAAAAAAAGCTAAAAAAAAAAAAAAAAAAACCTAAACACCAAGAATCCCATTTTCCCCATTAAAATGTTTTGCAGGTTTTAAAAAATAAAAAATGTACACATATTTGGTAATGCCACATCCGTAAACAATCTGACATATAATATTATTACACTATTTTATCCGCACAATGAATGGTATAAAAAATAAAAATGAAAAATAATACCAAAATCACCATTCTTGTTTATCCTACCATCCAAAAACAAGAATACAAAGCGATCAATAAGTCACTTGAATCCTAAAATGATACCAGTGAAAACGTTACATTATCGCACAAAAAAAAAAAAGCTATCACACAGCTCTATTGATGGAAAAATAAAAAAAAATAAGTTTTTTTTTTTTAGTGTCAAAGTAGTAAAACATTAAAAAACCTATACATGTTAGGTATCACCATAATTGTACTGACCCGCAGAATAAATTAAGAATGTTATTTTTACCAAACAAGGAACAGAACAAAATGTATAGTACAAAAATCAAGGTCAAAATTGATGTTTTTTCCCATTTTCTCCCAGAAAGAGTTAAAAAAAATATTAATCATTAAATGATTTGTGTTGTAAAAATGATGCTGTTAAAC